>JAKULF010000004.1:0-646809 GCA_022661535.1 Eutypa lata | reverse complement strand
GTAGCATCCATCCAGTCTCCCGGTAAACATAATAACAAGCTGCTGTCTAGTTCATACAATATGATGCCTGTAAGCATAAGATACCTAGTCAGAATCAGACATACCCCCTTGCGTACATCTGAACATACTTGGTTTACCCCGCTTGACGACAGCTCTTTTATCTCCCCTTTCAAAATATGATCCATTAACATGGCCCAGATGAGAAAGTCCCCTTTAAACCCTCCATATTTTTATTTTGGCGCTTCCTAAGACATACAAACCGGCGGCTTTCAAGGAGGTCGATGGGTCTTCGGTTCTCGAGGAAGTTCTCCAGATGCCCAGTAGTGGGGAGTTCCTTGTTCAAGTCGAAGCTTGTGGTATCTGCCCTTCTCATATCTTCGCGCTGTATAACGTCTGGGATCACTTCCTATCGTCTCTGACCGCGAAATCATTGGCAATGTGACTGCTATTAGAGATAATATTTAATATCAGTCAGTTAACGATTCCATTAATAGGACATGATATTATATATAAGGAGTTGTTATTTATGTTATTAGCATTCTTTTTCAGTTTACCTATGGGAAGCTAGGTAGAGTAGAAAAGCAATAGTCGAGAGCCCTCAGCTCAAACAGAGGAATGTGGTGTTAAACGTCGTTATTTAGGCGTTTGTAGCCTTGTATCAACTTATGTAGCTAGAGATTTTCGACCTAGATTCTTAACAATGCCATCAAGCTTTTTGAGCCCCGGAAATGACCCTTAACTATTCACATATCAATTTAATTAAATGTTGCGTATAAGTTCTGACCATAACACATCTAAACCCTTGCTGGTCTAAGTTAGATTGGCATGGTCTGAGGGCACGGGTACCACATCTCCCTTCCACTCATCAGTCCACCCTTTGATCGCCTGGCCGCCGAACTTCCGTATCATCTTATAGAATTCCTGGGCATCGGGGTTCGAAACAGCCTCGTCGCTGAATTGGTAAGGCACAGGAACCTGCAGCCCCTTTTGGAAACTGGGCCGCTGTGCCAGCTTGTCGTGCCATGCCTTGACGTTAGGGTACGCATTGATGTCAATACCGGCCCATTTAGCAGAGTGCGCAAAGATGAACACCGCCACATCCGCAACCGTCAAACGGTCCCCGGCAACAAAGGGGGAGGTGGACTATAAACCTCAAAAGTTAGGACTGATATCTGACCGTCGAATCTAAAGTATCCAAAATGGGGCTTACCAGTCGCTTGTCCAACACATGATTGAGCCGCCGACACTCAGACGTGTAGCGCCAGGCCGCGAAAGGCACTGATTCGGTGGCATAACGACAAAAGTACACTGCCTGACCCGTCATAGGGCCGTAGCCGGCAATTTGCCATGAGAGCTATAAGGGACGATGTCAATTGACTGCTGCGGATGTCACGTGAATCTTTACTTACCCAGGATAGCTGCGTCCAGTACTCCGGTGTGCCGATGGGGTACGAGAGCTTGTGCTCTTTGTCAAACTCACTGGCGATGTAGAGCAAGCAGGCACCGCTTTCGAAAACAGTCACAGACGTGCCATCGTCTTTAACGTGCACAAGGGCGGGCATACGGCCATTCGGATTTATGGACGCGTACCACTCGGCCTGGGGTTCACCAGCGCCCATGTCCAAGTAGACATAGTTGTATGGAATGCTAGTAGGTTGTCAGTGATGTATGCACGCAATTTGCTGAAATTGATTGGGAGAATAGGCACCTACCAAAGCTCCTCAGCGGCAATGGTTAACTTGACCGGGTTTACAGATGCACAGCCATAAATATTGAGGCCAGGTTTGGGGGCTTTCTCGGGCGGAATTGCGGCCATTCTGCTTGAGCTATCGGGTACGAGGGAGATGTCTGTCGTTTGAAAGTAGCTGTGTTTGAACAAATAGGCAAAAAGAAAGGATGCTCTTCGGTGGGTATAGATGAAAAGTAAATTACTTGAAAGTAATTAATGGTTTGGAGCTATTCAGTCCATATGATGTACTAAGATTATCGAGGTAGTAGGTAGATGCGAGTAATACACCTACTGTTTGATACATAACACTATTTTGATTACAACATGTACCACCTTACCTTTTGAGAGGACAGGGAAGACACTGCAGTTATACATTAATCCTTGTCAAACATCGGGTTTCAGAGGTTAGGTTGCAACATTGGAGAACGTTGTAAGCCGATGAACGCTAAAAAAGGACTGATCGGTGTGTATGTATCAAATGCAAGGTGATACCTTTAAGCAGTTGGTAGGAGTATGTATTCTAAGTCAAATAACTGCATATGCAAAAACCCAACTTTCTATTTTTTTTTTTTTTTTTGAGTGAAGGCGCGGTAAGGACGTGGCCGAGGATTGGCACGCTGCTACTCAATCCTTATTCTCATTTGAAGATCCTCCTCTAGCTATGCAAAAGGTCCGGAATTCAGGTAAACACATAACGGATAGAATGTACCCGGGTAGCTGCCGGGTCACCCGGGTCCATATCCGTCTTGCTTGGCGGGTCGCAATATTGCGCCACCTTGCGACTTATACGAGAGAGAGAGAGATAAGAAAGGGGGAAATATTATCCTTTGCTTCCCACCCATTTCATCTCAGCGCAGCCTTGCCACATATCTGCCTATCCCCAATGATGGAAAGTACTCCTACCGTTTTTATCACCAGTGCGACCGGCAGCCAGGGCGGCTCGCTATGTTACGAGCTTCGCAAGTTGGGTTGGAATGTTCGAGCAACAACACGGGACCTTGGCTCCCCAGCCGCTCGAGCCCTGCAGGCTGCGGGCGTAAATCTAATCCTCGGCAGTTGGGATGATGAGGATGCCCTGCGTAAAGGGCTAGACGGTTGTAACAAGCTCTTCCTATGCTTGCTTCCTAACCTCGCCGATTTCGAGCAGGCGCCACGGCGGGCAGCTCTCATCGCCCGCCTAGCCCAGGAGGCCGGCGTCAACCACGCCATCGCATCTACCACTCTTGGCTCCTTCATGGTTGAGCCCGGCTACGTGCCGCCCGTTAAACTTGGCCCCTTCTTCGACGCTCACATTCGCAGTAAGAAGCGCGTTGAGCAGGCCGTCATCGATGGGGGCTTCGTGCACTGGACTGTGCTGCGCCCCGGGTTTTTCATGGCCAACTTCATCGAGCCCAAGATCCAGTTCGGGTACGCCGAGACCAGGGAAGGCTCCTGGACAAACTCTTTGACGGCCGAGTCGCCACTCGGGCTCGTTGACCATGTCGACATTGCCCGATTCGCGGCCGCGGCGTTCCAGGATCCCAACACCTATCACGGCCGGAAGTTGGGTGTCATAAGCGAGGAGCTTCGGGTTCAGAATGCGATGGATGAACTCGCGGAGGAGATTGGAGACGGCAGGTCTATTAAAGCTGTTTTCATGACGGACGAGGAGATTGCGCAAGAGCAGGCAAAAGGGTCATGGTTATTTTTCTCCTCGGAGCCATGTGTGCGTTACCTGGAAAACTATACAGACCTGGAAGAACTCAGACGGCTGCTTCCTGGGCTCATGACGTTCAAAAACTTCCTTCTCCGGGAGAAGGAGGCTGTCAAAGAAACATACTTGTCCTCAAATTAGGTGATCGGGAAAGGACCTTGTCTCTGGTCAAGGCCGGGATTTGCCAAGTTACATAGTTCCTTATAAATGCTTTCAGGAATCAATAAAATGAACCACTGTAATAATTGAGGAGCTGCTTATCCATAGACTGTTGAGATCCTCCGATCATTAATTAGGCCGCGAATTGCGGTTGTGGTGATGGCGCTGCTCTACAGCGGAGCAACCAGAGATAAGGTTGTCGCCGTAGTGAATTAAAGTCCATGTTTTGCAAGATACGGAAGAGGGGGGGGGGGGAGTAAAAATAGAGCGCGGGGGCAGCGCTCAAGGTGGAACGAGGCATACGGCCTTTTATTTCTGCCTTCGCAGGGAAGAACCACAAAGTCTACTTATCTACCTAGTTCAAACAAGGTTGTGTAGTTGAAATGTAGGCTAAACGTCATATAACATATAGTGATAACGAGAAAATTAGAATGGGGGTTAAAGTGTAGTTGTTCTACATATCGTACAAGCTAACTATGAATTCTAAGAAAAAGCAATTTGGAGGGCCACCGGCCCATTTATTTCCCACCACCGCCACCGCCACCCATAGCATATAAACATGTTCCATCTTTCATCTCCGATTAGATAATGACCACTCTCCGCCTAAACCTCGCATGCTCTTTTTGGACCTACTGGGTGAGACATTAACTGCCATCTGGTTACTTGTGGTCGGGACGCTTTCTCTCCGCAGATGTAGAGTTCCCAGCCTTCTTCCGGATGTCCTGCCACCCAATGCCCCAGATGAAGAGGCCACTAACGGTGACCAAAGCGGCGACCAAATAGAAGACGTAACCAATGCTGTTAGCGTATGCGGCGATGACTCCATCAATGTCAGCCGCCTCAACGACATCGCGAAAGCTTGTTGCGCCAGCCGTGATCACAGCTGCTGCGTCGGCATTCGGAGCGTGCGAGGGTAATTGCGTCTTGAGACTCGAGACTAGAACTAAGTTGCATAGGGATAAGATGATAGCGGGAAACAGTGCTTGGGTAAAAACCATGAAAGCCATGCTCGATGAGAGTTCTTCACCGGTTGTGACCCCCTGGATCGAGATTATGCCCTGTTTGATGCTCGTTAGTAGAGGTCCTCCATCGGGATACATGTAAGAGACGCACTAGTTGCAACCCGGCCCCTGAACCTACTCCCGCAAGAACCTGGAACCCGATCCATCTCCCTACCGAGCTGTCGGCCCGGAGCGTTGACATCAGGCCAGTGCCTACCGAAGACAGTACCAACGAAAATATGGCTATCGGGATCACGTAGCCCGTTTTTTGCACTACATATTCCCTTGATTAGTTCTTCAGCCGGCTCCACAAATCCTTTTCTGTTAACGTACAAATACCCCCCGTGAGACCGGCCGTCAATAGCTGAGGCAGAATCATAGGTATAATGTAGACGCCACTGAGAATAGCGGACGCGTTGTAAACCGTTTGGAAGTATATAGGTAGATAGTAAAACAAGCCGTAAATTCCCACCATCTGAAATGCATTGAACATGGCAGCTGACCACACTGTACGACGACGGATCATGGCTGCAGGAAGAAGAGCGGTGTCGCCTTTGTGATAGTTCCATACAAGCCATACAATGCAGGTTACACCAGCGCCACAGAAAAGACCAATTACTTGAGAAGAGCCCCAGGTGAATTGATTTCCCCCGTACTGCAGTGCAAGCAGGAGCTGGATAACGGCTGGCGCGAAAAGAGCGAAGCCGACCAAGTCTAAATGGTGGTGTAGTTGGGGAAGAACGGAAAGGGGGCTCCCCTTGGGTGCCTGCTCAGGAATGCGGAGTGCGAGGACAAGGAATACCGTGATGGAGCCAATAGGCAGGTTGATATAGAAAGCTAGGGTTTAAAGGTTAGTCTAACGTCAAGGAAACACCATAATTTTTGAAGACCCTATAAGCTTACACCATCGCCAAGTGCTATACGTGGTAAAGGCACCTCCGAGCAGAGGTCCAATAACGAGCCCTAGCTGCTGCACTACAGACGGAACATTATTAAATTACTTCGAGGCAGCATGTACTTCGACCGAGAACCTACATCCCATAGTCATACCCATCAAAGCTAATAGTTGAGACATCAAGTTAATACTCTCAGACTTCTATCTGCAGCAATTTTGACATACCGGGTCGCCTTTCCAAGGGCGCACAACTAGACACGATAGTGATAGCACCGTTGATTATGCCAGCAGCACCAAGACCGGCGATGGCGCGACCGATAATTAGCATCACCGAGGAGACCGCGGCGCCGCATAATACGGAACCCACTTCGAAGACCCCAAAGAAGAGGAGGAACGTCCACTATTGAGTGTTAATATCAGGTCGGTATAGAGGGAGCACTGGCAGTGTGCAACTGTGTTTGGTAGGTGCTGACCTTGGTTTTGAAATGGGTATAAATCTTGCCCACCAAGGGCTGGGGAGCTGCACTGCAAGGAAATGGTAAGCCTTCCAGTGGAGGTTTATGATGAGAGCCGTCAATGACTTTACATTCCAAACTGATAAGCGCTGGCGTACCAACCGACGTCGGCAAGCGATCGGAACTCATCGGTGATACGAGGAATTGCCTGAGAAAAACGTTGAGAAGACATCATTAGTTGCGCAGTGGTCACAGAAGTACTGACCGTGCTGATGACCATGGTGTCGACAAGCATAAGGAAGCATCCGAGGGCTACACTAGCCACAACAAGAGCCAACTTGATTCCAGTGACGTACTGGGGCTCCAGACCGTGATCGAGTGCCGTGGCGATGGCACTGTCAAGCTTCTCGCCAGTTTGGGGCGTATCTGGTGTAGATATCGAACGCTTCTTATCCATAGATGGAGCAATTAGTGCTTCTGGCGTCTCTAGAGAAGCGGCGTTACCGACAGCGGTCTCGAGAGACGACATGTCGGAGATCGTGCCGCGGTGAACTGGTCGTCAGGAATCTCCCGTTACGTAATGCAGTATATACTATAATGTTAGCCCAAGTTGATGCTAGTTGGGAAAAGAGTAGAGTTTAGTTGAATTCCTAACGGTGCTACAATAATTACTGTCAGCAGTTTACTTGCTAATTGGATGTTGGAGTAGAAAGATATTACTGACCTCGGAACGGTCGGAGCTGGTGAAGGCTAATGGTAAGGAAGCTCGCTAGACAAAGGTACAAACAATTATTACGGGGACAAATTGCGTACCTAGGAAACTATCCGGAGTGTGACTATAAGGTTACATGCTGTCTTAAAGTGTTGGTTTTAACATAGCAAGGCTGTGCAGGATATGCAGCAGATGCAAAACAGTCACGCTACCCCACTTCTATGCAATGCTACTAGAGACTGATAACCTGTGAAATATCTCCTGTTTAGATACAACTCTGGATTATAATGTTAGCACATCGTAGCATTCAGCTCGCAGTAATCCTAGCCCGCTTTCGATGACTTTGCAGATAACTTTCAGAGCCGTCTAAAAACACTAACGGACTGACTTCCTAAGTAGGCTGCGAGAATCTTCCCCATGTACATACTATACTTCTTATCTTCCTGCGGCTCTGCGGCCCAGTGGCATCAAGGCCGATACACTGGACCCTGTCATGAACGGGAACCAGAGTAAGGCTCCAGTATGTTTCAAACATTCCTCACACCTTGCACTCACTTCTCCCTTCTCTCCTCGATGTTAAGTCCCTTCCCCACTCATAGTGGCTAGCAGGCGTAGTGTTAGAGCTAACAATAAATCATCCTCGAATGCTCGATACAATAATATAAGCACCGGTGGGGCTACACTCATTCACGCATGTTCCTAGATACCATAGGCCTTTTGAGATATTGACTATTCTACTTCTTCATATTGTTTGCATATTCTCTCATCGTTAGATATATTTGCTTCTCGTCATGTCAAGCACAGCCGCGTTTCCACCGCCGAAGAATCCCAATGATCTTGGCCGTGGACCCATGGTCATGGGCCTGACATGGACTTTCACGAGCCTTGCTATCACGACTACGCTATTGCGATTGTACGTACGCAAGCGCATGGGTCCTTGCCTAGCCATTGAGGACTGGCTGATGTTTGTCGCAATGGTAAGGCCCCGTGTTGTTTACTTTGCTGGAATAATAGGCCACTAACCTGACCTCTGATCATAGCTCTTCCAGTTGATTGCCCAAATATTTGTAACAATCTCATTCAAGTATGGTATGGGGAAACATCTGTATGACCTGTATATGCCTGATCAGGTTGTGACTATGTCTATGTGGGAATGGTTTTCGGTCCCGCCAGGGCTTGTATCGGGGATCCTTGGCCGCGTGTCTATATGCATTCTCCTCATCCGTCTGTTCGGCGTTCAAAAATGGTTCAAGCACTACGCCATCGCACTTACTGCATGTGGTGTGATCATAAATATCATCATCGGCATCTGCCTCTTTGCACAAAGGCAGCCGGTTGAAAGTTTATGGAATCCGTTTATCCCGAACCCCAAGAAATGGGGCTCTAATATTGTTCAAGATATGATGTTTCTCGGCCAATGTGAGTTTGCCTCACTCTCGCGGCCACTTTACGATGGGTTGTCATCGCTAACATGAGTGTAGCTTTCTATGCTCTTGCCGATTTGACATTCGTCATTTTCCCCATTATCATCATCTCGAAGCTTCATATGACCCTTAGCCGCCGCCTAGGGCTGATCGGGATAATGGCATTGAGTTTATTTACTTGCGCTATGTCCATCATGAAGGGGGTCTCGGCGATCGACCAACAAACCGGTCCCGACGCGACATACACTGGCACGCTGAGTTTGCTCTGGGCCACACTGGAGCAAGCCTGCGTAGTCCTCCTAGGGAATATAGCCCCGCTCCGCGCTCTGATGAAGCTCGACATGCCCCTCTTGAATACTTTCATCAACTCGATGGCTTCCATACTAGGCCGGAGCTCGCGCTCTAACACCAAGTCGTCTACTTTGGGTAAAAATGTTAGATGTCGCAACGATGCATATTATGATATTGAGATGAACACGGATGTGCTCGGGAACAGGTCAACTGCAGTGTGGCGTGAGGTGAAGGCCAACAGCTCATATAATGACAATCTCAGACAACCAGGGCATGTCAGTCATGTAAGACGCACCGATGCGTTCACGGTTGAGTATGATGAGCCTAACGTGTCCCCCGACTAAAGTGATGAGTCTATTCGGTCCGGCTTGCACCATGCTTTATAGTTTACCGACAGATGAACTCTCCCTAGGATAAGGGTAGTATTCCAGTCAGAGGAGATTACTCAGCTCATGGATCAGGATAACCTAGTTGTATAATATATATTCCTAGCCATCTATCTACATTTCTAGAGATTACTAGGCAATTACCACTATCAGCTCTATGCCATACCCTGCTAATAGATCAGCCTGTACCTGATAGGTAGTGTCGAATATTGGTACACAAAGGATGTCGTCTAAATGTATACTTGAGTACTTGGGTGACACAAAGCATTGTGAAGTCTTATATAGTAAAATATCGGGTTTGTAACTAAAACGTGAGAATATCCATAAATATCTTACTTAACTGGTTATAACGCCGATCTTGATATGCTGGGTGTTTTCTTCTTCCTTTCTGTCCCCCCCCTCCTTCCCTTCTTCTTTGCAAGGTGGGTTATTGTATTATACCGCAATGCTTTGGGAAATCCCATCCTGGGTGCTGTTACACCCTGACCCTCTTTCTTTCGATACTGTATCTCCTTGATGGGTACTCTTTTATTTCTGTTGTACTTCGTAATCATCTTGAAAAATTGAAAGGGCAACTTCATTCTCATGAAAATAAGACAATATATCCATTGACAAGGTAATATTATAATGTAATAGCTAAAACTCAGTTATAATTGCTACCTTGCATTCTATCGTAGGTTCTATTTGCCAATTGTAACGACATGAGGCAAGAGAGATAGAATAAAACCAAAGAATCATCTTTTTTAAGGTTTGTCATCTGATGAGACCCTCCTTCGAAACCTCAGTCTTGCATCCGTAGGCGGAATCATTGCATTCAGCAAAGCCTTTCTCTTAGGAGGCTTGCCTACGAGCTCGACTTCATAGTTCATAACCATATAGGCGAGACATTGTTTTATGGTCTGGCCAGCATACCACCGGCCGGGACACGCCTTCTTGCCATACCCCCAGGCAAGAAAGGTAGTGGTTAGGTCAACAAGGTTCTCCCGCTGCTTTGGGGTGCCACTCATATCGGTAGGAGGCGAGCCTCTCGCTTCCTGATCGAAAGGATCCGAGAAGCGAAAGGCATCGAAACGTAGTGGATCCTCCCAAAAATCCGGATCTATGTGTATTGGCTGGGTGGGGTACATCAAGCGGGTGCCAGGAGGGCAGATGATACCACCTCCCAAGTCCAGCGGCTTATCACCAACAACATCACGAGGAAGCGTGACGACGCCAACATCAGAGATACGCATTGACTCCCGGATAGCTGAGTCGACACGGTAGCACTGTTCTATGGCCTCACTAGAGGCCAGCCCCCCCGAATAGCGAGTAGTTACAGCCTTGCATTCGTCTTCCATGCCGTCCATAAATCGTTTATGGTCAGGACTGGCACATATGTCGATGACGGTCTGGGCAAAAATGAAGCTCATAGCGTATACAAACATAGTGTTAAGAGCTAAAAGGCGATACGAGATCTTGGAGGGGTCGAGATGTTCAGGGCCATGCTGGGCGGCCCGAGGAATCAGCCACTGCAGAAAATCACTCTGGTGTGGTAAGTGTTAGTTATGGTTTTGTTTAGTTCAATGGAGGAAACTCGCACCGGCAGCTCGACATCTCCCGTCTTTTTGTGCTGCTCCCACAGACGTATTCGTTCCTCAATTAGGGGTACTACGATCTTGCGGTAACGAGTACGGTACCGCTTTGTCGGCAATGCCAGAATTGGTGCGAGGATCGGGCGCAGGGGTGGTGGCATGCAGTTGATTATGGCAGCGGCAGAGAAAAGATTATTGGCGAAATGTTGCGTGGCCTTTACCAACTCCTCATCGCGACAGGCAGGGAAGCCAAGCAAAGTCCGAAGTGCCACGCGGGCGATTATCTCACCACACATCTCCCATCCATTGACGGTTCTCCACTCTGTGCTGTCCCCCCAGAGGGTACGAAAGCAGGCGTCGACTTCTTCGGTTGTTGGAGCTAGCTGACGGCTAACGTTGCGTTTAGTCAAATCCTTACGCGATACCTCGAAGTGGATGACATTCTCAATGACATCGCGGTCGGGGATAAAGTATGGCAATTGGATGTTCTCGACCAAAGCCCAGAAGGCAATAAGCTCATTGTCAGGCCTATTGGTGAGATGCAGCGCTGAGTGGGGAAGGACAACGATGGCCTTGCCGGTCCAGATAGTAGGTAATGCGAAGGGCCGATTCTGCTTGCAGAACTTCTGGTACCCTTCGTGTGTGTTTCGTAGAAGGGCAGTCCAGGATCCGAAAATTGCACGAGTCCAAGGCAGAAACCCAGATGGGACCCCGACCTTGTCGAGTTTACTCCAGAGTTCGTCCTTTGGGTCGTCGCGAGGTAGTAAGAGACGTAGAACGAGCAAACTGGCTACAGCCAAGATCATGGACGATAACAGGATATTTTCGAGCATTTTGGACGAGAATAATTATTGGATTTCTTAAAGAATACGAATGAAGTGTGTTCAGTAACGAGTACGGGTTGTGTTCAGACTCCCAGATGTTTAATCTTGTCCTCGAGCGGTCAACTCAGATGACTATATGTTAGTTGATAGACGTGATCGGATTGCCTCAAACGCTGATATGCCCTCGTTGCGACGCTATCACGTCATACTGGTCTTCATGCTAGAGATAAACTCGCTGTATATCCAACTGCAGTTGGTAAGGTTAAACCCCTCACTTACTACATGAGCCATTTACCATAGTACGTAGTATATCCAACTCGACGCTATACCCCACCCCCTCATCACGGATTGTTCAGTTGTTGTTGGTGTTGGTGTTGGTGTTGCACATCATGCAGACGATGAGGCGAAACTAAGCAACACCTTTTCTGGGGACGGGTGTGTCCATAAAGAGAAGGGACGTGTATATGCACTGTGACTGTACCGTAGCACATCTGTAACATACATGAACGGCCAACCCAAGTCTTGGCAGACTAATGTGAATGGACAGGCTTATCAGCTAACATACGCTGATATGGGTTTGGGAGTATGCTGTTCAGTGCTGATGATATGCACATAAACGGTAATAATAAGAGAACATCACTTGCGCATTGATTGACATTTGGACCTAAACAGGACATCGAATCGAGGCCTCGAGACTGTGAAATATATCGGCTGACTGCTGTACCAGAAGGACAACCAAATTCATCTCAACACGCCTCAGCAGCATGGCAGCGACAGCAACATTTGATGAACTGGCCCTCGCAAGGTTGTCAGTGACGGCTGACAGGACCACCCGTCGAAACCTTATTGTTGCCCTCCGCCGGATGGCCGACTCCTTGGAAGACACGATTGGTACTATACACAGATACGGACACATTGTGAGATTTCTTCAAATGCACCATATGGTATGACAATACGTGATTAGGTGGAGCTTACCTCATAGTAGGACCTAGAAAAGGCCATGATCAAGGTCGGCCTGGACCTGGGCATCTTCAAAATTCTAGCTAGTGCCGACGGTAGAGTGACAACCGAGGAGATTGCCAAAGACACTGGGGCCGACCCGGAGCTGATCAGTACGCACCGTCAAAAAGATATTTATAATTAGGGTTTACTAAGAACAAAATAAAATGCAGAGCGGATCCTGCGATACTATAATGCGATCAATGTCGCCCGCGAAGTTGGCCCACACCAATATGAGGCCACTAACATCACACGGAACTTGACTGAGGAGGTTTGTGTTGCTGCTATGGGTCATTAGTACGTTCGAAATATGATTGAACTAGAAAAATGCACTTGTCTGACATAGATTTCGCGGACAGCTACGACCTCGTGGCTAAACAGTACCAGGCAACTCCTGACTTCTTGAAGGCGAACAACTATCAAAACCCCACAGATGAGAACAACACGGCCCTCCAAATGGGATGGGATACGAAGAAACACCCCTTCGATCTCATGCTGACATTGCCAGGCGCCATGGATCACTTTCACACCTACATGGCGCTCCGTCGCCAGGCGGAGCTCTCATGGTTGACTGTATATCCAGTGCGTGAAGAGGCGGTCGGACTCACGGACCCAGAGAGGCCCCTCTATGTAAACATAGGAGGCGGCATCGGCCACCAGTGTGCGCAGTTTCGCGAGAAGTTCCCAGACCTACCAGGTCGCGTTATCCTGCAGGACCTCCCGGGCACGGTAGCGCGCGCGCTGCCAACGCTCGGTGTGGAGAACATGGCACACGACTTCTTCCAACCGCAGCCCATCCGCGGTGCCAAGTTTTATTTTATGCGAGGCGTGCCACACAACTACCCACCTCATCGGGTCCTGCTACTATTTGAGCGCATCCGCGAGGCCATGGTGCCCGATTCAGTCCTTTTGGTGGATGAGACGGTGCTTCCTGTGACAGATGTCGGCTTCATTGCAGCTTCAATCGACCTGACCATGCTAGGTGCTTTTGCGAGCATGGAGCGCACCGAGGCCGAGTGGCGCACTCTCGCTAAAAGGGCCGGGCTTGACCTTGTCCGGACTTACACGTACAATGCCCTCGAGAATGAGACTGTGATGGAATTTCGCTTACTGCGTGAAAACGATACGACTTCAGTATAAGGCGCATCTTTCATCTACCCAGATTGTTAGTTTGGGTTCGGGGATGACCTCTTCCTGACACACCAGACCTAATTATTAACGCCGTTTTACTTGTATTGGTGGTCTTTGTTTACACTTTTGTCTATTATTTCCGGGCGTCACCTTGGCGACCTGATTACTAGGTCATTTATCAACCGATAATACCTTCGCTCCTTTAGATTCTGATTGTCCTACGTGCTATTGTAAATAGTAGTTTTGTGGCTTTAGTTCTTTCACAGTAAAGACCCTTCGGACCTATTCACAGTAAAACCTCTTTATAGTGAACACCCACAAATACGTTTTGTGATTCGTTATAAAGAGGGTTTGCTCTAAGCAATAAATTGACGACACGATATAAACAATTATAATATTTATTAAAAAGGTATAATTGTAGTTTATGTGTCCGCTCCTGGTATACTATAAGAAGGTAACCTTGTATTAAAGCTACGTATCAGAGTACTGTAGTTTTACCAATAAGGGGGCGGGGTGGGGATAAGATTTCGTCTTAAGGGAACCCCACGCCCCCCCCTTTCTACAGAGAAAGGAAATTAATCTAATCACATTGCAACGTCGGACGGGCCGACACCATTTTAAGCTGCATATACTATAACAACTTGCGGTAGGCCAAGACAAGGCTGGTAAGTATTCCCAGATGCCGCCTTTTGCCAGTGTTAATGAAGCTGCGTGACGCACAAAAGAGAGGCGAAGTGACGGAGGGGAATAACATATCTTGCCCGAGATAAGATGCAGGTATGTGGCACCGAATGAGGGAGCCGGAAAGGAGGAGGAGGTGCGTAGCCTGCGATGTCTCCTATGCACCAATTGTCTTGGTGAGAGAGACCATGTATGATACATGAAGCCTGACTAGGCACTTGATGTTGGTCTGCATCTGTTGTTTGAAGACGTATGAGTATGGTGGAGACAGCCAGCGATGTCAGGCCACTTCTGTTTCCTTATCTCTGCTCGGTTAAATCTAAAGGAAGGGATCGGGAAATAGAGAAAGCCCAGACTCTGTTAGCCCGTGATGAGAACATCGCCAAACTAATGTCTTCAGTGATGTTATATTCTGATTATCAATCTCTCCCGTATTTTACCAGTGCATCAACTTCACCACGGACAGTGTCTATAGCAAGTAGTTGATCGTATAACTCCTTCTGAATATCATTGCTGGTACTGTACTTCACTATGAACTTAGGAGGGAATGGAAGGAAGCAGGACAAGTCAGCAGACTTTGCCGCAGAAAGCAACAGCAAGCAATCGCGAACTTACGGTCCTGATCAGGAACCTTGGAGACTTATCCAGGATATTCTCCTTGCGCAGGCTAACTCAGTCCCAACGAAACACCTACTGTTCTACCCCCTTGGGAGCACCGCATCCTCAGTGCCAAACCAAGTATCTTATGGAACCCTTCACGGGAAAGCCAAGAAAAACAGTCAAAAGCTCGCAAACCTGGCATGTTTTGGTTATGGAAAACCGGTACTTCTTCACCTCGATGATCATTGGGATGCCATTGTTTGGTTCTGGGCTGTAGTCCTGGCACGCGGCGTACCAGTTATGTCCCCACCTTTAAGCAATGTCAAAGAAAGTCGCATGAAGCATCTCCAGGGACTTTCACAAGTACTTGCGTCTCCTATCTGTATCACGAGGGCGAGTTCTTTGTCACTGTTTGAAGGTGGAGGACATGCCCTGCAACTTTATTCAGCCGATCTCCTAGAGGCAGCAGATATCAGAACAAAGAGAGCACTCTCTGGAGATGATAATTCCCATGCCGCTTTACACACGACTATGAACCTTCCACTCGAGGTTAACCAACCAGCTGCTCTTATGTTGACGTCAGGAAGTACAGGCAACGCAAAAGCTGTGCGCCTCACACACACTCAGATGCTCGCCTCTATAGCTGGCAAAATGTCGATGCGCTTATTACCAGCCAACGGCGCCTTTTTAAACTGGATCGGAATGGACCATGTCGCAGCTCTGGTTGAAACGCACCTCACTGCCTTGTGGCTCGGCCTTGACCAGGTACACGTACATGCTGCTGATGTCGTTGCGTCACCTTCGCTATTCCTGGAACTATTAAGCCGGCACTCTGTCTCCCGGACGTTTGCCCCAAATTTCTTCCTCGCCCAGCTAGTGGCATCGAATCCATCTTCGCTCCCCAGTCCAACGACTTGTGATTTGTCTAATTTGACGGCGCTAATATCCGGTGGCGAAGCTAACGATATCGATACAATTACAGCCACGGCAGCACTACTCGAACGCCATGGTGCACCGCCCAATGTGATCCAGCCAGGCTTTGGTATGACAGAAACATGCGCAGGTGCCATTTACAATACCGACTGTCCAGCATACGACATAAAGCTAGGCCGAAACGTGGCGTCCCTAGGTCATTGTATGCCAGGCATTGAGATGCGTCTCGTGGATGACACCGGCGCATGCACGGGCCCAGACGAGCCGGGTCACCTTGAAGTGCGTGGTACTGTAGTCTTCGACGGTTACTATCGCAACCCAGCGGCAACAGCGGAGGCGTTTGTCTCTGGCGATGGATGGTTTCGCACAGGCGATCAGGCTGTAATAGATGCAAATGGCAACATGGGCATGATAGGGCGTTCCAAGGATATCATCAACATCAACGGTGTTAAGATCGTCACAGCCGAAGTCCAGGCAGCGCTGGAAAAAGCACTGCGCGGAACATGCATCAACCATGTTATAATTTTCCCATCCCGCCACCCCGGGGCTCCCACTGAACAAATCACGGTGGCGTATGTCTCGCGCGAGGAGATTTTGGAGGCCAAAGACATAGCTGATATCGATAGCCGCGCAGTCCAGGCGTGCATGATGTTGAGTTCATCGCATCCATGTGTATTCGCGATACGTAAACCTTCTCTTCATCTGCTACCTAAGAGTACGCTTGGCAAGATATCGGGGACCAAAATGCGCGCTCTGTTTGAAAGCGGTGCATGGGACGGGGACGTTGCGTACCATCACCAAGAGGTCAATGCCTTCAGGCAACAGAAGGGAGTGGAGTCAGCACACCTAGCTTCTACCAAGGAAGAAGAGCTCCTTCTGGCAGACTTTGCCGAGACGAAGGGGCTCGACTTGGGGTCTATTGGCATGGGCACCCCTATCTTCGACTTGGGGTTTACATCGCTAGATCTGATCCGGTTGAAGCACCGTATCAGTAACCGATTAGGGATCAACGTAGCCATCGTTACGTTGATGAAAACCCCCACCGTACGGACATTGGTCATCGCCCTGTGTCAGGATACTCAGAACCGGATAGGGCTTTCGCCCGCAAAAGATCTTGGGTCGACACTAGGCATGAATTACGACCCAGTGGTCGTCCTCCGGGCAGGTGGCAGCAAAACGCCGCTCTGGCTAGTTCACCCGGGTGTGGGCGAGATGCTCGTCTTCGTTGGCCTAGCTCAACATTTGAAAGATGATGATCGGTGCATTTATGCCCTTCGGGCACCTGGCTTCGAGCCGGGTCAACGCAACTTCAGTTGCATCGCCGAGGCTGTGGAGACATATACAGCATCCATTCGAAGTAAGCAGCCACGGGGTCCATATTGCATTGCTGGTTACAGCTACGGCGCGATGCTGGCGTTTGAGATGGCGAAGAAGCTTGAAGCTGTTGGGGAGACCGTCGGGTTCCTAGCCAGCTTCAATCTCCCGCCCCATATAAAACACCGCATGCGACAGCTTACTTGGAATATGTGTCTCCTGCACTTGGGGCAGTTTCTCGGGCTTATCGACGAAGAGACTGTTCACAAAATGGCCAGCCATGATACCGTATACTACAATTCGTCCCAGTCCAAGGCGTTATATCACGTACTAGCGCTTGCTGATGTTGGGCGTCTACATGAGCTAGGTTTAGGAGAGGCTGAACTAATGCAGTGGGCTGATGTCGCGTACGGGCTCCAGAGTATAGCCGTTGACTATGAGCCGAGGGATTGCGTAGCCGTCCTTGACGTGTTCGTTGCAGAACCGCTATCCGTGGCAGCTTCCTCACGCAGCGAATGGATTAGCCAGCACCTTAGCCGTTGGCATGACTTTTGCATAACAAAACCATGTTTCCATGAGGTTGGTGGCGGCCACTACACAATGATAGGGCCAGATCACGTTGCATCATTCTCCAAGACGTTGCGGGCGGCTCTAAAAAGCCGTGGGGTCTAATTGCTTAGACTTACTTTTAACCCCTACAAGCCCACATCAGTAGAGAATTGAATTATCATACCCTCAATCTGCTTGAAGCCCTTGACTTTACAAAATGGGGGGTTGTCGTCTGGTTTATTAAAGGTTCCGTTCTTGGCAATTGCTTCGACGAGGTCCCGAATTGCCTTGGCAGTCCAAGGCGCTTTTGTATCTATAATGTACCTAATTTATGAGAATAGTATGGCATAACAGACAGTGATAATTTCCTGGAGAGATCTCAAACCAGGGTTAGGTAGCTAGGACTTTCTATATATACAATAGGATCTTCGAATACGCTTATCCTGCTCTATGAGCTTAGTACTCTGCTCTGACTGCGACGTTGACGCAGGACACCTTGGCCCTGCTATACACTGACAGGAAATCCCTTTGTTGGAAATAATTATTATCATTCCTTTTGAATGCCTATGAGGTTCCAAAACTAATTTAGGAAAAGTTGTGAATGTAGTTGACGTTGTTGTTTGCGAAAAGGTGTATGAAAATTGGGGGAAGCCTGGTGATAGACAGGAACGATAAGGTCCACACAGCAATATTAACCACTCATCCGACAACAGCATTCCCTGGACTGTCAAAGCTATCCGTGACCTCGTATCCAAACTCTTGTAGGTTCGAGGGGGTGTACTTAAATTCTCGAAACCGTCAACTATTAATTTCGAAAAGGGTAATATACGAACACACACGGGAGGACACTGTGGTTGACACTTTGGTGATCTATTATACCATTGATGCTTAGCCATGTCTATGCTGTTGTCAACCATGGTCCCTGACAAGTGAAGCGATCCTGTCTTCATGTTGATGAGTTCGACGTTCGCCGTGTGGATCATGTAGCTTTGACATCTCATGTCAACGCGAACACTTGGCCAATCTATCATTATGATCAGTTCCGCGGGAGTCAGTTCTGTGACAGAACAGAATAAAAGGATGTAGGAACATCAGCCATAATAAGCGTTCAAATTAATAACGTTTGGACGTCCGATCTTTGCTGAAAGACAGGGTAATGAGCTTAATTGACTAAGGTGACAGCTACTATAGAGGTGGGAGGAACGTCTGCTTATATACACAATCAGCCATGTTGGCTTGTACTGATACATCCACCACTCATAGCTTTGACCCCTTAATTCAGCAATGTTTTACCGAAAGATTCTATAAAGGACTATACCGCTACACCACCAATCGTGTAATGTTGTTAGCTCGGAGCTGACCATCTTTCATTGTCTGATGTATGTGGTGGACACTTCCGTCTTAGGAGAATGGCAATATATTGCACGTGTAATCCGAAGGGCTGACCAAACATACCGTGAATATCTAAGCACTGGCAAACTCTAGCCGCTAACTGGCTTACGATTCTCACCCCTTCCTCAATACAGGGGATCCTCCGTCAGGCCCCAGCTATGACAATCAAATACTGTACGACGACATCGTTGCCGGGTTTCGAGGGCAGGATAATAGATGTAGGCAGAGTCACAACGCCGATGGCAAGGGAACTGATTTAGAAAGGTAAGGGCCAGCTGCAGTTTGGTAAACGGTTATTTGAAGTTTCAAGTATGATGATAAAAATGTGCACAGAGGAAGAATGTTCTGGCTAATGGGGAGTGTGTGGGGATTATACTTCTACTTACTAGGCATCCTAAGTTGTTGGAGGGTGGCTAGGAAATAGGATTTGCGTTAGGGTTGTTTTTCCACAGATGCTGAAATCAATGTGGCCGTACGTGAATTGGTATTTATCTTATGTATGGCTTAAAGGCGTACGTGTAACGGAACGGCTGTTCCTGGTCTTGATTTTAAGGTAACAAAAGGTGATGAAGGCAAATTACTTAGATTGATTGCTGGCGAGTAAAGGAGAGGCTATCTAAGGGGTCTTCGAAGGCTTCATATAGTCCTGAAGCCAATATACAATAAAGGTTGGATCTGCCAAGGCTTTCTATCTTATAGGTGATCCAATTTACGTGACCATATTGCTAGGTATGTGACAAGGAAAGGAATGAGTGGTTTTGTAACAATACGAGGTGTTGAAATACGGTGGCTGGTAAATCCAGGTGGCTGGAACGCCCTACACCTGTGGCTATATAATGCGTAAAATGCCCTTTACTTGTACATAAATAACTTATTTATTTAAGTAATAACAATATATAATATAACTTTATAACTTATATTTATATTTAATATAAAGTTAAAAGCTTATTATATTTATATTATTTTTAATATTCGAATTAATTATATTATTATAATGTATTTTTAAATATAATAAATTAATTATTTTAAAAATTATATAAAGATAAAAAAAGCTCGTTTATAATAAAATACTTATAAATTTATAAATATTTATAAACTTTTTTTTTATAAATAATTTATAAACCTTTTTAAAAATATTAACAAAATTATTTTTATATAATATATAATATAATAATTAATATAAAAAATCGAAATATAATTATAATATATTATTATTTTTATTTATAATAATTATAATTATAATTCGTTATTATCTTTAATTATATTTTAATAATATAAATATATAAATTATTAATAATTATATAATAATTTTTATATATATAAATTTTAAATTTTTAAATACTTTAAATATTTAATTTTATCGCTTAAAGTATTATATATACTTTATTTATTAATATATTTTTATATTTTAAAAAATAAATTATTATAAAATTTATTTTAACGATAATTTTTTTAAAGCTTTAACGTATTTATATTTATATATATTAACGATGTTTTTATATTAATAATAACGTTTTTATTAATTTTAAAATTATTTATTTTTTCTTTATTTAATTAACTTTTTTTATTTTTATAAATATAATACTTTAATAATATATAATAATAATTTAACTTTAATATATAAAATAAATATTTATTACGATTTATCTTAAGTAATATATATAAATTAAATAATTAAAATAATAAAAAAACATTTATAATAAAAGAAATCGTTAAAAAATTTATTTTACTTATATATAAATAATTCGAAAATATTAATTATTATTATATTTTTCTTTTTTTTTATTAATTTATTATTTTTACTTATTTTGTAAATATTTAAAATTACGTAATACGTTTTTTTATTTAATTCGTAATAATATTAATAATAATAATAACTTATTAATTATTACTTTTATTAATTTAATAATTTTAATAAAACTTATTTTATTTAATTATTATCGATTATTTTATTTTTTTCGATTTTATTTTTTTATTATTATTTTTTATATTTCTTTTTAATATTTACTTTATTTATTTTATCGTAAATATATTTCGAGTTATCGTTATTTATACTTTTAAATATATTTTTTAATTAAAATAATAAAATATTTTTATATTTATATATAAATTTCTTTTAAAATAATAATAATTATATATTTTAACGATTTTTATTATTTAATAATATAACGTTTAATAATTAAATAAACATTTTTTTTATATTTAAATCTTTTTAAAATAACGATAATTTAACTTTAACGTTTTATATTATACGTAATATAATATTTATTAATTAAATATAACGCATTTTTTACGTTTAAATATTTTTTAAATAATTTTAAACTTTTAAATAAAATGTTTTTATATTAATAATAAAGTAATTTAATAATAATATAAATAAATAAAATCTTTTATAATTACGTTAATTTATAATTAAATAATTTTTATTTATTTTTAATTAATTAATTTATAATTAAATAACCTTTATTATTATTTATTTATAACGTAATATACGATATAATATAACGTTTTTAAGCTTTTTAAAACTTAAAACGTTTTTAAATTATTATTATATTAAAAATTAAAATATAATTATTTAAAACACGTAACTTGCGATTACGTAACGACTTAAAAGCGTTAAAATATATAAAAAGCTTTTTTTAATTAATTAAAATTATTAATTAAAAATAATTTATTATATTTACTTTTTTAAATTACTTTATTATTACTTAATAATTACGTTATAAGCTTATAATTATTTATATTTTTATAAATTATAATATATTATCATTTTTATTTACGATAATTATAATTATAATTTATTATTATATTTAATTATATTTTAATAATATAAATATATAAATTATTAATAATTATATAATAACTTTTTTATATATAAATCTTAAACTTTTAAATGCTTAAAGTATTATATATACTTTATTTATTATTAATTAATATTATATAAAAAGTTTTTTTTAAAAAAATTAAATAATTTTATAATAATCGTTATAAATTAATAATAAGTTTTTTAAAATTATTTATAAATAACTTATAAATTATAAAAAAAATCGTAAATTACTCGTAAAATATTTATAAAAAATCGTAGGTACTTGTAAGTTACTTATAAAAACGCATAAGCTTTCGTAAGTTATTTATAAGTATTCATTTCCGACCCTTAAAATCGCATTTCGTTCTAGGCATATGTAAGCCTAGCTACCTAGTGACTTGCTGTACAAAATTAACATTTAATTTATATTAATCGATATACATTTACCTAGAATAACAACTTGAAATCGTAGCCAATATTTTACGCATTGCGAGATTTGTGGCATCTATATAAGAATCGGGCTCTCGAGAACTGCACTGTTCATTTCGCGAATTTAAGAAGACCTAATGGATATCTAATTCATGCAAAGTCTAGCTAGATGCGTCGTGACTACTATACATAATTGTATACTAGACACAGCAATGTAGAGATGATATCTATTCTTTTAACTTGTGCCATCCAGAATGACCCCATTGAAACCCCCGAAATAATACAACTACAAACTAGGACCACAATCCGCGGGGAAATCCACTTTCCTCTTTACCCCCATTGGAATATTCATATCAACGGACTCAAGAGAGCAGATGGATTTGAAATTTAATTGCTGTAATAGGACTAATCATCTACTGGCTATAACTTTAGATGGCAAAGCCCTTGTTCGTTATCTTGTGGACCCCTTTCTATTATTTCCCTTAGTGTTGGTTCATCTCCCGTTTGCCATGTCTTCCTGTGAACTACCAGCCAGTATGTTCTAGTTAGATAGAATGCTTCTCCGAGCATAGTTGTCTATCTCAATGCTACTTTTCACAGACTTGATGCCGGTGAGACATAACCATCTACCTTATAATAATGTGAACTGCTCTTTACTTTGACAAGAAATGCATATTATTTTATTCACCTGAGAAATCCGATCCTAGTGATGAGATGTTCGACCGTCTTCTGCAGTTCTGCTATGTCCTGTCTTGCTACCCACTCCTAGTAATACATGCCGACGAGCCCCTGAAACTGAATCAGTTGTTGTGGAAGAATGGCTCTGAAATTGGCTAAAATACCTCGTACTCGAGCTTCAAGTCTTGGTTCGAGTTGTTTTCGAATTCAATTCACCACGCTAGGTCCTGCAAGGTCTGGTAAAAGGAGAGGAATGCGTGTTGATGAAGAGAAGTGAATGTGTTACAGGGACAGGGTGGAAGGAATGTGCGGGGGTATACAAGACCAATATCAGAAACAAAAGCTTCCGTGGAAGTAAACCAGGCCTAGCCAAGTGAAAGTCCCTGACAGCGGGTGTAGGCTACACTACTGGTGAACTCTGTTTCAGTCTTTGGATAAAAAGAATTCCCACTGAAGACGGGAAATCGCATGAAATGGGACCGAGGGATCCCAAATTTCAAAGCTCCAATTTGTGTTCCTGGTAGCACATGTCTTGCTACCACAACTCTCCTAATCATATCTAGCTCGCTGTAAAGACGAGTTACTCTGTTGTTATTGAGCTGTGGTGGAAGATTGGATTGTTCTGCTCGTGAAAGTTGACCCTTTGGTGGATGACGAGATGGAAAAATGATGGATTAGGTTGAAGAAGAGGAGGTGCCCACCTTCTCCGAAGAAGCTTCATCCAAGAAAGAGGACGTTTACCTCCTCAGCCTCCTTGCTCCTGAAGGGCGTTCTCTCCCTCCACACATATGTATATCCTCGTTTAAATATAACGATCATTGTTGTTTTCCTTCCTGTTCTCATGGACAGGGTATGTCCCTATGTGTTCATGAACCATGAACTCGGTATCCAAGTAGGTATGTATGAATGAGCAAATCTCAAACAAGCCTTCTACCCCGCGGAAGTACACGTCGAAGGTGAGGCTGAGATTTCCAACCCCGGGCCGGTGCCCTCCTCTCGCCTGAGCCTCATATTCCGCGATCTGTCGTTCAACTTGTAGAAGGAGAGTTCGATCTAGGTGCTGATTCGCCAACACACTATTACGACTAATCCTCGGGGGTCCCTGGTCAGAGGCCGAAGAGGTATCGCAACGGTTCTTGGCGGAGGCGCCGGTATTTGATTGCTCGACTATGGGAATTCGGGTAACGAGTCGTAATATCATTCAAGCTCGTAGTAGTAGCCTTGCTGGCCCTCCGAGTTTCGTGCACAGAAGATCACATCCCAAGCGCACTGGGATGGCAAGGGGACCAGTAATCGCGACGTAACTGATTGAGTGGCCCTAAGACGCTAGCCTGTCGACTGACCAGTCACGCGAGATGACAGAACTGAAATGTGGTCGCCCCTTTTTGACACCAGAGATGGTGAGTCTTTGTCCTTTTTGCTTAGGGTAGGCCACTCATGGTATCTTAGTTGGTGAGCCTCCGCATTTTGATCATGCTCTGGTATCTGCTTTGAAATGGCCAGGCCGGTGTGTCGATTATAGAGCAAAAGATTACAATACCATCCTTGACTAGGGAAGCATACCGGGAGATGAAGTCGTAATTGACATGTATATGTTGATTGGATTGCGGATTGTGTAGGGCAGGAATCCCGATCGTGAAATGAACTTCCTAGATTAAGGATATGAATTGGCAATGCAGCACTTGCACATCTTGGTTGATATGGCTGTGTCGAAAGCCTCTTGATTGGAGAAGGCGGACCTGGGTAATGATTAAGGACCTGTAAGCGACGGGACGCTAGAAAAGGGGCATAAATAATAGGATCCATAATGTTGCTTACATAAATCTTTTCATGCATATCGGCCATCTCCCTCTTTGTTTATTAGGCGGCGCGAGTATCCATCGTGGTGTTGCTGCCTCTGTGATTGTATATAACTTTCCTCGAACAACAATTCCGTTTCCCTTTCCCCTTCTGGTGTGGAAGTTGTGAAATACTATGCTAAAGGTGTGAGGAAGTTGGTGTATCGTAGGTAGAAATGGAGTGATAATTAGCGATGAGAGAAAAAAGAAAAAAGAAAAGACGAGAAAAGAAATAAAAATAGTACAAGAGGAGAAACTAAAAAAAGAAAGAAAAGAAAAGAAAATAGAAAAAGAAACAAAAATGAGATGAAGAAAAAAGAAGAAGAAAAGGAAGAAAAAGACAAAAAAGGAAAGAAATAAAAACAATCTTCCCCCGATGGCCCCCTCCAAGAGAAAACTAGAAAGAGAAGGGAAAAGAAAAAAGCAAAATAGATAGACGAGGTTTCTTGATAGCTTGCTCGGAAGTAGAGGCGTAGTTATCAACGAAGCTGACTTGTTAGCATGCAATTAGGAAAGTTTAGTGTAGTTAATTGACAGCGTACCTATCGCCTATCCGAGCCTCCTGGGCTCGAGTATTTTCAATGGAATGATTTTCCCTGACTCTGATACGTTGGCCTCGAACGTGTATGTGTTAGGTTGGCGTCTTTATACTTCGCTTCTTCAAAGTCAATGATGTAGACTCTTCCGTCTACGAGAAGGAACTTCTCCGGTTGGGGGTTACCATGGACGATGCCTACTTGGTACAGATGGCGGAGGATCTGGAACTAAGCATTCGTGAATGTAGGTAGTATCTGGTACTTGAGCACCTTCCATGAACTCCATGAGGAAGCCAGTAGCTCCTCCGCTTGCCGTAATATGGCTGAGGCACTGTGGCGTGATGTCTCTGTGTTGGAGCAGTTTATAGGCATGGGTCTCAGCAGGTGTCGATATTCCGATACCGACAAGAGATGCTAACCTGTTCGGAAATTGCTTGCTGTTAGTAATGGAATATTGGCTGAAGGATTGAATACTTTTATATTGCGAACCGACAACTGAACTTTAGGACGTAAAAAACAAGTGGACTTCGCGCATCTTATCTATAAGACGATAGGTGCCGCTTGAATAATTGGCACGAAGGACAGGAAGAGCTACAGGACGTACGTACATGAGGATATTCAGATCAAACTCTTCTATTCTTTTCGTGATGTCGTTGCTCTTCTCCGAGTACAAGTAAGAGGCTATTCTCAGTAGTATCGCATGTAGTTATGTGCTTGTACGTTGTTAGAATCGGCATAGGCCACTGTGATATTAATTTGCTGCTTGGAACCACTGTGCTGTAGAGTTTGGTGGGTGTATAGCCATATCTGCACTCTTCTTGTTCGGCTACTCGTCGCGAGAGGATGCCAGGCTGTAGCTAAGGTGATGAGCTTACAACGAACCTGCTTGAGTTTGATGCCATTTTGGATGAAGAACGCCAGACTTGAAGTTTAACTTGTTGCTCATATGGTACCTAGGTGTAGTAACTTCATTGGAGATAAGACAAGGGAATGACAATTAAATTGTGTTTGGTGAGTAGATGCTGTTGCTCTGCTATATTCGCAGGGAGTATAGGTGCTTTGTCAAGAATTTCCGGAAAAGTAAATGTGCCCTATCAATCGTCAATCCCGGCGGATTTGAGGGAGATACATAGTTGTAATGAGTTGGTGCAAAAGATCGACCGAAATTTCGGTTCGATGCCGGTTGTGGCTGGGAAGATTAGCTGGGTTGCTAAGGGATGGTTTAGGCAGTGATGCAACCAAATACTTCTCGCAAATATTAGAGGGAACGTGGGGCCAATAGAAATGATTCCAAGTAAAGGTACAAGGCACGAATAATAGTTTGGAGCATATCCGTGCCTAGTTTGTCCTTCGGTAGTGTCACCTATTCCCAAATACTTAGCAGAGTCTAATTTGTCGACGCATACACACTGGTTTTATGACGTGGCATCATGCATCAGGATATGTACACTATTAGGTGGAAGTGTAGTGCACATCAACAACTAACACGAACTATCACCCAATATCATAAGTACAGTTCGCATTTTCATCTATTTTCGTATTGCCCCTAATATTTTCCCTATCTTTAGCGCCTTCTTACCAACGAGACGTCAAGGCAGATTCCACTCGAATTTCGAATTGTGATGCCACTTAATCGATAAATATTCGTCACACTCGTTACTCCTCCTTACGCAGCACAACATGTACCCTAACACGATGCCATCGCCGCATCGACGAGCACCAGGACGCTATCATCCTTCAGAAACCACTAGCAAACATCTTCTTCATCGCAAGTCTTCTCCAAGTTGACGTCTTCCTCGAAACGCGCGATCCCACTTAACATATTCCAGTACCCCTGGAACGCATTACCCGCCAGGGTGTGTGCGAAGATCAGATCCACCGTTTTCTGCATTGCGATCTTATCTTATTGTCTGAAAGGTGACTGTCGTATCACAAGGACGTGGCCCTCCACTGCCATAAAGGGTTAGTAATTTCTTCATGTGTTCCATGCTAAAGAAGAGATTGCTCGAGGAGATTTGTCTTAACCCGATTAAAGGTATCACTACTATTAGGAGAAAGGGTAGATAGAGGGGATAGGAGTCGAGGGGAGTGCAGCTACAGCTTTGATCCGAAAGAGTGCCGTGGCCAAGGGGACAGGAGTATTCAGATACATAATGATTGCAACTCCGCGATATTATTCCCTCTATAATTAGAGAAAAATGTAGCTGAGATCTTCCCAAGCGACACCTGGGGAACACAAGCTAATGACGTGCTATAGCCAAAATATACGTATTCCCTAATTTATAGGGCCATCTCTAAGAGGAACGTAGTATTCCCGACATTTCATTATAAGCTGTCTATAAAACGACTCGTTGTAGCGTTGACGTGTAGCAACATAGCACGCCGAAAACCAATGCATTTCGTAGGACACTTATAGGTATATTTCAACATTTGGAGCCGGTTCAAGTCAGCAGACCGACCCATATAGGAGCATTGGGCCTAGGCCAAGGTGTTCGGCGTTCGCTCCTGTGTTGGGGGCTGAGGGTAACGCAACATCAGCTGAGGCGAGGTGTATATTTAAGCTTGCCGGAGTGCCACATTCACATCCTACCGCGCTTCTGTGCCTCCTGTACTACTCATATTATTAATTGCCTTCTTGATGTGGAGGTACACTGTCAGTCTCAGGCAAAGTGAGCCCCCGCCCTCGGTCTGTGTTACGTTCTCGCATACATCGCCGAGATTTAATAAAACTTAAAATCTTAACATTTTCCACTTAAGCATTATATTTTAATTTATTTAATAAAATATTATAAAAACATTATAAAATTAAATTAAATATAAACTTTATTAATTATATATATATATATATATATAAAGTTTATTTTATTAATAATAATAAAAAATAAAAACTTTATAAAATAATTTTAATTTAATTATTTACGATTTATATATTAATAAATAAAATCGTTTTAATTATAATTTAATTGTATTTTTATTTATATATTAAATAATAATTAATTAAATTATTTAAATAAAAAAAAGGTTAATAATAAAAACTTAATTATTAAAAGGAAAATTTAAATATTTTAAGTTTTTTACGATATTTAATAATATATATAAAAACATAACGTTTACTTGGCTAAAAACTACAAACGAAACGATAAAAACTAAAGCGGCTATAGCTGATGTGACCACGGCTGGATCCTTGCCAAAAACAACCAACGCAAACGCATCCCTGCCCCGCCCGCGCCTCCCAACTTCGACTTTCATCGTCAACATCTACTCCGCATCCTCTTACCCTCTCTTCTCTCCCGTCCCATTCGTATGGCGTAGAACTTGTCATGGCTGTCCTTCAAATCTTTCTGACGACAGTGCTTTTGGCCGCCCTGCTGACGATCGGAGGTGCCATACGTCGTTTGTTCCTTCATCCCTTGGCTCATATTCCTGGTCCGAGACTTGCGGCTCTCACCTGGTGGTATGAATTCTATTTCGACGCCATTCAACCCGGCCAATATGTCTTCAAAATCCAGGAGCTGCACAAACGATACGGTAAGCCCAATACGTGCGCACGTGTAGTTCACAGCGCAGCATCACTAATCTACCTCGCAGGACCAATCATCCGAGTCACCCCGGACGAGATTCACATCTCTGATGTTGGATTCCTCGACACCATTTATGCCCCTTCGTCGTCCCCGAGAGACAAGTATGAGTACCAACTGAGATCTTTGCGGGTTCCCGGTGGAGTTGGCACTACTCCCAGTCTTGATGTCCATCGCAAACGACGTGAAGCTCTGTCTCCATTCTTTAGCAAACGCAATGTGGTCTCCCTTGAGCCGACGATTACCGAAAAAGTTCAACAGCTTTGTCAATTGCTTTTGAAACATGCCTCCGAACACACGCCAGTCAATCTTTCGGATGTCTTCTTCGCCTTCTCCAATGAGTAAGACCCCTTCAAATTCGGACGAAGAATGATCCTAACAGAGGCTAGTGTTGTCAATAACTTCTTGTTCTCCCAGAGGACAGACATCCTTTCGGATGAACAGAAAGCCGCCACATTACGCCATAATAGCTACAAGCTCATGATGGGAATTCATCCCAACAAGCACTTCCCGTTCATTCCCGACTTCCTAGAATCTCTCCCGAAATCCATCAGCAGGCCTATCATGCCACCTGGATTGCTTGATATGCTGGACCTATTTGATGTATGCGTTGCCCTGAAAATTATTGGCATGGTGTTCTAATACTAAAGACGCAGCGAGTCCGAGCCGAACTAGTAGGCATCATCAAAGCTAAATCTTCTGGGGCCGGTAGCTATTCGTCGAGTGCAAAATCTGTATATTATACTGTGCTCGACAATCCTATTTTGCCCGCATCAGAGAAGGCTTTACTCCGGCTTGAGCAAGAAGGCGCACTTCTGGTTCTCGCAGGAACTGAATCACCAGCCAAGTCCCTCAACATGATATTCTACCACCTGCTGGCCAATACACAGATCATGAGCAAGCTACGGGAAGAACTCAGCACCGTCGCACAACCAGCGTCGTGGACCCAACTTGAGCGACTGCCATATCTCACCGCGGTCATCGAGGAAGCTCACCGTCTCTCCTTCGGTGTCACGGCCAGAACAGCACGTATCGCTCGGGAAACACTTATATACGCCCCTACATCTTATGCAGCTTACTCTTCGAACATCGGAAAGTCCTTCAAGATTCCCGCCGGTACTCCCATGAGCACAACTACCTTGAGCGCCCATACCGCACCGAGTGTTTTCCCCGACCCATTCGTCTTCGATCCGGAACGCTGGCTCGGTGACGAGGGCCGCAAGCTCCAGAAATACCAGATGTCATTTGGCAAAGGCAGCAGAAAGTGCCTTGGCATCGAGCTGGCACGTGCCGAGATGTGTCTGGTGACTGTAGCGCTGGTTCAGGGCTTTGATATGAATTTGTGGAAGACTGAGGCGAGTGATGTGGCATTTGTTCATGATTATCATGTTTCAATGCCGAGCACTGAGTTCAAGGGGTTGGAGGCTACGATGACTGCCCTGTGAGGAAGTGCAACATGGTTTCAATGGCTAAAGTATTAATCACTCAGCAAAGAATTTGCAACTTTAGATATCATTGCCTTGCACAGTTGCAAGTAGTGAAAACGATGATTTGGGAGTCTCAATCGTACAGAAATTTATATTTACTTGAAAGTTGTGATACTGAATGCCTACATCTGTGCTATTGAGAGCAGCTCTTCATGCCTACTTTAACCTTGTAAGTGGTCAATCATGGCTAATCCAATCAGTAAAGATGAGTGTGTGATCTTGTTGTAATACGTTGACGTGGGTTGGTTGGCACTGAGCTCTTGAAACAGATGCTGGGAGGTTTGGAGACTCTGCAAAATTGGCTGTTCTTCGAGTATAGTATGTATGTACCTGAGGAGATGAGCATTCGCCAACGCCAGCTTGATTGATGTCGTGGTCGACTGGTTGTCAAGTCTTTCGAATGCGTCATCGAACCTCCTGAGCTCACAAAGCACTCCAATTAAAATGGGATCGACGTTGGCATCCTCCTTGACAACATACATGCAGATATTATAGAACTCTTCAAAGTGGCCCTCTAGCCGCAGAACCCTTGCCTGCATAAATGTTATTTCCTTTGCCTGTAAACGACCCAGAGTGGACCTGAAAGGCCACGCACTGTGCCAGTCGTTCAGTGGTTCTGAGGCTGGTATGTTCAGACCCACACACTTTCGGGCTTTGAGCACCGCGAGTTCAGCTGATATTGCGTAATAGTAGTCGGCGTAGACGTGGTATTCGATACTTCTCCCGAGCCAGTGGTCTCGATCCTCATAGAGTTGTAGTATGGATGCTCTTCGTATTTCGATCAAGGTCTGCATAGTTTTGATAGTAGAGCTTGGTTTCACAAGCTTGCTTTGCTACAGCGATTGTCTGTAATCTCTATCCCTAATCGTGGAAGTGGAAAGCCGACAAGCCCGCTCCCACGACATGGCAAATATAAGTGTAGCACATAAAGACAAAGGGATGTCATTCATATTAGCTATGTTAAAGGCAATATACATTATATTTCATCTTATAGATTTTTCTATATAATTTAAATCGTTAATTAATACTTTTTTCGCTTTTTTGTTTTTAATAATTATAATGTATATTTTAAAAAAGAATTTGGTTTTATTAATATAATAATTAATATCATTAAAGAATTAAATCTTTATAATTCTCTCTTGGCCCTTCTTCTGCATCCCTTTCCCAACTCACCAAAAGCAATCACTGGGGCGCTTCGAGGGTCTTACGTGCCATCCCAACGTTGGGTGCCAGGTGATCGTAAATCGCAGCGGCTGCAAACCTGCTCCTGAGTTGGAGCTTCCCTCACTGGTACTTTGAGAGTCTGTCAATGGTGGTGAACTATAGTTAACGGAAGTTGTAGGACTTGCCTCGTCATCGGCAGCGTAGCCGGACTCACCGTCAGAGGGATGAAGGAGCCCAGCTTGCTCCCTCCAGCGATCGAGAGCCATCTGTCGTCTTCTATCTCGGGTGCATAATTGTTCGGGGAATATAAATGCAAACATCAATATGAACAGCGGCGCGATACCGAATACGCATACGAAGAGGATAACGAGGAGCTCCGAGTTGCTTATATCTTGGCTACCCATGTTATTCTTTTGGCAACAAGGGCACGAGGATTGAATAAATAGTGTTTTCGTGATCTAGGTAACTTTCTTACTCTCTTAAAGGTGTCTCGACGTAACAATCCAAGACCGATAAAGCAATGTGAATGTGAAAGATAACAAAGACGACAGTGCAAGGACTTAGCTGTAAGTTATATAGAATTGTTACTCAGATACGTGGTATGCGTACAATATCTTTGTTGCTTGTTATGCCTCCAGTGAACTGTTTGCTCACGATGATTCCAAACAAGTGTTCGGAATCATTCGTGTTAAGTATATCACGTACGAATGGCAATGCTTCCAAAACAGTCAGGCGCGAATATGTCTGACATTTATATGCAACGTTTTTGGTCTTAATTACAGGAGACATGACAGTTCTAAGGGTGTTACATGCGGGCCCAATAATATAACAGTCAACGTTCTTGGGGTTCTCTCCCGCAAGAATATATGATTAAGACATGTCTTGACCTCATAATTAAATGCTAGAATATATATATATATATGGCATTACTGACCCTTGTGATGCAGATAATGGCATGTTACCAGGATATTCCAGAGGTATAATGATTTTGTATTCATGAGCCCTCAATGTTTAGCAGGTTGGCAAATATTGTGCGTCGCATGCTGTGACGTATACATGAATGTATTCGGGAATTATGAGGGTTCGCATTTGATTTCCCTCCAGTTCGATTTTTAGTGCTGCATAGCAGGCTGTTGAATGGATATATTGTATATTCTATCAGAGGCGCTCCTGCACTGCGTTCTCGTTAACAAGCATGACTAGTCTACTGACCTACCACCAAGGAAGTTAGCCACATGAACAAGAGTTTCGGCCACTGGCGTAAACAAAGACAGTCCCTTCCAAATCGAAGAAGACCTTTGTCACCTACTCTCGACTTATAGACAAGTAGATAGTTAGAGCAGGGACTTGGAACAGAACATGAGCCATGCATGAAAGAACTAACCCTAGCTAAATAACACTTACATAAAAATCCCGATGAACATAGGACAAGTGCCTAGGCTAACAACACTAGTCCCAAGTCCCGGGCTGACTCTTCTGCCGATTGATCCCAAATAGACGGGCCAAATGGTGGTGATAAACCCCTAGGTAAGTTCTTGTTTAGGCAACTTTTGAGTTAAGGTGCTTACTAGTTATGCTGTCATTGGGATTTGGTACATTTTAACACTTCCTATAAGCAGTTACTGTGTCGCCCATCGGACCTGTTCATTGCACCGAAGGAATTAGGACTGCCGATCACATTTATATCTTAAGTCCGATTCGGTCCACGATTGAGTCATACCGGGAAATGGGGCCCTATGCGTCACGTGATAACGCGCATTAAAAGTCCGCGAAACTTGGATAGCTTCGTTTTATTCCGCGTCGCGCTATGCTCCATCTATAAATAAGGATTTACTAAAGAAAGTCAACTGCTATTGTGGGACTAGTGAGATGCTTTAAGTCCGATGCCCATGATAACTCGGCGGATCCGCACCTCCGAGATTGGAATACATATAGAACAGCTATGGAAGGAGACGAGATGGAAAGGTATGTGTGCAGGACCAATTCCATTTCACAATTCCTTTTCCAAAGCTACCAGTTTTACCAACATGACGCAGTTCTCCCACGAGTCGGCCTACGAGGAGGCATGCCGGACAGGTGTACTTCCGGGCGCTGTCCTTGTCGCAACGGACGCCACCGGGAAGTTTCGATATGCGAAAGCTTTCGGAGAGACTGCGAGAGGAGAGAAACTTGCTCTCGACAGCGTCATGTGGACTGCATCATGCACGAAGCTGTTGACCGCCGTCGCAGCGCTGCAGCAGGTCGATCGAGGGAATATTGGTCTCGATGATGACGTAGCTACGATACTCCCGGAGCTCGCTGCCGCCGAGGTGCTTGAAGACTTCGACTCCGAAGGCAAGCCGGTGTTGAAGAAGAGAGAGGAAAAGATCACGCTAAGGTATCTTCTACCGGTCTAGAATTCATTATAATTCTAATTAGTAACAACCTGCTAACTTGAGTTCAAGACTTCTTCTCTCACACGCGTCTGGGTCCGTGTATCCTTGGCTCGACCCAAAACTACAAAGACTCGCAGCATCGAGCCCACCAAGCACCAAACCAATCCGTACGATTGTAGAAGATTTCGCACAGCCTCTCGTATTCCAGCCGGGTCACGGGTGGTCATACGGCTCGGGACTCGACTGGGTCGGGCAGATCGTCGAGCGGCTTAGCGGCCTCAAGCTCGGGGAGTACATGCGTGCGAACATATGGGGGCCCCTGGGTATGAAGCACATGGGCTTCAACCCTGACGAGTCGCCGGAACTAAAGGAGCGCAAAATCGGGTTGAGCATCCTTGGCGAGGATGGCCGTCTGGCCCCCACTACCGAAGGTTACATATACTCCCACACCGAAAGGGACGACCACTACGGCGGCACCGGTGTCTGGGGCTCCGCCGAGAGCTTCCTGCCGATATTGCAGACGCTGTGTGCCAATGACGGGCGAGTACTGAGCCCCGCGCTCGTCGACGAGATGTTCCGCCCGCAGCTAGGAGCCGAGTCCAAGGCTGCGCTGAACTACACGTTGAAGAACATCGATATCGCCAGGAGGGTCTACGGGAACTCGTTCGACGTCGACAACCAAGACTTCAGCTACGGTCTTGGGGGCAACATCGGGCTCAGAGACGAAGATGGCAGGAGGGCTGCCGGCACAATGAGCTGGGGCGGCATCCCGAACCTGATCTGGTGGGTCGATCGGAAGACGGGGTTGTGCGGCGCGTGCTTCACGCAGCTGATGCCCGTGGGCGACGTCAACGGAAATAATCTGATGAGGCTATTTGAGAAGGCGATTTATGAGAGATACCAGGAGTTTTCGGCAGAGATTTAATTGGTTGGTTGGTTGGTTGGTCTTGAGATGGTTGAGAGTAGAGGAGTGATGCGATTGTATGTAGCTGCGTTCCCCGCGGAGCTGACAACAAATAGAGACTTCATTTTCCGTGGTAAACTTCAGTCATCGCATGCTGTTCGCACCCGAGCGTGATAACTCATGTGTGATGCATCCAAAATATAAAAAAAGGTAATTTTCCCCAGAATCGAGCGTATTGTCGACAGGACAGGAAGGTAGGTAATGCCGAGAATAATCTGTCATCTTTTTCACACCCACCTGTTTTTGATCAATTTTCCACCATGCCCGCACTACCCGCTGCGACTTCACCCGAGTCGCTAGAGAGCTCACTAATTCTTTACCAGAACATAGATAATGACGCCTTACAGAAGAAGGCATCGCAATACCTTGCCAACTTTGGTAAAAGATTCGTCCCTGATGTGATATGTGGTGCAAAGGGCGTGTATTTGTATACCGCATCTAGTCGCAAAGTGCTAGATTGGTCATCGGGGAAGTACCCTTACCGAACGTGGTCAATAAATGCAAAAGTGCGAGAAAGAAGACCTAACCAATCACATAGGCCAAATGTCATCTCTTCTCGGCCATGGCCATGAAGAGATCGTGCAGACCATCGCCGACCATGCTGCCCGTCTCGACCATCTTTTCTCCGGGATGGTCTCACCACCCGTGGTCACACTTGCAGAGAGGCTGTGCTCTTTACTCCCCGAAGGCCTCGACAAAGCTTTCTTCCTTTCGACTGGCGGTGAATCGAACGAAGCCACTATCAAAATGGCTAAAGTATACACTGGGAAGTTTGAGATTGTCGGACTTGGTGCTAGTTGGCAGTGAGTGATCTAACGACCATTCACGATGCCTGCTTACCCCCACACTACTCTGCTCCTTGATAGCTCTCCAAACACAATCTGACTTATGGTGTCACAGCGGACTTACAGCCCAATCCCTCGGAGCGCAGTACCATTACGGTGGAAAAGGCCAGGTAATAAGACAATATCCCATTATCTCCCCTCTTTGTATTTGACCATTTTTCTAACATTTATCCATTCCTTCTACCAGGGACCGCTCATACCAGGAATGCACATGCTCCCCGCACCGAACACCTACCGAACGCCTACCGATCCATCTTCCGCAAACCCGACGGCTCCTACGACTGGGAGACCGAGCTCAACTACGGCTGGTCCCTAATCGACCAAGCCTCCTGCAGCTCTCTCGCCACCTGCATCGTAGAATGCATCTAGTCCTCCGCAGGGATGTAGGTGCTTCCGCTAGGGTACCTCGCAGCGCTGAAGCGCCACTGCGCACAACGAGACATGCTCCTGATCGTCGACGAAGCGCAGACAGGCATCGGCCGCAGCGGCGACATATCCGCCGCAGCACACCACGAGGGCGTAGTCCCCGACATCCTGACGCTGAGCAAGACACTTGGCAACAGCCTCGCGCTCAGCGCCGTCGTCACGCGGTCTGAAATCGACACAGTTTGCGCCGAGAGCGGCTACTACTTCTACACGACGCACGCGAACGACCCTTTACCGGCCGCCGTCGGCGCCAAGGCCCTCGAGATCGTGGTGCGCGACGGGCTGGTCGAAAATGCCCGCGCCATGGGAGCCGTCCTACTAGAGGGCTTGAGAAAGCTGCGGAGTCGGTATGGATGCGTGGGCGATGTCCGCGGGAGGGGCTTGATGCTAGGGGTTGAGATCGTGGTCGATCGCGGTACTAAGGAGCCAGGGGTCGAGCTGGGGAGGCGCTTGTCGGAGCGTGCTTACGAGCTCGGTGTTTGGGCGAACTTGGTGTCGCATTCGCTGTTTGGTGTGACGCTGAGGATTGCGCCGCCGATTACGATTACGCGCGAGCAGATTGATCGGGGGGTCTTGTGATTCTGGAGGAGGCGTTTGCGTCGACGGACGGGAGCATGCCGTTGTATTAGGTCATCTCTATTTCAGCTGTTGGAAGGTGATAGCGAGCTTGTGCTGATTCATTGTGGAGTCCTAACTGAACTCAACCGTCTACAATAGTTATCTGCTATACCATCTTGCTGGTTTATTGTGTCGAAACTACCCAGAATATCCGTTTCAAGCGGTCGTATATTAGTGTTTTTGTAATGTTCCCCCCACATGTACGCGCCATCATGGGATCGCCAGAACATTTGTCAGGAAGTCATCCCCGTGAGCATAACGCTTCGCTTAGAAATCAAACATAACGTGTGATTAGTAATGTGGATTGTAGGAACTCGTCCACCATCACTATATAAAGGAAGATAACGGCTCAATATGTTCAGTATGAAGGGTATTGCCATACTAATTTATTGTTTTTTCTGAGTTAATAAACTCGTCGCCGTACAATATTCGCCATGACACCATCACTCCCCAAAACGTCTAAGCAGTGGAATGTCGTATTACCGGGCCAAGATGGATTTGATTCTCTCAAGTTAACAGAGAAACCCCTGCAGGAACTTGGCAACAACCAAGTTCTAGTCAAAAGTAAGTTTATACCTTAAACTCGTCCATGTGGCAGTGATTAATATTAGTATGATATAGTTGAAGGAGCTTCCATCAACGTACGGGTCCTTATTTATCCTGATTATCCTGTCTATTTGCTCACTATGACTTAGTATCGTGACCTCATCGTGGCACGGGGTGGGTATCCATGGGACATAAAAGCGAACGTAGTCCCTAGCTCCGATGGAGCCGGAACTGTTCTCGCTGTCGGCAAACATGTGACCAGGTTCCAGCCCGGTGACAGCGTCATCACAATGCTCCATCAACAGCATATTGCAGGGTCAGTGGATCCGCGAATCGTGAAGTACGGAATCGGCGCGACGCTTGACGGGACCCTGCAGACTGTCGGAACCTTCAACGAACAAGGCCTCGTAGCGATGCCGAAAGGCCTAAGCTTTATCGAGGCTTCAACTCTCAGCTGTGCCGGGCTGACCGCATGGAATGCCCTCTTCGGCTTACCCGGCAAACAGGTCACGGCTGGCCAATGGGTTCTGACTCAGGGGACTGGCGGCGTGAGTCTCTTTGCCGTCCAGTTCGCCAAGGCCGTTGGCGCCAGAGTCATCGCGACGACGAGTTCGAGCGAGAAGGGGAAGATTCTCGAGAAGCTCGGTGCTGACCACGTCATCAACTACCGCGAGACGCCCGAATGGGGTGCTCTCGCCAAGAGCCTGACGGGAGATGTCGGTGTTGACCACGTCGTCGAGGTGGCGGGCCCCACGTCGATAGCGCAGAGCGTTGCGAGCCTCAAGCTGGACGGCACTCTCAGTGTGATTGGTTCTGTCGGTGGCGGTGATGGCAAGGAGGTGCCCAACTTGATTGCTTGCTGGATGCATCTTTTCACGGCGCGTGGCGTCTGGGTTGGCAATAGGATGCAGATGGAGGATATGTGCAGGGCTATTGAGGCCAATCCGGAGAAGCTTCGTCCGGTCATCAATCCTAAAGTGTTCACGTTAGATCAAGTCAAGGAGGCGTATGAGTACCAGTGGGCGGGTAAACACCAGGGGAAGATTGGCATTGAGATTTCTTGAGTTGTGTATACTTAAGTAGGTAATACACTAAAATGTGTAGAGGGGATATTTACGACGAGAAGAAAGGGGAGTAGGGGGAGGTGGCTGGAGATAAGAGAGGATGAGAATAGTGAAGATAAAGCCCGTAGTGTCATACATAGTTATTTATCATGTGCCTCTTACTGAAGTGCCACCTTCAATACTAGGTATCATCAACCCTTTTAATGATATTAAAACATGCTGCATATGGAATGCATAGTAAGCTCACCTATACGCATTATTGTGGAGATTTCCCGAGGGAAAATCCTACTCCAAGTGTGTGGCTATTTCCTGATCCAAAGTTTCCCGCGGGGTTTTTAACACTTAGATATCTGAAGTCTCCGCTGAATAGTATCGGTGGTTCCATACTGTTAAACTGTATGCGGACGAGCGTAGAAGAACACCATGTCGTCTTCTGGTCCGCGGGATCGTCCATACAGATCCCACCTCCGGCCTGCATGTTTTGCCTGCAGCCGGCGGAAGAGTCGATGCAAACTCGAAGCCCATTCCCCGGAGCCTGTTTGCCTTATGTGTCGAGTCCATAGCACACCATGTTCATTTCCGGCTCATGGCGAGGTTGATGCAGCAGCAGCAAAAACTCCCATTCCTAGAAGGCGGAAAAATGCTAGACGGTTGCCAACTGCCCCCACAGATACACCAGTACAGCCAATAGCAGCATCTTTTACACAACTTAGATCAACGACACCAGCCGTTTTAGGGAATGATTCTTCCATTGATGCGTTTGGGACTGACGGAAGAATTTGGCTCGGCGATGAAGGCAACGCACGTCTGCCAGTTGCCCAGCAGCACACTCCCCTGTCGGTGGACGATGCGGAACATGAGAATCGTCATATTATTGGGCCTGTTGCAACAACAGATAGCCAAGTACTCGCAACTTACCTATCAGTTGCAACGAATCATACGCGTGGACTGCGGTTGATACGCCCCATGACGACCCATGTTGGGAAACCTGTCATGTTCGTCCCGGTACAAAAACGCCCAATTGGTCTGCTTGCTTCTCAGAGCGTGACAAATCTCAAATGCGAGATCATTGAGAAACTTCTCGAGCCGCACGTCAAAACAGCCATTGATGTGTATGTAAAACTCGCCGCCGCCTGCCCCTCCCTCCTCCCTATACTTATAGTTATGACTAACATAAAGATTGTTGCAGATATTTTCAGAAGGCCAACCCCTGTCTACCCCTCTTATATAAAGATTCATTTTGGACACAGTATAATACAGCAAAAGACCGCATATCGCCTGCGCTGCTATGCTCTCTTTACGGGAATAGTGTCGCTTATTGGAAATTCGTACCCGAATTGGCAAGACACAGACCTCCGGATATTCGTTCCATCTGGAATCAAGCGGCCGAAGCCACCTACTCAGAGCTACACCTGGCCCCCGGTATTTCGACCATTACTGCAATATTGTTGAATGTGGGTGGACGGCCAACCACTTCTCCGCTCGCGAATGGCTCTCAGCTCGGATCTGCTGTATCTCTAGCACAGTCCCTAGGTCTAAACCATGATCCCTCTCCTTGGGATATCCCGGAATCAGAAAAGAATCTTCGCATGCGGATCTGGTGGTCTCTGCTCATATACGACAAGTGGTAAGGACTTATCTATTATGGTGGTTGCCATTCAGCTAACGGTTACTAGGACAAGCATGGCATATGGTACTCCGCCACATCTCCAGAAGTCTACGTATAACGTCCCAACGCCCACAATCGAACACTTTACAGGCCACGAAACATCCCTGAGAGATATTGATGCTGCCTCCGTATTTATCGCCCTCTACACGTTGACCGAAACACTCGATAGCTACCTCCAACATATCTACAGCTTGGATACAGAGACGAATGCCTCTGTCCGGGGCCTCGGGTTCCGGTTGAACAGTTGGGTAGAATCGCTGGAAGGCCAGATTCGGATGATAATCGTTAGGGGAACACAGCTCTCCTTCCCAGGAGCCGCCAATCTACGCCTAGCTTACCTCTCGGTACAGTTGCTGCAGCACAGGATCGAGTTGGACTTCGACAGAGCCAGAACAGATATAGACGCCGATACCATCTCCCATCAATACGTGTCAGCGAGAAGGACCGCTGATGTGGTACACTTTCTCCAGGAGCTAAGAAAGCAACACCTTGGGGACTTTTGGCTGAGTGTCAGCGCCTTTGCGTTGTCCTCCACTGTAACGTTCCTACTCCGATGCGCTCTCGTTGCGGAGAACAATGATGTCGGGCTAGCAGAAAGCAGCTCTCTGAAACTGGCTCGAGATTTGATCGATATTCTACGTCAGCACCGAGATGCCGGATGTTGGGACCTGGGGGATCTCTGCCTGCTCAGCATGCCGATGTTGTGGAGAGGCTTATGAGCCCGGATCCTCTTGGTGACCTGAACTCTCCCATCTTCGATTTTGATGATATAGGAACTCCAGATGCGTCGCTTATAAGCGAGCTGTTCCCAAGCCTCTGGGATACGTTCCAGCCTCCTTGAGTGATAATTGTCTCTCCTGGCCGAAGGAAACTGTCGGGGGAATAAGGGCAGATGCGGTAGCGCAGTCTATATTCGTAGCAATATCTATGCTCCAGCAATCGTTTGGGGGCAAACGCCGTGGGATCCGCTCCCAGAGCGTAGCAGTGGTTCGTATATCTTATCATTTATATCATGTTCGTTGTACCTTCTAATATTGCCCCGTTCTATAGTCGGTTCTAGGGCACTCGCAGTTCTTTATTAGGTATACTTCGTATTTTACGAGTAGTATTTGGGGAGTTTCGTGTTGTGAAGAGAGAAAGGAGGTGATTTGTAGCCTATACCCTTATCGGATATAGAATATCACGCGCTTCTTATGCAAATAGTCAGTATTTTACTTCCCTTCGTTAGCTAAGAATGTAAAATCATAGCAAGTGAGTATATTTCCTTCTATAGTGAAACTATATTGACATATGGTTCTAATGTTATAATATACTTACTGGATGGATGCTTGCGAAGGCGATCTACGGCAACCAAAATGGTTGAGGAGGACTGATAACTAATATATTGCACCCCTAAAACGTTGACTACTATAGTCTTAGGCCCGCAGACAAGACCATAAAACGGTAGCATGCCATCGTACATTTCAAGGGCCAGGAATATCATTCATGAATTTTAGCATTTAATTATTATGTTAAGATCTATCTTTATTCCTATATGCTTGAGGGGGAGTACCTCGTCTGGTGTGAATCCAAGCTCCCACAGAGGAAATGTTGGGTGAGTCTCTTGGGTTGGCAGGTCGATCTTCAGGTTTCCCTCATACCTGTATGGGCCCTCGACCTGCTGGATGTGCCCTCAACCTGCCGGATGCGCCCTCAACCTGCTGGATTCCTGACTTTTCGAAGAAGTGTTTCCTTACAACACCTTTCTTGCTACTAGCCAGTATCGGTACACATAATCTGCCCAATGGCATTGCCAGCACCCTAAACACATAGCCGCATGGCGCGCTCTGTTGGCAGCCCTGGCAGCGTTGCCAGCCTTGATCTTGGACTACACGGAGGACTTCTTGAAGCTCAGCATCGTCAGGGCAGTCCCCGACGTCCGAAGCACGTTTGCAGACAATGCATGTGCATCATACTCCCCACAAACAGCTACCGAATCCTCTTGCTGGTTCTGTGGAATAAAGCCCACACAGAGTGGGTTGTGGCAATACGTTCGATTGGGTGTAGAATACTCCAGTGCCTTCTTAGGGAACTTCCGAGCTACTTCGGCGTCGAGTAAGTGCCGGTTCTCCTCGAAGGGTATAGGATGCTCGCAGCATCGCGGCGGAAACAGGAATTCAGTATCCATGGCGTAGTACACGGCCTCGCCTAATCTGGAGCCTTGTAACATAAGCTGTACAGGCTCTTTCTGTTCTGAAATCCTACACTACTTATAGAATGCCCACTTTCCAGGTGCCAATCTGTCTAACAAGACCTTGGTTATTGTCCTGATCCGCGAGTTGCATCAGGCTTTGGATGAGTTGGGCGTCGACAGATCTTCTGTTCTTGGCCATCCCCGGCCGCTCTTTCACGTTCGCCTAAATGACGAGTCCAAACTATTCCCAAAGGACGAACTAAAGTCGAATATCGGTGTTTCTTCAATAAATACGATGGGATTTAGTTGAGAAAATAGCCCTGAAAAGGACAAGTGCCACAAATCAGCTTCCCGGCACTTCGAAGGTGCCCACTTGAAAGCTTGAAGCCAATAGCCTCCCTTCAATGACCCGTTGGTCGACTCTGAATGTTTCCATGCTTGTTACGATGGTGGATAGGACCAACGAGACCTTGTTCTAGCAACCGGGATAGAACTTGACCCGGAACCTGGCCACGTGCTTTGAAGCGCCGACCTTGAACGGCGATTGCCTTCTTTTTGTCTGACCGGAGTTGAAGTTCATTTGGGACCGTCGTCCGCTTGGCCGTCCTCACTGGCGTCTACCGGGGAAACTTCCGGTCGCTGCGCCGGAAGAAATCAATTGTTCTCCTTGGAGATTAGGAGGGCCAAGATTTGGAGTAGCGGGAAAAGTTGATAACAAATAGCACTTATGATTTAGAAGGTTTCGACGAGGATCTCAACTCTGGAGGAATCCCCCCCCCTTTTTCTTTTTTCGGGGTTTTCGGGTTTTTCGGGTTTTTCTTTTTGGTTTTTTCGGGGGGTTTTTGGGTTTGGGGGTTTTTTGGTGTCAAGTTGTTATGACTGTAACCCCAGACTTCTGTGTTCTTAGAACCCAGTCGACGAACAATAAGTAGTATGGTGTATCATTTTCCTCAGCAAAGCTTTTGGTTCACCAGTGCTCAGAACCAAGCACCGCTTGGGTCCGACTCTCTTCTTCTTCTCTTTTCAGAGCGTTGTCTTTGACATGACATTCTGGTATTCCTTCGTTGGGGACGACGATTGCCTCAGGCTCTGGATTGTCAAACCCCGTCTAGTCCTTACATGACTCGACGGCCCGACCCAAGGAAAGGCGACATGTGACGAAGAAGAGGAGACTCCTTTCCAGAACATCTATGGTACCTGAGCATGACCTCGTAGGCTAGGTGGCTGTGAGGACTGGCTAAGGGCACCAGCTCCGTAGATCGGCAAAGGAGCTCGATATTGGTCTTATGACCTTCCTAAACTCAATGGAATAGGAGTAACTGTGGGATAGGATAGGACGAACCCCCTATTTTCTTTTTGGAAAAAAGAGAAAAGAAGAAAAAAGACACAAAGAGACAGGAACGAAATGGTTTGAATCTGTAAACAAGGGAATGTATGACCCTGTTGTAAGTAGGGGTACTCCCCTTGAAGTTGTCACCCGGGGAGAGCCACTCCTTTACAGGAGATTCTGGGTGCTTGCTAGTAATCTTCTCATAGCTACTTGTTTCCGTCTTGATCCCAGCATGGATAGTGGCGAACCAATCAGAATCAGAGACCAGTGTGGTCAAGCCTCTCGGCTCAGCATCTGCACGGTTGAAGAACAACTTCTGTGCCGATAACAGACCCACACAGATGACTAGACCATGAGCTTGAGGCTCCTTTCGTTCCATGAGTGTATCTTTGCTGGCATCCTCATCGTCGGCGTCGTTCGCAGAAGAGAAAGGCGCAGCTACAGCGGTAGCGGCAATGGAATGCTTACGCGACTTGGGAGCTGCTTTGGCATTAGCTTTGGCGATGCCTTTGCCTTTGGCAAGAGCGGGACCGTCATCGCTATCGCCATCCTGGTTCTCAGAGAAAGGAAAGGCATTGAAGTAGGTACGGTGAAGCCTCTCATATTGCTTCCTATAATAACATGCATTCTCTTCGATTGCGAAAAGCGCCTCTCTTTGCGGATGTGGCGTCGAAAGCACCACCAAGCCTTCCAATAAGGCCACTAGGTCCTTGCTGCTCAACAAAGTCGAAACATGCGCAGCTTACTGCATCATGTCCTTAGAGAAGGTGTAGCCCTTGGCATTCATCTCCTCTAGGATGCCATCCCAGTAGCCCTTCTTGATCTTACCGAACAACTGTTCGTTGTCTGGTTCGGTAAAGGTTGCCTTGGGGTATTAAGGGGACTTGCCCAAGGGTCTGGCCCACCCCGTTGAACAAGACAATCTGATGGCCGTTGCCGTTTGCTGATTGACGATTGCCCGTAGGCAGATAATATGGCACCATGGCCAATAATAATTTCTTCGTCAATCACCACGTCGTTCATTTCGTGACTCGAATGCTTTGGCACCACTAGCGCGTAGAAACCCCATTGTCACTGCTGTATAGCTGTAGGAAATCTAGTAGTACAAACAGCTTCTTAACATCATCGATATCCCCTTGGATTAAATGAGAGCTTTAGCTTTGTAGTTCAACTGGTGAATTTGCATATTGAAATCCGTTGATTCAAACTAAGGTCTGGGACCACGCCACTTGCAAACTCTCGGTCTGGCCCTCAATCTTACTGTGCGTAGACTTTCTTGCTTCTAGAGCTCTTGAGCTTCATCCTTCATATACATGCATTGAGATGCCGATGCCGATGCTAACGCAGATAGCAATCACCGTACAGGCATCCAGTACTAGGATGGGAGTAAGTAGAAGGCATGGGAGGTTGTTTGATCAACTGCGACTGCGCACGACGACTCAGTTGAAGTAGATTCTAGAACGGAAATGGGCTCCAGGTTGGAGTGAGCATGGGCAATATATCCTTGAACCGATGTTCTGGAAGATTCTGACATGAGACGAGTCTCGAAGGAGAACATCGTCATCTGCGGCCTCCCTGGCCGTCAACAAGGCTCTGAAGCGAATATGTAGATGTTGCAGTACAGCGGCAGTCTGTGAAAAGTTGCACACCCGGGGAGCTTTCCTTCATCCGAAGGTGGATCTTGCAGTTTTGGATGAGCAGACTCCTACTCTTCTCAAATAGGTCGAAGTCTATGTCGAAGGTGTCATCATCATCACAGTCTCCATGCGATGTGAAAGCCAGTATCCCGAAGGGGCTGCTAATGGGCTGAGTGCTGGCTGGAACAGCTCTGGTCTTCGATTAACTTGTCTTACCTCTAGTAGTTTTGCACTTGCCATGTCGTCTTTTGCTGCAGTGGTGAAATGTTGCTATGTGATAAGGACAATCACTACACTTCAGCCCGTTGGCTTTCTCCTTTCCCAGTCCCAACCACCGAACCACTTGGCCAGGGAGGCCGAAGGGATAATCTTGAAAAGATATCCCCGGCAGGGTTAGCCGTGCTCATCGCCATTTGTAAGATAGCTTGTATAGTTTAGGGTACTTGTTGACAATCTGAGTACATCGACCATTGTCAGTAGTACTCAAGGGGCCGACCTTGACGGAGTTAGGAGTGAGAAGCTCCTGCTCCGAGTTGCTGTTCTGCGTAATCTGGTGTATCCTCTTTATCTACTAGAGACCGCCGGGCTACCAGTAGAAGGATCGAAAGATCAAATATACTTTGAAGCAGGCTTTTGCTTTTAATATAATCAGTTAACTTTGAATGCGTAAGTAATGTTAAACATTTCCTGAAATAGAGGCCGTAAAACAACCACGAATTGTATTTGACTTGTGACCATTTTTTTCGAGTATGATATGAAAAAGAAAAGTGCAAATGCTGTGATTGAAGAAGTATGCATGGTTTTTAAAAGAGCTTGCGTAATTATCGTAACTTCACTTGACTCTTCTATCGTGGAGGAGGAGGGTACAATAGCGGTAACTTACTTCACGAATTGGCCATCCTCCTCGGACGCTTTCCGTTTCACGACAATAAGTCTGACGTATCTACCTCTTACGTCGGTAACCTCGATGATCTTGTCCGCGGGGGACTCTGCCCGGTAGCAATCAAATCGCTGAATGATTTCGGCGATCAATGCCTTGGTGTAGAACGGTGTACCGTTGTTCTGCAAACTGAGAGCATCGTCTTGGGCCGCCTGTACGGAACTAGAGTGCAATCTGAGCCAGATGCAGCGGGCATTATACGCCATGTGGGCTAAGACCTGAGCCGCAACAGGCGTCCCGTGCTCTGTCGGAGACGGCGAAACCTTGACGTCCCATGTCCGGGTGGACACTTCTCCAGTCCCTCACCTTTCCCAAAGGGTAGCCGGCTCTCGGTGGGGAAACATTTCCGTACATGGAAATGCTCTGTGGGAGGTCACAATGATCAAAGTTGACCAGGAGAATGATCTCGTACTCATAAATGGATTGATGGGGCAGAACCATATCCCGAATAAACTCTTTGGGTAAATGTGCAAGTAGATGAGGTCTCGAGAAGATGTGCTCCTATACACCATTTTAAGGAAGTCTAGTATCAGACAGTCGAAGGTGAGTGGTGAATATGAAGTGCGGACAGAGTTTAGGTGGGATCAGGTTGTCATAATCGACAACTTCACCGTGGATTTGGTCTTGAACGACACAATTTCACGCCTTGATAGTACGGCCTCCTACCATAGGTGGTAGCCGGTCGGATATCGATGATATCTGCCTACATTGCATCTCGGCCTGACACTTCCCCCTTTCACCACTTCCCGCTTTTTTGTCGGGGTCAAACAGGAGATCTGTTACAGTCAATGCATCCCAGGCAAGTAAGACGTAACCTTGTGTTATTAACATTTTTCTTTTTCTTTTTCTTCATTCTCTCCTCCTTTTCCTTTTATTTTTTCTTTTTCTTTTCTTTTTCCTCTTTCTTTCATTTTGTTTTATTTTTGTATTTTTGTATTTTATTTGATTCTTCTTCTTTTTCTCTTTTGGTCCTCCTTTCTTTTATCCGTCTCTCAATTCTTCTCGCCTGCCACGCTCGAGCCCGCGGGAACTGCCAGTGTACAGCACTAGGTGCCAACTCTCTGTAGTCTAACATGTTAACACAAGCTCCTATCTCTTTTCTAATACACATATAAAATTACAACTTACTTCCTTGATACTTGGCGGAGATAGGCTAGCCATCAACTTTCCCAGAAACTTGACCGACACCGTTACTGGATTAGACTGCATAATTGCCCCTCGCAGGACCTTGAACTTTGCCCTCAGAACGCTGTGCGTTAGTCCTCTGGTTATGTTCTCTTGGCCGGAAGTAGGATCCTTGTCGAAGCATGGGGAAAACACTAGAAAACTCCATTGTTAATCATTTATTTCACTCTTGACATGGAAGGTAATTTGGGGATGATCCGTTATCCCCACATCCTGCTTTGGATACAAAGGTTTGAACAAGAAAAACACTTTTTAGGTATATCGTGAATACGCTGCTGCAGCATGACTAAAGAGGTGGGTGCAACGTGGATAGGGGCAATAGACTTTCAGAGGTGCTTACCTCGTCTGGTATGCTTCTAGGAGTACCCGCTCCCTACTCGGATGAAAACAGGACCACGAATATGAATGAATGGAGAAGCTACAAACCAATAAAACCATTAATTCTACAGTCTTCTATGAGAAAGGTAACAGGACTGCATATCTTGAAGAACAAAGGTTTCATAGGTCCAAAGGGTAGAACAGAGCAAAAAATGACTTACTTTGAGAACGAGCACGATGCCCTTCTCTTCTCCATACTGCCGGATAAAGTGGGCAGGCATTCCCATAAAGGCATCTTGAATCATGGTGGCATGTGAAATTATCGACCAGATAGATACTTTGTTATGTAAGTGACGATAATTGGAGTCTGTGAGAAGTGAACAACTCTGTAAATATGTGTGCAGGTGGTGGGTATTAATCTTCAGAACATGAAAAGACTTGGACGTTTAGTGGCAATCCACCATGTCTCTCACATTTTCCTTGAGAATCTTGTTGAAGGTATTGCAGCATAACTTTCTTTCTTAGGCGCCTATCTTTGGCGGCGCCTTTAAACCCCGTCCGCTTTCGAACAACCAGCAAATTGTAAGAACCACCCTCCTTGAGGATCTTGTTGATAACCTCGGCCTTCAAGGCGGCCTTCTCCTGCATCTCCGCCAACGTGGCGGCCGGGAGAGTCAAAAGCTAGCGCTTCAAGTCCGCACGGTGTCTTTGGCCGGCGCCTTCGAGATCATTGCCGCCTTTGGCATCAAAACCGCCGCCGTCAGAAGCCTATAACTGGCTAGGATGAGGTGTGTGACAGGTGAAATTGACGTCTGTAGCTGACGAGAAGCTGAGAAGCAGAAGAAAGGAGGCGGGTGCAGACGATAATGCAGACCTCATAAAAGGCGAGTGCAGGATTCCTAATCTCACCGGGCGAGGACCAAACCCGTGAGACGGGTTACGGGCGGGACTGGCAGTGGCCGTGCAGTCGACGAAGATTCTAAGGCATAAGTTAGTTATGTAGTGCCTTAATAAATGGCACAGTTCTATCCACCATGCATAAAGATGTGGCGTCTACCTTCCTCCTAGACACTATATGTTCTCCTGCACCCGCCTCTCCGATCTGGTATCGTTCGATTATCCATCTATGCAAGTCAGCGTCATTTCCACCATGCTTCATAACGGCGGTGGTCTAAGCCGACGTTGGTATCCAAAGTGTAGGAGTTTAACAATGGTACTAGTTGATTTTCTTACCGTCATAACCCTGAGGAACTCAATGTAGAATTACCAACTTGTTTCGGCCTTGTTCAAATTTGATAAGTGTTTCACGGAAACTAATGATGAATTTTCGGTTTCTGAAGTAGCCGAGTTGATCCACATAGTTAGGCTCATGCTCGTAGAATGTGGTTCCATAGAACCGTCTCTTGTCTAACAGAGGGGGCGAGTACTTACTTCGTAGGGATTCGGGTGTAGCATGGGAGAGAGTTTAATAAAGCATGGGAGTGGTATAAAAGCATGGAAGGTATATAAAACATGGAAGTGTGGTCGTTTCAGGATATCTACATTGTTTGAGCTGTTAGAAAGTGTTAGAGACTTTACTCACATTGTCTTGTTATCTTCAAGTTAGGGGGCGGCAGGAAGTGTTAAAGGTTAAACAGAACATAAGTATAGCTAACGAAAGACTTACTGTCTTCTTTAGTCGTTGCACTCCTTCGGTAAGGCATGGTGTCCGAGGGGACAACCCAAAACCATACCAAGAGATTCAGCTGGCATAATGCCGTAGTTCAGGGGCATCGATGCTCGAGCGGGTGAGAACGGGTTTCTTGTCCTCAACTGTCTTGTCCTCTTGCCAGCATAATGCCGTTCTTGTCGGAAGAGAAAAAAACAAGAAAACGAATATAGGGAAGTGTGCAATTGTTGTCACCTACAAGAGGTCGTCCATGGACGGCTTGCCAGTTCCTCACTTTCCCCGCGGGGACTGGTAGAGGCGGGTGAGACATTGCCGTAAATGGCAATACTCTTCAGAAGGTCGTTGTTGGCCTCCTAGGTCCAAACTTGTCGAGGGGGCATGATTGCTTTCCCTTGGTTGATTCAATCAAAAGTATTCAAAGTTAATGAAATTAAAAAAGGTTCTGAGTTGCAGTGAAGTTGCTAAACAGGGTGGTTATTTGTAGAGTTCTTAAGTGACAGGTGTGTCTACTATATAAGGCAGTATAAGATGGTTAGCTCACGAGCCAACAGCATTACAGTTTGCTCGAGTCAGTGGTGTCGCAGTATAGTCCTTGCACTTCGATGCCTGCTCTAGGATCAGGGGTTGTGATAATCTTGAGGTATTGTAGGGGAATGTGATGTGGAAGCTAGGTGATTAAAATACTTGGAGTGTAACGTGAGTTGTTTTCGTGAGGGGTCGATGGTTTAGTGATATTTTCCGTGTTCTGTATGTAGGTATCCATTGGGGGTAGGACTTGGGGTATACGGGATACACAAGTAGCCTTGTTGATGGTGGTAGGATAAGTAGGTAGTCTTGGTCAATCAACACCAGATGGGATGACTTGATGATAGTTCTGATAATTAATTTTGCCAAGGATGTTTTCAATACTTGATAGCAAGATATATTGGGGATGAAATCAATGAAATGGAATGGTAAAAGGGATTGCTGGGTGCTACAACTTGGGCTAGGTTGAAGAGAAGAGAGATGATTACTTGATGTATCATGGGATATTTACACGCTGAAATCGTGAACTTACTTATGAATAGTAGAAGACCATCTGGAACTTGATGAAAAGTAAACTTGGGGTTTTGCACGATGGTTATTGGAGATTGGTGATGCTATTTTGACACGAGAGTTGAAGTACATCAATGAAGACAACGACAGAATAGAATAACAAAAATGTAGGTTGAAGAAAAATAGTATGGATGGACACATGATTAGTTGGGAGGAAAACGAAATTTCTGTGCCGCAGCGAAAAAATACTGAAGTAGGTAGGTAGGTAGGTAGGTAGGTACTCTAAACTGTCTTTCTCCAGAGGCAGTGAGCATGTATGGAGGTGGTAGTGGATTAGATGGGCTACCATACCGTGTCTTGTCCGCTAGGTAATTTCTTTTAGGGAAAACAAGACGGGAGGTCCAGCGGACTCAGTAGAGGCATACTTGTATACTGGACACCTATGTGGCTCTAGGCACCTCAGATGGCTAGCAATACATTACCAACTCCTTGTAACTTTAGGCTTCGAGGACTTTACATCTTTAATCTATGTGTACCTAGTCCCCCACATCTATGTCATGAAATCAATTATCTTTTAAATACTACCTTGGTAGTTTACTTACAGATGTCACTTAAATAGCACCACATACATAGTATCTTCCGTCATTGCCTATCACTCGTCATTCAGGCTGTAACCGAAATATGACATCCAGGAACCATCGACAGAGCATAGAACCCATCTCGGTACAGAGCTCCTCAGCTAACAGGTACCTGGATAATTTACAGATACACGGGCGCCCGATCATTCCGCAGGCTTAATCCGGGATATACCTCTTATTACCTATGCAATTATTCCACCGACATGCACGGGAAATAATTTTAGCCCCTCTAACTATCATTCCACTACTTGTAAAATGTCCATGTCAGAACTCCTAATCATATTATTGATCCTAGAGTACCTAAGTAGGCGGACAGGATCTTCCATGCCTGCAAGTGACTACATATATATGTACCCCCTTCCAACCTGGCAACTGGAAAGTCATATTGGAGTTCATCAAGGCTTCCAACTGACCATACATACAGGCTACGTAAGAATTTGGACCAAATAATGGTGACGTATTTAGCACTGTCCCATTGTAACAGCGATGGCTTAGATATCTTAATAAACCTCTCCCTACGTGGAAGGCAAATTGTTGAAATACGGTGGCTGGTAAATCCAGGTGGCCGGAACGCCCCACACCTGTGGCTATATAATGCGTGAGATGCCCCTTACCTGCACATAGTGATAACCTATCTATCTAAGTAATAATAATATACAATATAACCTCATAACCTATGTCTATATTCAACACAAATGGTGTATCAAATGAGCTAGGGTTATTGAGAATCACTCAAACTTCCTACGCCAAACACAGTTTTAGCTAGCCCTCCCAATTCCAAGTAATTTCAGGTAGATCTCTTGGGCTTCTAGTCAGGAGTCTACTTGGGCGAAAGGGGATACCTATCACATCCATAGTAGCAAGATAAGTTAATGGTGCCCATGCTATCATGAGACCTTGTCATTCCAGAAGACGCCTGATTCTTGTGTCTCGGGCTGCAGCTAACACTAAACGCAAAGTAATTGTGCCTATGACTATTGCTTAAGAGGAAAATGTAAAAGTTTCCAATAAAGCGCCAGTCAGTTATCCACTCCAGATCTATGGGCTGGAATTCCTAAATCCTCGCTATTAAGTAGAATACTAGAGTCTCTGGCATGTTACTTTGAGGGCTCTCTATTTAGGCATTGGGATACATGGCCTCGAGGCGCATGTTTTGAAGCAACCACTCATGCTCATTCTCAATCCAGTCTCTGATAGTGGGCAGGCTCAATTAGGACTAAGGTCGGAGGTTTAATTGCGCAGGGTCTCGGTGATCCTTTCAATATAACAACATACTTACCAACTATTGGAAAGGGGAGAGATGTATAACTAAAAGAGGCTATCAGGAATGACCTAGGGTTGGTTACCTGCCGGCTCGTCGACTTGACAATAAATTGTGTGGGTATTGCTTGCTATAGTCCGGGATATTGGTATCGTCCTCTCTGCCGTCGTACCTGTATTTGAGGGAGTGAAGAAACCTAGACGTTATAAATATTGTTAGTCTTGTCATATATTCTACTGCTGGCTTTTGGGCAACAAGGTAAAGGATGAAGTCTAACAAACATATGTATGCTGAAGATGATAGGGAAGATGATAGGAGTTAGGCGATAATAAGTAGCGTCCTTCTATGTTTAGGTAAACCAAGTAGGTAGCTCGAAACCTTGCATATCGAGTGCCATTCGATTTCCTGATGATGGACTATAGCGAAATGACTCGACGAATAGGGGGTGCACAGACCATGACGTCCTAATATGATGATTCCGTCTTTGCTAAATTCGAAAGTCGACGAATGTGTTCTTGACCGGACTATGTGGTTCGGCGTATGGGGTTCGGCGCTCCTGCTTCTTGCTTTCTTCAGATTTATCGGAATATGGGAGAGTGTCTATGCAACGTGCAAAGAGGTTTGTAGCTAGGATCAACAAGTCAATAGCCTGTCATCTTGGGGCTACGCCAGGATATAGGGATTGAATACTTATTGTGGCTGAAACTAGCAAACATGCTAATCTAATTGGGACTCTACTCATTGCTACTATTGCTCTTGTATGCTAACAGCTATAAGACGGGGTTTTCCTTCGGCTCTGCATTTTCTTGTGATGGGGCATCCATTCCTATGGGGTGGTCATGACGGCCATTACTCAGAGTTTCTGTTGGCTGGGTCGTGTCAGATGTTTGTAAAAGAGTTCAGGGGTTCAGGGGCTTCGGGGTCGCTGGACAACTTACTCGGTGCAACACACCCCAACACAACACGTGGCAGCCTGTAATTATTCCCGTAATAATAAAAGCAGAGGAATATGAAAACCCTATTGGTTGTGAAGTCGTTCATTCTAGATTGCATTTATGTTGTAATTAACAAAGTTACAAATGGAACAACATGATATGTGACGCTTTCGTGTTTGCTGCAATCGCAATCCGACTTCCGCATATAATGCTCTTAACGTAATTTATCGCTGTTTCCGATCATCAAAGGTGTACTGATCGTTCTAGACGGTGCTTGAAGCTCAGTCCAACTTGTCCTATTATACGTAGTTGTTAGTCCAATGCAATATTTAACAGCGTCATGGAGTTATGATGATACGGTGTTGTAGCATTGAAAGACTCACTGTTGTTTGTCTTTCCCTGAGCTCACATTCCTTTCAACTTGCTGCCCATCATGCTACTCCTTTCTTCTTAGTATTCCAGTTTTAATATACTACTGTAACATAGGCATGGCTTGTCAAAGTTGTCTCCTAAAGCAACTCTTCTCCTGCTTTAGGTCCCTTGTAATGTTGAACAACGCTGTTATCCTGTAATATAGAACACGACAGCACAATCGACAAGCTGGGTACCATTCGGCTTTCAGAAATAAGGGCAAGATTCCACAACAGCATTGGATTGTTGAACTAGTGAATCTTGGAAGGAGCATAGGCACGTATAGAAGCCAGCTTACCAAAATATTTCTTTCCCTCCAAGATTCATGTTTTGCATTCCTTGTTCCCAATCTGTCGTTCCTAATCTGTCGTCCCCAAAACCATAATTATAACAGAATAGGATCTGGCTGATCTTCCAACATCATCATATCATCCTCGTATATGACCGGTACGTCCCACCAATCTCGGTGATCATCGTTAAACAGAAACTCCTTGGGTATAGCCTAGTTAAAATAGTCAGCACACGATCCAATGCAATAAGGCGGGCTTTAGGTTCTCCAGTGATGTTTAAGTTAACTAACCAGAAAGATATTCTATCTTAAATTGAAAAGCCCACAGATAGTCTTCCATTGCAACTTGTCGGCCATTTCTAACATCTCCTTCGTATTGCGTCTACGCCAATGTCTATCCTAGGGCCCACGTCTCTGTCGTTGTCTCTGGTGACGTAGATATCTCTCGAAGCGTTGCTCGTCTGGTTAGGTGAAAGGTATTGTTGTTTGGTGATGTAACGATACCAAGTAGTTCTAGAAGACAGCTAGTAATTAGTGAACCGAAGGGGTGTGTTGATAATATGAACAAAGATATGTTAATTCAACGGCCTCTTTCTTTTGAGTGCGTGCTTAGTTGAATATTTAGGGGTTCACAGTTTTTGCTGACCTGTTGCAATGATAACAAATGAACCTTTGAACAATGTCAAGTCAGGCTATCGCTAGATAAATCTTTCTTTGGAATATACTGGATGTTTGAGTAGTCAATTTCTCTGCGATTTGAGGCGGATAACTGGCTCTAAACTTAGGTAAGTACCAGGTAGAGATTCCGATAAGGATGGTTATTAGTGTGGCCCAGTGACTACCAGATGCCTACCTATTGTTAGGCAGGTATTTAGCCATACATACCTTATGTACTTACTTAGGCACATACATCCATCAGGTAAGTAATTCCTTGTTAACAAGGAAAGAAACCTGGAGAGCTTGTATCGATACACTCCTTAGGCGTCCAGACGCGTTAGACGCGACTGATAGGGACATGCGACTGCCTTACACTCCAACAAAGACAGCATCAACAAAAGGTGAGCTCTAGGGTCACCTTTGTAAACTACCTAGGTATCTAGGTACGTATTAATGTAAAGTATCAATATGATAGTACGAATTAGTTTCCTAGAGCATCAACGCAAGGCATAAAAGCACCATTAAAAATTATAGTGCACTACGTATACCATTCTAGAAACCAGTTGGTGAATTCCCTGTGTGTTCGTCTGGCTGGAGTATTATGTATAATTACTAAGGCAGTGTCGATACATTATCCATATTCCATAGTAGTAGGGCTGACTTCTACTTCGGAATTGGCATATCTACTTAGGATATGGGTTTATTCTATCAACAGCCAAGTAACATACACATGTCCAACAATAAGATATCTAAATATCTCGTAAAAAAAGAATAGGCCACGTAATTTGAATTAACGTAATACCCCAGGCATTGACTCTTGGAGGGCAATTTAACTCCTCAGACTTATCTTATCGCATGCCCTTATGTAGATCCTGAGGTAGAAGCGTTCCATGATTAGAGTACAATGGAACTCTCTAGAAGACGCTGCACTTTGATGAATTGACAATGTGATCCTCCAGTAGATATCAGATCGAATTCATATGGTTGCGACCCAACGTAGATTAACAACGACTACCTAGCCGTTCCAATTCATCTGCACGCAAATCATTGCTACCATTCAGTTTTGACTCAAGAAACTATTTTTCGTCTGATCTTCACCCCTGATATCCACGCTTTGGACTGCTCTTTCCAAGACTTTGAAGTTTGCAAGGCCCAGTATCTATCTACCTGCATGGGGTAGCGTGTTGACTGTATTCACAACAATGAACCCCAGATGAGCCAACCTCAGCAATTCACTTTTGGAGAGTTGCCTGACAAAAGACTTAACACCCACCACCTGAGCAACCTACCGTCGCAAATTATTTGCCAATTTCCCAGGCAGTATTTGTGACCAGTACATTATTTCCCAATCCTCCTGCACACTTATTGGTATTTACTTGAATGCTCTCCAACCCAATACACTTACACAAATCAGATCCATGCAAACTCGAACAGTTACTGACGCGACATGAACCAACCAACACGTCTGTCTACTATGGTATAAACAACAATACTCACCATACCAGCAACTCTCTGATCTTGCATCACCGACCGCTCATCCTCAAAATTTCGAACCCTTTGTGCACGAAGCAAATCCCACGACCTCCCCTTCGATTCACAGACAGCACTCATCTGTCGCACTTCTAATACTCTTCCACCTTGATAATCTGGTGTGGCATACTCTTTCTCCTACCAAACCAAGACTTCGAAAGAACACGGCAGCAGCGAGTCACCAAAGATGTGTCTCATTGATTATTATATCTGTGTGAAGTGTCACCATGGCTGGAGCCGTGCCATGATACTATGCGACGAGATGCATCCTCCTTTGAGGATATGTCCGTCCGGGACGAGGTTCCAGTTCCACTACGTTTTGCAAAAGGAGTGCTTCCTCCACCCCTACCATGCCCCACCAACCTGGCAGGGGTACTGCCAGTATGACGAGTACTACAAGGGAGTGCTCGTCCACTGCTGGCAGGGGAAGTGGCCTATCTTCCAAGTATTCAACAGTATGTTCGAGGCCGGCAGGATGGCGGGATATCAACAGGCACAGAGCCAGGACCTGACGGGTGGCCCTGGGATCTTTGCCGGTGTTGATTTCACTTCGGCATTGCCAACCAAGCTTAGAGATAAAGAAGTTTCGACAAGTGGCCCATCGTCATCATCACGCCCTGCTCTGAATCCTATGGCAGAGAATTTTAAGTCGGAAGCTGGCCCGTATATCTCAGGAGGATACAATGCCAAAGGGAAGGGCAAGGAAGTCGCGACCTCTGTCCCGAGTTCTCCAGAATTTGACACGAGCGACCGCGGCAATTGGATTGTTGTCGAGGAGGGCACGACAGACTCCGACGACGCAATAGGGGCAAATGCTGAAACCAATTCGCCTTCTTCCGTGTATCTTACCCCGCCATCTCGCAGCCGTTCCGTCGTCAATTTCGCTAAGCCAGACCAAACATTGGACGAGATGATTGATGAACTCTGGAATGAATCTGATGATGACAAAGCTCAGTCCGATGCGCGTCCAACCAAATCCAAGGTCAAATTAAAGGAGACAATTGACCAGCTGGAAAAGGACTTCGTTACTAAGAATATGGAGCGCTGGAAGGCAGATTTGGCTGAGGGCGCTGAGAATAACAACAACAACAACATGGATCATTCCGAGATCAAACCCGAGCATACGAGCGAAAACGGGAAGTCCTCTAAAGCAGCTCTCGATACTACTACGGGAGAAGGTGTACCTTCTAAGCACAAAAGTCCCAAGAAGGCATCGGTACAGTCGTCAATCCAATCTCTAAACCCGTATGGCGTGGCGCGAGCTCTAGAACGTTCTCGAGTCCAACAGGAGAAGAAGGCGAAAAAGAAGGCGAAGAAACAAGCTAGGAAACAAGTGGAGAATCCGACAGCGCCCCTCGACAACTCTGAGCCAGAGGAAGAAGCCCAAAATACGCCGTCGAACAGTCTACCCGACGATACTTCTCCTCTTCCTCATGTCAGCAGTGATACCACTAGCGCCGAAACCACAATTCCCACTGCATCGTCGGTCGCATTGCCAGAAGAGACGTCCAAGACTCAGGGACCCCGCCCCTGGACCGATCTTTTCAAGAGTTTTGGATTTCTCACCAGCGCCACTGACTCAGGCCAACCGGATCAGGCCACCGATAGCGCCCAGAATGAGGAGGGGCCACCGGCAGATGAGGAGTGGCCATCTCTGACAACAGGAGCCAAGCCGCAGAACAAGAAGAAAAATAAGAAGCGTTCCAAAAAGGCGTCAAAGACCTGAGCAGGCAGGACGTGCCAATATGATGGAGCAAGTTCAGTTGCGTCGATTATGCTCCCTTTCTACACTTCCCGACGAAGTTCCAACAAGCCCTTAGTGATATTAATTCTGTGACGACACCTTGACTCTGACTTTGGAACGACAGATGATCAACCGACTTTCACAGGGGAGATGCCATCACTTTGTTCTTATTTTCCTTTCTACTCTTTCCGTTTCACTCAACTACGAATACCATCAATCACAGGCATCAGGACTCCGTTATCCGTCCCTGATTTCAGATACCCTTTCGACAAGTTTACAAGATATACGAATATGCTTGTTGGATGGGGGCAAATGCACTACGGAATCGATACGAATAGGCGAGAAAGTTCCCAAGGTCCAATACTGAGAGATATGTGCTATGATGCACGAAATTTGTTTCTCTCCTTACAGCTAGCTGCCTTTGTATCCGATGAGAAAGGGGAAAGGGGGTCTTTGAGGCCAGCAAACTATGGCCTGTAAGCAATAATAATGTACATGTTTGCGCTGCATACAGATTCTCCTAAGGGGAGATAGGATCTGACTGCAGCCTAGACCAATGGATAATGGATGGATTTTGCACTTGTACTGAAAGTTGTTGACGGAGAACAGAGGGTCTCTGATGTTGATTTGTTAGATTTTTTACATGTGGATAATGACAGCCTACATGGTGTAAGCCTCTTGATACAGAGGTCTAATTTAATTGCTACCCAAATACCGAGCCTTGATAGCCAGTAATAAATAATCCGAATATCACCTCATGACTAAGTCATCGTCCCAGCCCTGTACACCAGCAGTCAGTCAGCGGCTTAATCTGGAGCTTCCGCGCCCTCCACCGTATTACGTTCTTGGTCGCAATACAACGTCATCGTGTTCCCTTGCAGGCCTCACGCAACCTCAATACCACCCTAGTGTAGACCTGTCAGAAGCTTAGTCAACTCGTAATACTATAGATTAATAATAGTGTATTAGTTGCGGGTTGTCAGAGGACAGTCAGCTGATATCTCGAGTTTAGATAGGACTTCGTAGTGGTGCTGGGACAGTTCTATTCTGGCAGTTGGTCAGTTTGTTGGTTAACTTCCAAGGTAAATTTCATCTTGACCACATGCGATTTTCCACCGACGGTGGCTCTGTCAAGATCAATAGCAACAATTATCACAGTATCACAAGACTCGAACATATGCTAAGATACACATGGCCACAGGACGTCCAATTGTACGCTGACTCGGTGTGTAAGTATGCTTGTACGCCATGTTATTCAGCTTCAATTGCAACCAAATAGAACAATTTCATCCCCATCCTGAAACGTCACCGAGTCGTAAGTAGTACTCAGTACTCTATATATATCTTGGCAATCGCATTTCAACTTAGTAAGCAAGTCGCCGCTCACTATGTAGGTACCGAATCGGGTCGTGTTTTCAGCGGCTGCCGATCTCTTAGCCTCCTTCCAGCTTTAGAGAACGTCCCCCTACATCGTCTTCCTCTCCGAGATTCCTTTGTCGGAAATGGTCCCAGCAAGTCGAAATGAAAGTCGGCATACGTACTTCTCATGTTCATGCCCCCATGCGGTATTGATCAACTACTTTCGGTCAATATGCGTTTGGAAGTTACGTATAATCTCGCTAGATCCTGCGCGGGTAATGTATCGAGCAGTCCAGGTCCCGACTGCCGTACTTAGGAGAATGAGACCAGGGCTTGGCATCAAAATCCCGAAGCTTGACCTCAATGGCTCTCACGTTAAGTAAGGATGATGCTTCCGCGGAAGTCGCCGTGACGAACGCATAACTACCTAGTTGAGTGGCAGGAGCTATAACAGGATCTGTTCCACGATTGGGGTGACGTCAAAAGTCAGCATTACACTGATATGAGCTGTGGTAGGCGCGACCGTGTTGCTTAGTATTTAGCTGTCCTAGCTGGGCCGGGACAAGCTGGTGGGAACCTAGAAAATACAACATCGCTTTTACCTACAGTCTATATTTTTTGGACTCAGCTGCCATATACATCCATCCATCCATCCGTCCGTCCCAAAGCGGACTGAGAAAAAAAGCTTGTTACAACGTACGAGGGTAGAAGAGCCGAAGTAACGTCGTCCGACACTCGAGTAACCCGACCAACCAGTAGTTAGCAAACGGGATTAACTGGCGGGCGGTCAAAGCAAGATCTCCCCAGGGAGTCTCACATGCCTAGGAATACATGGTTAGCAGATCCCGGGGGGAAAATGTTAAATATAAATACTTACTGAACCAAGACGTGTCCAGAACTTGATTACTCTGATCCTCTATTCTCCAAATCAGCACCAGTCTATCCAACTACGCCAGAACGACCGAAGAAGTGCTAAGCAACGATCACCACCAAAAACACATTCAAGCAGACTCAGCAGTGGCCAATTCTTCAAGATGCTTCCCAACTACGCCTACTACGTCGTCGCTCTCGCCTCCACGGTGGCAGCATCGCCGCTAGCTGCGCGGGGCATGACGTGCTGGAGCGGGGAGATCCATTCCTCTTGTGACGGATTCGCGACCGGCTGTACTCCCGATGGGTTCAAGGTAAGCGCAATCAATGGCACCCCCACACAGACAGACCCCTTATTAGCTGCGCGACTATGAAATAGAACACTTCCATACTGACTATCGTCTGCCTAGGTTATCTGTCAAGATGACCTCCAGATGATCTTCAGCACGACGTGCGGTCCGTTGATGGGTGGACCCTCGACCTGTCACTATGATGCCGATTGCAATGCGTCGTGCTGATGGAAGGGCTATGGCTAAACAGTGACACGATGCATGGGGGTTTAAAACTTGTGTAGAATACGGGCTCGGGTTTTCAGAAGTCATGGTAGTGAACCGAATTGGAATCCATTTGTTATACCCCTATACGATCAGTTCCATGCAGCCCCTTTTCCTTCTTTTATTTCCTTGCCAATTCCGTTAGTAATAACACCTAATAGTAGCAAGTTTTAAGATCCAAGAACAAGATTCATTTTATCCATATCTATTGATACACGGGTAGGCCTTGCCCCCAGAACTTGTCTCCATAATACGCTGTCAACATGGTCTATACATACGACTAGGGAACTCCCATTCATCATTACTGTCGGCGGGGTTCGATTCTTAATCAACTACCCTCCATTCTCTTTGTCCCATGCACTGTTCGATACCGCAGCATTCGGCCTGCGCCTTGCCACGAAGTACGCAACAGCCCACGCGATGAACACAAGGGTACTCAGGGGCCCGCAGACAATAACGAACAGCTGCATCGCGCCCCACTTCGTGTTCCAGTTCCACAAACGCTCGGCGCCGCTCCCGAAGTCGATGATGCCACTGCTAAAGAACGTCTGGCATCCGGTCAGAGCCAAGTCACGGAGGTACGATGGCAGGCCGGTATCTTACAGCTACGAAGGTGCCCGAGAAGAAGATCAGGGTCAGTATCGTGATGACATGAATGGAGATCGTCTCTTGTCTCGACTTCACCGTCAACTCCTCCGTCTTCTCCGTCGAGACTTTGGCGTGGTGGGCAAAGTATTCGCCTGTGCGCATGTTCTTGTACTGGAGGATGCCGTTAAACTGCGAGGAGGTCAGGATTTCTGCATCACTCGAAAGGGAATAGGTACCAACTAGGGATATGTCCTTTTCCAATCCAGCTTGGAGGGCATTCAAACGAGCTTGGTGGTTCCCTAGCTCGCGTAAGCACCTCCGAGCTCGAAGGAAGAATGCCTCAAAGCCCGTGTTATCAACCTGGATGTGCCAATTAAATAAGCTAGAGCGCTTTAGGCTTTCAAATCGATGTATCATCGCTTCGATCACCCTTTGATTCTGGCCCAAGACCAAATTCCCATCCTCCAGTTCAGTAGCCAGTTGGTGTAGGGCCTGCAACTGATCAAATGAAAATCTTGTGTCTAGGTCCAGGTCGTTCAAAATGGGCTTGGACTGTTGCGGGGTGACTGCATTATCTTGCGATTTGTTCTGTTTCCTTGCAGCGGGCATGAGGAGTCTCCGCCCAACTTCGGCCAACCTTTCCCAGGTCGCGGTCGTGGAAATGCGACTGAGTTGTCTTGGAAGCCCAGTGTTTTGCCTGGATTGAGTCTCTGGACGATTCCCTGGATGGTAAGTTGTCCGTCTGGATATGCCTTGTTCAATGTGTGTATCTTCTTTAAGTCCAGCTACCGGAGTGTACTTCACAAACCTGGATGATTCCAGCATTTTGTTCTCCAGGAAACTAATGTGTGAATCCCAGTTTTCAATGGACCACTCCAAAATGAGTAAGTGAGCATTCAATGAAGCTGAGAAGGATGATTCTGGAGTTGATAGATCGCCTAACGCTGGATTCTGTTGGGGAAACCCGGCCGCCTGCTGTATACGATTCCGTATCACCTTGTTGGCTTTTAGAATGACCCACATAGATACACCTTCAACAGGGTCAAAGGAATAGTATGCCGCAGTTTGGCGATAGAGGTATGGACGGATTTGGCCTTCGTCATACTCAACACCTACTAAATTAAAACAATGCTGTACCTGTGCTCCAGACCGACCAAGCTCTCCAATGGCGAGATCAAGGTCGGCTACAGAAAGATAGTCTTCTGACCTGAAGCAGGCCTGCAAGTGAGGTTCTTCCCGACCACAAAAGGAGAGCACGTGGTCCAGAAAAGGAGGCATGGCCTGATAATGCGTCAAAATATACAATAACTGGTCTTTCGAACATGCGAGGGCTGACCGCGAGGAGCTTGCGTGGATGAAACTAATTCCAGTCAGTTCTGGTGGACACCCTTCTTCAGTTCCGGTATGATACATACATGTACCGGCATCGCAGATCTTTTTTAGACGGGTTGACCAATCCTTTGACTTGGTCGATGGTTTCTAATTTTTGTGACAGCTTAAATGCTGGGTGGTTCTAAGGTTAGAAAAGAGTGCAACTGGATATGCAATAACGATCGCAGGAGCTTACTCACAGTGTAGAATATCTGAATAATCTAAGATAAAGATGGACCTGTATCTATCATCGAACACCTTTGGGGATTCGCTTTGTAATGATTCGGCATCCGTCAGTTTTTGACAGTACCTGTCTAAAATATGCTTCCATGACTCCGTCCGCAGAAGATTCACTGGATAAGTCGTCGCATTCACACACGACTTTTCAAAATCGGCGTAATATCCCATGGTGGTGGTGGTAGTAATGGTGGTGGTGGTGGCAATGTGGGCATCGAAGCGAAGAGTAGGGACTATTACAATACCACTACCAATTTCTCCGAGTCAATGGTATATATAATGAAATGTATCAGAGCCAACTGTATACGAAGCATTCCATTCCTTCAGAATCAGCCCTTACCGTCTGTCTGGTATTTGCCATTGCCCAAAATATGCGGCAAAGTGAGATAAAGAGTGGGGCAGATGTCACTCTCTTGCCCCTGCACAGTTCGCAGGTGGGCGAAGCTGATACTATGGAATGCACTTGATCGCTGTGGTCTACGTTAGTGGGGGCAGTGCTACCCAAATATGCGAAATCTACCCTGTGAGCGTAACAGTGGATGGCTTGTGAGACGATAGGTATTCAAGCAAGAATCCGAGCAAACCATTCCAAAATTAAAATCAACATGCCTCGTACATGTGTATGAAGCGGTAGATAACACAATCAACTTCAGATCAGCCCAGGGCCCTGCCAAAGAGGCTTCCGAGGTTGCACATTACCCCGTATCCCAGCTTCTAGATATCCTGGAATGATGTCGGTGTCATCATTAGACATAGCCTTTCGAATTCCATATCATTCAGCCAGAGTTATCCTCCATATCTGATCCAACGAAGCCGTATAGTTATCCCCTATATCGGACATGTTTTATAATCGCTTTCTTTTCAACCTACCATAATTAGTTATTTAAGTATAGTTTAAAGTAAGCTTTAGTTTACATACAGGGCTTAGCTTTCTTGGAAGCACCTAATAATACTGTCCTTCTTGATGCTTTGTTTCGTTCAGCTACACCAGAAGCTATGTAGGGAAGAAATATAAGTAAACGGGGTAGGCTTACAAGCACTTGAATTGTCTGGTTACCTGAGAACAGTGTTTGCAGGTACCTCTCGAGATCATCCATATTTAGGCGGTAATCCGAGATGGAGTCTTGCTCAGTCATAACGGGCGATCAGTTTGGTTATTATCGGTCGATTATGGGTAGGCAGACTGCGTTCACCTTTCACATTAATAAAGTCGGTTGATCGATGCAGGAAGGACTATCTTAAGAGCAATAATTACAGACTGTCGAAGATAACTAGTAAGCCTTCATTTATCTACCGCTAGGTCACGTTTCTTCCATCACTCTTTTTCTTGTTACAAAATCCTTCTGCATCTGTCCGTTCTGTATCGTGAGGGGTGTGGACGAGGGTATTTCAAGCCACATTCTGCATCAGCAACACAATGGGGGACAGCGACAGCCTTCCGTATTATAGCAACAAGCTACAAATAAGCCACTACTCTTCCAGCTTCTCAAAGATCACGAGTACAGCGGAGAGTCAAGTATGATGGAAGATAAATTAGGTCAGCTTGTAGACAAACTCATTGGACGGTTACCGAAACGGCCCAAGGGTTACGGTAGATCGCTACATCGTAAAAACCCCTTAAGTGTCTTGGTCTTTACCGATGGAATGTAGGGCTCAACGCTTCGTCAAGCAGCTAGCGCTCAGAATCCTATCAAGAGCAGAAGAGGTAGATTTCCAGTATCCAAGAACGGGGTCTACCCATGTCACACGGGGAATGGAGCCATGTGTGTTGGCTGCCGGACAGCTGCAGCAGGAATGCAAAGGAATGCCAACACTTCAATATTTGGATAAGTAAAACCTGCTAATATATTTAATAAGGTCATGTGACTATCAACGAAATGCATAGATGCCTAATAAGAGCCAACAGCTATTAGCAGCGGCTAGGACGGCAATAAGGATATTACAGATACGTACCTTTATTTTGTGTATATATATAAGAGACGACCCTACAGGTCGTACAGGATAAAAAGAAGGACCTCATGGACCTTAGGACCAAAGAAAATTAGTAGTTGAATAGAACCTCAGTTCCAAGCCTTCATATCCTTGTCACAACCCAGGACCCACGTCATGATACAATTCATCCAGTTTGGAGAGGATGAAGCTGGTAAAGAGTGCCTGGCTTATTTGAACGATCTCAAGCAAGATTAGTTTCTTTCAACCTACCTACAATGATCCCCTACTTAACTTTGAGTCTAGGGATATTGTGGACACAAGACGATCTGATGGCAATGTTTATTCCATGTTCATAGGAAGCTTGAGTCGTCATGTTGATGAACACGTGGACTCTCCCCCTGGCATCGAGCCGGGTTGAGTCAACCAAGCCAACTCCTCTCTCATCCTATAGTCCATCTTGAACTTCACGATAAAGCAAACTTGTTCCGAACATTTTTCTGTCACTATTTAACCAAATCATATAATGATGGATTCATATCGTAACTCCAAGCCATAACTGCATGTATTGCTAAAGAAGCGAAGTCTCCCGAGGTTACAGTCCCCTCCTTAGTAGCATTTCATTCTTCTACAGCCACCTGGGTCCCCATTGCAATGCGAGCCTTGAATTTACCAGTGCCCTCGCTTGACAGCATAGGGCATATTCAAATCAAACAACATTGATCTTCATGGATGGAAAACCACGAAGCACTGTCTCCTACAATTGAAAGGTCGATAAAGGGGCTATATGTCGGTTTCAAGCCAAAAAGATTTGGAGTTGCCGCATGGAGCGAACCAATATCACCATGCCCTCATACAACATTTCAATGTTCAGGATGTATTATACTTGCTGCAGGGCATTTACAGAAGGAGAAAATGAGGCGTTGTTGAATTGACTGTGGAATGACACAACGTCCTAGTAGCACGTAATTTCTAGACTGAGAACTGGCTAACTTCGGTGTGAGCTGGCACCCAAGGTTGCAACAGTACTTCATATCGATGGCTCTTTCTTTCTAATATATATTTGGCATTGTGGTGGCAGGGTGGCAGGGTGGCTTTTCATCATTCCTTTCGCAACCCATATCGCTATAGATTGTTTCGACACGACTCTCAAACTACTAAATATACGAATCGGGTAGACGAATCAAGTATATGCTTCTATTTCTCGCCTAGTGGTTTGTCGTCAGATGACAAAAGGGGGAGTTAAGCATCCTCTTATCAAGCGAACCATCTCGGAAGAACAAAAATATACTTCCTTAGCAGGCGCGGGGGACGGGGGGAGATGAAGAGTTCGGATGTCCAAGTATGACCTCTAGAGTACGATAGTCTACGAAATATTACTCGACTATGTCGCCCGTATTCGTTTTGCGCTCCATCTATCACAGGGCAAGGGTCTTCTATGGTAATTGTCGTCGCGAGTGCAATGTGAGGGAAAGTGTTGAGCATCAACTCGACTAGGGTTCTTGTGCCTGTGATTGTCGAACTGTTGATTTGCATCGACATCTCTTGTTCCTGGAATATTAAAAATACATATCCAGTCCTAGCACAATTCCTTCCTACATACAGTGCAGCTCCCAAAATATAAGCCAGTTGATACTGTTTGACCATATGAAGTGCCTATCCCAGCCCAAGTCTTGTTAGTACTTTTTGTCGCTACCTTCCGTGGGCGCTTCCGAAAGCTTCGGACTTAAACCGGATTGATATGGAGAATAGAGCCGGGCACATAAGCCTTCCTCATTTCATCCTTAGCACGCAATCCCCTTATATATAATCACATCCGCGTATAGAGTGTGGACTGTTTCCAATCTGCCAAGTTACCATAGGTTCCGCTAGGTTTGACCCCTTGCATTTAGCATATCCGATAACTATCTATATCATACAAATACGAATACGATCACGAAGCGTATTCTTGTCGTCGGGCGGTTCAAACTCCAGACCAGGTATATTAACAACAACCTCGAACCGCGTAAACCGTATTGCGGAGAGTGGAAATAACTCGAAATTGTCCTAGAGCTAAAAGGCAAGATTAAGCATATGTAGATGCGAATAATAAAGAGTACTCACCGTCGATCCGCGAGTCAACCAATGCAATGCGAATACGGCCGTAGAATGTGGGTCCCATCCTCCGCCGGACAGGGTCGCCAACAGCCCGAATATTCCTGTGAGGGGTTCCTCCGCTAACTAATTGATTCGCGTCCCTACTGGCTTGGTTTGCTCCGGCTCCCCGGTCTATAAATAACACGCAAGATGCAGTATAAATAGAAGACCAGAACGCCCAACCCTTCATATTCAGGCAGATAGATCCAGAAAGCCAACCGCCCTGTTTACCGACACCTCTACGCCCCTACGTACATATCTACATATTCTTCAACCTACCAGCATTAGATCCCCCCTCTCCTCGCAAACAAAATGGCCACCACCACTCTCGCAGGCACAACCGTGCTCGTCACGGGCGCAGCCGGCGGCCTCGGCAAGGCGATCGCAAAGGGCTACCTTGAGGCGGGGGCGAACGTGGCAATCTGCGACATCAACGCGGAGCGGCTGTCGCAAACGAGCGCCGAGTTCGATGCGACGGGGCGGTTCCTCGGCGCGAAGACGGACGTGACGGACGAGGAGGCGGTCGTCGCGCTCGTCGACAGCGTGGTGGCGCGGTTCGGGCGCCTGGACGTGCTGGTCAACAACGCCGGCATGGCGGACACGTTCCAGCCCGCGGGCACGCTGTCGAAGACGGCGTGGGACCGCGTGCTGAGCCTCAACCTGACGGGGTCGTTCCTGCCGACGAAGGCGGCCGTCAACGCCATGGAGAAGCAGGAGCCGGCGGGGGGCGTGATCATCCAGATCGGGTCGACGGCGAGCTCGCGCGGCCTCGAGTCCGGGCTCGCGTACACGGTCAGCAAGCACGGGGCGGCGGCGCTGGTCAAGAACACGGCGGGCTACTACGGGCCGAAGGGGATCTACGCAATCGGGCTGATGCTCGGCGCGATGATCGACACCAACATCTCCGAGAGCATGAAGGGGCTGGGCGAGGCTTGGAATATGGAGGCGTTCCAGCGCACCACGGCCGCGACGCTCGCGGCCAACCCGGAGGAGATGGCCGGGGCGGCTATTAGGCTCGTGGATGTGGCTAAGTACTGCATCTTCCTGTCCGACCGGAGCATCGCGGCCTCGGCGAATGGGTCGTGCATTACGTTCAACAAGAACTCGCCTCGCGCTTGATCGACCAGTCAGGCAGGCGGTGATAAAAACGAAGCGCGGGGGCGAGATTAGCGAATGTTATTATTACTTATCAGACATATTATATATATGACACGTTAAAGAGTGATTTGGGAACACGGATGGGGAAACTTTCTACGTTAGGCTATTCTTTAAAGGCAGAGTGCTGCTTAGCCTGTGCGATGTAACCACTTCGCTTGCTGGTCTATTCAGATAAGCTATTATACATATAGGTCATACTTGACCACACCTATAATGAAAACTTGCTGAAGCCAGGCACTATTAGGTACATGAATGTCCAAAAGGAATTATTATTTGTACAGTGCAACATGTAGCACTGTAACAAATCAAGATATGACTCCATATGTAGCAGGCTCCCAGCTTGATACAACATCTCTAGAAACCAACATAACCCTATAGTTGTTAAATCATAGATTTAAAGTGCATATTATGACGAAGTTTCTCGAAATATGTTTGGAATGTATATTGAATATCCCTTTATTAATAATATCATCTACTCACGCCTAGTATTAGCAGATATTCAATCTTATTAATATTTCAGTCTTCCATACGGAGACCCCTATTCATCTTGCTTCTCTATACAAACAATACAAATAGAAGATTTCCACCATAGGTACTGATTAAAACCGAAACACCTTCCAAGCCGGTTCCTCGTTGAGATGGTTACAAATCCCAACCATGCAACACTTCGACAGCTTACTATTGCAAAAGTCCGCATGGAAACGTCTTCATACACACAGTCTCGAAGTATTCTCTTCCTATTCACAAGCCTCGCAACAACAAAAAAGACCATCTTATTCCTCATCTTCCTCCTCAGCAGCCTCTCTAACCGCAGAGCTAACAAGCTGGCGAAAGAAATGCGACAGGAACTGATCGGCCTCGACGGGGCTCTCCTCCTCCCCGGCTTCACCATCCCCATCCTCGTCCCCATCAGCAGCAGCGACAGCCCCCACCGGAGCAAAGCTCAGCACCCTCACGGCCTTGGTCAGGAACAAGCGGCTGTAGGGGTTCCCGCGGTGGTCGCCGGCGCCGTCTTCGTGGATGCCCAGGACGGTGTACGTGTACATGATGGAGTCGTCGAACAGGGCCATCTTTTTAGTAAGAACAAGTTAGTATCTAAATTTTCACCATATGTTGTAGAACGTTCTATAACAGAACGAGAATGGTAAGATATCAACTTGTTTTCAGTACTTACGAAGCTCACGGGGACGGCCGAGCCCAGGCTGGACGTGGCGGACTTGCAGATGGCGTGCGAGGGGCGCCGCTTGGCCTGCTCGGCGCCCGCCGGGAGCGTCCCGTCGGCGTTCAGTGCCAGCACGTAGACCAGGTCCCGGATCTCGAAGAGGACGCGGTTGTCGCGGATGCTGAGCCAGCCGCCCAGGTCGAAGTTCCGCGGGTCGTCTGGAGGGGTGCAGAACACCAGAGAGGCGTTCCGCTTCAGGGCCTCGGTGGCCTTCGCCTCGTTGCTCCCCTCGGCGTGGGAGAGGCAGTCGCGCCAGTTGCGCACGATTATGGCGCGTCCCCCGCGGCTCACGCCCACCATCAGGTAACCGGAGACCATGCCCGCGCCCCAGTCGTCGTCTTGCAGGGCGGTGAGCTCTTCTTCCTCCGCCTGGGCCCGCTCCTGGTCAGCGGTCATCCCCGGTCCCGGTTCGACTGTGAAGGGTAATAGGCGACCGTCGTTCGGAGATCGCGGTGGGAATACGGATGCCGAGGGTCCCTGCATGCTGCGTATAGCGGATGCGAGAGCTAGGCTGTCCTGGCTGGTTTCTACCCGCGCAGGATGTCTGATGTGGTGGAATTGGTCGAGCGAGCATTTCCACGGCTCGATTGCGCCTAGATACTGCCCGGTCGCCTTCGAGTGGACGTGGTAGCCTTTCGTCCCTAGTGAGTACAAAACATAGTCCTGATCTTGATATAGGTGTCCGATGGCATTGTTCTCGATCTTGACATTGGTCACGAGTTGTGGCGGTTTCTGCAGCATGTCATATACGAAGCCTTGGCCCTGCGACGAAACAACACAAAGTGTGTTGAAGCTGAGCTGATAGCCGCGCGTCTCGCACTCGTGATCCAGGATGGCTATTCGCTCAAACACGCCCCTATCCCCGCCGGTTTCCTCCGTAGTGCACCAGACCTCGACAGCATCACCTTCGCGATCCCAGACTGCCATTCCTCGCCCATCAACTTCATCGTACTCCAGGTGCGCGTACGGTCTGACTGCATCGTGGCTTAGCGACCAGAGCCGAAGACCAGAATCCATGCAAGTCACCTCGAGGCCGCCAAACTGAGAAGTGGACACGATGAAGCGGCGCTTGAAGTCCGGGCGGAAGCGCCAGATGGGCTCCTTACGGATATTGAAGATGCTCTCGGTAGTGATAGGGGCCACGGAGTTCCAATTGCGGCGCAAGAGGGTCTGCTTCTTGCACAAGTCCTTCCACGATCGCGCGCCCTCATAACACTTGCTGAAAGTTTGGACGTCGTGATGATAAAGCGAAGCATCCTTTGTAGATGGATTGTGGGCCGTTTTGCTGACGCTGGAGTAGATGTGATCCTGGTGAGTTTCATCGACGAAGACGTGCCAGGCCTTAGAGACGCATGTTAGAGCTGCGATGGTGGAGATGGGCGAAAAGTCGAGAATTCTTAGCACGATCTCGGGCGGCAAAGAAGCCAGTGGGTCTTTACGGCTGTGCTGAGTGTCCAACATCTTCCCTGATATGTTGGTATAGTCCTCTGCTGTGATATGACGCGTTTGGTGAAAGGAAAGTTTCCAGATGAAGTGTTTGAGGTGAGGTGGAGAGTAGCGATGACGTCTGGATCCTTCAATCCTGTTGGTGCTCGTGCTACATTCACCAAAAAGTGGGGGTTATAGTCATGTGACCTAGCCCCTTTAACGCGCCCTTACCAGCCTAGTTCGCGACTTCAACCCTTCATAACCTTTGCAGTAAGATAGTATGTGATGATATTCGCTTAGCGAGGCCTTGCAATACTGACTTTGATAAGGAAGTCTGGGTGAAATCGTCAGTCAAGCTCCAGAAGCACATACAATGAAGGTGAATCCTTGAGAAATAGGTAACTGATCACAGCAACTCAGTATGGGCAATAACTGATATAATATTTTAGATGATTTCAAAGGTTTTAAAGACATCCTAGCCACATTCCAACATATTCAACATACCATTATATACCGAGTCGAAATACTTCGAAACAATACACGTGGGTATTATCTTACGACGGCACAATCTGATGGCAGGCTAGTAACAACATTGGAATTTATCTGTAGGTCATTTCACCAGTCATTACTAACTTACCCAAGAAGCTGTGATAGATTTTTAGCGTCTATCATGAACCAAAGTGTTGAGGTTATGGCTCTGTCAATTAGCCTTGACTAGATTCAGTCCTCTGCTGAGGAGAAAACAAAAGGGGGTAATCCAGAGGCAGGCCACGTAAGACAGCCTAAGTCCGGATTCCTCGCTCATAGAATGGCTGTCACAACGCTCACTTACCGAAGGAAGTGAAAAGCCTTCATAACAAATAACTTACTCTTCTTTCTAGGATCTTCCATATTGACTGAGGACCCCGCCCGGTCGACTTTCGCTACCCAACCCATAGCAGTGGGTGTTCATCCATACCAAAGTAGAGATATAAGTCCGTGTTACTGATCCAGCCAAGTTCTTTACCCACCTGTGATACGTAGAAAATTATGGCAAATATTAAAAGCTCAGAGCCGTCTTCGAAAGGCTACTATCAAAGCAGTTTAACGATGATTTGGTTCAGGACACAACGTAATTTTGCAAGGAATAGGAGTAACAAAAGTTTCTCAGCTCTTATCCCATGCGTCATGACAAATGAAGATCCTTCGCTGACATTGCGTTCAGATATAATCACTTATCCTTCGCATGTCTATTTCAAGTCAAGTTTATACAACTATTCAAGTATATTCTTACATAAAATTACGTTTTCTTGCGATATAGTGCCTTCGGTAAAGTTCCTGGTGTATTAATCCAGTGTATCCAACACGACGGTGTCCCTCTAGAGACACAGTAGTCCTAGACAGAGTTGCAGAATATGAGAATTATTTCTAGGTACCTATGATGCTTACTTAAGTAGTTATACGGTGCCCAATTCAGATATCTCCAGCTATATACTCAATGAGGGGCCCTATTGGCACCACATCCAACCCCATTTATCGGATTTGCTTCAAGAGGGTCAAAGCAATTATTTTGCCACTCGCATACTGTCCCAGCCGCTTACAAGTACGAAGTAAGGGAAAATAGCGCGAACAATCGTACATTTCAGCTTCCCTGATAGCTGCAAGGAACTATTCCAACCCGGTGAAGAATAGAAATTTTGGGTTTGATAGTACGTACTATCATGAGAAAAATAAGGGTCATTATTTGGAAATACACGTGACACTATCATCATTAGCTGCTGTTAGTCTCGGCCTTTAACCTTTTAACGACATACGCATGGCTCTTTTTCTACTTCTCATTTCCTCGATAACAATAGTGCGTTGTAGCTCACGTAACATCGTGGATTGCCGGGAGTGGACGTAGCTATGGGATCCCCTTTCATCATTCGTAGTCGTATCCCACTCATGACGATACACTAGGCGATGATGACCCGTACACGTGTGGTTGTGGCAAACCAGAATCGGAAATATTGCAGACAAAGTTTGCGGTGATGCCAGCCGATACCTGATTGCCGCCTTTTGGGGGAGGGGGACCTTGCCGTATATGCCTCTCGCCCGTCCCCCCCGCCATCATCAGTCTACCTACATATGTAGGTAAAGCGAACGCTCGATCCGGACCTTCCGACTTGAGGTGGGATCCATATACCGCGTATCGCGGCTACGGGGGGGTTATCGAGCAAGCAGGCAAGGCGGATCGATCAGCATTTCCCCGTAGTAGGTCCAGCACCCCTCGCAGCACGGAATGGGACGCGAAAGAGTGACGATAGGGAACGCAGCAGGCGCTCATTGGCGGTCGGTATTTGGCCTGCAAGGAAATTGCCGGGGTCATCCTTGCAACATTATTTATGTTACCCTGGTAATCTCTCCATGTAGACTCTACATCCGCTGGACTTCTTCAGTTAAATGTGGCCACGAGCATGTTTTGTTCCTCTTTCTTTGTTTAGTTAGCAAGGTTAACCCAGTGTCGTCACGCAGTGGCGGCGGCGGCGGATTATCTCGAAGTAGCAATTCGAAGAATGACTATGCCGAACTATGGGTTGCGTTATCGATGTCTCTAGTTACAGTATAGGATTGGACGGTTCGTGGTCTGGCAGTAACAAGCCAGAAGTGTGGAAATGCAGTGCAGTCCAACGAACTCAAGCTACCCCTGTCCGATCCCGGTCTCTTGGCTACGGCAAATGCCGCAAAAGACGGCGGGGTAAGGTAACGAGGAGCTTGGGCCACCGATCCTCGCGGGAAGGAAAACGAAAGCTTAAAAGTGGGGAAAGGGAAGAGGAACCCCGCGCTTACCAAGAACGGGAATCAACAATCCCCGGGCGGGTCTGACCAGTTAACTCCGGGCACCGGATAGTTCGAAGTTCTCGCTTCCAGCAGCGCCATACGCCCTGTAAAATTGCAATGTACCTACATACCTACCCCTGACTTACCTACCTAGCTACATCCTATGCTACCTACGCAACACAACACCGGCAGCCCAACGAACCGACTCACGAGCCGTATAGCTGCCCAATCACATACCTCATTATACCACATCATAACATATTATACTAGCCACCCCGCGATACGATACCATACGATGCGATGACCACCACCACTCCCAAGCTCCGCCATATCCACCTCCCCTCGTGGCCGTGGTCGCGGTCGCGGTCGCAGGCCTCACCCTCACCTCCGCGGTTCCCTACCTACGCGCTCGCGACCGCGGTGCAAACGGAGCTGCAGCAGCGCCTTCTCGCATGGAAAGCAGCAGCGGACACTCGCGTCGCACCACCGCAGCCGACCCTCCTGACTTTCACCCCGGCGCCGACCTACACCCTCGGCCGGCGACAGACCGAGCCGCTAAGCGCGACGGAGCTGGCGCGTCTGCAGAAGCCTCTCTCCCTACGATACGACGTTAGCGGTAATGGTAATGGAAATACCACGGGTAATGATTACGACTACGGCTACAATGACTACGACTACGCCCTCCCCCCAACCGTAACGCACGCGCCCCGCGGCGGACTGGCCACCTACCACGGGCCGGGCCAGGTAGTGTTCTGGCCCGTGCTGGACCTGCGCTCACCGCTGCTGCGCGCGCACCTCACCGTGCGGGATTACGCTTGTCTGCTGGAGAAGACGACCATCGGAGCGCTGGGGCAGACGTTCGGGATCCGGGGCTTTACGACGTCGAATCCAGGGGTATGGGTTGGAGAAAAAGAAGAAGGAAAAGGCAGTGGGGACAACAGAAGGGGGGAGGGGCGGAATGGGGAGCGCAAGATTGCAGCCCTCGGCGTCCACCTCCGCCGCCACGTCACGGGCCTCGGCGTCGCTGTCAACGTCGCGATGCCGACTACCGGACCGGGACTGGGACCGGGACCGGGGTCAGAGGTCGATGAGGCCTCGAACCCTTGGGCGCGCATCGTGGCGTGTGGGCTTGGTGGGAAGGGCGTCACGAGCGTTGCGGCGGAGCTCTCATTACGAGAATCGAGAGGTGTTAGTAGTAGTAGTAGTAGTGGTGGTGGTCGTGGTGGCGGCGATGTATCGGCGTTTCAAAACGCCATAACGACGGCATGGGCGCGAGAGTTCGCCACGCGCCTGGGGCTCGATGGCGTCGAGGACGTGCTGCTGCCGGTTGATCAAAATGGCCAGAATGTGCAGAATCAGGAGCCACAGCGGGAAGACTGGGAGAGGTGGGGGCGGGAGCTGGGTTTGAGTAGTCTCCAGGATGCGATGAGTGGTTACGTTGCGGCGGAACGCTCGGGATCGTCCTCATCCTCCTCTTCCCTATCATCATCATGATCGGACGGCGGGGCGGATGTCTGATTGACGGACACACCCACACATTCAGACAAAATTTCATATATGGAAAGTAAGTGCGAGCGGAAAGGAACCAACGATGAAACGAATAAGCCCATCAGTCAGTCAGTCAGCGGATCGGCACGGAATCAATCACTTGACCCGTCTTTGCAAGATGACAATATCAATAGCTAGACCATGGTATGGCATAAACGCTTACTCGCCCGCCCTCGCACCCGCTCACGTATGTACGTACGTACGTAGGTGGGACCCCGTTCGGTACTTTCTTCTCTCGGATTCTTACATTCGATCGTTCACCCATTCATCCACCTATCCCTCCATCCATCCATCCATACACTTCGCTTTCCGCGCCGTCCGCCTGGTTGATAGGGTAGAGGGCAAATCCATGCTCCACGTCAGAAGAAGCACGGGTGGTACTAGAACAACAAGAAGAAAAAATTGAAATGTACCAGGTATACCACCCCCGCGGTCGGTTGGTATTTTGGATTATTTTGTTCCTCCTGCCGCTGCTGCTGGGTGGATAAATATTATATGGAGTTCATTGATGAGTCTGGTCTGTCTGGAGTCTGGCTCACAAGACCCCGGATCCCCCTGTCTCAATAGGTGTGGCGGGTCTAATGTACTTCGGTGCTGTGGCTGGCTGACTGGCTGGCGGCTGGCTGGTTGGGTCTTGGGTCTGGTCGCATGCCGCCCTACTGCGCTGCTCTGCGGAAAGCTATCAGTAAGCAACCACCTCACGATCCCACGAAAGCATACGTAACACGCGCACCCGCACGTACATTGCCTAGATTTTACATTACGGCCCGGTCAAGAACCGGGAAGGGATGAAAGAAAGAAAGAAGAAAAAAGCGGAACTGTAAATGACCCCCTAGCTAACATTTCTGCCTACACGAAAGCTACGTGCTTCGGTCCGCCCTTGGAACGATGCCGACCGCTATTTGGCTCCAACCCTTGGTTGGATACCTATTTACCTATACTAACGCACCTGGAGATCTCTACTCCCAACCACCTTACATTTTGGTTACCTACCACTAAGGCTACGAGATACTTGTCTACCTACAACTAATCAACAGCCGCCCGGCTCGGGCCAGAGCGGTCTGCTGCGTACGTACATACATATATACGCACATACATACACAATACATATGTGCGTGCGCGAGTTGCATGATAAGAGGAGAGGAGAGAAGAGAAGCGGTGTCTGGTTAGAAATCTGAGTGTATGTATGTATGTACGGACGTACGTATGCACATAGTTATATCGTATAAGCAAGAAAGAGCATGATAACACCTATGAGGGTCAGGTGATGGACCCCTTTATATATGATACCTACATATGTAGTAGAACAATAGCAATAGCAACAACAACAGTAAAAAATAACACCTCAGCCGCGGGGGTCACTAATAAATAGTATGAGTAGTAGCAATAGTAGCAACGACATAACCACAAGGAGTGGGGGGGCGATGGAGAGGGTGGGGAGAGAGAGGCAAGGGGAACAAGAAGAGCTATCGACGAGACGCTGCCCGAAACCGGTGGACGACGATACGATACGATTCGATTCGGTACGATACAACACGATGCGATGCACTGCGTGATGCATGCACTGCAATGCAATGCACAATTCGGGTGGTCCCCAAAGGCTCATCAGACGCAGGAGATTCTGCAGAGAAGAAAAAAGGGGGGTCTATATATACATGCCTAGCTACCAGGTAGCTAGCTACATCCCTACATAATAGATTGGTAGATTGAAAGAGGGGAAGAAGAAGAAGAAGAAAAGAAGAAGTCGGTTTGAAACCCCTCTCAATCAATCATTGCCTACCTACCTACCTGCTTGCCCCTGCCTACTTGTTTACCTACATCCTATTTACATATGTATGTATTTGGGATTACATAGCCTTGGTAGGTAGTTAGGTAATTGGTGAGGAAGTTTCCAGCCCATATCCCGTCTCAAGAGCTTCAATGTTCATTTACCGATTGGAACTCTTTCGAGGTCTCCGCACATCGCGGGCCGGTCGGTCGGTCGGTCGGGCCTGCTTACCTACCTACTACCCCCATACATATATATGTACCTATCTACATACCTATGTTAGGTACTTGCCTACTCTACTCGCCCGGTCACTCACCGATTATTTCTCGATCCGGCTTAGCTGCCGGGCAGGGCAGGGCAGAGGAAAGTCTTTTAGCAAGTAGCAGTGAAGTAGTGAAGCGGACATCGCTCCGAAAGCTATATATATAATGCCCACGTTGGATTGGCCACTTATATATATCAATATAGGTACATAGGTATGTATGTAAGTACGATATAGTTGGAGCGAATTGTAGACATGTAGAATATACATGCCTTAAGGTGCGTGAGCGCTACACCGCATGCGCATATCATGTATATCTATCTATCTGTCTATCCAGAGTAATGCTTCCCTACTCATACCCCTTCTTACATACCTACATACATGCCTTCTACCTGCCTCCTTTCATGTAAGTAGGTATATAACATGTATAACATATATATGCACAGGTAAGCCACAGGTTAAAAGATCAGACAGGTCACTTGCAGTCTCAATCACGTATTCTAGTTGGTTCATGTAGGTGGCTATGTAGGTATGTAGTTAGGACTTCCACCCACATAAAACTATTTGATTTGAGTCAAGCAGGTAGTCAGTCAGTCAGTTGGCTAAGTTCACGTAGATAGGTAGACAGGTCAGTAAGTAAAGAATGTATGTTGGGTTGGCAGTGTAACGGATGTTATTTTTCATTTCAGTGGCTTGCTTGAACTACATAATAATGTTGGCTACCTATTGTAGTTGGTTGGTTGGTTGATCGGTCAGTTCGTTCGTTGGTTGGTTGATTTGGTTGGTCCGTCTCTGCCTACCACCGCATTTCTGCTTCGGTATCTCTGTCCGTTCGATCATTCGTTCGCTCGTTTGCTTGCTGCTTTTTGTCGAGCTCCCGAAAGTAAGATTTCTCACCCCATTGTTGTTATCAAGTTAGAGTAGGCCCATCATCGTCTGCTGATGGTGATGATGGTGATGATGATGATGATGATGATATGCAAACCCATCTCCTCACCTTCCATATCACTCAAGATACGGCAACGTACGGTACGCGTAGTACAATAGCAACAAATAGTGACGAATTAAATCAATGACCCGGGTGGATTTGGGCCAGAAAGAAAAAGAAGCAGTCTGGAATATCTTCTGTGAAGTCGTGTTTGTTTGTTGCCTTCCCACGCACTCCCACACACATCCTCCGAATATGCAGTGCCCATTCTGTCTGTCCACCATCTGTGTCAAAAATAACATCTTACCACTACTCCAATTTTCCCGCTTATTCTCTCATTATCGATCCTCCGCTCCATCCTTGAACCCAGATTATTTATCCTTTCATTCATTCTCGGCATCGCATCAATAGAATCATACTTGGCTCACCCGGATGGCATATACCACCGAGTAAACAAAAAGAGACAGAAAAACAAGACAGAAAAAAGGAAAGACAGTGCTAAGCTGCTGAGATTAGGCTTACTTGTTCAGAGAGAGCCCTCCGTAAGACAGAAACGCCATGCTTGCGGGAAACATAAAAAGATGATGAAAGAGAAAAAAAGCTTTGAGTCAGAATCGCCGCCCGGAACCAAGGGATGCAAGATTAACTCCGTGCAAAAAAGACGCCTCTATCCCCTGAGATCCTTTTTGACGCCCGCATGCTCGACACTCTTTTTCCGGCCTCCTGATCTCCCCACTGCCGGCTCCTCGGCATCCGGTCTGTACATCTCGGGCTGGAAATTATTATTACTGTAGTGCGCAACATTAAAATGACTATTTTTGAATGTATTAGTCGTGAAGGCGGGCTCGTAGCTCGCAGTATTGTCCGCCATTTCTGGCAGACCGGGAAAGTTCCACTTGCTAAATCGAAGAGGGTGCGTAGTCATTGGTGTCGTCGGTGCTTGCTGAGGTGGGCTCGGCTGTGGTGGAATGGGTGGCGGCGCTGCCGCTTGTAGAGGATCCGCAAACGACTGCGGCATCCATGGCGATTGAGGGGAAGGTGCAAATGCACCTGACATCGGTGACGAAGCCGGAGGTGGTATCAATGGTGAGAGACCTGCCGGTTCGAAAGCCGGTATCATTGACAAGGTATTCATGTCGAGCGTAGCGAAGTTTTGCAGCGATGGAACCGTGCTCTGAATGTCATGGGGATGAGAGAACGTGGCACGATTCACTTGTAGGGAAATGGGTGCAGTCGGTGCTGGAGGTGAAGATTGTAGCACAGCGTCTCGATACAGTATGTCGTAGTGACCCGGTCGGTACAGAAGATAAATGATGGGACCCAAGGCCGCGGGGCTCTGCCCGTTGGCTTCTTCTGGCATTCGATGCACATTGACCTCGGAGCCTTCGCTCCGATCAAGATAGGCGATTTCTAACACCATATTTGCGGGCTTTAGAAGCACATCAACTAACAGTTTGATGCATATGGCATCTATTTCCTGATCAACAGGCATGATGGTTCCTTGGACGTAACTGTCGATATCTACCGGTAGATATGGTTGAAATTCGCCGCTGTTACCCCTCAGCCAAGACGCAGCGAGGCAACGCAGATGATAGATAATGTATTGTGAAGTGGCCACATCGTTCCATTTCACCTCCAGCAGACTCAGACAGTCCTGACCGCTGGACATCACTGCAGCGAGTTCCTGGAGCAGTTCGAACGTCTCAGTGACCATGTCCTCCAACATCCATGCGTCGATTCCGCCAACATTCTCGATGAAATCATTCAGCCCCCTCAAACGAGCCAGCTCACTCTGAATCTGAGTGATATCGCCGCATCGTACCAGGGTCTCGAAGTACGCGAAACCAATTGCTACAACACAACCAGGTAGTGATGGTTAGCTGTCAAGAGCCCGTAAGACGTACATGCTGGGATGGTAATATAAAAGCAGACCCAACTCGGCAGTTGCACAAGTTGGGTGACATTTCATGACAATGAATAGGTAGTCGATGATGCATGTCAGACGCTGATAGGTGGCATTCTGGCTGAAAGAAGGAATTGCGGGGTACTTTGAGAGCTCGTGTCGGGCCATGTCATATTATTTGAACCCAAAAGAGATCATCATGTCGGACCGAACTGGTTGGTAGGTAAGGTGATTTGATGGAGATAACATTATTGAACTTACCTCGCCAGCCACAATTGCCGTCTCCTTGAATGGGCCGAAAGTGAGAATAGGTCTGAGGTAATGCCTGGGAATGAGGACTCCAGTCAATTGCTGCAATGCATGGGGGATCTCTTTCTCCCTTTCTTTTCTTTTCTTTTCTTATTCTATCCTCTACTCCCTAGCGGGCATCATGGAACAATTCATATAGGAATGAGACGACTAACCAGGGTCTTAGCAACGTAGGTAGGATCAGCTTTGGCATATTCCTGCGATATCGCATGGCTTGTTGTCTTCTCACCAACCAATGGGCCCTATTTCAAGTCGATCGCAAGTGCATGTGAGTAAGTCATCGAACCATGATCATCAGTTTGCATGGAGAGGACAAAGGGCAGTAAAACGGGTGAGAAAATGAGGAAACATCTCCCGAAGAATTTCACAACCACATTTTTAAGCTCTCAAGAATGAAATGGAAGCACCTACCTCTAGGACTGGCTTGTACTCTCGAGCTGCAGCTTGTTGCTGAGCAATGTCGTTCTCCGGTGACTGTTCCATCTTCACGTGCTGCTGTTGGAGGCGGCGATGTAGCTGTTGTCGGGATTGATGATGATGGTGTTGCTGCGGGCTCGGATGTTGATGTTGGGGTTGGTGGGGCGAATGATACTGATAATGAGGTTTAGGATTGTGGGGCGGGCTATTGCGGTGGTGCTGACGACGATGAAACTGATTACTGTGACCATCCGGTGAAAGAGGTGATTGATGACAAGGAAGGAGACGGTGATTGTTATTAATGTGGTTATTGTTGCTACTGCTGTTGTTGTTTGTGTTGTTGTTATTGCTGTTGTTGTTGTTGTTGGTAGTTATTTGAGAGTTCTGAAGTGCAGGTGATGTGAACAGAGCAGCAGCAGCTGCTGCGGCGGTGGCTGCGGTAGTTGAGCTGGCAGGCCCGGCGCTAGAAGAAGCAGCTACCCCGAGACCTCCACCATTGCCACTACCACATCCTCCGTTAGCAACATTAATAAAAAGTTGGCCTTGACCCAGTGGAGTGGGCGAAAAAGCATATTCTGGAATTCCAGCATTGGCTATCGTAACTCCATATGACGGTCTCGTGAACTGCGACTGGGCAAACGGTGTTGGCTGCGGCTCGAACATGGCCCCTTTTTATCTTCTTTATTTCCAGCCTGGCCCCCAAGTCCGGGAATTTCGGGTCATTAAAATCTTAGGTGGGTAGGTAGGGGGTTTAGGTATGATGTAGGTACTTAGTCCTGCTACTAGCACCTAAGGAAGGGGTATGGATGTAGGTATGATGTAAGTATGTATTGTATGTATGTAGGAGGTGGGTTAGAATGTAGCTTAAAGAGTCACGCGTGGTCCAGGTGGGTGGGAAGCTGGTTGTAGTTTGACTTCTGTTTGGGCTAACGTAGTTGTTTTTGTACTTGTGATTGTCACTGCGCCTGTGTGCATGAGGGAAGGATACGATAAGTGTTAAAATAAAGCCACCAAGAATTCCCTGCCTTTTCTCCAGTTTGTCCCTGCACCAACACACTCCCACAAGATGCGAACGTCCGAGAAAGAGAGAGGGAAAAGAGAGAAATGTAAAAAAGAGAGGAGAGAGAGGGGGAAGGGAAAGAAAGAAGAGGGAAAGAGAGGAAGGGGAGTAAAAGAGAGAGAGAGAGAGAGAACGGAAGAGATCCAGAGATTTGGTAACGGGACGGACTCTTTTCTAAAAAAGACTGATGACTCCGGGTGTAATGCAATGGAGTACGGGCAGTAGTACCCAAGACGTACGTATAGATGGTTAGGTAGAATTAGGTGGGTGAAATAATACGCATGATAATACGTATGATTTATTATTGTTCATGTACGGTGATGTACGGGAATGATGGATGGATGGTGGGAGACTAGGATGGAGATGGGGTCATAGGAGTTACGAGCTGCCCGCTATATGTACGGAGTATGTATGCCATATGCATTGTACAAGACATGTATATGATACTCTGGCAAATCTACTCCAGCAATAGTTGGCTGGGAGAATGTCATGTAGATGCACGATAGGAATTAATCCAGCCATTCAAGCAGCTTCACCCACCTCGAACCCATTTCTCTCGTATTACCAATGTTTTTATTCAGTAATGTTAGATGGCAGCATATGTAATTCGCATTATATCTTCCTAATGGATGGGAGATGCAGGTTCGGCCTTGGGAATTCCGACATAGCAAGCAGCATAGTTAGGTAGTTTTGGAAATCTTCAGGTCAGGTCAGGTCAGGTCAGGACGCAATGCCCCATAATACCTACATAATAACTAACCGCCAACATCAAAGACCCATAAAACATACATACATACACATTACACACAACATGATACCTACCATCTATAACCTCTACACCATGGCATCCACACCCCAGAGCTGGGCTGGCTGGGTATGCAGTACAATGAGTGTCTTGATGGTACATGATGGATCTCACCCCCCCTCTCCCCTCCTCGACATGATACCCCCTTGTCAATTGCCTGATAGCTAGCTAGATCTAATTCAGCTAAGAGCTTACCCGTGGACCGGGCACCCAGATACACTCCAGATGGTGTAGATCATGCCAAGGGTTCTTCTTTTTCGGTGTCATTCTAGTATTTAGCCAGGCCAGCTAACGCCGGCTATTGAACCTCATGGTTGAACAAGATTACACCGCATGACGCCTATTACTATGTCGTTATGCAGATAAAATAAAATAAAAGTACCTACCACCTTGTGTAGCCCGGTTCGGTCGATGGCAATGGACCTACATAGAGAACTTCATCATTCAGACTGAAAGGTAAGCCAACCAGAATCCACCTTGTGGGCAATATCACTGACAATATCACGTCGCAGCTGTCCTTCGTGCTGTTAGAGTTGTTTAGGCTTATTACTCGGGGTGGTTTGCCCGTTCACGCTTATGAATGCGCCATGCGCATGAGAACCTCATGATAGACCATGAGACAGGGAGGAAATCCTATTCTCGGACGTACATGTGGTCAGTCTTATTACTCCCTCCCTCGACAAGCGGCTCATTCGGAGCCGTGATCTGCCTATCTTACGGACCCCACCACCGGACAATTTTTAAGCGCAATCCAGCCCTTCCTTCGTCAAAACGAGATCCGCCACTTCGCCCTCGTAGTCTCGCTTAAGCGTGGGTTCGAGATGCTGATGGGTAAGGGTACATTACCGTGGAAGAGGAATGAGGGTGGTCAGCTCTCATCATTCTCATGAGGCGGAGTGTTAGTGATTGCTGCCAAGTCCAACTAGGTCATATTGGCAAGTAAGCCCAGCTCAAACGAAAAACCCGGGACCGGTACTTGGATCGCATGAGCAACCTACATGTAGCTAGGGATGGGGATCCTACTAGAATATCGGAAATGTGTGTGTGTGTGTGTGTGTGTGTGTGTGTGTTGTGAGCAGCTATCATAAATCAATTCCATGATTATATTTAGTTGGTTAGTGCTGCTTATAGTTAGACAATCCAGCATTAGCTTCGCAACCTATCACCAAATATGATTTGACGTCAATGACTTTCATCCGATGCCGTGCTGTCGTTTACTGTTTAGCTATGTATTTGCTTACCCTTGATTCAGTCCAACTAAACGGTAGGCTGGCTTACTGGAGTTGACCGAGGTTATGAGCTCCAATCACTCTCACCATCTCAAAGTCGATTTCGGAAGTCAATGTCAGTGGATACCTCCCTTACACACAAATGCCAAAGCTCGGTGGCTGGCCTTGGTTTTTCGAATATCTTCAGCGGATATTCACGAGACACGTCTACATACTACATAAGCCAGCCCTCGGCGGGATACCAAATACCTACCTAGGTACTCAACAACAAGGCGTTTTCAAACAAGGCAACCGCCCTATGACATAATTGTGACCTACTTAGCTAAAGGAATGGTGAATGGGCAGCTACATACATAGCTACATAGGTAGCTACCATGTCCGCGTCGCATATAATGCATGGGTATAAGGGATTCTTGCAAGGACAGACAGACACTCACGAGCCAATCGACCCCTCGAAGAGATCCTAACCCAGGCGATTGCGGGGACGACAACAGCCACGGAGTGCCACAGCAGTATTACAAGGTATTGTACATAATCAAGGGTAGCATGGGTAACAAGGGTCGGGTACACGAGAACAAGCCAGCATTAGTCTGACCTTCGTTACAACGCCTGCAGCAACATGGGAATTTCACATACTACATTGGTCATAAACGACACATGGCACTTGCAATATTTGTAAGACGTGTGAGACGTGTGCTCCCAGGTGTTATTGAATACATGCAACGTAGGTAGTACATGCAACGGATGAGAGACTATTGAACCCATGACTCGCTTGCTCGAGTATTATGAGCCCTTCTTTACCTGCCCAGGCCCGTATAGAGTTGTATTTATAGGGGGAAATGTCAATAGCACTTTGTGGCGTAATAAGCGAGTTCCCGTAGATCCGTTTTCGATCCGGCTGTCAAGATATAAGACAGACACTTTGCCATGTAAGTTAAGTGCTTAAGGATGTAGTCTAAAGAGCAGAGAGCTTCGCAAGAGATCATCTTATATCTCTTCTCAGTCACCCAAGGTTACGACTGCTGAGAACTATCCATAGTTCTATACGTAAATAGCCAAAAGATCTGCAATTCCTCAAAAGTTGAGATGATTTCTGTAAGCCATGAAAGCCATGTGTGAATGTGAGATATCATCTTGATCGATTAATGAATATACATATGTAAAGTTGCTTGAGCATGGCTTGGACCGCCCAAGGATTAACCCCGCCTTTTCATAATTGTCCGCCCTCTGCAGTAAGTACAGCACTAGAAGTTACTTATTAGATCGCTTAGATGCAGTGCACTTAGCGCACCAATCCTCCATACAGTCTTGGGTTTTGGTTGACCATTGATTCCGCTATTGTTTAATCATATGTTATAAATCACCGACTACTTATGATAGTAGAACCATTAATAATCGATGTCTCATTTGTCCTGGTCGTAACTAGAGCTTTCATGCAGCACTTGCTATTATATACGGGTCTATAATCCTATTAACAGCTTACATATGGAGTATGTACATACAGTACATACAGTACATACAGCTTTCAGGGGTATGTAGATCCCCGCCATTACTCCGTACATAAGTACAATATAAGACGTGTTTTCCAAAGCATACTTGCTTATCAGGCACATACTCACTCACTTGCTTTTCGGCATCGTCATCATCCTCTCGCTTCGTCATTTATCACAAAATGGTTTCCTTAACGAAGCCGGCATATACACTTACGACATGGAGACTTGCATATGTGCCGCAGTGTCATGGTAGTAGTACTACGCTCCTAAGCAAACTTGCATGACGATGTATCAGTTGCGGCACCATTTTGTCGGCCTCTTCTTTCGACACAACACCGCAGGATCTCTTTCTCTACCTACATGTATGTAAGTATGTAGATATTGATGCATTTCATTATATTTTATGTTACTCGGTGCTACTCCAATCCAGTTGTCACCCGGTGGGGTCTCGTGTATTTTAAGCAGCATTCCGGTCCAGTCCACATTTCAAGCTGGAACTACCTAGAAAGATGCGATTCTGCACTTGTCGGCGGTTGCATTTTGCCCAGCTTCTGCAAATCCCATTGAAGAAATCAGAAATCATGTCCCCCCCCCCCGGATTTGCCAATCAGAACCTGCAAGACATGGGAAAAGATCGACAGTCCAATAATGGACTTCTTTCCATATAGTATATGCAGCAGGGGGTCCGGTATAGTCGCTCGCCTATTGGCTTAATATTCATACACCTATGAATTACTCCTCTCTTCTCCTTTTCCATATACTTGGCGCACGAGATGCTCATGTCTTGGCCTTAGAGCTTCCGTTACAACTTCATTTGAGGGATGAATTACTCGACTTACAGTACTTAGGTATTTGAGATTCATTCTCTCTTATGAGTATGGCTCCGTTTCGGCTGTCAGATCCCATACAAGCTTGTCCCTGGAAATGGCGCGTTACACAGCGCCGGCCATGTCTGTCAATTCATCTGCCCTGCCGTACGAGCTGTCACGTACCACCTCACTTTAATTTTGATATCATCGAGCCGAGACATCATTCGGCTACAAAAGACTGTGGCTACTTAGTGGTGATCCGCCTCCAAATTCCTATCGATGTTGGGTATACTCGTCAGAATGTTCGTCCGGTCATGTATATCATTCAAGACCCCTTCCGCTGCGCCAAGTCATCGGAGAAGCAAGAGACCCTGCTATTTCCCACCGCAAATCTGAACCGGGACAACTCCCACCGTACCTCGAGGTATAGGGGCTTCTCTCGGATCACGTTTCTCGCTCCCGGTTCTGCCGTTCCCGTGAAGTCACGCACGTCGTCGCTAGATGGGACGAAGAAACGGCCTGCGTTACACCGACAATCAGACTGGTCAACGGAAGTATGCATGGAAACATCATGTTAGCCGGGCTATGCCGGTTTGGAGTTACAGTTGCACATACACGAGAAGGAGAGGACAAAACGCTAACGGCTATTCAAAGTTGCGCACAAATATCCTCCGTTGAACCTGCTGCTGTCATACCTGCTGCATTAGAACACGAAACACGAGAAAGATTGCTCATATTCTTTTAGGCGCGAGAACTGAATCATTTTCGCTTTTGGCAGCAACGCACTACGGAATGTCACTCTGGTCCCGACCTGTCACGTAGGTCAAAGATGGGTGATCTAGCAAATGGTTCATGGGCATGCGAGCTGCCGTTCCATGCCTGCTCATTCGTCACTGACGGCCTTACGTCCAGCCCGCATTCACAAACAGCCGATCAAAGACACTCACTGTACCTGTCCGCGATACGACATCAATGGAAAAATTGTTGTTACAGGCCTCTCCTTCGATCTCATGTATAACCCGTACCATAGCTTCAGTTCTGGGGTGTCCAAAAGCTAGGTAGGTAGCTGGCTTTAGGTGAACACATCGCTTCATTGCACCAGGTATCAGACCTCTAACCACAACCATTAGACCGAGGAACGTTTCACTCGCCCCCAGCATGTGGGATGGTCTCAAAACAATGAGCAAGTTTTTGTTTTAACCCGTTGGAATTGTTATCTGCTCACCAGCAGTCAAGACAATCAAGCCAAAGCACAGATATCTCAAAAGTGATGTTTTGTTTGCTTTTTTTTCTTTGGCGGCATGAGATTGCGGAACAATACAGCGATGGACTAATTAAAACATCGCATCCGAAAAGCAACGCATTGGCTGGCTGGCCGACGATGCGTCACTACATACCTAGGTACATGCACATGCTTTTTCCTTCCATATTTCTCCCATTTGCTTTTCTATTCACCCGCCAGTTATAATTACGATGAAGAAAAAAATTAAACAAAAAAGCAATATGCTAGGCGGGCACGACGCTTCGGGCCCCTAGGCCTCCCGCAAAGCCATGCATCTATGTACATATCTATCTATTTATCTTCCAGCCCCTCCTCTCCTTGTCCTTGCCCGCGCGATGATACGCTGTCGGGTGCCTATGTATGCTGCTGCAGCACGCGGGTTTGCTTGCTGCGCTGGCGGGCTACCGGGGGTGTGTGCATTGGCAATGAATGGCGCGCATCGAACAAGAACAGAAAGAAAAGGGAAAGAAAACTCTGCGGCATTCCGGCCCTTTTCCTATTTGCCACGATGTGCTTTTTTCTAATGCGATGCGACCGTGCAATCCACGAGCTATTGTCCGGGGTGCACCCCGGCAAGGCAGGCAGGCAGGCAGGCAGGCAAGCCATGCTACCAGCCGCAACACAGCACGCACACTGCCTACTTGCCTGCCTGCCTGCCTGCCTGCCTGCCTGCCGTCCAGGGGGTGGCCGACCGCTGCACGCACGCGCGAGAGATATTTAGTTATTGGGTGCCTCCCAGCCATTCAAAGTAAGATCAATAAGTCGGTAGGCAAGTTAGGTAGTACGTAAGTAGGTATTGTACAATACAATACTGCTATGTGCCACTCCTGCTGCTGGAGAAGGTTTCTTTTTCTATTGTGCTATAACTATTTATCCTTGCCATTAGAATCCCTAGGGAATTGTTGTTGATTTTCGTATTTTTTCCCCTTCTTCAGCGGACGGCATTGCAGAAATCGAACTGCTCCACAGTGCTACTACACAACTACCACCACTCTAATGCATCTGCATGCTGCAAGTGTGGCTTGATTTTTTCTTCTTCTTTTCCCAAATATTCCATCATCTCATAAATCCGATTTCTGGAAATTTGGTTTCTGATATCTGGTATCTATACAAGACGTTTTATACATTCATAAAACATGTATATATTCCATGCTCATTCACCAGTTTAGTATTTAGTATAGGCCTGTACCTTCGTATCTGGTCCCATCCCATGCATTGCAACAGATGTTTCGGCCTATAGTCTTTCTGTGACTGGTCTCTTTCGGAGGATGTGTTGCTGTGTACGAAGTATAGCGGCGCAGCTGCTGCTTAGTGGAGTGAGGGCGTCGTCGCTTTTGCGATAAGGTAAGTGGGATAATAGATACCTAGGTGGTTTCTGTACTCTGGGTTTATGTTCTCATCAGGGTCACGTCCGAATCGAATAGCATAGCATAGCATAGTATAGTGAAGCAACAACTTGTATTGGGGGATATGGCGTGCTCTCCAAGGCTTAGCTTCGCTCGTAGCTACACCGCTGCAGCCGCGAAGCTAGGTCTTGGGACTGCCCGCCAGTACTAAAAAATACAAAAAATACAAAACCCTATGTGATATCCCTCCTTCGCTATGTCTAGACCAATCCTCCGCTATAAGGGACGGTGGGTGGGCAAATCACAATCCCATGCGATGTGGTCCGAATTGTGAGATGAAGAGGAAAGGAATCCTTCCGACGAATGTGGGTGGCGTAGCCACCTTATATAGACCTAGATAGTCCGTGCGCAAGGGCTAGCCCTTCTGGCCCATAAAACAACTCAACTATGAAGGCGGTATATGCGTTCCTTGCAGGTCAAGACACTTAGCACAGCAGATATAGCTTGGCTGTAACGGTTTGTTACTTTCATGGGCAGAAACATCGCCTAGTGCGATTCAATCTTGTTAGGCGACACGAGAGATGTAATTGGTCTGTGTATGTTCATAAGAGTATGTCCATATATAGCTGGGAGATCATATTCAACCCATGCCGATCAACCAATAGAACTGTACTGTGTGTGAATAAAGATCCCCTTCGGTACATTATATGACCTATATTATATTGAATCATAAAAAGTACCCTTTCGCTGTCCTCGCCTCTACACCTAGAGAGCAGCGCCACGAACGGACATATTCTCGCTGATAAAGTGCTTCTGTGGCTTGACGCCCTCAAATGCGGGTGGATCAATAACAGCAGCATAGTCTGCTGCCATGCCTTTACTGTATCGAAAAAGGCCCTCACAGAATGCAGGTTTCCAGAACTCAAAGAGGCAGGTTGGACAAGACCAGCACCCCGCGAAGAGCTTAGCTGGGATTCCTGTCGTAGGCGGCGCTCAAGCCTCCTTGCCTCGTCACTATATTGCGCCACCGCAGGCTCGATGGAAATCTATGATGATAACAACCCCCTTTTACAAGGGTTTGGGGGGGTACATGTTTGGCGGCCTCTGATCAAGAAGAAGAACTAACTAACTAGGTGGTCGCCATGTTCTCTAGCGTTTAGGCATAAACATCCTAGAGCTGACAGCTCGGAGCGAAAGAAGACAAGTAACATGTGCCCACACATATGGCAGGCCAGTCGGGGAACGGAACGAGCTCGGCTGATAACTCACACACGCATAGATAGACAAATAGTTATCAGAGTGCTAGGCTCAGACAGCTCCCCCCTAGTGCCAATCGAAGGGTAGCATGACTAGGCAGTGTCTAAGCAATTCAACTGCTCTCAATATTCAAGCGAGCTAGCAACACTCAAGTGGCACTTGGGAACACTATATATGGAAGCAGATCCTTCTTTACGCCAATATATGAAAGCCACAGGATCAGGGAACCTCAGCTAGCTAGCGCGTGACCTTCATACCAGGCGAGGGAGACAGGAAGCATACCCGAGAGCTATTCTGAGATCTAGTTGTAATTTATACCATGTGAGACAACTAGGCAGATCCGTAGACGAATCCACGCACTGCGAATAGGCCACTTAGCATAAAGTAGTATATAGGAAATTGCATAATAAACAAAGGCTCTTCTTTTGCATCGTGAGATACGGATCCCGTTGGGTAGTTACTCGTTTCATTTTTCAAGACGTATAGTTAAGGAAGTCGGATATATTCAGATCGACTACGCTATTGTGTAAGTGTCCGACGCCTTCTGAAGCAAAACTATGTTAAATATCGAGATACAATCCTTGTATACTTATTTAACTATTGTATAATTAAAAATCCAGTGTCTGGGTGAATGATCTAGTCATCGCAGTACGGCCTGGGAAAGTTGAATAGAGAAAGTGGCAAAAGCGATGAAGGGAGCTAAACGCTATACTTCCCTAACACCACTGTGTTTTAGTAAGACTATATTATTTACGAGCTTGGCTTAAGACAATATCCAATCCTATATACCAGGGTAGTTAATTTTAGATGTTTGCCACTGAAAGGGTTTCAAGGTGAACCTGTTCACTCGTTTTATGAGGTTTTAATACAGACATCTGACTGAAGCTTGGGAGGCTTGAGGGCGATATCAACGCTAAACGTCTAGCGGCAGAACAGGAATACGGTATACAGCACCACGTAACATAATACAAATGAAATGAAGGTATGTTGTTTCTAGATGTTTTGTCACCAACTACGACCACATATAGTATAGTGTAATATTCCGAAATGGGCTTCCCCCTTCATAATCATAACACTTAAACAACGTCCAATACAGGAAGGACTAACTCCGCTCGACCGATAAGTAAATGAAAAAGAAGGCAACAACCCTATCCCTCCATGTGTATCTTGTCAACATAGCACATACTTCCTCAGCTCCCTTCTTCCATCTCCGAGCTCGTCAACAGCCCTCCCATACATATATCCGTCGACATAGGCATCGCCAATGAATCGGTATTCTCCATTTCTCTCCTCGCGCAATATGACGGGTGTGCTGCATCCTAATGGGACACATACTATATCTCTATTTCGCAGAAATCCCGTTCCCATACCCATAAGGCCATCTTCTGTCATGAAGTACCGCCGACCACTCATCTCTTTACAATTTCTTTCAATAATTATTTGCCCATTATCTGGTGCCACCCCTGTATTTAACTCATTAGCATACCATCGAAGCTCGTCATCTAGCACTATATACGGGAGCAGTTCTTGAGTTATAGACGCGAACAAATGGTAGCAAATCCTCATCCACTCCGCGGCGTTCCAATTCCTCAGTTGGCCTAAGCATAGCGTGCGGCAGAAGGCCTCGCGAATCTGGTCATCCTGAATGGGCCATCCACGGAGCATCTCGGCACGCCAATTCAGAAAGGCCATGAGGAATTCTTCTATCCCGAGATATGTGTCGACTGTGTTGCCCGTCCTAGAAACTCTGTCAAGATAGATGGCAGAGACCTCGAGTTTGGTTCGTAGCGGCCGGTCTACAAACCCGAACGCCGCCTTCGTGCCACCCGCGGCCGAGAAGACATCGATGCCGCCCAACGGGCCCACATTTACCACATGCGACCAGTCCGGTACCCAGCTCGGCAGTTTAGTCACGCTTCTTTGCACCGGGAAGTGAATGGCTGAGCAGATGACATCGAACCTACCCGTTGCATGCAAGAGAAATTCCACGACATTGGTGTACACCTCACGCAAGGACGCACTATAGTTTGGCGGGAAGTTGTACTTGAACTCTTGGGGTAGAATCCCGAGGACACCGAAGACTTTGTCCCTCGGCTCGCTGCTGAGCTTCAAGCGGCAGCTGCATAACACACTGAGGAGGGAGATTGGCTCTGCATCCGGCTCCTGCCTCAATCCCTCGAGGCTTCCCGGCCCCTTATCTGCTAGCACAACACTGTATTGAAACTGCTGCTGCGAGACCAAAGGGATCACCTTATTATTTCCGGTAGATGGTAAATATTGCTTAAGTTGCTCTTCATGGCGCTTGAAGGCATCGGAGGCGTCTACATACACTCTCCAAGGGAGGCTAGTATTACCGCAATATACAGTCACCGATCTCGCATTCAAGACCTCTTGGACAACCCACAGCCTATCCCAGTAATCCCTCTCAAACAAGTCAACTAGGGCAGTGAAGCGCATTTGATCCCCCCTAGAAGCTATGAGGTGGTTCATAGCTCTAGGATCATGAGCTATGTCTGATACATCTCTGAGTAGCGAGATCGCATGCTCGCTATTGTCCGCCTCTGGCCCTAGCCATATGGCGACCGACTTAGCCTGGCTGTAGATTTGGGTCATCATGCTGACCTGATGGGATTGCTCTTCTTTGTTCCGCTGGTTGATGCACACTGCATCGACCCACAGTAGTGGGTGCTTGTGCCTCTTCCGGAGGGCGACCAGCGCGCCGTGAAGACTTGAGGTGACGTCGAATCGGCATCCGTTGACCTGAATCGGGGCGGTATCATCGAGGTCGCCCCAGGCATATGACAGGGCCATGTATTCTGGGTGGCTCTTGAGGGACGCAGGTATGATTTCACATTTAACCATAGACTCTGTTCCGGGAAGAAGGTAGAGTAACCGGATATCCTTTCCCCGGACATTGTAGTACTGGTACATAGCGTCTCTGTCCCAAATGGGAATGGAGCTCCTGGAAGCTCGTGGCGGCAAAGCCCGGGTCATCAAATCTCGGGTGCTCCGAGACGAATGGGAACGACGCATTCCAGTACTAGTACCAGTTGCAGGACTGTCCCTCTCAGGGCTGTAGGTGCGAATGCTCCTCGGCTCTTCTGCCTCTGCTGCCCTTTGGATCGAACTTGTTCTTAGCGTGCGGCGAACCTGTGAAGGGTCTAGTGAAGATACTCTCCCTCTTTGATATGTTCCACGCATATCTTCAGTCTCCGATCTCTGATACCCACTTGGGCGGCCCCGCGGATAGTCTGAGCCGTATCGTGATGTGGCGGCCTTCGCGCTCGAGGACCTGTTTAACTCCCTGTTATATGGTTTCTCTTCGCCATAAAAAGGATCCATATCGTAAGGGGTCAAGCGAGTCTTTGAAGCATGCCTAGAGGAAGATGGATGCGGCGGGTTGGATTCCGTTCGAGGCCGTCGAGACTGGCTGTATTCGTGCTCGATGCTATGGCCTCTACTTCTACTCCTAGAAGGTGATGGATGCCGGACTCTAATAACGAGCGGTCTGTTATAAAGCTCTTCAAGGTCACCTCTCCTAGAAACCGGGCGAATATGAGTATAAGCGCCGCGATACTCCTCCTCTTCATCGGAATATGATCCGCTTGATTTACGGTGGCGGGAGCGGTGGCGGGAGCGATGGCGGGAGCGATGGCGATCCTGCCGTGCCGGTTGGTATTGTGTAGCCGTCCTGTCGTCTGCGCCGTAATGAGCCATGGTAAGAATGCTTTCCGCTTTCTAAATTGTGCTTTTACTTGTATCTTAATTGAGGGCAATGATATGGGAATCAGCGATTGAAAGGTAATGAGGCGAGGCTCTCCCCCTCACGTATGCGAGAACAGGTGCCCATTGCCTTCCTTATCAGCTGCAGGTTTCCTCGGTGGCTTTCAAACTGGGTGCTGATTCGGCGAAGACCTCATTGGTCCGGATACAGATGCCCAGCATTCGGACATGGTGATGTCGCAGTAGGCTTACCTACCGCTGGCTAGGAAATGAATTTCAAGAATCTACGTGTATGTAAAAACGTACGCATCTTTTATCTTAAAGTTTAAATTCGCTTCTTCCGCAGTGATGTATTTTTTAGCTTATAAACTTAATATAACGTAAAATTTAAATTTTAATTAATAAAAGGCCGTAATTTTTAAGGTTATAAGTTATATAAAAGTTAATTTAAAATCGCGATTTAATTATAATTATAACTTAAATAAAAAACTTTATTATATTTTATAAAAAATATAAAATTATATTTTTAAATTATATTTATTTAATTAAATAAATATATTTTTTTAATTATAAAATTTTTTATTTTTTAATTATTTAATTATTATATTTTTATAATAAAAATTATTTAAAAATTATTATTATTATTATTTTTTTTTTATATTATAAAATTTATTTATATTATATATAAAATATATAATATATTTTTAATTTATATTTTATATATTAAATATTTAATATTTAATATTATAATTAAAATATTATAAAAACTTATAAAATAAATTATAATTTAATAATTAATGTTTTTTTAATTTTAAATAAATTATAATTAAATCGTTATAATCGAATTATTAAATTATTAAATATATATTACGATAAGTTTTAAAAGTAAAAATCGTTAAATTAAATCGATAATTATTTTAACTTTTAAATAAAAATTATTTTTTTATTTTTATTAATTTTTATAATAATAAATTTAATTTTTATAATTAATTAATAATAATTATTTATTAATTAATAAAAGTTTAAATCGTTAAATTAAAGTATTAATTATTTTACGATTTAAACGTAATTTATTATTAAATTAATAATATTAATTTTATTAAAAGTTAATTTATTTAATTAATTATTATAAAGTTTAAACTTTAAAATAAATAATAACGAATCGTTTAAAGGTTTTTTATATAATTAAATCGTAATTAAATTAATACGATAATATATCGAAAAAGTTAAGTTTATAAATAAATAAATTAAACTTAATAATAATATTTTATAAGTTTAATAATTAATAAAATTTTATTAAAAAATAATTAAAGTTATATCGTTAACGTTAAATATTTATTATAAAAAAAACCTTAAGTTTAATTTTTAAAAATAATAAATTAAAAAGTAATAATTATTAAAAAATTAAAATTTTTTTTTTATAAAAAGAAATAATTAAACTTTTAATTATTAAGTTAAACGATTTATTTAAAAAATTTATTATAATATTAATAAAATAATTTTTAAAATTATTAAACTTTTTTAATTAATAATTATTATAATAAAGTAATTTTTAAAATAATTTTTAAAAATTTAATTTTTATAAAAAAAATTTAATTTTAAAATAATTTTTAATTAATTTATAAATTTAAATAAAACTTTATTAAAAAAAAATTTATTTTTTATTAATAATATTTTATTAAAAATTATTAAAATTTAAAAAAAAATTATATATTAACGATTAATACGTAATTTAATAAATTTAATAAAATAACGATAATTATTAATATAAATAATATAATTTTTAAATTTTTATTTATATTTAAATTATAAATAAAAATTATAAAAAGTAATTAATAAACGTATTATATATATTAAAAATATAAAACGCATTAATAATTTAAAATTTAATTTTTATTAATATTAATTTTAATAATATTTAAATTTTAAAATTTTTTAATATTTATATAATATATTATAAAATAAAAATCTTTATTATAAAATTATTATTTATTAATTTTAAATTTTATAAAAATTTAATAAATAAAAAAAATTATTATTATAAAAATTTATAATATAAAATAATTTTAATATATATTAAAATAAAATTAATTAACGTTTAAAAATAAAATATTTATAATAATTATATTATTTATTTAATTATTACGAAATTAAAACGATTTTTATAAAATCGTTATTAATATAATTAATAATAAAGATTTTAAAAGTTAAATTTATTTATTTATTATTTTTTTATTTAAAAATTATATAAAAAATATTAATAAGTTTTTATAATAAATTTTAAATTTTTATATATTTATTAACGATATTTTTTATTATATTATTAATATTTTATTTAATTTAAAAATTTTTATTTTTTATTTTTTTATTAAATCGTATATTTTTTAAAATAATTATAAATATATATAAAAATATTAAACGTATTATATACGATTTTAATAACGTAATTATATAAATTAATAAAAAATAAATAAATAAAAATAATTAATTTTATAATCGTTTATTTTATTAATTATTTTAAATTTAAAAGTTTTTTTTATAAAAATCTTTAAATTTTAAATAATTTTTTATTTATATTATAATTTTAAAATATTTATTTTATTATTTTAAAGTTTTTAAAATTATTTTTAAATATTTATTAAAGTTTTTTATTATAAAATTAATTTTTTTAATAATAAATTTAAATTATTAAAAATCTTTTTTATAAAATAAATTATATATTAAAATAATTTTTATTTTTAATTTAATATTATATTTAAAAATAAAAGCATTATTAACGATATTTATAAACTTTATAAAAAACTTTAAAAAAAACGATTTAAATTTAATAAATATAAAAATCGCTTAATTTATAAATTATTAATTTTTTAATTTTTTAATTTTTTAATTCGTTATTTAATTTTTAACGTTTATATTTATTTAATAATATATAATAATTAAAAAATAACTTTTTTTATTTATTAAATTAAATAATTTTAATTTAAAATTAATAATTTATAAAAATAAAAAAAAAATTTATTTTTATTTTTATTTTTTTTATATTATAATAAATAATAATATAAATTAATATAACTTATCTTTTTTAATTATAATTAAAAACGAAAAGTAAAAAAAATTATACTTTAATATTTTTTAATTTAAGTATTTTATATATAAAAATTAATAAATTAATATTATATAAATCGTAAATATTTTAAATATTTAAATAATTAAGTTATATATAATTATAATAATAATTATTACGAAAGCGTTAAGTATAAAAAAAAATTTAAATTTCATTAATTATATAAAATTTTAAATTAAAAAAAAAAGAAAAATAATAAATAAAAACGCGCGATAAGTATAATTATAAAAGTAATTATTTAATAAAATAATGTATTAATTAACTTTTATTATATTTACCGTAATAACCGCGCTTTATTATAACTTTTATTAATAAATTTTTTATTAAATATATACGTATCGTAATAATAACTTAATACGTAACATTAAGCTTTATTATAATATTAAATTTAATTACGTTAAAATATTATTTCGTATATTTTAAAATATAAAAAATAAAAAATAAAATAATATTATTATTAAAATAAATATAAATTTTTAAAAAAAAATATATATTAATAAAAAAAATATTAAATATTATTAAATTATTTTTTTTAATATATAAATTTATTATTTAAATTTTTATTTTTATAATAAATAACTTATATATTTAAAACGTTTTTTTTAATAATTAAATTAATATTAATAATATTAAATAAATTATTATTAATAATAAAAAATTATTTAAAATATTTTTAATAAAACTTAATTAATAATTTTTATTAAAAAAAATTAAATTAATAAATATTTTAACGTTAATAATAATAAAATCGATTTAAAATTTCGTAATTAATATTATTTAATATAATATATAAAGATTTTTTTAATTATATATAAAATTATTTATTATAATAATTATAATTTATTTATTAATATTATTTTTAAACTTTTTATTATATTTTTAAAAAAAAATTATTTAATTATAATTTAAAAATATTATATTTTTCGTAAATTTTATATTTTAACGTTTATTTTAATAAAATTATTTATAATATTATTTTTAAAAATAATTTAATTTATTATATTATTATTAAAAAAATATATAAAATTATTAATTTAATATTAAAATATATTAACGCTTTTTATACTTTTAATATTAAATATAATAAAAACTTTATTTATAATATTAAATTTACGTTTTTTTAATTTATTTTAAACGATAATTATTTTATTATTATTTATAAATTTATTAAAATTATATTTAATAAAACGTATTATAAAAATATATATAAAAGCGATAATATTTTTAATAATATTTTATTTTATATTATTAAATTATATAAAAATAATATAACGAAATATAATTAAAATATATAACTTAACGTATATAATATTTTAAATATTTTTAAATATAATTAATAAATTTTATTATAAAAATTTATTAATTTTAATAAAATTATTTTTAAATTAATTAATATTATTAATTAATATATTATTTTTAACGTTAATATTTTAAAAAATATTAATAACGATATTATTAATTAAAATAATAAAAATAAACGCTTTTTTAATATTATTAAAGCGAAAGATTTTTAAATTAATAATTTATAAAATTTTATTATTAATAAAAGCTTTAATAATTAAATTTATAATTAATAAAATATAATTATAATAAAATAATATAATATAATTAACGTTATAAAATATAATTAATATTATAAAAAATAATTAACGTTATAATTAATATTAAATAAAATTAAATTATATTAACGATTTAATTAATTAATTTTATTTTAACGTAATAAAATAATATAAAAATATAATATATAAATAATTAATTATTTTATAAAATAATTATAATAATTATTAATAAATTTTAATATAATAATAATAATAATAATAATAATAATAATAATAATAAAAATTTAATATTACGTTTATTTTTTAATTTTAATTTATAAAATAAAAAAAAATAAAAAAAGAAATTATATTAAATTTATTATAAATAATATAAATTTTTTTTTAAATTAATATAATACTTTATTATATAATTTAATAATATTTAATCGTTTTTATTTATATATTATTATTAAATAAAAAGCATTTTTTATATAATATTAATAATATTTATTATATATAACGATAATTATATAATTATTAATTTTTTTAATTTAATTATTAATTTTTTTAATTAATTTAATTATTATTTTAATAAATCTTTAATTATTAAACTTTTTATTATAATTTTTAACGAATTTAAATAATTAAAAATAATACTTTTTAATTAATAATTTTACGATATTAATTTATAAAAAAAAATATAATAATTTATTATTTTTTAATTTTTTAATTTTTTTTAATTTGTTTTAATAATTTTTTAACGTTATTTAATAATTATAATTAATTAAATATAAAACGTAATTAAAATTATATTATAATCGTAAAAATATTTTTATTTTAATAATTTAAATATTTTATTAATTAAATTAATAATATTAAAAAACGAAAAATATTATTTTTTAAAAAAATATTATTTAAATATAATATATTAAAATTTAAATTTTATAAAAAGATTTTTTATAAATTTATATTAAATAAAATTAATAAAATTTTAAATTTATTTTTTATATTATAAAAATAAAAGTTTTAAAATAATATTAATAAATAAATTAATTTATAATTTAATATTAATAATTTTAAATTAAAATTTAAAAAGCGAAATTATATTAAAATTATTATTATAAATATTATAATAATTTTTTCGTTTAATAATAATTTTATATTTAAAGTTATTATTATTTAAAAACTTTTAAAAATAATTAAATATAAATTTCTTAAAATAAAAAGCATTTAAAAAAATAAAAACGAAAAAGTTTAATTTAATTTTATTAATTTCGTTTTATTTAAATTATTTAATTTTAATAATAATTTTAAATAAATCTTATAATTTTATTATTATAATTAATAATATATTTTATTATAATTTTATTATTAATTTTTAAAAAATAAAATTATTAATTTTATTAATTTAATTAATATTATTATTATTATTATTATTTTTATTAAAGTTATTTTATATAAATTATTATTAATTCGAAAAATATAAACTTATAATTAATAATAATATAATATTTTAACGTAAAAAACTTTAAAAACGTTTTTAAAAAATATTTAAATAATTAAAAACTTAATACGAAATAAATATATAAATAATTTTTTAATTTTTTTTATATAATACGTTTAATTTTTTATTAAATATTTATAAAAATTATTTTAAATAATAAATTAAATTAAATAAATTTTTTAATATTAAATTTATTTAAATTTATTTTAAAAAAATAATAATAAAAATAATATAATAAATATTATTTTTTTAAAAAAGTTTATTAAAAAAAATCTTTATTAATAAAATAAATATTTATATTATATTTTTTAATAACGTTTTAAATAATAAATTTTAAAAATTCGTATTATAATATTAAATAATTTATAAAATAAAAGCGTATAAAAATATTTATAATTTATTATTTATATAAATTATTATTTTTTAAATAACGTAAATTTTTTAAAAATTAATATTATTAAAAAAAAATTTTAAACGTTTATAATTTTTAATTAAATTTTTAATAAAAAATTAAATTATAAAAATAATTTTATAATAATTAACGAAAGTTTAAATAATATTAATATTAAAATTAAAATTAATATATTATAAAATAAATTTTTAATTATTTTAATTTAAAATAATTATATAATTAAATTAAAATAAACTTTAAAAAATAAATTTCGTAATATATAAAAATATAAAATTATTACGAAAATAACGTTATTAATTAACGACGTAAAATTTATTAATTACGAATAAATTAATAATTTCGTAAAATTTAAAACTTTAATTTTTTTTTTAAATTTTAAATAAAAAAATTATTTAAAATTTAAAATAACGTAATTATATTATTTAATTTTAATTTTTTTAAATATATTTTTATTTTATATATAATTAATTATTATAAAAAAATAAAAATAATTTAATTAATTTTAAAATATATATTAATATTAATAAATATAAACGTTAATTTAAATATTTTTTTTTAATATTATTAATTTAAAATTTATTTAATTTTATTAAAAAAATAAATTAAATAATAATTTAATTAATAATAATAAAAATAATTTATAATATAACGTTTTTTTATATTTAATAATAATAATAAAAATAATATCGTTATTTAAAAATATAATTTAATAAATAATTTTAATTTAATTTTTTTTAATATTTAAAATATTAATTATAATTTAAATAACTTTATTAATAAAAACTTTTTATACGTTTTTATTTTTTTTAATATATTTTATAATTTATTTATAACGATTTAAAAAGTTATTTAAAAATTTAAAAATAAAAATTTAAATACTTTTAAATTTTTTAATAACGATTTAAATTTTTTTTTTTAAAATTATTAATAAATTTAATTTATTTAATATTAATAAAAGTTTATTTTTAATTTTCGTAATTTAAAAAAAACGATATAATATTATTTTAAAATATTATTAAAATTTAATAATTTAATATATAAAAATAAAAAATATATATTAAAAATAATATTATAAAGTTTTTTAAAATATTATTAAAAAATTTTATTTAACGAAAAAATTAAACGAAATTTTATATAATATTTAAATAATTAAATTTTAATTATTTATAAATATTATTAAAAAAATTTATAAAAAAAAATTTAATATTTTTAAAAATAACGTTATTATTAAATATATACGTAAAAAAAATATTTTTAAAGTTTTAATATAATAAATTTTTTTTTTATAAAATTAAAATAAAAATATATAATAATTAATTTTTTTATTATATATAATTTATTTAATTAAAAAATATAAATTAATTAAATAATAATAATAATAATATAAAATTAAATTTATTTAAATTAATTATAAATAATTAATTTTAATATATATTTAAATAATTTTTATTACGTTTAATTATTTTAATATTATAAAATAATAAAAAGATTAAAATATTTTTATTATAAAAATTTTATTACGTATAAACCTTTTTTAAATCGCGGTTTTAAATATTTTTTTTAAGCGATTTTAACGGTACGTACTTTAATTATATATCGGGAAATGTTCGGAAAGTTTAAAATAAGGCTAAAATCAATTAGTTTAATATTAACGCCCATGTAATGGGGCCCTTTAAATCCAGCCTAGCTTAAAAAAGATATCTGATTTTAAGATAATGCATCCTCATATTCAAATATACGTACGTACCTTGTAGCCAGATTTAGATATGAACAGCTAGGTAGGTCCTTCCCTACATACATCAAGGCATCCCCCAGCTGTTTCATCAAGTAGCCCTTTCCCTAACTTGTAAGGCAGTCTAGTATGCCTTGTAAGGTAGTATCCGATCCTGATACCGCCCACTACACACCGAAGTCTCCGTACGCCTGACAGTGATAACCTCCTATACGCATTCTATCGCCTACCACTTTTCATATCACAAGTTAGAGCAGAGCAAGAGATTATTTGAACATTTTGTTACAATTTTTTCTTCTCGAGGCTAGCATCGGTCTAAGCCCACGGTTCCAGTACCCGTCCTTCCTTTCTTCCTCCCTCCCTTCTCGATGTCCCTTCCAAGCAAGCAAGCCAGCCTACTAAAAACCAGTACAAAAAGCTCCGATCTCAAAAACAAGAACAAGAATCAAGAAAAAGAAGTAATGATCTGTCTAAGCCGTATGTGCAGAATGGGAGGCATTAAATAATATGTACAGACCCGAAAAGCAAAGAAGCGGGTAGCTAATAAAACTAGAATAATAAAAAAGATAAAAGTGCCCGTAAGTAGGCAGGTATTGGTAGCAGAAGTGGAGGGGTAAAAAGCAATGATAGTAATAGGGGAAAATAGAGGTGCCGTATAGTCGGACATTCGGTATCATGGTAGTGTAAAACGTAGCTAGCTGTAAGTGTGATAATGGGGTTAAGAAGACAAGCAAAAAGAATTATAACGCCCGGAGCTCCCTTCTGATAGAGCAAGATTTGTTGGTTGTAGTTGTGATTGTGGTGGTGATGTTGTGTTTGGTGGTTGTAGTTGGTATATGGCCTTTCAGAAACTCCGGCTCCCATCGCATGCGCAAGAAAAATAAAATAGACAGCCCCCCTTTCACATGACGACGCACTTCGCCTCCTTCTCGCCCGCGGGCTTTACGCTGAGGGCGACCCTCGCCGCCTCAGTGAAAGCCTCGTTGACGCCGCGATTCCGCATGGCGGAGCACTCGAGATACCGCATAGCCTTGATTCTCCGCGCTACGTCCAAACCCTGGTTATAGTCGATCAGGGGTTTCTTTTCCTTCTGTGGCTCCTGCTGGGGAGGCGTAGCAGTAGCAGGATCCGCTCCACCAGCTGCCGCGGCGGCATCTTCGTCCTCTTCGTTATTCTCTCTTAAGTCGCACTTCAGGGCCACTAGGACGAGCTTGACGCCCGGGCAGTTCTCCTGGATCTCGCCAACCCATTTGCTCTCGACGTTCTCCAGTGAGTCCTTGCTATCGACGCTGAAGCAGAGCACCACTACGTCCGTGTTGTCGTACGAGAGACTTCGTAAACGGTCGAATTCTTCTTGGCCTGCCGTGTCCCATAGTGAGAGCTCGATGTGTACGCTGTCGACGAAGATGTCTAGATGAAAGAGTATTCCGTAAGCCTCTGGTTGACATAGCGGCGGTTCTCTAGCCCCCTATCTTTGCGCCCTTTGTTTCGCATCGTCGCATAATTCAAAACGTAATTTCCACAGCAAATTGATATTCTTGTTTTCTCTGTTCTACCCCAACTGAAATCCGGATGGAAGAAAGACCACATAACATACCATGAACGTAATTCTCGAAGACTGTCGGCTCGTAGACTGTCGGGAAGTACCCTCGTGTGAAGACGTTTAATAATGATGTCTTTCCACACGCACCATCGCCTCTACAAACGCACGAGTCAGTCAGTCAGTCAGTTAATGAGCCCCTAATGTCACGCAACGGCTCATAATCTCCCATTTCAGACGCGACGAAAATGGCGGGGGAAACACCAGACAAAACTCACAAGAGAACCAGCTTGCGCTGCACCGTTTTGGACCCGCCACAAAGAGGCATTTCGTTTTTTAACTTGTTTTAATTTGAAAGGGGGTTGATAATTTGTTTGCTTTTTTTTTTTTTGCGATCAGGAACCGTGGGAACCGACGAGGGTTTGATAGGTTTGCTGCACGTCTAGGTGGTTAAAGGGGGCGGGCGGACGGGTAGGCAGAGGCGTTGGTTCGTCTTCGCGTTGGAGATTGCCGGGGAATGCGATCGCGAAAGTCAAATGCTGTGAACCGGAACAGAATTTAGTACAACTGGAGTCTATCCATGCGGTCGCCTCCTATTTATTATGTGATAGCACCTATGCTATACGTGAGTAACTTACTTGTGTAAATATAGAAACGGAACAAAGAAAGAGCCTCTCTCTTGGATGTAGGGCATGTATGTATGTATGACAAACACAAGTTGGCGAGAGGTTAGATAGGTATGGTAGGCAGGTATGTAGTGAGATTGAACAGTTGGAAGGTGAGGAAGGTGAAATGCCTACTACATGGGGTAAAGTCTCTCGGTACTACTGGCGCATTAGCGTCTCATTCTTAGTGGTCACTTCGCCTTGATCGATGGGGCGAATTGGGGCGGAATTGACGCCCTGAACTGCCTGTGCTCCTTGGCAAGGAGAGTTTTGAAGAAGTCAAAATTGGAATTGTGGAACTCCTAATATCAGCACCGCGAACCATGTGGGTGGGTCACGTGATTCGGTCATTAGATAGGTCTCCCCACTACTTAGCTTAGCAGAGAGACACTTAGAGAATACAACCACAATTGCACCCCCATTCCTATTCTGTTGTTATGATACTTTCAACCACAACCATACGCTGGCTCCTGATGATGGTTACTTTATATACTAGCGCCAAGATATGGGGTTTAAAGATTGTAGCACACAACTACGGTGAATCAAGGAAGCCAGCGTGTCACCAGCTGAGCTAGGTAGTACACGAGGGCTGTTCGAAAGAAATCATTGCTAGTTTACGACAGAGCCATGCTGGTTCGAATGATCTGGTTACAATGGTGGTTGAATAGGGAATTTGAATAGGGGACGTTAGTTGCATCGTCTAGATATGCAGGTAGTATGCGGCGCTAAACAAGATTGCTTCACATGCATATCATAGGTATATTCACCTTTTCTATTTCTAGTGAAGGGTTGAGTGGCATTTCAAGGCGAAGTTAGAGATTACTTCTTTCATCTCGAGATCAACATGTTTGGGGTTGGTCGAATCTTGAAAACATTCCTCGTAGGGCTTCCAACAGACAGGGGTGAAGGAAAAGGAGTCGGGAGAATTGTGACTTAAAGCTTTAACTACATACATATATGAAATGTGCAGGTTGCAATATATGCTCTGTGCAATATGTAGCCCTTGAAGCTTCGTCACATAATCATTTAAAGGCCTCTAATCCCTTGCAGTGAGTTAATAACATCAAAAGATTACGTACTAATATACGTATATATATATATCTAAGCACAGTTATCTCAAGTCCTAATTATTCTAAACACAACCAACCGTATTGCATCATACCCTTGCATTGTACCTACATATGTACAAAATGAGCGGATCTTAGAGGCTATTTTAGAGGTTGCATATCACAAACCCCAAAGCGGTATCGTGTTTTGCAGATCGCCTGTTTAAGATAAAGTGCATCTTCCGAAGGTGTGAAGCAGCAAGAGTAAGTAAAAAGCAGCGCAAAAGCCACAACTGCCACCTCCGAGCTCACAGATCCACCTAAGCCCGTATGCTCTGTATGGCTTCTCCACTCTTCTCCGAACCCCTTCCGATACATACACACGTAATTTTATACCTAAAGAGGTTGCATATGGATGGAGTAGATCTTTCTGCACCCCACAACGCCATCAAGGAATGTCCCAATAAACTGAGCTGCTGTAATCCGGTAGTACTTAGGAATCTAGTTGTCTAGGCATATTGATTTCATGATCAACAGCCTGCAGTTAACTATGGTTGATCCTCTCCTTTCTACCTAGGTACCGAGGAGGAGGTGGTGAACGCGACAACCCTAGGGACATTACCCTCAGAGCCTACCTACCTACCAGTCTTACGTAGCCCAATCTCTCCGGGTCATCATAGGAACAGCGTCGGCAAAAGGGCATGAAGCATTTAATTCAGCATAAGGAAAGTAGTCGGTGGGGTGTCCGGAGGAGCAGGTAGACCACTCACGATGTCCTAAGTGCTTGCATGGTTACTGGGATGGTACGCCGAGAGGGATCACGCATGACTAAGAAAAAGTCAAGAACGTATTGTTTGGATATATCTGGGGTCATATCTTGTTTGCAACCAATCGTTTTTAGGATGATTAATCCAGGCATGAACATAAAACGGAGGATGCAGAAGTCGTACCTACTTGTTTTATTCATCTGAACACCTTCTGGATCATACACGATATAAGTAAGAGTCATTACGCCCGACTAAGGTGTATAAAGTACATGGAAGGTAACTAAGTGCATCTATTATCGGAATAGGTCAGAGTTTCCAGCCTATCAAAATATCTAAATACTTGTCCATCAATGACCCCTCCAACAATCAATCAACTCGTAAGATCTATTAAATTCGATAAGTATCATTGGTTTTATACAACTTCTAAAGTCTCATTTAACATGCCTTTAAAAACTATTGTCAGCTATTTAAAACGTAAAAGCACTCCCCGGAGGTCGGATCTAAACATCGGTAATCTATATGCCGGCAAGTCGCATCGCCCCCTCCACGACTGCGTAACCAACCAACACAACTAAACTTGCCCAATTCATTCGAACAATGACCCAGCTACCTAGAGGTAGGTAGGTATGTAGGTATGTCTAAGTAATAATGAAATACTCTTATACATACATGTGTGGAAAAGGGCCTAAAAAGGGAAATCAGTAAGTGACCAACTACCATAAGCAGTTGAAACAGTGCTTACCTAGCATAAGCGGTAAAGAGAGCCTTGATCCATGATCTCGGATTTTCAGTCTCTACGGTAACCTTATTATATAAATACAAGTAGTCTTCTGAGGTTGTGATTAGACCAATATTGTTTCACTTAATCAAATAGATTTTAGATTTTGCCCCATTGGCTACCTACATACTTAGGTATCACGACTTGAGGAAACGCGAGGACGTTTCTTAGGTGTCTAATCGACAAGGCTACCTTCTGCGTGGAATCTAGGCAGCGTTATACCTCCAACATTATTTACTCGACTACCTCACTTGAAGCTTGAGACTAGCACGGTTGTCTCTACAATCGCACCTAGGACTGAGACGAATATCTAAGGTATGTATGCCTGCACTCAGGAACAGGAGATATCATGTGCTTATGGCGCAATGCGACCTGCAGCTAACCCCACGGCTTCGGCCCTCTTAGGCATACCTACTCTAGCACAACAATGTTGCCGTTGCGCGTGATGCGAACGCGTCTGGGCCGCGTTCCCATGGGCCCCCGGCCAATCCTGCAGGCGCAGACGAGGGGTTTCTCATCCGCGAAGGGTTCCTCTTCGGGCCCGACTTCCAGCAAGACGACGAGATACATCGCAATTACCAGCGTGGCAGCCATCAGCACACCATGTCTCTGGTGGCTCCTGGTGCCTTCTACCCCCAGCGACCAGGTACCTCGTCTTGATCTCGAGACCCCGCCAATGCCGCCGCATCTAGTCGTAGAGCCGGGTCCCACCAAAGACGAAGTCACGCGCATGCTATCGCAAGACGCATATTCAGTCCAGGTCCGAAGCGTGGCCGGCGTCAGCCGATACGACGGCGCCCAGCTGGGTTCCAACAGCCCGTGCGAAGACCGGTTCACGCACGGGAAGTTCCCCTCGCCGTGGAGGAACGACGGCGAGCAGTGGATGGCCTGGGGTATCTTCGACGGGCATGCGGGCTGGCAGACAGCAGAGCTGCTGACGAAGCAGCTCCTGCCCTTTGTGCGGCACAGCTTGAGTCAGGTCATCATCCCGACAACCTCGCAAGGTAGAACCGACGACGAGGCGATCCAGCATGCGATCCAGAAGGCATTTGTGGACCTCGACGATGCCATCATCAAGACTGGCGCGCATGCAGCGCAGAGCGAAGAACCCCTGCAAGATAAGCTGAAGAAACTAGCCGTCGCCTATGCCGGATCGTGCGCCCTGCTGTCTGTCTACGACCCTGTCACGAGTAACCTGCACGTGGCGTGTACGGGGGATTCGAGAGCGGTGCTGGGACAGAAGGGGGCCGACGGCAAATGGGAAGCCATACCGCTGTCAGTGGACCAGACGGGCGACAATGCAGAAGAGGTCGCCAGGCTCAGCAAGGAGCACCCCGGCGAAGACAACATTGTTAAGGGTGGGCGCGTGCTTGGGATGATGGTCTCGCGAGCCTTCGGCGACGCCCGCTGGAAGTGGCCCTTGGAACTACAGCGGGGCTTCGTGCGGAGGTTCTACGGCGCCGCGCCCCTGACGCCCACGAGAGACTTCCGAACGCCGCCGTACCTGACCGCGGAGCCGGTGGTGACGACTACCAAGATCGACGCCAGCAAGCCTTCGTTCCTGATCTTGGCGTCCGACGGCTTGTGGTATACGCTCTCCAGCCAGCAGGCCGTCGACTTGGTGGGGAAATGGGTGGAATCGCCCCGAGCCTTAGCGGAGAAGCAGTTACCGGAGGAGTCGACAGGTGGACCGTTCGACTTCAGCCATTTCTGGAAAGGAGTGAGCCACAAGTTCGTGGAGGGGAGGACGACAATCCAGGATGACAATGCCGCCGTGCACCTGATGCGCAATGCCCTCGGTGGAAACCACCATGAGTTGGTAGCAGGACGACTGGCCTTCACCGCTCCGTCCTCCCGGCGCATACGGGATGACATAACCGTGCAGGTGGTTCTCTTCGACTCTTAATGTCAGGTAGGTAACTTGAACTTATGGTTGGGTTGGTAAGGGAAGGACCCCAAGCGGACATAAGCGGCAGTTAGAACTATGTCGTTTTGAGCTTTGTAGCATTATGAATGGTTATTAGAAACACGACGAGCGCTTTTAATAAAGCTATAAGAATAAAAATTCCCATCTCATTTTCCTTCTCTCTTAGGCTACCGATTTACTAACACCACCTACCCGTAGTTGAAGCGTATGCTTCCAAGTTTGGGGGCTGAACAGGCCATATGTTTTGCGACTATAATTGTATACACAGAGAGACTATGTCCCTGATCAGAAAATCGCTGGTTAACTAAAACTAAAACGGTGAATGTGAGTGATGGTGAAGACGTAGTTGCTATATAAGTCTATTATTCATTCATTGATGCTCTGCTTGCTACAAAGCAATTCCTTTGCCATGGTTCCAACCCCCACCAGGTATTCCGCTAATCATGACTCATTCACACAACCCGAACCCCAAGTTCACTTCACTTGTTGATGAGCTGCCTCCGCAATCCATGCGCGAACTCTTTATCGCCGTACTTCCCAGACTTCTCCCTTGCCTTATCATCAGCCTCCCGCGCAAGACGCTCCTTCTCGTCCAACGCAGCCAAACGCTTGGCGCGGTCTTCGTCCAGACCTGATGCATTAGCCTGCATGGCGGCTAGCTTGAGGGCTCGCTCTTCGGCATCCGCATTTGACGAGCTGCTAGCACCACCACCACCACCACTACCGCTACCATTGCTGCCTCCACCATAGCGTTCGTTCCTGCGCCGGTCGTTGTTGTTATATCTTCCATTGCGAGGGGAATCCCGTCGATCCTCGTCGTAGTTCGAATCGTACCGACGCTTTCCTCGCGGGGGTTCTTCTGAGTAGTCGCGCCGACGCTTGTTGTTTCGGTCCTCTTGGTCGTCATCATAACCACCACCACCACCACTACGGCGCGGGCTTCGGGAGCGTTCCCTCCGAGATCTGGCATAGTCCTTCGATCTCTCAGGCGACTCAGATCGCTCTCGTCCGGAGCGCTCCTGGTGCCGTCTCCTTCTACTACTAGACTCGTATCGATCCCTGCTAGCCGATCGGTCGCGAGAGTCCGATCTGCGGCTCTTGTATCGACGGTCTCCTGCATCATCTCTATCTCTCGAATCTGACCGGTGGTGGTGCCTTCGATGGCGGTGTTCTCTGGAGTCTGATCTGTGCTTGTGTCTTCTCGAATGCCTGTCTTCCTTCTTCCGTGACGAGGGCTTCTCTTCACTCTTCCCCATTGACGCCAGGAGCTGCTGTCGTCGAATGGGATCATTAACCATTGCTTCGTAGGCCTCTTGCTCCTTCCTCTTGATGGCGAGAAGGGGGTCTTCCCGGAGTTTGGCAGCAGTGTCTCTCTCGTTCAACTTAGGCACCATCGCAAGATCCGGACCTGGTCCAACTTGTTTCTTGAGAGTTTCCTGCTCTGACCCACGCGTGAGCAGATTGTCGATTCGCCTCTTGCCTAACAGGAATCCCTCGAGTTCCTCGGTCGTGCCGTTCTGGCCATCGCTTGGGCCCTCGTACATCCAATCGACGCGGTTTAGTCGAGGCTTCCCCCCGGCTTTCTCGAGATCTGCCTGTAGGGCTTCCTTTGCGCGCTCTTCTTTGATTTCCTGCAGGCGCGCGGCAGTCTTCTTTCGTTCAGCGATCTCAGATTGTTCGGCATCGTATACACGAGCTTGATTTTTCATCTACGATGTGTTAGCAGATAGTTATTTAGTTATTGGTGTGACATCGGGCGCAGCTTCACTTACCAAGGCGGGATGCCATGATTTCTTGAGTAGCAAACTCATCGTGACGTTATTTAGAAGTTGCGTCGATGGGAATAGATGCGGTAGAGGTGGGTTTTGACAGCGCGGCCTGTCAAACTAGGGGATAATTGCGACCGTTGCGACCAGAGGATGGGAAATATCCTATCTTGCCAATAGTGAAAGTGATCAAGTGCACACGCTGATGAAATATTTGTAGAAAAGACTATCTTCTATGTATCATGGAGAGGTGGTTGATGAAAGAAAGTTGATGATGGAAGTTGCTTGAAGTATGTAAGTACGTGAGATAGGTACTTAGAGGTAGGCAGTCAGGCAGTCAGGCAGTCAGTCTTAATCAATGTTTTATTTGCCACAAAGACCCAGCCACACTGTTGTTTGGATGTTGGAATAAGCAAGTTTCCAGCCCCGCATAGAATGAGAGCTAGACGCCTCTAGTTAGTCCAGTCTTGGCTGTTATTGGTGGGGTCGTTAACGATAAGATAAAGTTACAGCGTTGCCATCAGTCATCTTGCTGCCGCTGCCCCGCATCCACCTAAACAAACCCGCATCATCACCAAGCACTTACCTCTAGGTATGTATGTATCTAACGTTAGCCATTAACTGCCTAGCTCCCCACATCCACCTTCAACATTCACATCCATATAGAGGTTATTTCCGTATCGCCAATTCACTTTTCACTTAGTTACTTCGTTACTCAGAACCTGACATATTGAAAGCTTAGCTCTCCTTTACGAGCAAGCTCTCCTTTTCTCTTCAGAATATTTCTCTTTGATCCGATAATTAAGATACCCTCTATCCTTACCTATTAATTCCTCCACTAGACCGCCAACATGTCCGACGATGATTTCATGCAAGAGTCCGACGAGGAGCAGTAAGTCAAACCGTGATCTCCTCGTATAGGTAGACATTCAAGCATTGACTGAACGTTTTCATAGGTATGACTTCGAGTACGAGGACGATGACGATGAAGACTCTGGCGATGTCGATATCGAGAACAAATACTATAATGCCAAGCAGATGAAATCCTCCGACCCCGAAGATGCGATAGAAGAGTTTATGGGCATCCCCTCGCTAGAGTCTGAGAAAGGCGATTGGGGTTTCAAAGGCTTGAAGCAGGCAATAAAACTTGAGTTCCGTTTGGGAAGATTTGACAAGGTCCGTTCTCATTACTCTAGCTATACTACTACGTAATACGTAGTCTTTCCGTTGGAGAGTTGCTTACCAATACCAAATTTAGGCCGTTGAACACTACACCGAGCTCCTCACCTACGTCAAGTCCGCAGTGACGCGGAATTACTCGGAGAAGTCCATCAACAACATGCTGGATTACATCGAGAAGGAAGCCGAGAACGAGGAAGCGCAGAAGTGCATGGAACAGTTCTACTCCCTCACATTGAGCTGCTTTCAGAACACGAACAACGAACGATTATGGCTCAAGACTAATATCAAGCTTGCTAAGCTGTTGCTAGACCGCAAAGATTACCCCGGTGTGACTAAGAAGCTACGGGAGCTGCAGAAGGCCTGCCAGCGAGAAGACGGCAGCGATGACCCAAGCAAGGGCACCTACTCACTTGAGATATATGCCCTAGAGATTCAGATGTACGCCGAGACGCGCAATAACAAGCAACTGAAGGTCTTGTACCAGAAAGCACTGAAGGTTCGCTCGGCGGTCCCTCACCCCAAGATCATGGGTATCATCCGGGAGTGTGGAGGTAAAATGCACATGAGCGAAGAGAACTGGAAGGATGCGCAGAGTGATTTCTTCGAGTCATTCCGCAACTACGACGAGGCGGGTTCCCTACAGCGGATCCAAGTTCTCAAGTACCTCCTCCTCACCACGATGCTCATGAAGTCCGACATCAACCCGTTCGACTCGCAGGAAACGAAGCCGTACCGCAACGACCCCCGGATCGCGGCCATGACGGACCTCGTGGAGGCCTTCCAGCGCGACGACATGGACCGGTACGCGAGCGTGCTGAAGAAGAACCAGGACATCCTGGCGGACCCGTTCATCGCGGAGAATATCGACGAGGTGACGCGCAACATGCGCACTAAGGCCGTCGTTAAGCACATCGCCCCGTACACGCGGATGAAGCTGTCGTGGATCGCGCGCCAGCTCAGCATCTCCGAGGGCGAGGTCCAGGACATCCTGGGGTTCCTGATCGTCGACGGCAAGATCCGCGGCCGCATCGACCAGCAGGCCGGAATCCTCGAGATCGAGTCCCCCGGCGACGCCGACCGCGTCACCTCCATCGACGGGTGGGCCACCGCCCTCGAGGACCTCTACGCTACCCTATTCAAGGATGGTGAGGGCTTCCGCGCCAACGAGTTCGCCCACGGCGCCCACGGTAGCCATGCGGATGATCCCGGCTTGGGTACCCTGTATGGATCTTCCGAGGGCCGGAGGGGCATGGGGGCTGGGAAGGGCAAGAGGGCGCAGAAGTCGTTTTGGAATGCCCTGAGCTGAGCTGAGCTGAGCGGAGCTGAGCTGAGTGGAAGGGGGGTTCCTTGTATCAAGAAAGAGAATCACTACGGTGCATGAATTGGTACTGAAGGGGTTAAGGAGTCTCCAGAAATCGTGGCAGGAGTTTGCATGCTGCGATGGATAGATAGATAGGGTTGTAGTGTTTCTACTCCCTGCGGAGCACCCGATGGCTAGGAGTTACATGGACTCCTATTACGTGTATTAGAGCATAGGTAGCTACTCTCAAAATAGCTCGGCGTTATGAAGGAGCGATGTTTAGGGCGTCTGTTTGTTTGTTGCATGTTGGGTTGGTCTACCAGTCTACCAGTTTACCCGACACGCTGCAATAAGTAAGAACTACACGATTGACATCATGTCTGTCAGATCTGTATTAACTAACACTCTCTCTACTGGCGTATCTTCATGTGTGCTTCTTATTTTGTTTGTGACCTTGTGTGTTCTCCAACATTATTGATAGGGGCTGTGTGTCGTGTCTATATGAATCGAGCCGTGTTCGTTTAGCCCTACATGGTAAAATATTGATTAATTGATTATCAGGGTGTATTGACGTCTCGTGAGATCCGATAAGAACTCATTTTTGGCATAATATGAATCTTACGTAGTTCTTATAACTTCGGAGTTGACCTGGGTAACGTAAAATATGCCCATAGGTACATATGTATCCAGGTACCCATACAAATACATGTAGATACCTAGGTACATAATGTAGGTACCGGGCTACCTCCAAGGGGATGTCACCGGATATACGTCATCCCGCTCCGCGGGAATACCCGCTATCAAGGGTACCCAGATACCTAAGTACCGTACTTGAAAATTCTTATATCTCCTATAATAGGGGCTCACTCACGAAGTACTATAACACATAACTACCTTTAAGTACCTGACTAGTCGAGCCGATATCTCCTAGCTCACAACCCTAGTCCAGAGTGGAGACTTAAACACACACAGTTAGCTAACTATATAATAGCCTATAAAATTAAAAAAATTCAACCAACCATCCAAGATATGGTCAGATGCCCGAGCGGTAAGTTTATACGATCCCCAATCTCTTCCTACATCATCACAAGATGCTAATACTTCCTAATTAGGTCATGGGGCGCGGTTCGTTAGTACTTTCCACCTTAAAAACGATGAGGAATGGCACACTAACCAACTAATTAGAGGATATACTATCCAAAACTTCCGCGTAGAGCAATCTTCGTGGGTTCGAATCCCACTCTGATCACAGCTTTAATTTTTTTGATTTTATCTTGTACTTCCAGTTCTTCTATTTGTCTTGTGGCATTCTTATATTTTTCACCTACTCTTACGCAAATTCTGATATGTATGTGCTCTATTGCTGGTTAATATATTAGCTATCTCAGGTTTAAACCTTTCCCCCCCGTAGTAATGAAAAATTAACTTCCCAGAGGAGAAGACGGCTACTATATTACTGTTGCGCATGAGTCCACATAGTTCAATCTCTCGGGTCGCATGGCTAAGGCCCTTCATGGTAGGGGGCTTGTCGTGGATCCGAAACTACACATATGGGAGTGACCAAATAGCCGCAGAGTCTCTTGGCTTTCCTGTCTAATGGAAGACAGTTTTCTAACAATGGGTAAGTATCATTATTCTAATTTTTTTTGGCTTAAGAATCTCACGACTATGTTACGAAGAGGTCGTTCCCGTGAGGAAGAATCTACTAGGATGGCAGCCAGTCTGGGACGAAGAAAAATTCCTTCAGAGTACGGATGATGAGATTCTCGCCATAGAAGAGCTGGACACTAGCAGAAGCAGTCTTTTCGATAAACTACATTCTACAGATGCGAAAGTGTAGGTCTCAAGTAAGTCGATTGACGAACAGTATGTCGGATAACTACTTGTTAACTCTGGATGTTGCGGATAAAGCAGATGGAAACACGGAAATGAATATACACGCAGACCACGCATTTTCCTCTTTCTCACGTTACTTGTATTCTCCAACGTTCTTCATAATATATTACCATTATTAGCTATCTTATCATGGTAATAGGATGATGGTGTGTAAAACATCTTTACCCCTTCCAGGAATATTAAACAAGCCATAAGCTCGAAAGTATCGGATTCAGTGAGTGAGGCGCTCGTAAGCTGGAAATCGAATTTCTTCGCTCTAACTCTGTAGGTGACTTATGCCTATGATGCCACGGTCGGGTTACTTGTCCTGGGCCGCTAATAGACCATTGACTGGTATAGCTCTGCGATTGTCATCCTCTGGGGTTTCACGTTTAGACCCCGTGACTCAATGATTTTTCCGGCAGCTCATTGGACTCGTGCATAGGATATGTCTTTCCGCATCGTCGCTCACTGGAGACCCGGCGAACATATTGGCCTGGTCGCTGGATGGCATTGAAACACCAGGCCGCGGTCTTGTGATGCTATGGTATTGTTTCCTTGTGTGGTTCTCCATTGTCTCTTCGGTGTATGGTAAGCAGAAGCTCCGAGAAGGCTTGTAGACATCGGGAGCGTCGTACTCCTTGTGCAGCAGTGTTCTCGTCTCAGAAGACTCTAGGAATGAAGCCGAGGCTCAAGTATCGTTGCGGTCCAGTTTACTGGGTCATTGAGTGGCAGTACAATGGCTTCGTCGACGTATGCAATGTAACTTGACCATGCAGCCAAGTCTTCTTGTGAGTAGTGAGTCTTAAAGATATTGTGCCGCCATTTGTCAATGATAATGTCTCTTCTTAAGAAATACCAGAAACAAGCTGGTGTCACGGCGTAATGATGGGCATCATAGGGAACGACACTAGGCAGAATCTCAGATTTCCGTAGGACAGCAGCGAGCAATATGCCCTAAAAGCTTGGTAACTGGAATGGAGCGGCCTCAGACACGACTTCACATACATCAAGGTTAGGGGGCAGAGCTTGACTATTGCTCGAGTCACCACCTCGAATTTAGGTCCTTATTATCCGTCTGTTTCAAGATTACTACCGTAAGACATGGATAAAGTCAATAGCCACATCCATTTTTCTATGGAAACAGTTTTTTCAAGCAACTGAAGAGCGAAGTCAATATCTACATCACCTCAAAGCCCCAGTCTCTTAGGACGCCCGGAGGCGGATGAATAAGTTGCACTATATAAACAGTGGATAAGCATCAACATTACCGATCTTCACAGATGGCTCCCACACGATAAAAACGCTTTGGACTTGAAACATGAGTATTTAGTCTCATCTCTATACGTGAACCGCTCTTGTCAAATGCGTTGATGATCTAGAGTGTACCTAGCCAATAACTTCAAACCTTAGTGTCTTCGACCCTCTACCCCTTACTGTTATTGCATATGAATGTTAAAGTGTTGGTATAAAAGACTCTAACACTGGGCTCTGGCATACGAAATTAGAGTCCCCCATACCACATTTGACTCATAGGACGGAGATCTTCACGTGAGCCTTACCGCACGAGATCTAAAAAAAGACCATTAATTCAGGTCGTTTTCATAACGCTTACCACATGATTGAGGTAATAAAAGGGCGAATACAAATGATATCGTCAATCGAACGTTATTGACACCAATATGTCAGTACAGAGTTCCTTGAAATTAGAATAAAGTGAACAAATTTGTACAAGTACTATTAATGATATGACTGTGACGAGAGGTGTGGCAACGAAACGGACAGTAATGTTTGATTCCGCTATATACAGTCGGATAAGAATATAAGTAGCTAGCACGATACTTTACATTTCTGTCTCGTTCCTATTCAAATGTTTCAATTAGATACGGTACTTGCTACTTCCTGGTTCTAAGTCGGCCATGACGTCTGATTGTCATTGCTCTTACTCACAGCCTTGCTCAAAACCACGCTTCCTGTTTTTCCCAAGCGAAATGATTGTTAGTTGATTACTTCCCATTCTGCTGTGTCTTAGCGTAGCGAGCGGGATGGTACACCTCAGGAATGAAATATGACTTGATGTCTGCTTCGCCGTGACTGTTTGGTTGATAGGTGATGAAACTGTGAACGCCCTGCCCATTCTCCAAGCCTCTATGGTCCCCCATTGCCTTCATCATGGCAAGGTATCTGTCACAGTAAGCACCACGGCCACGGGCCGTCATCCACTGCATCAGCCGATGACTGAGGGTGAGATCATCCGGTCCGAACCTACGAGTCGGGAGATAAAACTTGACTTCTGGCTTGTCTCTTCCAGGTGCGATATCAAAATAATAGACAAAGCAGTGAACCAAGTCCTTGGTATCGACCCAAGTGTTCCCGACCGGGTCTGCGTTGGGCATGTTCCTATCTTCCGGGTAATCACTTGGAAGCCCAAGCAGAGTTTCGATAAGGGAGCGAATCTCTTCAATATTGGCTTTGGGTACTTCGATCCTGCCTCCCAGGGTCATGACTTCTCGCAGCGACGAAAGACTCGTATGCGGCGTCATAAAGTAAAGCTTCAGGCGGGATTGACTGGGCGGCACATCGTCCACAGCCAAAACGCTATGAAAGCAAATCCGATTAATACCAACATGACAGGGTCTCGGTCAAAACTCACTCAACAAAAACGTCAAAAAGAATGCGTGTGCTTACGCTGGCACCATAACTTGGCCTTCCGAGTTGTTGGTGATGAAATCCATGAGGAGGTCGCGACTCGCGTTTGTCGCGCTAACCTTGTCGATGGCTTGAAACCATTCTTCTCGGGTCGTAGAATCACCCGACTGAAGCGACCCAGCATTACGTGGGAAAAAATATGACTTGAGACCCAAGCTCTTGTGACGATGGAACTCAGCCGCATGCAAGAAGGCCGAAGGTGTTCGATCGCCACTCTCGATCTCTGCGAGAAAATGGGTTGCCAAAGTAAAATCAGCACCTGGAACCAGTTCTCCGACGTTCTGTATGTAGTCGATGGAGAGGGCATGATTCAAAGGGTCGCTTGTGGCACACCCCGGGTTGAAAGGCTCCCACGAATAGCGGATGTCAGGTTCACCTTCAGAGGTGTTCCATTTCCACGAGAACTCCAGTGGTGAGCAGTCGTATGTCAACAGACTGATCCGCTTCGGACTTCCGTCCGCATCCGGCGCCGGTCCTAGTCGTGGGACCTGAATTGTACCTATAAGAATATATCTTGCGGGTGGACTGTCAAACTACTTACGACTAAGTGATAATGGAAGAGAAGTATCTCATATTGCTTCTCGATCGTGTACCCGGCTGCATCAACCATATGAGCGAGCTGGTAGCCGGTGAGTTGCCACCAAAATCGAGCGTCGTGATCCCTAGGAGCAAGACAATTTTTCAATGACTGCCAGACCTTCGGTAGATCATTGGATTGGTGAGCCATAGTGGCCATGGTGATAGCGTTCCAAGTGACTGGTTGTGCTTGGGAGACTTGGCGTTAGAGATACCTCAGGGTTATTTATGATGAGATCACCGTCCTGGGTCGACTTGATTCCACTGTGAATACGACCATCTCAGGTATTTCCAAGACAGAGAAGTACCATGAGCCTAGGAAAATTGCATAACGTAGTTAGAGGTTAGAACTATATCTACACCTTATTATCGCTAAATCTGCGTGGGGGCCGCTGCAGTCTATATGTAGCAAGTAGCTTTCCCGTACGCCGTATGCCCAATCAAATCACACCAATCCGGGTGCCAGCTTGCTCGCGTAATCATTCCCAGTAAGTAACTATGGTAGAAGATCAGGTAGTATTATTGCACCAAGACGTTGCATCGACCAACCTTCGGGCAAGTCATCATCCGGTAGTATCACCGAGTGGGATCCTGCGAGATAGGTTACAGGGCATTGTTGCGCGGCGCAGTATAGCACACATTCTGGCAAGCAGACAGGTTCAATAGCTTACCCCCTAAGCAACAGGAAGCACTGGCCTGCCCAAAGAGAAAACGAGGGGGACGCTCAAAGCCAATACATTCGTAATCACAACGAAAGTTACACAGCAGGAGGATTGATGCCGTTGTGCAACTTACAAGAATACCCGTGGCTGTCTAATACGGCAGGCGGACCACACACACACACTTGTTTGTTAATTGCACACCAGAAATTGGAATGGGATCACTGGTCATCCTTCTCACGTCGTTTCATGATGTCCTGGAAAGGATGGCGGGCGTCGGCTGTAGGTAATTCTATCCTAGACAAGCTGAGCGCGAACATGCACATCGGCCCCGCCCAGATTGATGAGACCCCAAAGTAGACAACCGCCCTGGGACGACAGCATCTAGTCACAGGCAATTATTGGCAAATGAGCATCAGTTTTGATTGTAGATACGTTCATGTAATCAAAATTTTGAGCTTCAGATGGATTCTACCCCGTCTGGCATCATCAAAGCCATGACCAGCGTCGTTTATTCAGGGCGCTCGCACTCAATTACACTTTCAATGCCGTCGACCGGAGTCCAGATCTTCACAATTCTAAGTCCGCACTTCTCCTCCAGCAACTCAGACCATTGCGCGGCGCTGCGCTCTTTCCCGCCGAAATTGGTCATCATGATGAGGTCCAAAGTAGTCTGTTCATAATCTTGTGGTATAGGGGGGATTACATTCTCGTGAACGAGAAATCTGCTATACCCGGGCTTCATGGCCTCCATGACGCCGCTGGCAATCTTGACGGCCTGATTATCCGGCCAGTCGTGAAGAACTGTATGCATGTAGTAAACGCGTGCACCTTACGATAGATAATAGTTAGTTAGTTAGTTATCCTATTGAGAGGGGAAGCTATGTCGGATATATGACTGACCCTTAATAGGCTGCTCAGTAAAGAAATCGTACCCCATGCTCTCGATACGTGGGTGGAGTTGCTGAATCGATCCAAGGACCGGGGGTAAGTCCTGGAGAATTAGTCGTCCAGGGGCATCCGGGAACATGGCCAGAAGTTCCTCCGTGTAATAGCCTAAGCCGCCAGCGACATCGACAAACAGAACCGCATCCTTATTCGTAGTAGCGAAGCCGTCGAACACTCGCTCCTGGATGGGATAGAACCCCTTATCCATCCATTGCGGTCGACCCAGGAGGTAAGCATGCATGTGGTCGTGGAAGTTCTGTCCATGTGGTGGAGTCGACTGCAGGTACGCGAAAGCGTGCAGCTTGGTGTTGTGAGCTGCCTGGAACGGAGTATCAACGGTGTCCGTCGGACACGTGTAACCCTTCTCCCGAAGCCAGTCATGGGCACGCAAAAAGGAGGGATTGAGGATCGTAGGACTGTGTATGAATGAGATTAACCCCTGAGCCTTAAACGTCGAAAGGATCTTACCTGGTGTGATAGCCACTGCTGATGGCTGGAAGTGCTAAAGACTTGCTGAAGCTGTTGGGTGTGTACTCATCGGGGGCTGTCATGTCGATGTAACCGGACGTGGCAATGTGTCGCATCATGCGTTGTAATAACTCCTCTTGTATGCCCAGCTGCTTAGCCAGGTCGACTACTTTCTGAGGACCATCGCCATTTTCCATCATAGCAGTCCATAGGCCCGATTGGACGCCGAACGAGATGGCCATCACATTGCAAGGCTTTTTACGGTAAGTACGGACGATTCTTAACGGCATAATCATCACTAACCTGCGCCCAAACGTGCCGGATCATGATGTCGCGTGGACTCTCGAGCGCTCTAACAAGCTCTCGCGTCTTCATGAGCAGCTCCCGTCGCGTAACAATGGAACCGCCAACTTCGGAGAAGGCATGACCAGCAGTAGCTATCTCAGATAGGAGCTTGGGGACCGCATCGATATCAGTTGGGGCGATGGCCGATGAAAGGTCAGGAGTGGTCATGACGGTGGGAGAATCAGAAACCAGACAAAGGGGGAAAATCAGGTAATCAGCCTAACTGAAGCAAGATTAGCAGTGACGAAAAAGACTCTAAAGCAACTTTCGACGCGAGAACTTTGTATTAGATGCAGGGTTTTAATAATTTGTGAAGCAGACAAGTGGCTCATCCATTCTTGAATTGAAAAAGTACCAGACATAATGATACCCCTGTTAGAATAGAGACCGAGGCTCCCTGTGGTGAATGACCCTTGGGGGTCAAACGGCACACCGACGACGGATGCATTGGTGCAATCCATGCTAAAAATCCTTTGGTATCTTGTGTGTAGCATTGCGACGTGTTCGATATCGGGGACGGTATGCTTACCGGCCCAATGATGATGCCCTGTGACTGATGCACTTCAACCATGTAAGCTTTTCAAGGGATGATAATAACCAATTGGATACCAAGCCATGTAGCAAGATCGCCATCCCACCAGTTCACTACCTTCTGCGATCAGAAGAACAACACGCCACTCTTGCAGTTAAAGTACTTGCATTATTAATTATTTAATAACTTTAAACTAAATATAACATGTAAATATTTTAATTTTTAAAACATAACGTTTAAAATTTTATAAAAACGTTTATTATATATATTTTAAATACTTTTATAAATAATATTATAATCTCAATTTACGTATAGTTTTTTAAGCTTAATAATTATGTGCATAAAAGGGCCTCGGCTTCGCCTTTTTGTGCGCCTATCGCCCAACTCCGCCTTTGGATTTCAGTGCTTGAACTTGCTGCTGGAAGGTCGGAACCATTCCCCCCAACTGACCGTTGTTGGCAAGGCCGTGGAATCTGTGGTGCTTCCAGCTGGGACTGGTGTGAACATGACGATAGTATCATTACTCAGAAGTCACATCAAAAGCGAACTAAACAAGAGTGATCGAAATTCAAGGACCTGGCTAACCTATAATAGGACTAACTAGACCTGTATTCTATATATTCTAAGTGGTAGGGCAAGCTTGGAGACAACCACATTACTAATCGTTAAAGACAAGTGTGCGCGTAAATCGATCGTCAGTAGGTTTCTCCCATTCAATTATAAAAAGGTAAAGAATGCTTAGATGGATTACTAAGGTAAGGAACTTCCGGGAAAGGAGCGTAGACAGACCAGAGAAGCCGAAGACGAAAGTGCAAATACCGCAGCGATGTCACTAACAATACATCCATATCCAAGTTCCTATCCAAGGGGAGGCACTCCGGTCTACACTAGGTCTACTTATCCGGCTTTCCTTGGACGTTGGTCCGTAAGAACAGTACCTGCTGTGAATTAGCAAATTGTCTTAATGAACGGCCTGATAAACAGCATACATTCTTCACAGCGCTTATCATCATGATCATTGACGCTGGCTTTTGTCCGTTTTTATCAGTACCTTCTAGCCCCTGTCTGATGTCGGCTTGTTATGCCCAGTCGCCGTGGTGATAACGAGACTTCGGGTTCCCTGTTTCCTCTCTCGCGTAGCTGATATCTATATCGTCGGTCCTGTAGATACCCTGGTATGTCTTGGGTGGTGCGCTGGAGTCATCGTTCTGAGGTTTGGCATTTACTGTCCCCAAAGCGGCCTCGTTTTCGTTCAGGGTTCGATTTGGGGTGCCGGCTGGTTTCGGTACGACGACGGCCTCGTCGTCGTTTCTGGTTGCTAGGATGCTATCCATCTCGAACTTTTGACGTATCTTTTGAAAGTGGGCCCTGTCGTCGGACGCTTTGGTGCTCACGTACCCCTTGCGACGGTCGGATGCCGGATACGCGCGTTGACTAGGACCAAGTCTGGACCATGTGTGGTGCCGTGCCTTCTCTAGGAGAGGCTGAAGAAGTGGAATGCAAGCTGCAATGGTGATGACGCTACCTTCGACGCTATACATGGCATTAACCAGATGCTCTGCTCAAACTAGATGTAGTGGGAAACACTCACAGGGTGAAGATACTCAGATTGGAACCATCATCTGTACGAATCAGCCGCTGGCTAACAAGGTATTTTAAGTCTCTTACATGTGAAGTCAACGCTAGCTAGGCTACTGAGAGTAGTGATTTTATACGCGGCGACAACGGTAGAGCTTCAGTTGTGGTTAGCAAGCACTGCGCTAGTAAAGGGTGATGATTCTGGATGTGGTTCTGAACATCACCTACATTGAGCCAATGCCGAGCGCTGCGCTCAGCGCAACCTTCTTTTTGGTTGGAAGATGAATCTTGTACAGCACCACGGCAGGGTAGACAGACAGGTATAAGTCTACAAAAGCGGAAAACGCTGCGTAGGTGTTGTTGTAAGCAAGACAGCGTCAAGATACGCAAGCAAACGCATTACTAACCGCTAACAGCCTGGGTATAAACGACCGTGTACTGTTTATCCCAACAGTGTTCCGCGACAACAGAGAAATCCCACTGAGATTTTGACGGATAGCACTGGCCGAAAACCATGCCGAGGCACCCCAGCAAGATCAGCAGGTTGAAGATGCTGATGGACCAGAGCCATATGAGATGGAGACGTGAAGGGTTGAGCAGTGTGGAAAGAAGTTTCACAATGGCGAGTTTTGGCACACAGAACGATAGAATTCCGGAGACAAGGCCGAGGAAGGTGAGCAGAATGGCTCCTTGCAACTCGTCTGTCGTGAGCGTCTGAATATGACGGCCACTACCTGACTTCACGGCGGCCACGTCGAATCCAACGCTTATCCAGGCGCATATCTTGGGTTTTCGTAAGTACTCTGCTCTGAAGGAACGAGATATCGTTTTGCTTACAGTTGAGATCACGATCAGCCAGTCATCTAGCTCAAACTTGCGCATGATTCTAACTCGAACCCATAGTCTAGCGATGACGAACAAGGTGCTGAGAGCGACCACAGCGCTGCTTACACCAGTAATCGTCGGGCCCTTGTCCTCTCCTGCGAGGGCTGGATCAAGCGGCGGCGGTGGTGGAGCCATTTTCTTCTCTTGTTTCCAGGCGAAAGTAGGAAACAAAGGTGATGAACCGGGCTATAAGTCTTGTGTTTCCTTTAATCACTCTCGCGTGGAGGTGCGGATATTAGATATCGGTTGGGCCAAATGAAAAATCTAATACCGACATGTCCGAACGCCCTTAAGTATCGTACCAACCAATCCAAAGCCCAAGAGTAAGCCATGTATGCTCCTCCAACTATTTTTACCACCCACGGAAGTCACTGCCTGATCTTTCATGTTATAGTAACAACCTGTTAGTTTAAAGTAAGCTGTTACGGCTATTACAAGGGAAGTAACTCCAGCTTTTACATATTATAAGGTAATCTAAATATTATCAACCTTTATACGATAATATCAATTAGTTTATTTCCTTATTAAATTAAAATCATAATTTTATAAATATGCATTTAAATTATGTATTAAACAATATATTTTCTTAACTTTGATTTTTTCCTCGAGTTTTTTGCAACTTGTTTTTAATCCGTACCTTTTCTTTATAAAACCTGTTTCTTTCATCATGGTTACATGGTATTTTTCACTGCGACCCTACCAAGTTGATGATTTAGTCAGCAATTTGGAGTCCATCGGTAGGACCAAGCTCACAGCATTTCCCACCCACCAACGAACGCCTGCAACCATCTCCACAGAGCATGCGAGAAGTCACCTCTGGGCATACACCTCCCGTAACCCACCAGTGGCCAGTTCAGGACATATTCTGCGACTGGAACGTGATGGGAGGATGCTCGGGCAGGATGATTCTATTGGAAACTGTGCCTCTTGCACTAGGTATTAAAGTAGTATATGGATCTTCACCCCTACAAGGTGGTTATAGCCCCGGTCCCTAATGGCATACCTTAGTCCTGCATTACTTTAATAAGGTCATGATATACAGTGACGTCTCAGAGGTAATTAGGTAATCTTCGGCTCCCTAATGCCTTTTTTCTTTCTTCAAGTGTTGAAAACCTGCGCCAGCGTAACTTAAGCACTCCGAGTACTGTGTGACCTCTTTATGTTCCGCTGGCACGGTTGAGGCTAGACAAAAGCTGGTGGATACGTCGGCGTAGCACTATCGCCGTCTTGCACAATTTTCAGTGTGAAGTACAGTCTTGTGTCAGCCTGCAGCTGCCGATCATCATTCCATAACCGTGGCCTCGACGACCCTATTTGCACCTTCTTATGGTGAATATTAGAACTTGATAACCTTCAGACAGGCTCTCGGTTCTCTCCATCGCTCCGTTGAAGGCCATCACGGTCATATCAATTACCGCGTAGAATGCCAAAACTCCTTTTTCAGGGAGTAGTATCTCATGAATCAGGATTTTGAAGTTCCCAGGCTTCGTGGCCTGTTTCACTCTTTGATCTTTTCCACCATCGCGTTAGCACCCAAACACACTCGGCAATCTTCGATCTTCTACTCCACCAGGGAAATAAGTTGGCTTTTTCAAGCTCTGAGAAATCATCCCAGCCTTGCGAGTTCCTTGAAGCGACCAACTTTCTAATCTCGTCCCCTGAACGTCACATTTCACAGGTCCTATCAATGTGTGACCTCATGTAACGTATACTCCACACTACCACCCACATTTTTTGAAAATAAATACTACATAATAATACTAGCCACTGGCTCCCATAATGCCATGCTTACCGCAGCGGTCACCAATTTGAAGATCCCCTATTGCTCTCACGTTCCGCGGTATTACCGGCGTCGTACGGCATGCTCACCTACTTACAAGGCAGCTGGTGGTACTTTAGAACTAGAGTCGCAGTGCGTGTATGCATGCCACACCAGTGCAGCGAACCGGTGGCCATATAGCCCGTTAGTGCCACCAGTGAAGGATTCTTTCGACACGGTCTGCCGCAAGAGCTGGTCACGGTTTCATCGACATGTGGGCATTTAGGCTAATCTCACACTTTTAGGTGATACCGCTTACTTTCGAATCATTCGGTTCTTGGGGGGCCTACAACTGTTTCTTTCCTTTATGACCACCTTTGATCGCCGAGTAAGCAGAATAGGGGCTCGCTACCACAGAGCCTCAATTATGACCTGATCAGTCTCCAAAGGAGACTTGTGAGTGGGCCCGCCAAGAACCGATTGCATAGCATCCAGTACCTGCGGGAGGTGGTTAGATATTCCGGTCAGATGGTAATGAGGGGTTGTCGTTTTATTCGCTAAGTCACTGGCAGTACCGACAAAGCGTTCCGGCAACGGCCCGCTGCTCTGGTAGGACATCTCCCTCTCATGTGATGCGGCTACGTACTGGCCAATGTAGACTTAGGGGTACTCTGGCAGGATACCACCCGTCTCAAGCATTACTCCCCCTCGCGCTACGATTGCAACCCCCGCGTTGGAGAGGTGTAATACTCGCAGATGTCCCTTCACTGCGCCCTCAACCAGTTCAGCACATCCATCTAACATATTCGTGAGTTGTTCTTGCAGATCTACCTAGATAATGATAGGACGAGATGAATGGGTTGGTGAGAATACGCGTCAACCCAAATGCTTGTCACATGTAAAGCAGTCGAAAAGCAGCTCTTTAGGAGATTTGTCTATTCTTTTTTAGGCCGCGCAATCGATGGCAACACTGGAAAGGTTGTAGAGGGAAATCGCAGGTAGGAGTTGAAGTAGGGTAGGAATCGCAGCGGGGTTAGAAATCCCACCCGTTTACACATAGATAGGGCTGTTGGTGTATATCTGTTAGTTATATGTAGGTAGGCTGGAGGTAGGGCAGGCATGTTGGTGTGGAGGTAAGTCCAGTTCGTGTTGTCGGCCTTCGCCCTCACGCTCAATAGTAGCACAAATCCTTAAACGGATCCAGGAAGCCGATCAGGATTTTCCACCAGGAAGATTCCCCACCAAGCAGCAGAGTTTCACCCCTCGAAGGAAGGTAGCAAAATCAATCCTTCTGTACGACATAGAGTTCCATCCAGGGAGCGGTCCCGGTGACCATACCCCACAATCCTCTTCCCCTTTCAAACATCAGAGTTGCAGTGCTTAAGTGCTACGGGTATTCCGACATAGCATGGCGCTTCGCTGCGCTTGACGGTTTTGGCTAGATAGGACTGCTTGACGATGGAGTCGGTCCGGATACTATCCGATATCACCAAATGATCTGCTCTGCCAGCGCCTGCAGGGCTGATCGAATGCATACCACTTGCGCATCCTGTCATTCCAATCTCGTGCATTGTGCCTTGAAATATGTCTAATATCGATAAAAACCTCATGCAATACGGATAGAGAAGATTACGCAGCAAGCATTGCGCGAGATACGGCCGATGAAAGGTCATTGGCATGGATAACCTCTAGATGGGCTTGTACTACAACAAACGCATGTGTAAGGCGTAGCCGTTTGCATTCGCCAGCTCCAAGCCAGGGTCAAGAACATGTATGGCGCGCATAAAATTCGAGGTCTTTCACCGGTAGCTTATAGGGGGCTGAGCTTATTAATTTCCCCCTTTCTCTGAAGACCATTGCTTCTGTCAGGGTTTGGCCGGTACCCCTTTCTCTATCTGATAGAGCGAGTATCTTACCTCTAGATGACTACGTCTCAGTTATCTCCTGTATCGTATCTGCTCGACTATTGCCGGACATGACCAAGAACGAGCCCATCGCTATTGTCGGCAGCGGATGCCGCTTTGCTAGCGACATCGATACTCCTTCCAAGCTGTGGGAGCTGCTTCGGGAGCCTCGCGATGTCCGCAGAGAGATCCCGGCGGACCGGTTCAATGTCGAAGGTTTTTATCATCCCAACGGAGCCTATCATGGCCACAGTAACGTTAAGCATGCCTATGTTATGGATCACGACCCGAGCCGTTTTGACACGGAATTCTTTGGTATTAAACCAAGTGAGGCCAAGTCAATGGATCCGCAGCAGCGCCTCCTTTTAGAAGTCGTGTATGAATCGATCGAGGCGGCGGGCATGAGTATCACCTCGCTCGGAGGTAGTGACACGGCTGTTTACGCCGGGTTGATGGCGAACGACTATGCGATGATGCTCACTCGTGACCTCGCACACGCCCCGACTTACCACGCGACCGGGGTCTCCTCGGCCATCGTGTCAAACAGGATTTCGTATTTCTTCGACTGGCATGGACCTTCCATGACTGTCGATACGGGATGTTCCGCGAGCCTAGTCGCCCTTCATCTTGCCGTCCAGTCCCTCAGAAATGGCGAAAGTCATTTAGCTCTCGCATGCGGCACACACTTGATCATAGGCCCAGACATGTTCGTTATCGAGAGCAAACTGAACATGCTCTCTCCAGACGGCCGCTGTCATATGTGGGACCAGAAAGCCAATGGATATGCTCGCGGTGATGGCGTTGCGGCTGTAGTATTGAAAACTTTGAGCGCAGCCCTCGCCGACGGGGACCACATCGAGTGTATTATCCGGGAGACCGGGCTAAACCAGGACGGCTCGACGCCGGGGCTTACCATGCCCAGCGCAGCTGCTCAGGAGACTTTGATCCGCAGCACGTATGCCAAGGCCGGGCTGGACCTGCGGGATCCGAATGATCGTCCACACTACTTCGAAGCGCACGGCACTGGTACGTGTGGCCAGGGGTGAACAACTCCGTCAGGGATTTGCTGACTGTGTGTAGGCACTCCGGCTGGAGATCCGATAGAAGCTGAAGCTATCAGCAAAGCCTTCTTCTGTAAAGGGTTAAGTAACGGCCGTGCCAATACGAGTAATGGTCGTCCATTATACGTTGGGTCCATCAAGACGGTGCTTGGCCACACAGAAGGATCCGCGGGCATCGCGGCAATCCTCAAGGCATCCCTCGCCCTACAGAACTCCACAATCCCACCCAACCTTCTTTTCGATACTCTCAGCGACCGTGTGGCTCCTTTTTACGACAACCTCGAGATCGTCAGAGAAGCTAGACCATGGCCACAGGTAGCTACCGGACAGGTGAGGCGGGCTAGCGTCAACAGTTTTGGTATGGATCTCGAGACCCTATCTTAGATAAAGAGCTAACTTCTCTAAGGTTTCGGAGGAGCCAATGCCCACGCGATCCTAGAAAGTTATCCGCCTCTCCGACAGAAGACGAATGGTATTTCAAAGGTTGCACCTCCTCTCTTCACACCTCTTGTCTTCTCGGCTTCGTCTGAGAAGATCCTAGAAGCTATTCTTACTTCTTATGTGAGTTACTTATCAGATGAGCCGGATATCGCCTTGGCAGATCTGGCATGGACACTTCGCGAGAGGCGAGCCGTCCTGCCCTTCCGCACCTTCTTCAGCGCGAGCGGTCTCGATGCTCTCGCGGCCAAGATCACCGCCCGACTACGGCAAGGTGGTCCGAACATCGGCGTGAAGGCACTGCCATCACCCCGCCCTGGTCGACGCCGAGGAATTCTAGGAGTGTTCACTGGCCAGGGCGCACAATATGCCCGTATGGGCGCCGAGCTGATAGAACAGTCTCCATTGGCAAACCGCATCGTCGAGGATCTAGAGACGATGCTATATGAGCTGGGCGTAGATGAACGTCCATCGTGGTCTTTGCGGGCCGAAATACTAGCCAACGCCAGTTCGTCTCGGGTTCACCAAGCCGCGATCTCCCAGCCGCTATGCACAGCAGTGCAAGTTATGATGGTTGATTTGCTCCGAGCAGCAAAGGTCGACTTTTGCGCCGTGATTGGTCACTCTTCCGGGGAGATTGCTGCCGCCTACGCTGCTGGCTTCCTCACGGCTCGCGAGGCCATCTACATTGCGTACTATCGAGGCTTCCACCTGGACTCTGCCGCCAGTCCAAACGGCAAGGGGCTGCTCGGGGGGATGCTGGCTGTGGGGATGTCAATGGAGAATGCGAGCGGGATATGCGCTCGTGATCGGTTCGCCGGACGAGTCTCGGTTGCAGCGAGCAATTCTTCCGCGAGCGTCACCATCAGCGGCGATGAAGACGCGATCGCCGAGCTGCAGGTCGTGTTGGATGCCGGAGAGACGTTTAACCGGCGACTCAAAGTCGACAAGGCGTACCACTCGGCCCATATGAAACCGTGCGGTAGTGCCTATGTCAGATCTCTCGAGGCCTGCGTGCGCAAGCGGCAGGTTCAAGAAACCGGATACTCCTGCACGTGGTATTCGAGCGTCTACAACGAGGCCATAGATCCTGCGATTGGCGTTCCGTATGACTACTGGGCGGAGAACATGGCAAGGCCGGTCCTCTTCTCCCAAGCGCTTACAAGCGCCACCACCGAGGTCGACTTCGGAATCGCGATCGAAGTCGGTGCTCATCCAGCCCTGAAGGGACCTGCCAGCCAAACGATAGAAGAGGTACTCTTGTCAAAAAAGACCGTCCCATACTTTGGAATGCTCAGCCGCGGCACTTCGGCAGTCGATGCTTTCTCGACCACCTTAGGTCGACTCTGGTGCACTCTAGGACCCCAGCATATGAATCTCGACGACTGTGAGAAAGCCATGTCTGGTCATCGGACTAGAAAGTATAGTGTAGTGAAGGGCCTGCCTTCATACCCGTGGGAACACGGCACCAGTTATTGGCACGAAGCACGAGTCTCACGCCATCTGCGGCGAAGAAACAAGCGAGTTCACCCATTACTGGGACATACGACTCCGGACAGCACCCTCCATCATCAAAGCTGGCGCCATCTGTTACGTATCAAAGAGATGGAATGGCTCTCTGGCCACGCCATCCAAGGACAAGTGGTCTTCCCTGCCGCGGGATACATATGCGCGGCACTAGAAGCCTCGCGTCAAGTCGCCGGTAATAGGGACGTTCGGATGATCGAGCTTGTCGACTTCGCCATTCACCACGCCGTTATTCTGCCCGAAGACGACGCTGGGGTCGAGGTGCTGATTGAACTTGTGCATACTGCAATCGCGAGGTCAGATCGCTTCGAAGCAAAGTTCACCTATTCGGCCGCCGTGGGCCACGATGTCGAGGTTCTGACTCTCGCGGCAAGCGCGACCGTTGTCATCAAGTTCGGACCGCCCTCGACCTCACTCCTACCCCCGAGCTCCATCGGCTCGACGCTAGCACATGCGACCAGCGTCGACACGGATAGCTTCTATTCGGCTCTGGCCGAGCTGGGATACGAATTTGGTGGGCGCTTTTGCTCGTTGTCTCGGCTTACGAGAGGACATCGGAGGTCTTCCAGTGTAGTCCGGGTAGAGCCTCCGGACGACGAGACGGAGTCTCTGCTCATCTACCCCGCAGAGCTGGACGCCGTGTTTCAAGCTATCCTTCTCGCTTGCAGCTATCCGAACGACGAGCAACTTCGCGTTCTTCATCTCCCCACATCGATAGATCTCATTCGAGTCAACCCTACTCTATGCAGCGCTCGAGATACCAAACTGACTCACCTCCTCCCGATCGAAGGAGCTATTGTTCCGGTAGCAGACGGCGGGAACGGTATCGTTGGAGATGCCAATGTCTTTCCGCCCGACTCTCCAAATGGTATGATCCAGGTGCAAGGTGCCAAGCTTGTTCCATTCGGCGGAGCGGCTGCAGAGAAGGACGACAGGCACCTGTTCTCGACGGTACATTGGATCGGTAGATGCCTAGACGGCTCCGGCTATACGTCCTTAGATCAACATCGACACGATGCCATGAGGGTGATGGAGAGGATCTCGGCTGCTTATCTCCGGCAGCTCGACCGCCAACTCCCCGCCGATCATCCCTCGCGATTTGACCGTCCACTCAGCTTCTACATCGACCACGCTCGCCATATCACGTCGCTCATCGATGACGGCAAGCACGGGTATGCCACTGAAGAATGGAGAGCGGACACACCCGAGAGCGTGGCTGGCGCGAGTAGCGATTTCTCCGAGTTACCAGATGTGCGTCTGATGCATCTCGTCGGCGAGCACATGCCTCGGGTTCTCAGAGGGGAGACGACAATGATGGCAGAGTTCCAGAAGGCCGACATATTAGGAGACTACTACATGAATGGAGTCGTGATTCAAGCGTCGGTCTCGTGGGTAATTGGTATAATGAGGCAGATCGCGCAGCATTTCCCGCACTTACATATTCTCGAGATAGGTAGGTCTTGGATGTCTCTGCTGCAAATTTCCGATGTTAACTAACATTCTACCGAGGCGCTGGTTCAGGAGACGGCGTGACGTCGAGTATTCCTCGCGCTATCGACAACCGCTTCCTCAGCTACACTTATGCCAACCTGTCTGGCTCGGTTCAGCCAGACGGCACGGCATTCTTTTCTCGAGCGAACGATCCTAAGCCGGCGCGCACATTCGATGCCTCGCTGGAGCCTACCAGCCAGGGTTATGTCGAGGGCCATTACGATGTGATCATTGTATTCTGGGTAATGCATGCTACGAAGGACTTGTAAGTTTGACTACTGAGACTGTCCCTAATATATGATCCTTCGGCTTACTCTCTTTGCAATCATAGAGTGTCATCCCTGCGCAATCTACGCAAGCTCCTGAAGCCTGGGGGCTACCTCATAGTCGCCGAGGGATGCTACACCGCGAGCGGCGCAGACGGAGGTCTGACCTTTATATTCGGAACTTTGAGAGGGTGGTGGTCATCAGCTGATCAGGGGCGCACCCTGGGTCCGTACTTATCCATCCAAGAATGGGACCAAGCCCTGATTTCGGCTGGGTTTTCCGGAGTCGACTTAGCTCCCCCAAAGCATCTCGCAGACACGTTTGGAGCCCGTCTTTTCCTCTCCCAAGCTGTCGATGAGCAAGTGAGCTTTCTGAGAGACCCCATCGGCTTACTACCCCATTACCCCTCTCGTATTGGGAGTCTAGTCATTGTCGGGGGAGGTTCACCACGCAGCTCACCACTAGCCGATGGCATACGGAAAATATTATCACAAACCTGCAGCTTGATTCATATTTTTCAGACCCTCGAGGACGTCGATTTCTCGGTTATCAACCCGCAAACTACCGTCGTCAGTTTGACCGAGCTGGACGAACCAGTGTTTCTCAACATTACGGAAAGCAGGTTTTTTGCTTTGAAGCAAATGTTTGGGTATGGAAAGAAACTCGTATGGATCACGAGCGGCCGACTAGACCACCAGCCATATTCCAACCATACCCTCGGATTCGGGAGGACGGCGGTCGTCGAAACGCCAGATCTTCTCCTGCAGCAGCTGGATATTGCAGACCCCTTGGCAGTTAATGCCCAAGATATAGCCCGCATAGTTCTGCAGTTTGCGTCGAAAATCCCAGAGACGACCCTATGGAACACGGAGCCAGAGATAATCGTGGATTCTTCGGGCCGCGAACTGATACCGCGCGTGAAGCCAATTTCAACGTTCAACAATCGCCACAACTCTTCCGCACGCGTGATCAAACAGCTGGTAAGCACCAAGGAGTCCGATGTTGCACTCAAAGCAACGGATAACGGTTGGGCTGCTTGGGATATGACGGCTCGATACTCCTCCAAGTCGTCCGAAGAAATTGATTTGCACACGATGCATTCAACTTCGACGGCCATCAAGACCGCAGTCGGTCACCAGTATCTGGTCTTGTGTCTAGACAAAGCCTATAGGAAGATGTACTTGGCTCTTGTACCTTCTTTGGCATCGGCATATAGGCTTCCGATGACTTCTGTAGTTCTTTATGCGGGTAATGCTTCCGTCAGTCTGCTAGCGGCTCAGATCGTCTCTGCTGCCCTCTTGGATACAGTCTCTGCTGGCTCGACGGTGATCGTTCACAACGCGACGGGGAACATGGCAATCGCACTCAAAACTCAATCTTCTTTTCTGGGAATCAACGTGGTCTTAACGTCTGATTGCACGGATGGCCTACCTGACGGTAACAAGCTTGCACCCTACACGAGTCAGTACCAGCTCAAAAAGCTGCTACCAACAAGAGTCGCCCTCTTCGTCGGACTGTCAACCTCCGAGAGCGAAATGGAAATCAACGAAGAAGCAATAATGTCGTGTTTGCATCGGCATTGTCGTAGGGAAACTTCCAGCACCCTTTTCGGCCGCAAGGGGCTATCAAACGCAGCTGGGACTGCGAACATCCTTCGGAATGCTATCGACAAGGTCGAAAATTATGATCCACTGGATTTGCATCAGGCTCGCACGCTCGAAAAGACGGTTGATGTACGCAGTATTCTAGAAGGAGTCCTCGCAGAGGATCCGTTGGCAGTCATTGACTGGACAGCTGCCCGTATGCTGCCGGTCACGGTCGAGAGGGCAGATATGCAGCGGAAATTCCGTAGCGACAAGACGTATTGGATACTTGGCCTATCTGCCGCTCTGGGGACTTCTCTATGCGACTGGATGATTCAGCAGGGAGCCAAGTACCTCGTCTTTACCAGCAGAAGGCCGCGATTGGACGATGCGTGGATCAAATCTCATAGGCTCGACGGAGTCAAAATCAAAATATTTCCATGGTAAGTGGGTTGCTCAATCTATACCTTCACGTGCTCACCGGGATCTAGCGACTTGACCGACGAGACGGCCCTCGGGTTGGCACATAGGGAAATCTGTGCCGAGCTTCCACCCATAGCTGGCGTTCTGAATGGCGCTGCCGTCTTCAGGGACAATTCTATTATGAATATGTCCTTCGCTGAGCTCGAAGACACCCTTCGGCCGAAAGTGCTGGGGTCTCTCTACTTGGATCGCATTTTTCACGATCAAGATCTCGAGTTTTTCATTCTCACTTCCTCCATTACCAGCCTCTTAGGTAATGAAGGACAAGCCAATTATGCGGCAGCGAACACCTTCATGTGCGGTCTGGCCGCCCAGCGGAGGCGACGTGGTCTTGCCGCGACCGCCATCAACATGGGAGCTATTGTTGGCATCGGCATGTTGGAAAGAGGCGACAGAAAGCTCTCGGAATCTGTCCTGCGGAGGCTCTCCCTCATGCCAGTATCGGAAGGAGATTTCCACCAAATTATTGCGGAAGCTATCGAGGCCGGGCGTCCTGACTCGGCTATATGCGGGCCAGAACTAACTACCGCTATTCGCGCCGTCCCCTATGACGAACCCAGCCCTCCAGGGTACTTCTCGAACCCCATGTTCTCGCATTTCCGACTCAAAGGATTGGATCCGCAGAGGGCGAAGGGGCCAAAGACTCAATCCGTCAAAGAACTACTCGCCGTGTGCGAGACCAAAATCAAGCTACAAACTACCATCGGAGGTATTTTCAGCCACACGAGCCCAATCCGTCCAGAAAGCTGACAACTTGATAATACAGGAGCATTCTCGAACGAGCTACGCAAGGTGTTGGATACTACCATGTCTGATGACAAGCTCTTGGAGATGCGAAGCATAGACCTCGGCATCGACTCACTCGTCTCCATAGAGCTGCGGACCTGGTTCGCCAAGAACCTTAAAGTCAACATCCCAGTCCTGAAGATTATGGATAACGGCCCCACCGGAGACCTCGTTCTCTTCGCCGTCGACCGTGTCCCGGCGGAGCTCGTGCCGATGATCACCGACCGTGACTTATCGAAAATTTCGATAGAGCAAGATGAGAGCAAGATCAAGATTGACTGGGACGCGGAGACTGTTCCACCTGCGGATTTGGCCAAGCTGGCATCCATGTCTACGTCGATTGCTCGGGCGGCTGCCGCTCCAAGCACGGTCGTACTAACCGGAGCGAGCGGGTTTTTAGGTTCCCACTTACTTAAAACTCTCCTAGAGCAGCCATCGATCAAGAAGATCCACTGTCTAGCTGTGCGACGGCTTCGTGAGAAGTTGGAGGAGAGGCTATTGCCGCAAGACAACCGTGTAGTCTACCACGCCGGCGAACTCAGCCAGCCCCGATTAGGCCTTTCCGAGGAGACGGCTACATCGATTTTCAGGTGCGCCGACGCAGTAATTCACAATGGCGCTGATACGTCTCATCTCAAATCCTACTTCGATTTGAAGCCGTCCAACATCGGCTCCACCGTCGAGCTCGTCAGGCTCTGTCTTCCGCGCCGGGTCCCGCTTCACTTCGTGTCTTCCAACGCCGTGGGCCATTACTCGGACCTGCAATACATCGGTGAGGTTATGATCCGCTCGCCGGGGGCGCCGGAGCCGCCGGTTGACGGGTCTTCGGGGTATCGGTCGACCAAGTGGGCTGCCGAGACGTTGCTAGAGCGGGTGCACGAGTCTTTCCGTCTGCCGATCTGGATCCACCGCCCCTCGACGATCATTCGGTCCGGCAGAGATGCCGAGGGCCTGGCTGCCCAGCTCGACTGGATGAACGCGTTGATATGGTACATGGATAAGCTGTCGGCAGTGCCGAAACTGAACCACGGGACCGGCTCTCTGGATCTCGTCTACCCCCGAACCGTCTGCGCCGGAATCGTATCGCATGTGACCGCAGGCGCATCATCGGCCAAAGGAACAGACAAGGTCTCGTACGTGCATCACATGGCCGACCTGCTGATCCCACTTTCGAAGCTGGAGGACTTCAGCAAGGACCCAGGTCGCAGGTTTCGCCAACTTCCGAGGGTGGACTGGATTGCGGAGGCGGTCGCTGCCGGTATGCACCCCGCGGTCGTAGTGTTGATCGAAATGGTAGATGGTCCTGGTTCAAAGGGCCCGCCGAGGTTTGTCAAGGGGCCGGGTGTCAAAAATAATTAAGCCAGTTGAGTTGCTAAGGGTTCTATTAACTCTTGTTGCTAATTTGTGCTGTTTCTAAGGGGCTAACTGCGAATAATAGCCTGTTTTTCATAATGGCTTGTGAGCACTTTAGTGTTTAATAGCGTTAAACTGGACGAAATTTAACAAACTACTGTCAATATATTGGGAGTCATCAACCATATTGCTTGTCAATTTTCCCCGTAGCATAGATAGGCACATCCCGGATGTCTCGTTATGATGCTATCAAGACTAGACTAGAGAATATCTGGTAGAATGAATAAGCTTAGGAAATTGTTAATGAGACAACATAATGCATTGATCCTCTATCCGCTTTTCTCGTGTGCCCCATTGCCTCAATCTAGCCTATCTAGCATGTTCTTGATGACGGCCTTCGAAAGCTCACCAGACCGTTCTAGTATCTCCTGAAAGTAAGTACTCGGCCACATCGTCTCGACTTTGCATGCCGTGTAGAGAGCGAGGAGATATCTCAATCTGTCCTGGTTGCCCCCTTTATCAACAGTGTTCCCGTAGCAATAATCTACCACTGCGGTAACGTCATCAGCTCTGTTCCGGCTAAGCTCAAAACCAACCAGCGCTTGATGTAACCTTTTGAGACTGAGTACCATGAGCGCCTCGATGTCGTAGTAGTCGGCTAGGACGTAAATGCGCGCGTGAGAGAGGAAGACCTCAGAATGGTTCATTAAGGATGGGGATCGCATCTTCTCCGGTGATGGAGGTGGTGGTGGGACGTCATAGTTTAACTTCTTGAATTGGTTCCAAAGCTCATCTCGTCCGGTCATAGGCATTCGTCTGCTTTTATTCGCCCTCTGTGGTCTCGAAACCCCAAAATCAAATTCCGCCTCGGTCGTGGGGTAGTCTCCCGGACTCGGTTCTTCCCTAGCTTCGTCATGGTGGCTGGATTGTGTCTCTGGAGCAGGAACGATCACTGGCTTTGCCGCGGTATAGTTTCCCGTGTAGGCGAATTCCCAGAATCGAACAAATGTTCCTTCGTCAACCTCGGGCCACACAGCGACGCCATCGCTGGCCTCTTTCATCTCGCCGTGAACTAGGGTATTAAGAGGCTTAGACATCCGTGCAAGCAGCTCAGAATGTATTGTGAACGACTTCTGTCCTGAGCCGACGAGGATCTGGAACGACTTCGAAGCCGCAATGCTGGTGGGAATGTCAGATTAGTTATGCCATTTTCTGTAAATAATGCTGAAAACCTACACGCTGTACGAGGTAGACGACATATTGTAGTGAAATTCGTATCCCTCTGGTTCATGAGATCTTGGATACTACACGAAAACTCGAGGTTTGTCGAGTTAGCGCAGGTAGGAAGATTTAGGTGTCATATTATAGATTGGGGGGCGGGGGACTGGAATATTGAAGTCTAACCCGACCAACATTTTATTTGATTGCAAACGAAATCGTGGCTCATCCAATCGGAGACTAAAACGTTGCAGTGCGACACATACATAGGTTGATGGCAGGTGCGGTGGACTTGGGTGTATTAGTACAATCCCGACTAGTCCGGGATTAGATCTTAGAACTTAGAAAATACGACGTCTCTTTACCCTCTAAATCAATGTACGTAATTGCCAATTTGGATACTTGCATACAAACGAATAAATTACTTGGTAGGCCTCCGTAAAGGATGACATTGGAACTTCATTGGCCACAAGTTCTATTCTAAAGTTAGATTTGAAACAACATGTCTAACTCTTAATGAGATGGCCTCAGCTATCTAGAGATATTGGAATCACGACTGGGTCAATGATTGCTCGAGTCTTGCGCACCAGATCACACGCAAGCTGAAAGTCCGACTCCTGCAGACCCTGTTCTCGAGTGCCTAATCTCTGAATAGACGGTAGAATACAAGCAGCGTCATAAGAACTCTCGAGATCGCCCATCAAACCATCGAAAATCGGCAAAGGGGGAATTGGTTCCACGTAGCCCACGCCCTCAGCGCGCTGATCCAATCGTCTACGCGACCCGATAAGCCACAGAGGCATGCCTTCGCTCTCAATATCTACCACGACATCGTAGTCCGTACGCTCGGTTACGCGATCTTTGGTGCGGATATAATCTGGATACCTGGAAGTTGTGCCGACATCAAGCGAGCCGAGGTGGATGATAGATTTGGGAATGGAGGGGGTTTGCTCATCCTCACTGGGAGGGAAGGGCTTGCAGCCTTTGAGGTGAAATAGTAATTTTGCTGAGGGTTGGGGTGCATCTCTAAAGCGTGTACATATAGCCTTAGGCAAAGATGTCGGCGAACCGAGATTGATTTGGTATTCATCGCTATCGTTGTCTTTGAATAAAGGGATGCGACATGGGCTGACAGGGTGGTCTATCAGTGCTGAAATACCATCCAGAGGTAAGCGGGACAGCATTTTTAACCAATCTTGGGTAGCTTCATCTTCGTAGAGTTGGGCATTGGTTCTGTTATTTTCAGAGTTTCCAACGCAGTCATTAATCCAGTCGACCTCGTCTTCCAACTCATTCTCGATCTTGTCATGGTGGTCATCATGCCAAATGGTCCCAGTTGTAGAGGCGTCCTCTTCTGGGCTGGCGACATTGTGTGGGGTACTACTATTATTATCATTTTTGACATTTGTACCACCGTCGTTGCTTGCAGACGTCGGCGATACAGTTTTTTGACTGCTAAACTCATGAGAGCTATCATCGTGCTTGGCATCTGAAGAAGGTTCACACGCCATATCGGGTACATTTGTGTTCGATGATGATAGACCCCTATTGGCTAAATCTCGTTAGTAACCATTTTGACCGTGTGACGGCTAGTCCATAACTGGCCTGCCGCTTAAACTCACCCCCAGCTCTTCCAAACTTCTGAACCCTTCCAAAGATATTTCTTAAGTTTTGAATCATGGTGTCTGGCCCGTTAGGGTCTATAGTGGAATGCGAATTGATCAAATTAATGCAATAGACAACTTGGTAAATATATGAGACGTAGGTGAAAGAAATTGAAGGAATGTAAGGGATCGGATAGAAAGACAGGAGTGGTTAAGTAGAAAAGGCCGATGGTTTCCGGCTGCCTCGCGCTAGGCAACCATTGATTTGCACCGCTTCTGGGAACGCTTTACAACCACAATACTATAAATAGCTTAAGCGCTAGGGAGCCCGAGAGGGCTAATTGTGCCAAATAGCTTTTTTGAAAAAATATTTTGTTAGGTATACCTTAGTGTGTCGTTAAATGCGCATTATTAAAATATGGGTTTATTACATATATTATCTTGTTATATATTAATTTAATGCACAAAATAGTTTAATCGCATATTTATGCATTAATACGATTTATTTTTAAATTAATTTTTTTTTAAAATTTATTAAAAAAAATTTATTTAATATAATTTATTATATATTAAATTTTAAATAAAATAAAATATATTTTTTTAAAACTTTTATTAAATATAAAATAATAAAATAATAAATATTAATATTATATTATTATAAAAATAATTTAATTAATAAAATAAAAAAATTATAAAACTTTAAATTATTTAAATATAAAAAGATTTATATATATAAAAATTTATATATAAAATATTATATATATATATATTTATTTATTTATAATTTTTTATATTTTAAATATTAAAATATTATTAAAATATATTATTATTTAATTTATAATAATTATATATATTTTTTAAAAAGATTTATTATATAAAATAATAATAAATTAAAAATTAAATTTTTTTTAAAAAAATTAAAAAAAAATATTTATAAATAATATAAAATTAATTAATTTATTAATAATTTAATAAATTATAAACTTTTTAAAAAAATATTATAAAGATTTATATTAATATATTAATATATATAAAAAACGATATTATTTTTAATAATTATATAAAAAAAATTTTATATATTAAATAAAAAATTTAAAATTATTTAATAATATTTTATTTAAAAATTATTTATATTTATAAATTAAATATAAAATAAATTATTTTTTAATTTTTTAATATAATTATTATTATTAAAATTATATTTAAAATTAAAATAAAAAGTTTTTTTATAATATAATAAAATTAATTTAATTATAAATATAATAAAAAATTTTATATAATAAATTTAATTTTTATAAATATTTTAATTTTTATAATATTTATTTTTATATTTTATAATTTATTTTAAAATATTTATATAAAATATTATTATAATAATTAAATTTAAAATAATATTTTAAAATAATATAAAATTAATAATAATATTTTTTAAATTTAATTAAATTTATAAAATTTATATATATAAAAAAACGTTATAATTTAAAAATAAATTATAATAATAATATAAAACTTAATTATATAATAATTTTTAATTAATTTTAATAATTTAAATTTTTTATATATATAATAACTTTTAAATTTAAATTTTAATAAATAAAAAAGTTTTTAAAAATTAAATTAATTATATTAATTATTATTTTATAAAAAAAGATTTTTATTTAAAAAAATAATTTTTATAATTTATTTATAAATGAAAAATCGTATTATTATTTTTTAAATATAACGATTTAAAAAAATTTTAATAATAATAATAATAAATTTTTATAAATAAATTAAATTTTATATAATAATAAATATAATTTAATAAATTTAAATTTAAAATTAATATTTTTAAAATTAATTAAATTATTATTTATTATATTTTATAAAAAAATATTTTTTTTATAAATATTTAAAAAAATATATTATTTTAATAATAAAGATTTTATTAAATAAAGTTTTAATAAATTATATTATTAAAAATAAATAATTTATTAATAAAATAAAATTATTAAATAATAAAAATAATAAAAATAAAATAAAATAATAATTTTATTAAAAAAATTAAATTATATTTTATTTTATTTTAAATAATAATATTATTTATTTAAATATTTTATTAATATATATATATAATATTATAATAATATTATTTAATTAAATTTATATAAAAATATATAAAATAATAATAAATTAAAAATTATAAAAAAATTATAAAAAATTATATTAATATAATAATTATTATTATTTTAAATTAATAAAAATATTAAAAATAAATAAAATTAATTAATAAAAATTATTTTATATTAAATTTAAATTAAAAAACATATATTATATATTATATTATTAATTATATAATAAAATATTTTAAATATATATATATTATTATAAATTATAAAAACGTATATATAAATATTTTTTTATAAAATAAAAATATTAAATTAAAAAAGAATTATAATAAAAAATAAATTTTAAATAAAAAATTAATTTTAAATAAAAAATTAAATATTTTATTATTATATAATTATTTAATTATATATTATAATATTATTATTTTTTAAATATTATATTAAAAATTATATATTTTATTTTATTTTTTTAATTATTTAATTAATTATAAATATTAATTTTATAAAGGTTTTTTTATTAAAATATAAAATAAATATATAATTTATTATTTATTTATTATTTATATTAATTTTTAATATTTTAATTAAAATAAAAATAAAATCATTTTAAATATTAATATTATAAATTATATTAAAAAGATAATTTCGTAAATAAATTTATAAAATAATTAAATAAAAATATTATAATTAAATTATAATTTTTCGTTTATTTTTTTATAATTTAAACGTTTTTATAAAAAATTAAAAATATTATAATAAAAATTTATAATTTAAAAATTATTAAATAAATTAATAATTTTATTTATAAATTAAATTTAATATTTTTATTAAAAAAAACTTAACGAAAATTTTATTATATTATTTTAAATAATAAAACGTTTTAATATTTTATTAACGTTTTAAAAGATTATTATATAAATATTTTAAAATTTTAACGATTTTATTATAATTAAATATTTACGTTTTAAATGTATAATAAAAAACTTTATATAATTATAAACGTATTAAAATTAATTTTTCGTATTATTAATAATAATCTTTTTAATATTAAATTTTCTTTATTATAAATAATTAAATATTAAAATTTTTTTTAAATTAATAAACTTTTTAATATTAAATAATATTATTTTTCGTTAAAATAACTTTATTAAAATTATTATTAAAGTTTCGTTTTAAGTTTTTAAAGTTTATATTTATATATTAAATTAATAATTTAATTTATTATAAAATTATTAAATTAAACGAAAAGATTTAATAATAAACGTTATTATTTTAATATATATAATTTATATAATTAAATTTTTAATTTATATATTTTTAATAATATATTAAATATTTTAAAATTAAAAATATAATTTTTAAGTTTTAATATATTTATTAATAATGAAAAAATTATTATTATTTAATTTTAATATATTATAAAAAAATATTATAAAAATAAAAAAAAATTATTTATATATATTAAAAATTAATTATATTTATATTATAATAAATATTTAATATTAATAAATATATTATTATTATATAATTAATAAAAAAAAATTATAAAAAAAATTAATTAAAAAATATTTTTAATAAATATAAATTTATAAAAAATAAAAATAATAAATAAATAAATATATATATATTTAAATTTTATTTAATTATTTTATATAATATAAAAATTTTTTTAATATTATATTATACATTATAAAAATATATATATAAATCTTTTTATAAAATAAAATAAAATTTATAATAAAAATTAATTTTAAATATATAATATAAATAATTTATTATTATTTTTTAAATTATATTTATTTATTATTTATTTATTTATTATATAAATAAATTTTTATTATTTTAATTTTATTATTATATAATTATTTAATTATATATTATAATATATATTTATAATTATTATAAATTTAAATAAAAAAAATATTATAATTTAATAATAAATTTTTATTATAATTTAAATTTAAATTTTAAAATAACTTTTAATAAATTTTAATAATTTTATATATATATTTAAATTAAAATTTAAATTTTTATAAAAAAATTTTTTAAAAATTAAATTAATTATAATTTTATATAAAAGATTTTAATAAAAAATTATTTTTATATTTTATTTATAAAAAAAATTATATTATTATTAAAATACGCGAATAAATATTAATTTTAAATAACTTTTAAAAAGTAAAATCTTTATTATTATTTAAAAAAGTTTATATTAACTTAATTACAAGCTCGAATTATATATTAATCTTTATACTTTAAATATTATACGTAATACTTTAAAATACTTTTAATATTTAACTTTTTATTATTATTATAAATCGTTATTAAAGCACTTTATTTATTAATACGCCTTTTTACATTAATAAATAATTAATTTTTTTAAAACTTTAAAAAACTTAAAAAATTAAATTATAAATTTATTAAAATTAAACCTTTAACTTTCGTATTTATTTTCGTAATTTAATTACTTAATTATCGGCTTTACTTATATTATAATATTAATAACCTCGCTTGTATATATACGCTTAAAGTTTAATTAAGTTGTTATTTATTAATAAATTCTTTAATTTTATATATAAAACTTACGATATTATTAACTAATACGTTATTAATTATATAAAGTTAAATAAAGTTCGAAATTTTTAACTTTAAAAATAACAAAAAAACCTTAATTAAAAGCTATTAATTATTAATTTCTTTTTTTACATTATACATTATAAATATTAAAAAAAACAACCGATAAAAACGAGTTTATTTAATAAAAGCTAAATTAATTTAAAAGTCGCTTTAAATCTTTTAAATTAAATATTAAAAAAAAAAACCTTTAAGTTAAATAAATATAATAATTATAAAAAGAATATTATAATAATATAAAATTTTAAAAAATAACGATTTTCTTTTTTATAACGAAAGTTTAATAAATATTATTCTTTTATTACTTTAATTAATTTAATTTATTTATTAATTAATATATTTTTTTATTTTTTAAATAACTTTTAAATTAATTTTAAATTTAACTTTATTATAAATTCGCTAAAAGTTTTTTAATTAAAAAGTTTAATAAAGTTATTTATTAAACTTTCGTTCGTTTTAATATATTAAATCTTAATATAATTATTATTAATTTTTTAACGTATATAATAATAATTAATTTAAATATAACGCTTTTTTTTAAACATTATAATTTCTTTTATTCATTTTAATATACTTATATTATCCTTTAATAAAATAATAAATCCTTTAAATATTAAATTAAATTTTTATAAAAAGTTTTTAATATTAATTACTTTTATTATTATAATATTTAAAACTATATATTTAATTTTCGTTATATAACGAATAATAATTATTTAAAGCTTTAAAATTTATATAATAAAAGCTTTTATTATATAAAATATATAACTTATAATTAATTTATTTAAATTAAAACTATTATCGTAATTAAAATTTATTACTTTAAATAATTTAAAGTTATTATATTTATAATATAAATATTTTTTATTTAAAACTTAATATTAAATTAATAAATTTATAATATTACTTATATATTTTAATAAACGTTTAATATAATTTATATATTTTAATAATAAATTATTTATAAATTAAATTTAAATAAACGTTATATAAATTATATTAAATTTAATTATATAATTTAAAAAATTAAACCTTTTAATTAAGCTTATATATTTAAATATTTCGTTTTTAATAATAATTCTTTAATTTTAAATTATATATTATTTATAATTTAAAACAAATAAAATAAATAATAACTTTATATCGTTTATATTTATTATTTAAAGTAACTTTTTAATATATTATTATTAATTTAAATATATATTATTAATAAAACTTAACTTAATAATATAAATACTTAAAAATTAATTAACTTCGCTTAAATCTTTAATAATAACTATTTTAATAATAACTTTTATAAACTTCGTAAAACGTTTTTTATTTACGTTAAATAATAAAGAATTATTAATATATAAAGTTATAATATTATTTATTTTAAAATTTAAATAAATAACGTTATTTAATATTAAAATTATAAAACTTAATTACTTTAAAATAATTTTAATTTTTACTTATTAAATTACATTAACTTATTTAAATTTATATAAAAAATTCATTAATTAAATAATATAACTTAAGTTATATTTACATTTTTCTTTTTTTTTAAAATATACGTCGAAATACTTTTTTAATAATAAAAACATTTTTATAAATAATTTCTCTTTTAACTTATTATTAAAATATATTATAATAAAGTTTATTTTTATAATATATTAATTATATAAAGTTATAAAAGTTATAAAAATTCGCTAATATATAACTTAAATTATAATTACGATAATTTTATTATAATTAATACCTTTTCGTTATATAAATCTTTTTACGTATATATAAGCTTTTAACTTTTTAAAATCGCTTATTAATATAAATTTCTTTCGTAATACTTATATAATATTTATTAAATACTTATATATTACTTCGATTAATAAAGTAAATTTAAATAATTCTTAATTAATATTCTTTTATATTTTTATAAATATTATTTTTATTTATAAATTTCTTTTAAAGCTTATTAAAGCTTTCTTTAATAACGAATTATCTTTAAACATTATTATTATTAATTTATATATTTTTAAATACTTAAAAAAATTTAATATTTTATAAAAATCTTCGAAAATATTATATCGTTTTTTTTTAAATAAAAACATTATTTATATATAAAAATAAACTTATATTATTACTTTAAAAGCGTTATTAAAACTTATAAATCCGCGTTTTTAATCGTTTATAATATTATTATTAATAAAATTAAATTTAAAACTATATTTATTAATATTTTCGCCTTTTTAAATAAATTATATTTAACGCAATTTAATTATAATTTTAAAATATTTTTTAAAAACGTTATATATATAAAGTTTAAAAAATTTTTTTTTTAAATAATTACGTTTATATTTAATAAGTTATTTTTTATTTTTTTTATTCGTTTCGTTATTAAATATAACGTTATTATTATCGTTTTAAATATTAACTTTTTATTTATTTTTTTTATTAATTTAATAATAAAACCATTTTTAAACTTATTTTAAAAATAATTAAATAATATTTTTTAAATTAAAAAAAACATTTAATTTCATAAAATCTTTATATATTATAATATAAAAGATTATAAAAAAACGTTCTTTTTTTATTAATTATATAATATAATTACTTTCTTTTTTATATTTTAAAAAAATACCTTTTATATCTTAATTAATTAATTTTTTAAATTAAACTTTTTTCTTTTAATTAATAAATATAACGTAACGTAATTTTAAAATATATAAATACTTATAACGAAATAAATAATTACCGTTAAAATTTAAACCTTTTTAATAAATTTTTATAAAAGTTATATTTTTAATTAATAATTAATTTATTTTATTAATTATTTTAATAATTACTTTTATAATATAATTTTAAAAACATATAAAAATTCTTATTTAAATTATATAAGTTTTAACTTTGTTTTATATAAATTTAATAACGTATTTTATAATTTTATTTTAATATTAATTATAAAATAATAATAATTAAAGTTTAATATTACATTTTTTATAAAATTCGTTTATTTTAAATATATTAAATTTTCGTTTATTATTTAATTTTAAAACTTAAATTATTTTCTTTTTATTATTTTCGTTAAAAAGTTAATTAATAAAATATTAAATTATTTTTTTAATATAACTTTATAAATATTATTAAATATTACTTTTAATTTTTATTAACTTTATATTATAATATTAATTATAATTCTTAATTATTAAATTATAATATAAATTATTACGTAATAATACAAGTTATATTATATTTATATCGCATTATATAATTTCGCTTATATAAATTAATTTCTTTTAAACATCTTTTAATAAAAACTTCTTTATTTTTATTATATTATAAGCCGTATAAAATAAAGCTTTAATATCTTTAAACTTAAAATTTATATTATAAAATCGTTTAATAATTTAAATTAAACGTTTAATATTAAAATAATAAAGTTAATAATATTATAAAATAATTTTCTTTATAATATTTTTGTTTATTATAACTTTTTCGTTATTATTAAACTTAAATATTATATATTAAAAAATAATTAATTTATTATTATTACCTTTTAATATATATCTTTATTTATTATTATTAATTTCGAATTTAAATATATTAAAAGTTTATAATAAAAACCTTTATCTTTTTACATTAATTATTATAAAAATTTTTTTATTTAATAACTTTAAAATATTATAATTTAAATAATTACTTTTTTTATATTATATTTCGTTAAAAAGTATTTTAAACGAAAACTTTTTAATAATTAAAATATATAACATTATTAAGTTTAAACGAAATTTATTAAATTTAATTAATTATTATATAACGATATTAATAATTAAAATATAAATAAAATTTACTTTAATATTAATAATAAAATAACTTTATTTAATACTTTTAATCGTTTTTTTAATTAAATCGTTAAAGTTATTAATAATATTAACATTTAAGTCGTTATTTTATAATAATTAATTTTTCGTATTATTTATAAAGTATATTTAAAAAATTATTACTTAATAAATAATAATCGTAACGTTTAAAACGCTTTTTTATATAACTTTTTTAATATTTTTTTCGTTTTTAACGCTTTTTTACTTAATAAAAGTTAAAGTTATAACGCTTTTTAACTTAATTTATTAATATATAACATTAAAAGTTAATTTATTATATTATTCGAATAACTTTTTTAATACATTTCGCTTTATAAAAGCAATAATTAAAAAAATAAAACTTTTATATATATTTTTAAATTTAATCGAAATTATTAAATCGTTAAATTTAATTAAATAATCGTAATTATTATAATCGTTATTATTATTAATAACTTTATTTTTACTTTTATTTTTACTTTTATTATTATCGCTTTTTCGTTTTTCGTTTTTATAATATTAAAATATATATTTATATTTATTATAATTAAAATAAAAAAACTTTTTTTTATCGTTTATAAAAAACTTATTAAATCGATTTTTCTTTTATAAATTTAATCTTTTTATTTCTTTATTATTATTACTTTTTTAAATATATAACTTCGTATTTTTATATAATTTATTAATACTTTTTATTTAATTTTAAAATTTAACATTAAAATTTTTAATAAACTTATAAATAAAATAATTAATTATTTATAATATAAAGCTTATAATTTTATATTAATAAATAACTTTATTTTTTATAACGCTTATAAATATTATAATATAAACGACTTTATTTAATTTTATATTAATTAATTTTATTTCTTTTATATATTTTTAAAATTATATAATAAAAGTAAAAGAATTTCTTTCGTTATATTTAAAGTTATAAAAGTTATTTTAAATACTTCGTTAACGTATTACATTAATTATTAAAAAGATAAATTATAAAATCTTTAATATTTTAATTTTTAAAGTTATATTTATAATTAATTATTAAAAATATTATTTATAAGTTTTTATAATAACTTTTATAAACTTAATTTTAACGAATTTAAATAACTTTATATTTTTTTCGTAATTAACTTTTTTTAAAGTAAAACTTAAAGTATTACATTAAAGTTCTTAATTATCGAAACTTTTAAAATAATTTTTCTTTTTAACTTTAAAAAAAAACTTCTTTTATTTTTTTTTAAAAATTTTTTTAACGAATTTACGTAAACTTTTATTCGTTTTTAAAAATTTAAAAAAACGAACTTTTTAAATATTATAATCGAAATCATTTAAATTTAAATTACTTAAATTTAAATTATTAAAACTTATACCTTATATATTTTTATATTATTTATTAAACTTATTTATTTATTAACTTTTTTTATAATAATACGAAAAAAAAATTTTAATTTTTTTATTTATTTAATTTCGTTATTTCGATATTAATTAAATTATAATAATTTTTTAATAAAATAATTATTAATAAAGTTTTAAATTATTATTTATAAATATTATAATAAAGATTTATAAAATATAATTATTTAAATTATAAAAAATACGAAAATCTTAAATAAATTTAATATATAACTTAACTTATTATAAAATTAATATTATAAAAAAAAAATATTTATATATTTAAATAAAAAAAAATAAATAATTTATTTATTTATTTTATATTAAATATTTAAATAAACCTTATAATTAAAGCTTTAATAAAATAAACATTAAATTTAATTTTACTTTAAATAATACGTTTTTTATATTTAATATTATAACGTTAAAATATTATAAAATAAGTAAATTTATATTTATTAATAATTACGTATTTATTAATATTTATATTTATTTTATATAAATTTTATTAAATGTTAATTATACATTTATTTATTATTAAAATATAACGTTTATATATTTATTTTATATTAATTTATTAATTACGTAATTAAAGTTAATTTTAACGTTACGGTTATTTATATATAAGTTTAAATTTTATATTTATATACTTTTAAATTACTTTATAATAACGTTTATATCGTTTTAATATTAATTTATTATCTTTTATTATTAAACTTTTATTATTAATACGATTTATTTTTTAACTTAAGCTTTTTTTATAAAGTTATATATAATACTTTTAATATCGTTTATTATTATAAAAGGTTTATTAAACTTATAATAATTTATAAATATTAATAAAAAAAAAAGTTATATATTTAATTTCGATAAAAAGAAACGAATTAATATAATAACGTTAAAGAATTAATTTAAATAATCGATTTATTTATAAAATTTTATAACTTTTTTATTATTAAAATAAAATTGTTTAAATAAGTAAAAAAGTTATTTAATTATTAAAGTTTCGATTAAATTAAAAAAGTAAAATATTAAATTATAATTTAATTTAATAAAAAAAAAAGATAAATATCGTTAATAACGTAATCGTTATAATCTTTAATAATATTAAAGATTCGTTTACTTTTCGTTATTATTAATATCGATTTTTTTTATAAATTCTTTAAATTAAAATTAATAAAACGTTATTATAAATAATATATTTATCTTTATATAAATTTTTTAATTATTAATTTATAAAACCGAAATTATTATTATATTAAAATATACGAATAAATATTAATCTTAAATAACTTTTAAAAAATAAAGTTTTTATTATTATTTAAAAAAGTTTATATTAACTTAATTATAAACTTAAATTATATATTAATTTTTATACTTTAAGTATTATACGTAATATCTTAAAACATTTTCGATATTTAACCTTTTATTATTATTATAAACTATTATTAAAGTACTTTATTTATTAATAATTATAATTATTATTAATAAAATAATAATATATTAAAATTATATTTTAATTTAAAAATAAAAAGAAATTAATAATTAATTAATTTAATTAAAATTAAAACTTTTATAAAATAATAAAATAATTTATTTAATATTAATATTTATATATATAATAAAATAATTAATTAAAAATAAAAATAAAAATAAATATTTAATTAATTAATTATTATAAATATTATTTTATATTATAATTATTTAATATATATATATTAATATAAAATTTAAATAATATTAATTATAAAATAATTATTTATATTTAATATAATTTAATATAAAATAATTTTTATTTAATATTAATAATAATAAATTAAATATTAAAATTATTTTAAATTGTTTTTATATTTATTATTATTTAAAATATTAAATATTAAAATATATAATATAATTTTATATTAATTATAATTCTTTTATATATAAGTTATATATAAATTATAATAAAAAAATCGTTTATTATATATTAATAATTATTTATAATTTTAAATAAAACTTTTTATTAAATTTTTATAAATTTATAAATTTAATTAAATATTATTAATATTTACGATTAACGTTAAGTTTTTTTAATTATATTATAATAATAATATAACGTTATAATAATTATAACGTTATATTATATTAATTTTATTATTAATTATTATAATAAATTATAATAAAAATATTATTAATATATTTATTAAAAAAGTTATATTTAATTAATCGTTATAAAATTATTATAAAACTTAAAAAACGATAAAAGTTATAATTATTAATAAAAATAAAATAAATTTTTTATTAATTAATAAAATAAAATAAATTTATTAATTATTTTATTTATTAATTATTTTTAAATAAAGTTATTTAAAAATTTATTTAATTAAATCGTAACGAAATTACGATTAAAATAATAATAATTAATCGTTATAAAAATTAAGTTTATAAATAAATAAATTAAATTTAATAATAATACATTATAAATTAATAATTAATAAAATCTTTATTAATTATACGATATTTCTTTATTAAAAAATAATCGAGATTATATCGTTATTATTAAATATTTATTATTAAAAAAAAACTTTAAGTTTAAATTTTAAAAATAATAAATTAATAAAGTAATTATTAAAAAATTAAAAAAATAATTTTTAAAAAAAATAATTAAGTTTTTAATTATTAAACTAAATAATTTTTAAAATATATAAATTAATATAAATAATTTTTAAATAATAATATATATTTAAATTGTTAAAAATTATTTATATAATTATAAATATATTATATATTTTTATATTTAATAATTTAATTTATTTATATTTATTTATATTATAAAATTTAAATTAATAATTTTAATAATTTTTTAATTTATAATATTTTAATTTTAAAATATAAATAAAAAATTTATATATTTATTTAAAATTTAAGTTTTATTATTTTTATTATATTTTATTTAAATAATTAATTATTATTTATAAATAATTATATTATTATTATTATTATTATTATTATTATTATTATTATTATTATTATTATTATTATTATTATTATTATTATTATTATTATTATTATTATTATTATTATTATTATTATTATTATTATTATTATTATTATTAATTTATTATATTATAATTATTTTTAAATATTTTTATATTTTAAAACGTTTATATTTATTAAATAATAATTATTTTATTAAATAATATATTAATATTTAATTATTATAATTATATTTAAAATATAAATAATTTTAAAAATATTAATAATTATTTAATTAAAATTAAATAATAAATAATTAAAATTAAATAATTTATATATTATATAAATAATAATTAATAATAATTAATTATATAATAAAATATAATAAAAATAATAAAATTTTAAAATTTTATTTTATAATAATAAATAATAAATTTAAATTAATTTTTTTAATAAATATTATATATATATAATAAATATTTTAAAATAAAAATAAAACTTTTTAAAAATTTATACTTATATCGAATATCGTATTAACCATTATTTTACATTTTACACCGAGCGTGTAAAATCATAAGGGTTTTAACTATTTGGCACAGTTACCCCTCTCGGCCGCCGTAAAGCGCCCGTCTTCCACCAAGCCACCATAACAAGCGCCTATTCATCTAGGTAACTGAATTGTGGCAAGGCGGCAAATAATAATTGGACTACCTTACCAATTACTATATAAAAGTTGGCGGTAGTTGCAGCTTGTCGCCCAAAATATGGCCTATGAAACACTCTACCCCGGTCGGCCCAATATGATAAAAGAAAGACATCACAATGTTACAAAATGGCATGGCTATAAGCGCCGTGTCACCAGGGGGGTTCCCGGATGCCTATCGAAGTTCATTGTCACCGATTGTTACAGGTATTTAGAGACAAATTTCCCTCCCTTCATGAAGTAGTGTTTTCATCTCATTACTATTCCCTTTAAGGTATCTTCAGTTTATCAACGACGAGCTTGCCGCAATAAATACGAAGGCTGGAACACCATTTTTCAAATATATTTGCGAGACTCCATCATCTTTAGTTTCATTACGCCAAAATGGAGCAAGAATTGGGATACCAACGTATAGTCCGTATCAACGAGAAAACGGCGGATGACTCCATGATGGAGATGAAGCTCGCAGAGGATAATTTTGACATCATCCTCGCCAAGGCTAAAGTAGTAGCCACATCGACAGTCCTGGCTCATTTCATTGGGGGGGAAGAGATGATAGCCCCCCTTGAGCAGCTTATTGGCGATCTTAAAACTACCTTCAAATTCATCCGGCTCGAGGCATTATCTAGGTACCCGCAACTCAATCTGAGAGGAAAGCTCCTCCCATCGAATGGAGAAGCCTTTCCCAATATGCTGGCCCAATACAAATGCATTTGTCCCTTGACAGTATTCTTGCGATCGGTTGCCCAAGGCCTTACACGACTACACGCCAGGAGCGGAGATGATGCCTGGAGGAGCATTGGTCCGCTTCGAACACTTCTCGTCAGTCTAGAAGAAAGGCTCGTATCATCACACAAGACGTGGCCAGGATTGGCCAAGTGTATCATGTTTCATGAGGAACACTCACAGTTTACCGTTACATCGAGTACAGCTAAATACTCGTGCCTCTTAGGTATGCGAGATTTGGCTGCCGAAGTAAGAAATAGACACATGGACTCTATGAAAGCTAAATGCACACCTGAAGTCATATCACGCATTGCAGCTGTTGATAAGGACTCCATTGATCTAAATACTCACTTTAAAAAACGAAAGGGAGAGCGCGACGAAGCATGGATACAGTGGCAGAATCCCTTTTCAGATCAGAATAACAAGGTTCAAGTGCCGGGTTTAGGGGCTACCTTCAAGCACGGGAGGGGAGTACATGGTGGCTTGCCTGCTCGACTATTGGCGTTTCGAAATGGACAAGCCACCCGTAGCTCGGGATGCAGAGAATAGGTTCACAGTACTTGCAAGGCGAAGTTATGAGGCATATTCGTATGCAGAATGGGAGTTGTGGGTTATTAATATTTAGCGGTGTTAACAAGTAAAGAAATTCTTAACTTAATTAATTACTTGATTTGTTTTACTTAATTAAATAAAGGTTTTCTCGTTATTAATTAAATTAATAAAAGGTTATTTTTTAATTAATGTTTTTTAATAATTAATATATAATTTTAACTTATATTAATTTTTAAACGAAATCGTTAAATATTATTTATAAAAGTTAAAATTATAAAGCCGTTCGTAATATTTTTAAAGTAAATTCGTAATACGTTTTTAATATTATAAACCTTAATAAATAAATTAAAATAAACCTTTACGTTATTAATTACGAATTTAATAACTTTTTTTTTAAATAATAATATTTTATATATTAAAGTTAAGCATTTATTAAATGCTTTTTAATAAATTAATTTTAAAATTATTTTATTTTTTATATTTATTTTACGATATTTAACGCTTTTTATTAAATTCGTTAAGGTATTATTATTATTATTTATATCGAAAAGATATTTTTTCGTAAACGATTTTTTTAAATAATTACTTTTAAATTACTTAATATATATTAAAAAAAATTACTTTAAATAACGATAAATTTTATTAAATATATTATTTATTTATAATTTAATTTAATAATATATTTTAATATTTTAAATTATAATAAATACATTATTTTTATTTTTAATAAATACGATAAAAATAATAATATTATTTTAAATAAAAGTAAAAAGTTTTAATATTATTACGTTTATAATAAAAAAAATATAATAAAGATTTTAAAAGTTAATGTTATTATTAATTTTATATATTATATTAAATATTATAATAACATCGTTCGTTTTAAAAAAAATAAAGATTTAAGTTTTATTTTAAATAAAAAAAAAATATATTTACGTTATCGATTTATTAATAAATTCGAGATTATTTTCGAAAGTAATTTATACGAAATACGTTTAATAATTATAAATAATACTTTATAAAGTTAATTATAATATATAATATTTTTTTAATAACTTACGTTTAAAATTAATTTTAAAATTTATTAACTTTTTTTAATTAAAACTTTATCGTTAATTTACTTCGTAACTTTTATATTATTATTATTAATTAACTTTAATAAATTTTCGAATTAATACGTAAAATTATTATATTATAACTTTAAAACGACGCTTTTTTAAAGATTTATTTTTTCTTTAATATATAAGAATTATTTAATAAAAAAAATATTTAATATAATTATTTACTTTATTAATAAATAATAAAAATTATATACGTAATTTATAACTTTAAAACGCGTTATAAATAATTATATTATAAATAATATAATAAGTTATTTTTATAAAGTAATTAAATTATATAACATTAAAAACCGATTTAATTTTTTTATTTTAAATAACGCGAATAATTAATTATTTAAGTAATTTATATTATATAATTATTAATTAAATATTTTAATTAACGATAAAGCTTTTCGTTTTATATTTAAATCGTTTATATCTTTTAAATCTTTTTTATTTAATTAATTTCGAATTAATTAAATTTAAAAAATAATAAATTTACGACGTTTTTATTATTAAAGTTATATTATTAATATTATTATTATTACTTTTATATTTATTAAAATAAATAAAAAAAATTAAATAATTATTATTAAATTAATAAATAAAGTTAATAAAGTAAATACTTTTATTAAACGAATTTTATAACGTCGTAATTCTTTTTAAAACGAAATATAAGCTTTTAAATTAAAAAAGAAAAATTAAAACTTTAAAATTTTAAATATATTTATTAATAACTTTTTTAATAATAATAATAATAAAAAGAAAATAAATAATTTTATTTTAAACGTATTTATTTATAATATTAACGATTTTAACGAAAAATTTAATTATTTTTTTAAAATATATAATAATATAAAATAAAATAAAATATTAAAAGAAATATATAATTCGTTAATTTTTAAAAAACTTATTAATAAATTTCATTACTTTTATATATAACTTTAAAATAAAAATATACGAATATTATATAAATATAATATTAATTTTAAAAAGTAATATTATTTTAAAATAATAATTAAAATTCTTTTATTATTTAAAAAATTAATACTTTATTTCGAAAATAATTAAATTAATATTAAATTAATAATATTTTTATTATATAAATTTAAAAAAAAAGCTTCGAAAATAATTACTTAAATTCGAATTATTAAAAAAATAAAAAAATAATATATAAAGCTTTTATTATTTATTAACTTTAATTAATTTTAAATTTTTATAATTTAATTTATAAAATTTCTTTTAAGTTATATTAATCTTTTAATATATAATATTTTAACTTTTTTAAACATTTAATTAATATATTTTAAAACGTAAATATAATTTAATTAAACGCGAACTTAAAATTATAATACGCTTAAATATACGAAAAGAAAAAAAGTAATAATAACTTTAATAAAACAAATTCGAAACTTTTTTATAAAAAAAAACTTTAAAAAAATTCGTATTAATTTAAAACGTATTTATAAAATATTTTAAAAATATCGTAAAATATTAAATAAAGTTATTATATATTAAACTTTAATTATTTTTTATTTTAATAAACGCTTTAAAAATATTAAAACGATAAATAAAAACTTAACTTAAAATATTAAAAAATAAATTATTAAACATTAATTAAAACATTATATAAATGTAAATAAAATTATTAATAATTTTTTTTAAAAAATTATTATAATAACGCTTAATCTTTTATTATTATTAAAAAAAAACCATTATTTTATAAATTATTTTTTTAACGAAAACGTTAATTTAAAAGTTATATTTTAAAATTTTAACGATAAACTTTAACGTTATTTAAAAATAATAATAAATTTTATAAAATTAAATAAAAACGTTATTAAATAATAAAAAAATTATTAAAAGAAATTTTTTAAATTTAATCGTTTCGTTATAAATATATTATTAATATTTATTATATTCGTAAAATATAAAAAAGTATTTAATTAATATAAGCTTACGATAATTTTATAACGTTAAAAAATTAAAATTACGATATTAAAAGTTATTTAATACTTAAAGTATTAATTTAACGATAATTTAAAAAAATTATAATAAATAATTATTAAATTTATAATAAATTTAAAAGCTTTAAAAACTTTAATAACTTTTAAAATTATATTAAATTAATATTTAAGCCGATTCTTTAATATATTTAATTAAGTTAATTTGTAAATAACTTTAAAAACAATTAAAAGTAAGTAGTTTTTTAATTGTTCTTGTTTTTAATAAGTAATTTTATATAATTTACTTGCTTAACTTGGTAACACCGCTGCTAACATCTCCACGCCACGTTCACAGAAACCGCATTTCGCTCCGATGGGAGGGATGATTGGCGCAAGAACAATGTACTCCCAGCATACAACGCAACCTCCACCTCAAGACAGGTATATGGCTAGTCGTAGAACATTCGACCATTAGGGTGGGTTTTGTTCGTTATTTTCTTGGGGCGTGGCACATATGACAGATGTATTACAGGTGCAGGCAACCTTGAACCTAATAGATGAAGGGACAAGTTAAATTATTAAGAATTTGGCTGATTATATTCTCCAATACACTGTATATCAAAGGCTTTCCAAGCTCCTTAAGTGTGCCCGTTCTTTAATGTCTTGTCATATTTAAATCACCTCGATTTCAAGGTAGGTAAATCACATCAGGAATTAAATGAGACGTTAATGATTTCCAAACACTCAAAAATCGATTGGTTAAATTTCGCTGCGGTCCAATGCCAGTCAACTTGGCAGAGAGGCCTTTCGTCGGATAGCGAGTTTCTTAGAGTTTTGCATCGACTACATTTCAGTTTTGAGCTATTGTGACTGCTGCTGTCCTAAGGGGAATAATCGACGCTGTATTATGACATGATTGGTGTTCGAGCGCTCTGTGTGGTCCTGGTGTTACGTGTAGAGTTGTGGTCTGATCTAAGGTTCATGTAAGCAAAGCTAGGTATGATATGACTTAGGCTCTCCTGAATCCATGCTAAAGGCAATGGGGCCTGAGATGGTAAAGTCTATATGACACATTCTAGTAGATAGATAGGCGACTTATATGTTCGGGTTGACTGGCGGGGGGTTCTTGGGAGAGCAGACCGCGATTGGGTTAATATCAGACCTAGCAAAGCCACCGGAGTGAATAATCAACTTCCCAGATCGTAATATTGATCAAAAAAGGGACCATTCGCTTGCATGCCTGCCTGCTTGCGAACCAACTGCACGGCAATGGTACCTGACGCTCTGCTACCACCTTACACTAGCATAAATACGTGCTTCAAGGTCGTTGTAGTTATCGTCACTGGCTTCTCTGGATGGACGGGGACCTCTAGGGAGCGAAACAGAACGTATTCGACTGCGGCCAAGGGGATCACTGGAACTTGCTAAAACTCCAGGAGACTCAAAGTCCAGCCAGCGTTTAATGAGCTTATTAACATGCCATAAGTTGTTTGTTATTCCAAAGATTGTATATTAAGCGTAGGGTGATGTCAGGTTCCATTTTAGCAGGTTGTCAGGCTTCACTGTGATAAGGGGGGAGGGGGGATCTAGTTCTGTTCCGACACCTTGGATGGCATATCCGTAATTACATTCAGTACATGGTACCCGCATTCTCTAATAACGATAATCACTGGCCTAAATTCAAGAGGAGGGTCCCGGTACCGATATTCTCGTCCTAGGGTAACTTCTTAAATAACAATGGTGCGGCTACAGGGGGCATAATATTGAAGTTGTGTACCCCATTATGTTTGCCCCTCCTCTACATATTTGATATCGTATTCTGTTAAAAGATGGATAAACATAAGCTTTAGTGTCTCCTGAGCGAGAAAGCGGCCCGGGCAGGCATGTAGGCCACTCCCCCAGTTGATAGAGTCGTCCGAAACCGACGCAAAGTGAAACTTGGTGGGATCGATATCTTGTCGCTTCCTTAGCCAGCGCTTCGGGTCGAACATCTGTGCATTTGGATGAATCTCCGAGTCTAGATTGAGCTGCTGGCTGGCGAAGGAAACCTGGGTCCCTGCTGGAAGATGAAATCCGTCCTTGAAGGTAATATATGGACTAACAACTAGCCGTTGCATAGTTACTATACGCCTATATGATTAGCACTCCAAACCAACGGAATAACCAGCGGAATAGATCTAGTAACTCCTAGTTGGACGTACGTTGAGTGAGCGTATTCAAACGCTGGCTTTCTTTCATAAAGCTGTCCAGGGTTCGCAATGCTGATAGTGCACTGCGGTTCCAAATAGGATACTCCTTCCGTACTTGTGCTATCTCTTCTTTGATTTCCGCCAGCGAGTTGGGATTCTCCATCAGGTCGAATAAAGCCATCAGGGCAGTCGCCGAGCTACTGTGGATGGACGCGACGGTTATATTTAGCTCGTCTTGGGCCAACTTCTCTGGGCTCAGCGTTAATCCCCGGATTTTATATACACCCACGAGCCACTGGACGGCATCGCCGGCATCGCCACCACCAGCTGGCTTCCCCTTTATCGTCTGCTGTTGGGTGTCACGAATCCGAGCTTGTAGGACTGGCCGCAAAATTGCAGCTGCCTGGTTGCGATACATGACCACAAGTCTGGCGTCGGGGTCGAAGTACTTAGCTAGCCAGCGGATAGAAGGATGATATTTGGCTCGCACTTTCGGAATCGCCTTCAAGACGGTGTTGGTATATTGAAGTGTCGTATCCAGCCATTTATCATTGTTGCACAGCTCTGTGCCGACCAATACTCGTGCTGTAATGCGAGTGAACATCTTCAACAAGATTTGGTACGGCTGTATTGAGGTCCAATCTAGAAGCCCGGACTTTAGTAAATGAGTGAGGAATTTATCAACGGGAACATCAGTACCTTCGCATGGTGGCATAATGTCGCGATATGCAGCAAGACATTGCTCTTGCATTGGTTCGATCAAATCATCTGACGTAATAGGCCGTCGAATAATCGTCAGTAATTATTCCCACGTAGTCGGTCTTGCGAAATTCCATCTAGGGTGTGAACAGACTGAGTGCTCGAGTAAGATCTATCCTCGCCATCGTAATCGCCTCATCCGTCATGGTGGGAGCGCCAACATCATCTAGGATTGCTGACTAGAGATATAATGATAAACACATGACCCCAGGGACGGATACAGCCGTAGCTTACCTTTTCTAGAAATCTGGGAAAGCTCAGCTTACTAGTAGGCGCGCTGCGGACTTCTTCGATGTACTTCATTGGCATTATCACAAGGGAGTTCTTGGGGTCGGATGGGTTACGTATGGAGAATGGCAATCCGTTTTTAAGATACTAATAGCTTGGTAAGAAGATGGAATGAAACATAGAGGAAGGAGAGTGCCTGCCTCATTGTAACCCTTGTCCATGCGGGACTTGGTCTCGTGGATATATCTAGGCTGTGAATTGTCTCCTGTGAACTCCAGATGGGGAATGTCAAGCCTTCGCCGATGTATCAGCATCTGTGTCTAGGCAAACCAAGAGACGGTTGCCGCTACGATTACGAGTAATACGACCGACATGCTGCCTTTGCCTTGGTAGTTATGTTGATATATGGGGTGATAAGTGAAAAATAATGTGAAGCTTAGTATGCCGTTTGAGTTAAACTGTGCGAAGCAGGAGTTGGGGGGTTACAACAAGGGTTAGTGGCAAGGCCGTAGGGCGTAGGAGCGCATCACTAACACAGCCTTCATATGTTTGCTTCGAGGTGACTTGATACATTAAAAATGCGTATTCAATTGAGAACGTTGAATATTCATAACAATTATTAAAATACTGTGGACTTAAGGAGGGGGAGGGGGGAATAAGGCCTAATGGTGGTGGTGATGTGCATGTGAATGTGTTGGTGCAGGGGATCTCTCGTTGGACCAGTCGGAGTTGGAGCTCAATAACAACCGCCAAGCTGGATGTTGGTCCAGGTCAAGTAAGGAATGCCGTTGGGACACGCTTCAATGGCCAATTTTAACAGTTACATTGACTTTCAAATGCTTTGGTCATCCCTTGCGTACAGAGTTGAGTACTCTAAATAAAGGAACAATGCCTGACAAGTAGTAGCAGTCTCCTGGACCCCCATCGCCGAAGCCTGAAAGAGGTGAGCCCTTGTCAATTCCGAAAGAGGCCCACGGCCCGCACTTCTGAGCTATCATGGTGGGTATTATACTCGCAGCTCTCGTAAGTGCCCTGGACGGCTCTACCATATCGACGGTGCTGTCTACCATCGCGGGCGAACTGCAGGTAGGGCTCAACAATTATGTCTAAACAGTAAATATATATTTCTTGACGAGGTACGGAGTGCGCTTGTCACACAGACTTCCAAGCTCTGCACGCAAGCTCTGTTCTGGTTCTTCCTTCAGTGCCGCGTTCCAGCCCCTTATCAGGCAGCTCTCATATCCCCGGGGACTGCGATGGCTGTTCATTTCTACTGTAGTTCTCTTCGTCCTAGGTAGCGGGTTGTGCAGTGGCATATCTAGTAGTGCTATGTTAATCGCTACCCTCGGTGTCTTGGACATGGCACAGCTAACCATCGGCGACACTGTGCCTTTCCGAGAGCAATTTACAACACATTAGCACCGATGTTTATTAGATGCAACTGAGGCCTCGTTTTATCATGCGGTTATAAACCCGAATCCAGCGAAACCTTTTTAGACCAATACCACCACACAATACCTGAAACAAGTACAGGAAGTAAGAAAACACCCGTTTTCTTCAAAGTAGTCACCAAAATCGTCATCTTTCTCTCACTGTCGCCCGCCCTATGAGCCTTCCGATCATTCAAGCGCGGAAACGGTACATCCGGGACCTCCTTGCCCAGAAAATCACACAGGGGCTCCCATCCATCTCCCATACGATACTCCAACCGCTTCTCCGGGGGCACAAGCTCCCTGATCCTCTCATAGTACGCATCGTACGCCGCGCGCGCATTAGCCTCAATTCCCGTCCTGTCCTTGGCACCGAAGAACCCGAAATGGATCTTCCGCATCGTGGGACCAGATCGTATGCCCATGACATGCTCGAGCAGGAAAACAGCAACCCGCGCGGCGGGCGAGAACAACGTGTCGAGCAGCTCGGAACGGTAGCTCGGCCACCAGGACTCGAAATCCCGCTGCACGACGATGACTTTCGCTTCTGGGTACGCCTGTATCAGCTGGTCGGCAAACGGCGACGCCATGTCCGTCGCTATATCGTACTCGGAGCCCCAGAGCTCGTCCCAGTCGGCGCGGGTGAAGCGAGGAGGCCTCGCATGACGAGTATGAGCTTCGGGAGCAGCCTCTGGTGACGGCCAGGTTGCCTCTGCTGCCTTTTCGAGGAGGTCCCACCGCATCCCGAAGGTGTCGTCCGTGCCGTGGTGGGTCTTGTACCCGAGGATGCGGTAGGCTTCCGTGGAGGACCTGGTGGCCATGCGGAAGAGGGCTACGTGGATTACATGTAAGCCTTTGTGGTGGGAGGGCGTTTGCTCGGTTGCCGCCATGGTTAGGTTCGGTTAACAGTTGAGGAGCGAGGTAGCGTCAGTAACCAATCAAACGATGAATTCTCCTCTTTTCCCTCCTTCCTTTTTGCAGTTTAATAAAGAACTATTCTTCTCGTTATTTAGATTTATAATTAGGGTGCATTATATATGATAGGCTGGTTTCGTAAGTAGCTATAGCGAAGTAGAAACTTTAGTGCTCTACGGAATTGTGACAAACAATGTAGACTGGCTAGATACTGTCTGGTGAACACGGCGAGGTCTGAGTAGACGAGAGGGTTGAGAATATGTAGTATCTGTTAGACGTACTTCTTCTTGGGGGATTGAGGTTTAATTGGAGGACCTGAAGGATATCTTAGAAGCCGAGAAACTTTATATAATATCCGTAGCTGCACTGTAGAATTTTGCGATGATGGGTTTAATATACGAAGTAGGCGTTAGGGCAACGTCATGCGACGCTACCAGGGCCCTCAAGGATGGAGTCAACCGGTTCTGTCTAACCGAGTCTTTGATGTGTTGGTTACGAAAAGCCCCCTTACATCCCTAAAATAGATAAACCATGCACACCACGTTATTTAAGCTATGCTGTGGAGCCCATTTCAATTCTTCTCCAACTCGTTGTCGGCGGTGGTCGTCCCCCCTCTGCAGTCGTGCGACATCATTTGATAACATTCGCTATGAAACCACGGATCCATTCACAAATGAGCGATTATCGTAAGAGAGATCTCCCCTGGTTATCACTCAGTTTGGTCATGAGATACAGGCCTTCATCCCAGAGGCGTCCCAGAGCCTAGAGCCGTTGAGAATCGAGGTATTCCCAATGTGGCCGCCTTTATTTGTTGATAGAGGTGATTCATGATCAACTGGTGGAGGTGCTCAGTGGCTTGAACTGTTTGGATGGTTACGGGTCATCCGATCTACCGGACGGCCCTATATAGTCTCAAACATAGATCGGCGGGGAAGATGAAAAAAATAAAGAGGGAAGACCTGTACCCGTTAGAATTACTCAGGTTGCTATACCAGGAGACCGTATGGCCGAGCCCCATTCCGGACAAGCCCAGCAGGGGATGGGACGCCGAAAGCATCAGGCTATTGATGGTCGGCGTATTCGAGCACGCCACGAGTAGGAAATGCATCGTAGCGGCAAACACGCGTCTCGACAATGCCAGATCAAGGAACCGGTTAGAAAGCGTGGCTATCACCCTAAAGATCCTGAGACGGATCCATTCTACGTGGATAATTGGTGGTGATGGTGGTGGTGGTACGCTCGGCAACTTCCTAGCCGGTGCCTTCGACTTATCCCCGACGCAGGAAGCCTACCTAGCCATAGAAGGGAGCGGATAAATGAGAGGCCTACATGAGATGTTCGACGCGAAGCACCACTACGGAGAGAATATCACCTTTCCGGGCTTCGATTCGATAAAGATTAAGATGAGCAAGTCCGGATCAACTTCATCTAGCTAGGGCCTGTCGACGGAGGTTTAAGCGAGGGGCCGGAAGAGTCACCTTGGACTGTCAGTGGTTATGCTTTTCTTCCAAATCTCTTGAAGATGGGGACTGTCTGAGCGATCGTAGACTTTCGTGGGCGAATTCGGCCTGCATTAGTTAAGTGCTGAGGATACGGGGCCTTGGTGGTGCTAACGTTAGTTGTTGGGTGGGGGTTGATTGATATCGTCTCAAGATGGAGGTTGATCCCATTTAGTCTCTATATCTAGCATCTAAGTGCCTCCCCCCGATTTACCATTCGCTCGCATCTAGTCAACACCTGAATCTAACAATGGAGAGATCACGAATTGGCGTGATGATGTTGTCTGTCCTAACTCCGTAGTTTCCTTCTCCAGGAACTAGTCGACCATCTTGAAGGTGAAGGTGGATTGGTTGTCGGCGTGCCAACAAACTCATAGTCTGAACTGCTTGGCTACTTCGATCCCCTCTGCCAGAGTGCCGACTCGAGCATCGATCGCGTAACCCTCGGCCTCTAGCTTCTTGCACTCCTCCCACAGTTTACTAAGCGGCACAAGAAACACTTCTATGAACTCGTTCTCCTCAAGCTCGGGTTTCAGATCTTGGTTCTCTGGTAAACTCATGTCGATTGTGACATGCACCATCCGCAGGTTCGTGTTACAGAATCCGGGATCTAGTAGTGAGGTTAGCTGAATATATGAGACGGACGTGACTGGGCTGAGCGCCTTGGAAGAAAAAAACAACAACGCAAGAGTCTTTAATCAAAATTGTGTAACGTGGCTTGACTTATTCAGCATAAGCCCGGCCTTCGCCGAGCTTACTCACCATTGAACATCATCGGCGAGGTCTCGGCGACCTTCCCCACATAACCGGTCTCCTCCTTCAGCTCTCGCACTGCAGCCACCTCGGCCGTCTCGCCCTCGTCGACGAGACCGGCGGGAACCTCGATGCACACCTTGTCTATCGGAGGGCGATACTGCTTCTGGAGGATGATCTCGGGTCCCGTGGGCTTCTCGACGATGGCCAGGATGCCGACTCCATCGATGTCGCCGCCCTTGGGTCTCGTGCGCCTCTCGGCTGACTCCCAGAGCCGGGTTTTCCCGTTGGGGTCGCTGTACTCAATCCTTGGAGCACGCCATCATCATTAGCCACTATTTCCCGCATTCCGATAGAAAAATTTCGTGGTTTCGCTGCTGCTGCTGCTTACTTCACTAGTTTCGTCCATGCCGCCTCCTCGTTTGACTGGAATGAAGTTAGTTACTTTAGTGAGGTAACACGTGAGGGCTCATGATAAATCATGTGAGTGATACGTACGAGAGGACTAGTGGAAAGAACCTTTGCCTGTGTGTTTGGCATCGTCCCTTCTCTTTGCTCGTCTTACGAACTGTATGATTGGAGTAGCTGAACGAAGTTCGGAATGTATGGAGTCGCCCGAGATGATGATATACGAGATTTGAGGCGTTGTTTGCTCACATACCTACCTAAGGATGCTAAGTACATGCCTAGCTGGTTAGTGTAAGGTGGGGGCTATTTTGGCTCAAGACTCTCTCTCGTATAATTGCATGATATTGGATAAAGGGGTAATTATGTAGGTCATTGAGAGTTGGACTTGGCAGCATACTTACTTACCCAGGCAGCTAGGTACCCTGGAAATACTGAATTAACTTCAATTACGATACATATCTCTCTTTCTTCTACAAAGGTAGATATGTGTAATAATTCAATTGGCCTTTCTCCCCCTCAGTTTATCATCTATCACTTATCATATATTTGAAGCACTTAAGCCATCAGTTCTATACCTACTTATTGTCGGATGTATTTCGAATGGTAAATACCGGTTCCGAAAGCGGGACCTACGTAGTATAATATGAAACTTCTAACACTCCTATTGTCTAACCTGGACTATGTTGCCAGACAGCCAGCCAGAGCCTTATCACGTGTAGAGGTAGGCAATCCATGTCCGTTTCGTTGCCCTGGCCCCCATTCTTCAACTATGGTAGCCCTGCTGTCCTGGTAAGCATATTTTATATATGCATATGCAAGCACTTATCGGATATCGGATCCTGCTGTTCCATTTTTAGCGATGACGTATTAATTGTACTAGTAGAAGCTGAGAAGCTTGTAGGTTCAGTGGGGTGAAATAGAAAACTGGGGGCAGGAACGACTTTAATTGACATGTATTATACGCGGTGCGATAAGATGCGACGCGACTTCCAGTTGTGAATTTTCAAGTTAACTAATCTCAAAGCAAGACATTTTAATGATGGGTGTGCCTGCATACACCCATGGATACAAGCACTTTAGATTCGTTACTTACCGACGTATCTATCTAGGTATCGAACCAATCATATGCTCCTATACTATGCAGGATCGACGTAGTTTCCTAACTTCTATACATCTTATAGTAACAGAAGTAAGTACCGATAAAGGCAGCCTCCCGTCATCTATCAATCTTATCACTCACTTTTAACTTTACGTATATGTAGACCCCTGTATTCATTCAGCTTAACATTTGAACATCACATTGATCGGCTGCAGCCTTGCGACTTTCGCCACCAAGTTGTGAACTTTCAAAGCATCCAAAAAGACGCCCTCTCAGCCCTTTATCTAACTATATCTTTGCCTGCCTCGAACATTCCAAATCTGTATTCAATGTAACTATGACTCCGCCCTAGTAGAATGGGTCGGTCGCAATTGAGTCTGGCAAGACCTCTAGTCAGTACCTAGGTAGTTACAGTTACATACCTAAAAACCAAGTGCCACATAGCCTGCCTACATAACTTACCTTACCTATACTGTTACCATTCACTCAGGCATACTACCTACCTACATATGCATATCTGAGGTTAGGTAGGCTACCTATACCTGTCAACTTAGTATCTACAATCTCCCATGCTAAGCAAGGCAGCCGTCACCTGCCCACTCACTTCCATTAAACTCATCCATTTTGACCAAGCCTGATCGCGCCCGACTTCCCTTCCAAAGATTACCTATTACTATAGGTACTTATTTTCTTTTGGTTTGGGAATTTCTTTCATTTCCACTCATTCAACACACTCTTTTCCCCCCTTCCCATCTATATCTCGTAGTCTTTGTTCTTACACCCCCGGAAGCACGAAGCCTATCTAGTACCAAGCTTAGTACAAGCTGGTCATGTTCATTGAACCTTTCCTCTCTAAATCAAGTGTGGAGGATCACGTATTTCTAAGGACTGACTTTCATCTGGTCGCATCCAGCAAGCGATCCAGCCTCAGGTTGCCTACATAGCCTGCCTACAACTCTACCTTCTATACATGAAGTATGGTGTTAGGCTGACCTGTGCGCCTGTTTCTTCTTTTCCCATCATGCGATGATAACTTGTAACCATATTCCCCACCAAGACATCTGCACAGGCGAGCACCACGCATACACATATACCTACACCTACATACATAAATCCTCAGGCGCGTAGATCCAGACGGAGCCTTGCATCTAATTTCGGGCGCACCGTCTTACAGTACCGTCATCCACAACCAGCCATCCCTATCCCGATCGCCTCGTTTGTTGCTAAGCCATCATGGAGTCGCATAAACAACAAGACCTCGCCTCGATGTCGGAGGAAGATCTCATCTTCCAACAAATGGTACAGCAAGTCGCCAGCGAAACTGCACACGAAGGATATGACTCGCCGGCTAAGAAAGCAGCTACGAAGGCTGCAATTGATCGTGATCTTAAGCAGATCAACGAGGCTCTGAAGCGAAGACGAGCTGCCCAGAGTCAAAAAGGTAAGTCAATCCTCCCTTACCTTATAATTGTTTTTTCCCCTCCTAATTAGGCATTCTTAGGTTCACGTCAAACAGGACCTAGAATTACCACTTCTCAAGGTAGTGAGTCGAGGCACCCTTACCATCCCTCAAGTCTGCTTCCATCCCTAGCTTTGCTAATCATGATACAGGTACATTGCCGATTATAGGAAAGCCCACAACTTCTAGCATGTCTCGCAACAGTACAGGTCCGTGGGGTACTAGCCAAGCTGGAGGGTCTGGTCCTAAGAAACGAACTTTCGAGACACATATCGGCCCCCATTCTCCGCCGAGGCCCAGCAAGGTTCACCGACCTACCCCTAGTCCCCGCTCAAGTGCATTCACCACTCCTTCAAATGATGACTGGAATTGGAATGAAGCGGGCTCGCCTATGGATGTTATTGACCTTACTGACGACGATGTGGACCTGCTGAAGAAGCAGAGGGACGAGGAGCGGGCCGAAGAGGAGAGGCGTCACGAAAGGAAACGGCAAATGGATTCGGATGCCGTGTTTGCAAGAAGACTGCAGATGGGTGAGAGTCCTTCTCCTACTCCGGGGCCTTCATCGAGACCGATTACGGTCGATCACATGCCCAATGCCGACATATCGTCCTATGGAGCGACATCATATGGAGCAACCAGCGGATATAACCGGCAAGTTAAAACCGAGCCGTCTTCCAGCTTTCGCTGTAATATGAATTCATCATCCGATTTCCAACCTGACACAATGAGTCCATATGGACATGCGGGGTCATATTATCCGCAGCAGACATTTGGAACAGGCCCCGGACAATCCTCTAACAACATATCCCGAACTAAGAGTCGGATGCCAGGATCCTTCATCCAAGATGATGATGTTGATGATGATGATCTATTTGGCGATAAGCTCTTCGGGTACGATGTAGATACAAACCCTTCATTTCAGGATTATGGTGCTAGCACTGACAATTCTGGGACATTGCCACCGAGCGAACTCGCCCGACAGGCTGCTCTGCAACGACGGCAACAACAGTTCCCAGCCCTCTCAGACCCGTGGACGAATAATAGCGGAGGAATGTCGTCCTCTTTCATGCCCGCAACTCAAGTTTGGAACAATCAGTCACTTCAACGCCCCGGATCCTTAATGAATGGATCTGCTAACCCATTGGATTACGGTGCATCTGTTTATACGAACTCGTACGGCCAATCTAGCTCAGGAGCTAACCTCGGCGATATCATCGGTCGAACTTCTGGGTACGATTACGCGAGCGGAACAGATGGATTTGGAAACGCTCTAGATCGACGTATCTTGGAGGTCGCAAATGGTGATGACAGTGAGCAAGAAGGAATCAGACGACTACTCGCCAATCTTGGTTCTAGCTCGGAGACTCTAGGTGAAGATGAGATTGCGGATCCAAAGGAGCTTTTATTTCCCCTCTACAAGCATCAGAGACAGGCGTTACATTGGATGACGCGTATGGAGAAAGATGCTCATAAGAAGGGAGGCATCCTAGCTGACGACATGGGTCTGGGTAAGACTATATCAAGTTTGGCCTTGATGGTTAGCCGCCGTGCGCAGCACTCTGCGAATTACAATTACGTCAAGGTATGTCCTTTTTTAGATTCATTATGATCACAGCTAATCATCCTGGCAAAGACTACCCTTATTATTGCGCCAGTCTCTCTCGTCGACCAATGGAGGCGCGAGATAGCCACGAAACTCAAACCAGGAAGCAAGCTGCGCGTCTTCAAATACCACGGTGTGAAAGCTCCGTATGAAGAACTTCGTAAGAATGACGTCGTCATTACAACATACGGTACCGTGGCTTCTGAGATGAACCGCCTTGAACTATACATGAAATCAGAAACAAGCGGAACGAAAGATGGAACCACCGTTTCTCGCAGGTTCCCTCTACTTGGCCCCCTAAGCCTCTGGTACCGCGTCATTGTCGACGAAGCACAGTGCATCAAGAATGCTAAGACGAAGAATGCGAAATCTGTACATCAGCTAAAGTCAGAGTATCGATGGTGTCTCACCGGGACTCCCCTGATGAACAACGTCTCTGAACTGGCGTCTTTGCTTACCTTCTTAAGAATTGAACCGTATTGTGCTGCTGACAGGTTCAAACGTGTATGTATGAAAACGCTCACCTTGTTTCGTTGAAGCTAACTGGTATGATAGGCCTTTGGCTGTCTCACCACTAATCGTGCAGGCGGGTATCACAACGACAATGCCATGAGACAATTGCAGGTTCTTCTGAAAGCTATCATGCTTCGCCGCACCAAGAACTCCAAAATTGATGACAAGCCCATCATTAACTTACCGCCCAAGATCGAGGAGGAGATCCACGTGGTATTTGGTGCAGATGAAGCAGGGTTTTACAAAGATCTCGAGCAGCACAGTCAAGTGCAATTCAACCGCTACCTGAAGGCCGGTGCTATTGGGAAGAAGTACACCATCGTCCTGACGCTTCTCCTCCGACTTCGACAGGCTTGTTGTCACCCGTACCTACACTTAACAGATTTGGACTATACTGGTAATAGCGAGGTACGAGACGATATCATGATCGAGCTTGCAAAGAAGATGAGCTCCGAAGTGGTCGTCCGTCTCAAAGGAACGGATAGTTTTGAGTGTCCCATCTGCTACGATGCCGTCGAGAATCCTCTGTTCATCCTTCCTTGTGGTCATGAGACTTGCCCGGAATGTTTCACCCGCCTTACAGATGGCTCTAATGAACAGGCTGTTCAGGCTGGGCAAGAGAACGGGAAGACACTTTGTCCTCAATGCCGTGGACCCGTGGACCCTAAGAAGACCATTACGTATGACATTTTCAAGAAGGTGTATTGTCCAGACCCCAACCAGGTTGAAAAGGTCGAGGAGGTTGAATACGAGACCGACACCGACTCCGACACCGACTCTGATACCGACATGGAGGATCAGGACAATACTGCCGACGATGTTGACAAGCACGGTAACCTCAAAGGTTTCATTAGTGACAGCGATGTTGACGATGACTTCCGCAAGGCCACCCCCAAGAAAAGCCCCGAGAACGAATCAGAGGAGGAACTACCGGGCGTCAGCCAGCTTGTGAAACAACACATGCAGAACTTCCCTAAGGGTAAGGGCAAGAAGCTTAGACGAAAGGGCAAGAAGAAAGAGGCTGAGATTAAGCCTCACATGCTGAAGAGTCTACGCCAAGATGCCGGCAGGAATAAGAATGCCCATAAGAAGTACATGCATTACCTGAAAAAGATCTGGGAACCGTCTGCCAAGGTTACGAAGTGTCAGGAAATTATCAAAGACATACAATCCACAGGCGAGAAAACAATCATCTTTTCCCAGTGGACGCTATTACTTGATCTCTTAGAGATTCCCCTTAAGCATGAACTCGGCGTCAAGTACCGGCGCTACGATGGCAGCATGTCCGCCGCAATGCGCGTCAATGCTGCCAATGACTTCACGGATCAACCTGATGTCAAGGTAATCCTTGTTTCTCTAAAAGCAGGAAACGCTGGCCTTAACCTCAACGCCGCCTCTCACGTCATCATCATGGATCCGTTCTGGAACCCTTACATTGAGATGCAGGCTGTTGACCGTGCTCACCGAATCGGCCAGCAGAAGACAGTTCGTGTCCACCGTATCCTCATCAAGGACACGGTCGAGGATCGAATCATCAAACTGCAGAACAATAAGCGCGAGCTCATTGAAAACGCGTTGGACCCTGAGGCGTCGAAGAGTATCGGTGGTCTCGGTACGCAGGAGTTGGCCTACCTCTTCGGTGCTAGCGGATAGGGATAGGAGAGGTTTAGATTTTAATTCGCCCCATCTCGACCCTTATGCGCTGGCTGAGAAACTAAACATCTTTGCGCATATTTTGTACACCACGAGCGAAATTTCATGACATCCATATTGTCATCATTCCCTACCACTAGGTCATGATTCGGCTGCTTTTCGCGATTTCCCACTACTCTCTTAGACTGCTTACGATACACAATTGATGGACAGGCGTTGAGGGAAAGGTAGCAGAAACCCATGATTCTCTGTTTTTGGAGCAGCTGGCGTTAGGGGAGCAAAAATACTATGCTTCGTTTGATCAATTGATCAATTCGGAAGAGAAACAAGACACGATACACACGTTTTCCTTCTTCATTGCAGCATACTGCACATACACCATGCACAACACAAAGACGGATTTGCATTTTAGGGGATGAAGGAATACCCCCAGCTAATGAACTAGAGATAGATGGATTTGCTTCACAGCAGCAATGAATGACCAGGCGTGCATACATGATAATTGGAACGAGGCGAGAGGGAGTGGCAAATGAAGGGAGCTTACTTGGTGATTATTCTTGCCATTTGCATATAAGTCACACGCACATATGGATGGATGTGTTTTGTCTTCCCCACCATGCCCGTCCCCCTTTTTGAGAGAGATTGGTTTCGTGCGCTAGGCAACTATTTACATTTGGCTTGGGGTATCATCCAACACCAACTACGCTACATGAGGATTACTTTATAGACATGGAGTTCTCTTTCATCTGTAGATAGATAAGAGATGAATGGTGCTATTTTCGCTAGATTATTTATGTCTTCCGATTTGGAATCTGTGATAATGATATGTGCTATCTATGTGACTCCCCTTTGCGTGATGGGAAATAGGTTTGATTCACAAGGAGGAACAAAGATGTTGACTGACTCCCTACATGTCATTATAATGAATGTCCTGATGTCTTGAGTAGCTAGGCAGAGAAAGGCTTAGTAAGGTGAGCAAGTAGCTGTCATTAGTAGGTATCTCTGTAGATCATAACCATCACCACCTACCTCCTATGTGCCGCCTACATCATCAGAGGTTACTGTCAGTCGGTCGAATGAACACATACACCACACACACACACACGCACAATTACTATCACAGTTACAAGACACCGGCTCAAACACGTTCTCAAACAGCCAGCCGGCATCGAAATAGGTAGGCGGAACCAATCAATTCATGCTTCATGCATGGATGTGAAATATAGGTTACTTAAGTACCTAAAGTAGGTGCGGTGCATACGTGCGGGTATCCATCCATCCATCTATATGAGTTAAGGAGGTAATGCAAGGCAAGGAAAGACAAGTCTTCTCTCAACGCGCGCTCTAAACAACACCAAAACCCCTGTACTGTAAACTGTACACTCCATCCATCCCGGTCAACTTTTCCGGTCTATAAACGCCGGACCAGACCAGACCAAATCAAATCAAACCAAATGCCTGTGGTTGATGCCAAATCTATCCATCCATATATCTATCACCCCGGCTCTCTCGTCAGGTTGCGACAACTGTAGCTAGCCGGGTGTGTAGTGTGGGTATGCAAACGCCTTTTCCCTCCATGTGTCCGTCTGTTGGTTCTTCTTTTACCAATAAGAGCACATGTTCATTTATTCATTCATCAATCCGATCCAGTCCCCCCGTCCAAACTCAATACGAGCATTCATCCCCTCTCCCTCACATCTCCCCAGCCATCAGAACACTCCAAACAATATCCTCCGGACTCTCCTGAATCGCAGCCCCATGCCTATCGACACCCGAAGGGGCAAAAGGTCTCCAAACCCACGAGCCCGTGCACTGTCGCACACTCCCTTTACCACCACTACCAGCAACAGTGCCAATCCACCTCCCATCGAGCTTAAGCACGAGGCACCGCTTGTGACGTTGGGGTTCCTCATCATCCTCAGAATCTTCAGAATCGCCATAAGCCCCATTACCAACGCCGCCTTCTTCGAAATAGAAGTTGACGTAGACCTCCCTCTCGGGGTGGCTGTCGATGGTGACGGCCGGTCCGCGCATGGTCTCGATCCACATGATGGTGCTGTCATTGTCGACGTCACGCATCTGGTCCATGGCGCGGCGCTGTGCCGATACGGCGAGGTGCGCCGCTAGAGCGCGGGGTGCTGCGTTCTTGAAGTACTCTATCACGGAGTGGTGGTTGTGATAGGGGTCGCTGGAGGGAGGGTAGGCTGACTCCAGGAGGCTGGGTAGTTGGGGCTGAGGTGGGTGCTGCTGTAGCTGCTGCTGTTGTTCTTGGATGTTGTTATTGTTTCCGATGGCAGTGGGATTGCCACTACCGTTGGTGCCGTTCTGCTGCTGGGCGCCAGATGGAGGCAAGACAACAGCGAACCGGTGGGCCACATACGGCATGGGGTGAGTGGCGGAGCGGATCTGGACGCTGGCATCGGGGGTCATGATGACGTGCAAGGCCAACTCCATGGTGTACATGACTTGGTTGGCAAGGAACTCTCCCGCGTAATTCCAACGCTCGGGGGGAATATGCGGGGGTCTTCCGCTCTGAGAGCTGAATTTGCTGTACGCCGCTGTGGTGGCGCCGGCACGACGCAGCAAGTCGACCAGCTGGTCGAGGAAGGAGACCAACCCCGCGTAGCCATCCAGATACCGAGCGTGGGCAACAAGTGGGCGTAGCAGTAGATAGATAGGATATGGATTGGTCCGGTTTGGTGCCGGGGACTGGGGGTACTTGCGCCTCTGGTAGTTATCCTCGTGGGCATGGGTGAGGAGAGATGTCATAATCCAGTCGACCAAGTCTGCTTCAGTATTGTGGGGGAGGTCTATTTCTGTGCTCTCAAACTGTTCGTTTGCCATTTCCTCCAACGTGAAGATGACCTTGACTCGGGGAGTCAGGTTGCACGTGACTGAAGACTGATCTGCTATGACACCTAGCGAGAGAAGTGAACGTGCTTCGCGGTTGATTTCGTGCCACAATTCCTGGTTCGTAGAAGTGGCCCGAGCAGCATGTATCTGGTCTTGGATGGGCGCACTTTCTGCTAGCCGTCGTAGCACAGGTGTTCGTCCCGTGATCTTGCCGTTCACCATAACAGTTACGCGCACCTGTTTATGACCTAAGCCGATAGGACCAGTGACCAATCGAACGGTACCATCGTCACTACGTCTCAAACCCCCTATACACTGGTCGTGGTGCCACTGCGCAGATTCGGAAGAGTTGAACCGAACCGCCAGTGACTGGGGATTTTGTGGGTGTTCAAAGACATGATATCTCTCCTCTCTTATTTGACAGATATCGTTCCAGAACTTGGTCTCGAGTTCAATCTCTTTCTCCATTCTCTCAGCAGCCTCGTTGACAGTATTAACCATGTACTCGATTCCCATCAATTGCCATCCAACAATCACGGCGTAGTCATCCTTAATGCGCGCCTCAGTGATGTTGGAGTCCTTCAGCTTCGAAGCTCCCAGAGTACCGATACCAACCATGTCGCGTAGCTCAGGGGATAGAGTGGAACCGACATGTGAAGGCTTCTCTTTAGACAGCAGTAGGGAAATAAACTGGAGGCCTAGCATGGCCTGATTGTGGGCGTAACTGAAAACATAGCCGTTAGTGCAAGTCCCGGTCAATTCTTCCAATCTAGACCAAAGGTGATCATTGTAAGAACTTACTCAAGACTCATGAGAACTTCCTGGCGCGCCACCCAAGCAGATTTGATTTTATCCGCGTCGGCGTCATCTTCAGACTCGGACAACCCCTCCATTGCGTCATCCTCAATCCGTGCTACTTGTTGTGCCTCTATTACAGCCTCCTCGCGTATCTCTGCCTCGGGAGGAACATTGTGAAAGCCGCCGCGTTCGACACTGATGCGTGATACGAATTCGTTGATAGTCTTAGGCTTCTTGTCGGCGGTTGGCCAAGGGCGCAGTGAAAAGTGTGACAGGCCGGTCGAAGTCATGGTGATCAATGCTATTGATGCAAGAAGGTGGACTCGTCGAGGAATGATAGAATTGAGGACTCGATTGAAGTATCGAAAGAAGACGCAGACAGTGAAGATGCAGATGCAGATGAAGACGAAGATGATTCAGTAGTAGATAGAATTGATTCTGTAGGATGAAGTGTGAAGAATGAAGGTTACGAAGACTCGATCCGAAAGAATTGGGATTGAGGTTGAAGATGTAGTCGAGATGGAGGATCCAAAGCAGGCTGCGGAAGGAAAGAATTAGGTATGCGTCGGAAAGGGTACAGGCATCATTGATTATGCAGCAACTGTACCTCAAGTGACGAGCTATGCAGGTAGGTAGGTATGTATGATGTTATGCGTTGCGTGTATGTATTATTCAACATCTCGAGACGTTTGTCGAGTTGTTGCGGTGCAGCTACGAGTTACGAGTTGCGTTAGCACTAGTGGATGATGATGTTGAGAATGTATGTATGCAGGTCAGGCAGGCAGCAGGTGCACTAACTAGACCTCTAGAGGCTAGTGCCAGTCTACTAGTTAGATTGCGGCTGCTGCAGGGCATGTGAAGCTTCAGAAGCTTGAAGTCGACAGGGATTAGGGAGATCTAAAACGTGGGGCAATCTTTGCTCGAAATGGAGGCGTGATGACTACTTTGTCGATACTTAGCTTTCAGTTAGTATTAGTGCCATTATCGTGTACTACTCTAGTACTTTTAAGGGTAATCTAGCCTATCAGCCCTACCTTGGTGTGACGAACACATGCATACAGCTTCAATGTTCATCCTAAGCTCTACGAAGTAGAGTAGGGATTACTATGTGCAGGTACTTAACTAGGTAGTACAGCTCTTCGGTCTATGATACTATGAGTCATTCTAACTGAATAGGACATGCAGGATAAAACTACGTGCCCCAAGCCATGCTTGTGAAGAATCAGGCGTCAGGTGACGGCTTCATCTTTTCAAGACGGGGACACCCTCATTTATTTCACAGTGGGGTTGCTTCTGAAGCTAGGCAAACTGGGCGGGACAATATGAATAGACATCCTAGGTATATTAAAGACGCGTGCTAACTACTCGAAAATTCGACGCCGTGTTGTCATCAGGGTTACGCGTAATATGTGATCAAGCGCTGACCCGGCTTCCTATTATAATGGTCTCCCAGTGATATAGACGTGGATCACGACTTCTGCAACCTCAATGTAACTATGTCTTGACGCATGTTAACTGCCAGTAACCTGGTCATTGAAGATATTCCCTAATGCAGTCTAATGTTCATTAAGTACGATCCCTTCAAACTCTAATAATACGATTCTAAAAGCCAAAAGCAGACCCAATCCCTCTTCTCTCCTCTCCCAACATCCATCCATCCACTCACTAACCTACCCACTCGCCGCCTCCTCCGCGGCCCTCCCCAACACGCCCTCAACCCCCTCGTGTCTCGGCTTCAAATTCACATAAAACGGGACAGGCGACCTACCCGAGAGGCCATCATACTCACTGAGGTCAATCGGGTGGCCCGGGGCGGCCTCCATGTCGAAAGCCCACAGCATGCGCGACACCGCGAGCCAGATCTCGCGCTCGGCAACCCACATGCCCGGACAGATACGGCGCCCCGCCCCGAACATCCAGTGGTCGCGCTCGGTGGCGTCAGATAGGTTCGAGCTCTGCGCTGAGGTTAGGGAGTCCGTAAGGTAGCGGTCGGGCTATAATTTTAGGTAAGTAGGTAGGTAGGTTAGTTTTTAGTTGCTTGTAGAGTAGTAGGTGTGTTTAGATTAGGTGATAGGGAAGTATTTAGTGGGATGGTTCGGTTGTGCTGCTTAGGTAGTGATGATTGAACTGTTTGTTGTATGTATGTAGGAATGTAGGAATGTGTTGGTTATATGCTTACGTTGAATGACATGGGGTTTGGATACCGGTGCTCGTCGTGGTGCATGGTCCATGTGTTGAGCACCACGACGGTACCCTTGGGTATGAATTGACCCTGGTACGTAAAGTCCTCTGAGGCTACGTGCGGAGTTCCCAGCCAGAACGGGTTGTGGCACCGTTCGACCTCCTTGATGATGGCGTGGCAATAAGGTAGATTAGCCTCATCTTCGACGTTAGGAAGTCGGTCCCTGCCTACAACCCGGTCTAGCTCTTCCTGAGCGCGCTTTTGGATCTCGGGGTGGGAGGGAATCAAGGCGGAGAACCATTGCATAATGGATGCTGTCTAGAAGACACTGTTAGTTTGGTTAGGTGAAAGAATTTGTCTGTTATGGGATGTAATTACGGTCTCAACGCCGCCTATCATGAAGGCCGAGGCAAGGATTGCCATATCTAGGTCGTCAAGTTCTTCATCATCTCGAATCAATAGCATAGTCTTGGCAAGAGAATCCGGCACGTCATCACCTAGGCGGATCTTCCGATCGATGTCCTTAATCATGCCACCGTAGGTGTCGGCAAGATCGCGATGGAGCTGTCGACCACGTGAGCGCATCTGGGTGGGAAGCATCTGAAGAAAAGGGACGAAGTCAACTAGGTTTGATACGGGCCCTGTGCAGTTCCTGGGTATTGTAGTCAGCTTCTCGCTATGCCAAGAGATATGTTGGATAGGTATTAACCGCCTCCTTACATGAATTCTCGACTCAACCGAAGAGACTTGGCGACCATAGGGTGGTCGACAGAATCAGTCCTCGTGCCGAACACAATGGTCAACATGTTGTTCAGTGAGCAGCGCCCTGCGAAGGGCTGGGGGTTGACAAGCTGTGTCCCGCCCTGACTCGCTTGGAACAAACACTTGACCATGTCAGTTGCTTCCTTATCCAACACATGTGTGTACTCGTCGACTGCCTTCTGATGTAGCCATTGGGCTGCAATCCGGCGATGCTTTCTCCTATACAGTTATCGCAACGTGGTCCGTCAATACGGGTTTACTTCAGGGAATCAAGTATAGAAAAAGAACAGGGTGCACACCATCGATCATTATAAGGGGTGGCAGTTATTCCACGACCAGCAAATACAGTCTGGCTCTTGATGAACATCTCCTTCCGGGACGAGAAGACGGAGCCATTGGTGACCATCAGGTCCTTCGCGATAGTTGGGCTAGAGACGATAACGAACAGTTGGTTCCCGAGCCATATTGAGTACAGGTCGCCAAATTTCTTGGCCCATTTATCGAGGGTACGCTCTGGGTAGTGAGTCAAGAATGGAAAAGAGCCTAGTTTTATCTTGTCAATATTTCCTTCTTATTTAAGATTTATGTGTGTGTTAGTTTAGAGTGGACGGTATCAAGGACTTGAGCAACTTACCAACTATTGGCAGCCCAGAAGGTCCTTTCGGAATGCGACTATGTAGCGCAGCTTTTGATTTGTCAGGGGTGCAGTAGTTGACAGTATAGCAGAATACAGAGATTATGATAGCAGCCCAGATAAAGGATGGATAGATCCCATTGGATAGAAATTGCAACTCTCCAGTTGCGACGGAACTGTGGTGGCTAATATGGCTTTCCATCTTAATCAGTATATTAGAGTGATGTGATGCTGAATACACAGAATCCTGAAGCATATGGTGTTGATCCAAAAGAATCGTCGAACACAAGCCTCTTTATATATCTAGAAGACCACCAAACTCACACTGAGACCTTCTCAACAATTCAAGAAACCTTCACATGATTTCTCTAGCGCTAGGGACTTACTCCGTCGTTCACCTATGCCTCACCCTACCAGCTGAGACGTATTCACCATACCACTTCCTAGGTAATTTCAGATCTGCATATCACTGTAGACAGGATTTCCAATCCGATCTAGACCTTCATCAAGTGACGGACCCTCCGGTGTATAGCTGAGAGTGTCCTCAAAGGGAATCCCTTGGTAAACTGTAAGCTTGCATAGGTCCAACGCCACAATTACTACAACGATGAAGCAGGCGGTCTAAATAAGCACCGTATTCTGATGAGGGCCTATCCTTAGATAAATACACAGGCTTATAATATGTTCTTCAGTCAACTTTGACCTAGGATAATTACTCATTCATTCATTGCAGCTCCAGGCGTACCATGTCGTCACTATCCACAATGTGATTCCTGAATTGAGTGAAACGTCGTCAAGACAGAGGTAGGCACAAACATATACTGTATACACCTAGCACATTGTATATTGTTGCAGGGCCACATTGAAAATCCTCGAGTTAAAAGAACCACAATTTCAAATATGTTGGATCTTTTGGCCTTTGGTTTCAAAGCCCTTTCTAGATCAGTCCTAGTTAGATCTATACCTCACATGCGGGCGGCTTAGACTGCAATCTTACAGCCCGTAATATTGCGACTTTCGTGGGTTGGGTAATGTACATATGATATCACCTGAGAAAATAGTCCTTGCCTAACGGATGCAATGGTGTCTGAATTCTACCAATTCGGGCCCGACTCTCACACATGATATGATTCGTTTTGCCCGAACGGGAGATTGCACTGAACTTCTGCATCCCACCGAGGTATTACTATTTGAAACAATCCAACCATTTTGCCCTGCCTGTTACGAAGAATAAAAATATGCCCCTTCATAGGTGTCTGTTGAAATGTTGAGAGCCTCACTGGCTTTCAGGTGAAGTCACTTTGGCTGCTGACGTAACGAAATGAAGTGTCAAAATTTCCTTTATATATAAGTAAGCTCTAACAGCCAAGAGGAACATGTAAGACTATATAATACATTTTACGTCAAAAAGTCGGGACCGAGTAACGTAAGACGGTGCATTAACGTAATACTCCGAGGCGTTCGGATGCGAAAAGCTCGTATAGTAAGCGGTGACGCTGGCGTTATATACACATTGGCAACTGAGATTGTAATTGGCTACAGAATACATTACTTACTCTAAATTCTCCAAGCCTGCAGGCGCCTTTAAGCCTCATTTTCGCTAACTCCACAGTTCCAAGGTTCAATTTTAACCCCTGAGTTACATGTGACCAAAATCTTACACCTATTCTTCAATCCTGACGCCATATGGGATCCCGTCTACCCCCTTTTCTTTTTTTCCGTTTCTTTTCCCCGCCACCGGCGATTTCGGGGAATTGTAAGATGTCTTATAGCCAAAGTGATCTATAACTCGAACATGGCCCCTTTCAATCCTGTGCTAGGTTCAAATCTTGACTTCCCTCATAATTCCATCTTGGGCTCACACTATCAATCAAGATGAGCTCTTCATTCCTTTCAACATTTGCTCAGAGGTGCCCGTCTTGGATGACGCGCTGGGTTGGGGTGCGCAAAAATTCCCAGGAGAAGAAGCAGAAACCAAAACCGGTCTACATATCTTACATCTGGACATTTGTTGGTGCATTTGGAGGACTAGCTTGTCTACAAGCCATCTTCGGCCACGCGACCTACTTCATCGAGCGAGGGGTTCCACCGCTCGTGGCATCATATGTACGTCTACTTTCCTCCTCTCAGCATGCACTTTGGTTGGTAGCTAATAAGTTTTGTCATTGCAACAGGGTGCTTCAGCAGTACTCTGCTTCGGCGTTATAGAGTCGCCCCTTGCTCAGCCCAGGGCCGTTCTCGGTGGCCATTTTATCAGCGCTTTCGTCGGCATCGTGTTCACCAAGATCTTCAGCCTGCATGATTTTGCGCATGACGAAGGGGCTCAGCCTCCCCGGCTGGCTTGGCTCGCAGCGTCCCTCGCCACGGCTACTGCCATCGTTGCCATGCAGATGACGAAGACGACCCACCCTCCGGCCGGTGCAACGGCTCTCCTACCCGTGGTAGATCGAGCCATCAACAGTCTGTCCTGGTACTTCCTGCCCGTGGTCCTGCTGTCTTCGACCGTTATCGTCGTTGTGGCATTGCTCACCAATAACGTTCAATCGAGATACCCAATCTTCTGGTGGTCACCCCCGTCACCGAAAAAGGCAGAGCTTCCCCAACTCCCTCTACCCCTGACGAGCTCTGACATTTCTATGAAGGAAATTGAACAAGCGCAGTTTGACAGCCGAAATGGATTAACACCTCCTAAAGAAATAGTCTAATCGTGTAGTATTATGCATAGTTTTGCCAATAAACAGGCGCTTCAAGTACTCCAAGATCAGGACCTGTATTCTTGTAATAGTAGGACCTGTCGACTGGGATCGCGTATTGAGTAATAGAAATCGCCAACTGGGCCTAGAATTTACGTTCCTAGTCATGTCAATTCATCCAAATATTGAAAGAAAGTAAAGACTACGTTTGAAATATGTGGTGCATGGTTGTGTTTTCCTAATCTTTCAGTAACGTTTTACTGAAAAACATCAGTGGTTTAGCAAGAGGTACTGATTTGGTAGCAATATATCAGCAAATCCCAATGGACCTCTTGTCACGGATAGTTACTGAATGAAGGGAATTATGCTCTTATGGATAATAAAACAGCTAAAATTGATTGGAAAGTTGGGGACGACTTGAAATCTGATTACTAATTGAAGGGGTTTATTTATCAATGATAAGGATGATATTTCAGATCATGCACCAACCCTGTGGATGTATGAACTAATAATATTTATTGAATGTCAATGCTAAGTTACACTATGGTGAAAGTGTCAGAGCCTCGTTAAGAGGAGGGATTAGCATGGCTGCAAGTGTTGCAGTAGCAACGGTGCTGGCGAGGCTGTCGCTAGCATCGTTGATTATATTGGTGGCTAGGAGGAAGATCAAATGCATCTTGACATCCAGTAAAAGGTAGACATCTAAGGATTTCAGATAAAATCAGCCTATTGTGCGCTAATATGGGCGTCTAATAAAAGATAGCGATGCATTCGTTGCCTGGGTTGATGGATCTACAGAAGTAGCAGTACTTCATGAAGTCTATCTAATCTATTGATAAAGACAATACCTAAACTAGGAAGATGTACAAATTGGCTGAGGGCGGTAACAAGAGGTGCACCGGCCAACACAGGTGGCAGAATCATTGTCAGGCCAGAAGGGTGTTCTTCGGGTAGACCGCGTTGTTAGGTATAAGTATTTAAATAATAGGTTGTCCTGCTAACCATCCACTCCATCTGCCAGGTTTAGGTAATCAGGCATTGATGGCACAGTGGTGCAACACATGGTATGAAATAACCTAAGGGGTTTCGTAGAAACGTTCAAACAGATCCCAGAAATGGTTGAGCTGGAGGTTCCGCTTGAGCTTTCCCCTTACTCTTCTTTTTGTTTTTATTTTTGTTTTGTTTTTATCGTTTCTTTTTCTTTTTAACCTCTTTTCCCCCATTTATAAGATAACTACACGTTATATTTTATTTAAATACATTTTGTACTTTAATATTATTTAAAATAGTTTAATTATAAATATATACATACTTGCTTTATTTCTGTAACCTACAGATACATACTACGACGATTGGTTAATCCAATTTCAATTCAATACCTACTTGAATAGGATGTTTATTCGCCTGCACTGATACATTTTAGGAACTGCTAAAAAGATTAATCCATGGCAAGGGATGGCTAACAGGCAGAACCATACAAATTATTGTTGTATGTAGCAGGAATGCCCATGCTACTGCGCGCACTGAAGCACTGTAAAATATCAAACCAACTAAGTTTTACAAAGAAAGAAGAGTAAAAAATCTAGTTCATCACAGACAATAGGTGTCAATTCTGAATTCAGAAGCTTCACTACTTCATGCGGCCTGAATGCGTTCACATACAAGATGGCAACAACCCAGCAGCAACTTGGTACCTCCGTAAGTCCAAATTGTCTGTTTTAATTATCTATCGGCAAAAGGAGAGGTTGCAGTCTCTATTACTATTAATCAATTTATGATGGGGATACCACTGCCAAGTGAGGGAAGGGGAACGGGAACTCGACGGAAATTGACACTTCCATCCTTTGAAAAGCTAGGTACCTCTAATTCTTTATTGACGAATTGTTCAACAGGCTAACCAAGGCCTGATTCTACTTTCTGAGGTCGACTTCAACAACACCGTCTCTCTAGCTATGGACCCTACGGCTATCCATCTAGGTCCTCGGATCGTGTTTTTCACAGACGGCTCATCGTATGACGATGATCTTATTATCGGAGCCGGTGTTACCTACAAGGAGTTTAATAGCACCTTCACTCCCTGGACAGATCTACCATTTTCGGCTACGGGTGCAAAATATTCGGCGACGGCTAAGCACCTAGCCATCAATCGCGCACTGTCCGTTGTGGTCAAGAAGTCGAGAAGAGGAAGAGGCGCGGGAGGCTTCCCTACCTTTTTCATTTTTACGGATTCACGATACGTTATCCGTTTAATGTACGATTTTCTGGAGGCCAAATCGAAGGTTTGCGACCGCTTCGGCAACCCAGAGTACAAAAGTCTCGCGCGACACCTCTCCACCCTCGTCAGTCGCCGAGTCCCAGTCAAGATCTACTGGGTCAAGGCCCACGCAGAAACCAATGGTAACAACCGCGCTGACAAGCTTACCGGTCTTGAGGTTCGCTGGGCCTTGACCCAGTCAGGACGAGAAGATGGCTATAAGGTCACCCTGACACCGGAAACATTACCGGAGGTCTGGCCACCCGCGTTAGGCCAGTGAATTTCGAAGGTGAGAAAGAGGAGACGCCAAAGCACGGAGTCGGCCGAATCTGAGGCACAATAGCCGTGGAGCAAGGAGGTCAAGAACGTGTAGGGGAATAAGCAATGGAGTTTGAATAGTTCCATGACACAGAGACATTAATGTTCGAGTACTATTGTTGAATGTTAGGGCGTTACTTTTGTTACGAATAGCAGAAGCCATTGTTAAACATGAGAATACACCATATGAGTAAGATGGTAGAAAAGGGGTCCTTAATGAACCTTAGGAGCAGTTCCTCGCCGCAACATCAGGTACACAAAGGCATGGTAGGGCTGAGTTCACTATATACGTATTGAATATGCTATCAATAGTTCCTTCCTTATCTCTTGAAGTGGGGGAGCCCTAAGCCTTTGTTATGGCACTGGCCGGAGCCGAATCGTTTTTACGACATAGAAACAACCGGATAGGAGACGAAAAAAAGATGTCTAGCTAGGTGTCGCTCCATAGTGTCGTGGAAGCCACACCATTCCTATACTAGCGAGTGTCGTGATTTCTTGTCTTCTCAACTGGTTCGACACGAGGTTAAAATCCATGTCATGGAATTCCGTGAAAGCAAATAGCGCAATGAAACATATTGTTGCGACGTGACATTAAAGGAAGGTTTACAATAATTCAGTAATATTAATATTATATCAATATCATTATTAAACTTTTAATTTCGTTATTAATATTAATGTTTTCAATATATATATGTTATTATGATAAATAAACAGAACTTTATGTATAAGTAATGAATTAAATGCCTTTTTTTTTACCGCATGCTTTAACGTGAATCGTCTTACTTAACTTTCTTACGTTACATGCCTTGCTTGCCTTAGCTACCTTGGCAGTATATCTGCCAACAACCAAAAACCCCGATAGGGAGCACTCTTTGCTGGCGCAAAAGCTTTATCATCTCAATAGCATTTATTATCTTCAAGTTGTCTATGCAGACAACAGCAAATGTTATACCATCGTATCCAACCAACAAGTTGCTACAATTATACTCGTTGCGATTGAATTAATATTACTCTATAGTTCAGGCATCATCCTCGCGTGTGGGCCTTTTGCCTCTTCCTGAGTATGTTTCGAATCGACTATTAGCCGGAAATATGGTACGGCCGACGGATCGAGATGCATTGAGGTCAATAACGCGCAAGAAAGAAGCAAGGACGCCGCTCATAGTATGTTAAGCAACGAACCGTGACTGGTCTTAATTGCCGTGTACAGAGTGGTGCAAAGCTGACTGAGCTTCCGGGGGGGAGCCATTTTGATCTTGAACCTTGGGCTCTCTTTGGCTAGTATCTGAAATCTAAGAGCCGAACATGTCCATACGTACAGGTCAGGCTGCCGTTAAGGTGTCAGATATGGTGGTGGGATTTGGATGACCGTAATGCCAAGGAGAGGTCCGCAAGACAGTCATTTCCCCATTGTAAACTACTACCCTCATTCGGGACGGCCGTCCGTCAACCCCTTCTAGTAAATACTTGACCATGTTATGCTCAACAAGGATATCACACATCCCAAGATAGCGGAAACGGATCGAGAACCCCCGCATGGTGCAAGGAAGAAAAGAAAATGAGTCGGGTTTGATAACTTGCATATTGATGCCAAGAAAATTACAACACACACCCCAATCTTGGCATCGGTAGTCATCTTAACAAAGAAAAGGTCGTGCCAGATTAAGGTGGGAATGCCATACCGGACTTTTGCCAAATCTATCGACCCCTATTAGAGACTTACAAGGGACAGGTGATAGGGCCAAGAGGGAAACTCGTTTCTACCGGTACCAGGGTTATAAAGTGCAAATACTCTGATTAACCTTATATATGTCGAGTGTTACACGGGGGATGTCACATCGAATCATTAAAGGCTGGGAATAGCCTGAAATTGGACAAGAGGTTGTTCGAGTCCTCTCGTTTCTTATATACCTAAAGAACCTACCTTGGGGAACAGAAAGTCCAAGAGTTTCTATACGATCTGAGCCATTCAACTCTCGATCGTCTAGGAATACAATACACTGGGAAGCAAAAGCTACCCCGAAAATGATGCATCTCAGACTTTCTGTCACCTACGCTCTGGCATTGGTGGCCGGTGCTTTGGCCGTCCCATCGCAACAGCTGGACGCTCGCCAGCAGCCGTTCACGTCGACAGCTATCACCGACCATACCGAGCCATGGGCGATCGCCTTCCTGCCCGACGACCGCGTCCTCGTCACCGAGAGACGAGGCAACCTGATTCTCGTTGACCCAGCCACCAAGTCCAAGGGCACCATCACCGGTGTGCCCACCGTCGCCTACGGCGGTCAGGGGGGTCTCCACGACGTCGCCCTGCACCCCGAATACGCCGAGAACAGTATTGTGTATATCAGCTACGCCGAGAGCGGCAATGGCGGGGCGGGCGGCGCAGTCGCGAAGGCCACGCTGACGCTGGACGCCAACGGCGGCGGCGCGCTGTCCGGCCTCGAGGTCATCTGGCGCCACTCGCAGGCGGCCTCGGGTGGACTCCAGTTCGCCTGTCGCCTGCTCTTCGGCCCCGACGGCGCGCTGTGGATCTCGTCCGGCGAGATCAACCAAATGACCCCGGCGCAGGACATGACCAGCAACCTCGGCAAGGTGATCAAGCTGTACGACAACGGCACCGCCTTCGCGGGCAACCCGTTCGCCGACCAAGGCACCGTCCAGGCGCAGATCTGGTCACTGGGCCACCGCAACCCGCTGGGCATCGACTGGGACGCCGACGGGCGTCTCTGGGAGATCGAGATGGGGCCTATGGGCGGCGACGAGCTCAACCTGATCGAGTCGGGCGCCAACTACGGCTGGCCGGTCGTGTCCGAGGGCGACCATTACGACGGCCGGCCGATCCCCTCGCACAGCACGCGCCCCGAGTTCGCCCCGCCCAAGGCCTTCTGGGTCCCCGTCATCTCTCCGGCTGGCTTGATCATCTACAAGGGCGACCTGTTTTCCAGCTGGAAGGGCAACGCCATCATCACCAGTCTCAGCGCACAAGGAATTGTGCGCGCGACTATCACTGGTGACACGGCGCAGGAGGCTCAGCGCATCTCAATGGGTAAGCGCATGCGCGGTATCCGAGAGGGCAAGGACGGCGCCATCTGGGTGGTCGAGGATGGTCCTGGTGGCCGGCTCTTAAAGCTTACCCCGAACTAAACATGAGTTAGCGAGACTTGGGAGGTTTAGGACCGCATGTACATAAGGTAAATTATGTTGTCGTTTTTACGCGCTATAAAATCAGCGCATTTCACCTTGCAAGCTGTCGGTAGATGGCAACTCATGCTTCTTATCAAACTTGCCAACTGTTCCAAGTGCCATAGTTTCAACAATATTCATCATCACTTACATATCCCGGGGATCAAAAGCTCCATATTTACTTACGTATCTGGAGCCTTTCAGTTATTAGACTCAGCTAGGTTAGGTTACCGTCTACTTACGAGGGCTATACTATAAGGTCCTGGGGCTAAGTAAGGGTAAATAGCGCCTGAACTACCTTGGCTCGTAATGACGCCCCGTCTGCTCGGATGTTCTTGCATCAGAGAATTCCCCCGATAGTGATATACAATACAATCCTACCCGTCTGTAGAGAACCCTAGCAGGTGTAACTGCTGAGGAAAAGAGTATCAACCCCTATGTCCTCAACCTTAGAGGTAATACAGTGATGGCCGTCTATATAAAACTAAGGCACGGCATGTATTGGCTGTCCTACTGGTTGCTGTGGCCTTTTGTCATACTCCGTGTCATAATATTCCAGCCAAGTGTTATAATACGGGTCTTAAATTGGGTTTAATATCCTTGGAAGTAAGTTCCTGAAAATACGCTTAGATTCTAACCCTGTATGCCTTTCTCGTATATTATTTTGTTGCTTAGTGATGGTAGTCTTTTTATAGTGGAATAGGGGGTACCCCTTAGACAGATCTTAACATCATTAATTTCACTGAACATGTCATTCTTGAACATGTGTGCGTATGCCCCGACAACGTCAAAGTACCCCTTCACGCGCCTGTCTTTCATGGGAATACATAAAGCGTTTCCGTTGGCTGAGGTCAGAGCAAAGTGGTATTTTAGCTGTGATAATGCATAACCACGCAATATATTTCCAGTCTTTTTGCAATGGATTATTTTTACAATTTGCCCTTCCAAATTATGAAAGAAATTAAGCTTCCAACCGAGTTGAAGAGAAACACGTGTTGTTAGAAATTACACGTAGAGTCGGCTAGGCTACTATGTGTCAATCCAATACCGCAGCCACCGTTAATACTACCATGCTATGTAAGGTCGATATAAGCCAGTTTATTTATGTCTACATATTGGTTCTGTGCACACGTGATTAACAATTCAACCCTGTACCGTATTTACAGTATCTTTTTATACTAACGAATGCTTATTTCAGCTCAATTATGTCTGGGACTCGGACACTTTGTAAGCTTTGCACCTCTTCACCTTTCATAAGCCCATGAATATAGGATTCGCCAATGAACATTGAGCTGTTTTCCTCCTTTCTCAAGATATACGGCACTCCTCCCCCAAAAAGAATGGCAACGTCATCACCAAATCGTGTTGCTGGTGGCCCGATCCCCATACGACCCTTTGATGTTACAAAAAAAGATCTTTGGAAGTAAAAGTTCTGAGATAAGGCGGCGAATGTGTCAGGACTTGCCCCAGTTGATTGACTCCTCAGTAGATCTATGAACTCCGAAGCTCGGGCTGGTGTGATAAAGTCCGTTACAAGGTGTCCATTGCTGGAAAGAATATTTAGCAGGTAGGCAGATCCATCTTTGAGGATCTGCTCATCAGTCCATCCTCCAAGTATATGATGCTCTGCAGTGGTTGTCTTAATGAACGACACTATCCACATCTTAGCGTCGCAGCCTGATAAAAGTGGTGCAGCTATTTTGTAGAAGCGCAGAATTGGGCATATTATGTCATTCTCTGTATCAGTCTCATTGGGGTCATTAAACTGCACTGTGTTTGTGACTGTGTCTACCCAAATGCCAGTCAGCCTGAGGGTTGAAACATCCGTTGACTCATGGAGCTGCACGGGAAGTCCACCCGAAGCATTATAATGCTCTGGGAACCCTAGGGACCCTATATCCGTATTTATAGAGTGGAAGAGCCAGCTTAGGGTTTTTGCAACCTGGCTCTCGTTGACGGTGAAATCGCTCCAGTCAGCAACCCAAGAAGGCCTCTGGTCCCAAGAGTATTTTCGTTGCCTCTGGGCTAGGCCTTCCCCTAAGACGTTTGTTCTAGTTAAAGTTGAAAGGTTCCTATACCTTTTCACCAAAAATAAAGTGACACGTCGGTAAACTTCTATTACATCCAACTGATAGTCTAGGTAAAGTGCGTCAAATTCGTGGGTAAGATTTTGAGTTTCGCTAGCCAAACCTAGGAGACCATATACTTTATCTCTTGGGTTGGTGGCTTGGAACTTGATTGAGGTCAAACAAAGTAACGCATTAAGGGGCCATGGATTCTGCGACCTTTGAATATAGGACATTGCGACGACATTTAGTAGCTGGTTTGGGACATGTGCTAATCGAACATAGCCGCTACGTCGCAGCCATGCTGCCGCCCATGATATTTTGTACCGGGGATAACGATATGGACCATGGAGAATGATAGGATCCCGCCGAGAAAGAGCCACTTCCTGTATTACCCATGTTCTCGTGAACCACGGGATTTCGAATAGCCTCCTCAAATTGTCCCATTCCGCATGTCTCTACTGAGGGAGTTCAGATGCCACAAAATCCGTATCTGAATATATCTTAAATGGGATACCGGCCAGAGTTTGGGCCGTCGGGTTTTCTTTCTTAAAGATAACATATATTTTGTCGATTAAGTTCCATGTTTTTAAGCTAAAGGCGAAATAATCCCTAAGTCAAATAAGTGTTTCTAGCAATTGTTCGTAGATCAACCTTATAAGGTGTACTTGCCCAGACTGCTTTACGAGATCTTTTTGTTTAATATAAAATATTAATATTTCTTTTTTAAAATTTTATAATTTAATAATAATTAATTATAAATTTAAAATTAATTATATTTATATTTATATTATATATAAAATTTAAAATAAATATATATATTATATTAAAATAAAATTAAAATTAAATTAAAATTTTAATAATAAAATAAAATTTAAATTAAATTATAAGTTTAATAATAAAATAATTAAAAAATATATTAAATTATATTTAATTTATAATTTTAATTTTAATATAAAATATAAATTTAAGCTTTTTATAAATATAAATAAATATTTATAAAAAGTTATTTTAAATTATTATAAATAAAAATAAAAAATTTATTTATTTATTATTTATAATATATAATAATAATTAAAATTTAAATAAATAAAAAAGATTTTTTTTATATAATTTTTTATTATATTATAAATAATGATGTAAATAGTAATGATGATGTTAAGTGGTTACATAAGTATAAGTGGCTTAAGTGGGTGGTGGTGGTGATTTAAGTGCGTTCAAATACGGTTTTTGGTATGTGGATGTAAGGAAACTGCTTGGGCGTAGCTTCATTCCGGGCGCAGGGGTTGCATATTGTAACATCTACCTCCATCCATGATTTCTTATTAGTCGGTACCCGATGCAGTCAGCACGGAAATATGGGCCCGGCGTAGCACTACCCATTGACATCGCCCTGCGGCGCAGGCGTCCCGGGAGGAACCGCAGTTGGAGGATCAAGAGGATATCGACGCAGCCACCACCTCAAAGGTTATGCCACTATAACTGCATGTGCAGTGGTTCTTAAGTAACTAGGCACACACTGCCTTTCCCCTGCTCGACAGCCCCCTTGCAAGGCGTTTCTTTCAATCGAACTGCACCATGTTCTAGGCTGTTAAAACAGATGTAGACCAAGCTTCCTTTCCAGCTTTCTCTTCCGTTATTTGAATCAGTTTCGTTTTATATTCATCCACACATTTATATTTAGGTGCAATAAGTTACACCTGAGATGACTACCGTGCCTTTGTCCCATAATGGTTATACAGTGGGATGGGTATGTGCGCTCCAGAAAGAACAAACGGCGGCAACAGCTATGCTAGATGACCGGCATCCCGACCTTCCCAAACCGCCAATTGACCAAAACGCGTACACTCTGGGGTCCATTGGCGATCATAATGTTGTTATAGCCTGCCTGCCCCAAGGTAGGATCGGTACCACTCCTGCAGCCACCGTTGCAAACCAAATGATCAATACATTTCCATCCATCAAGTTCGGATTGTTGGTTGGTATCGGTGGTGGCATTCCACCGGAGGTTAGATTAGGTGATGTTGTGGTTAGTGTACCTGTGAACGGGTATCCTGGAGTCGTCCAATGGGACTTCGGGAAAGAAGAACATGGTAAGTTTAAGCGAACCGGCGCATTGAACAACCCTCCAATGTTGCTTTTAACTGCCCTCTCAAAAATGGGAACAGCACATGAAATGGAAGACCCTAAGATATCAGCATACTTGGAAGAAATGGGACGAAAGTGGCCGAAGTTATCACCAAAGTACCTGAGATCTGATAAGCTACAAGATGTGCTATTTCGAGCAGATTACGGCCATATCAGCAGAGGCTACAAAAGAAAAGCAACAGCCTTGGGCGACGGTGACTACAACATTGATATGGAAGAAACTTGTCAACATTGCGACATAACGAAAATTATGAAGCAGAAATCTAGGGATATGAAAATACACAAAGGCCTAATCGCATCGGGCAACCGAGTGATCAAGGATGCTACATTCCGGGATAAGATTGGCGAGGACCTTCTTAGCCCCGTACTATGTGTCGAGATGGAGGCTGCAGGGTTGATGAATGATTTTCCTTGTTTGGTTATACGGGGGATATCTGATTATGCAGATTCTCACAAGAACAAGGCTTGGCAAGAACATGCTGCTGCAACCGCTGCTGCATTCGCGAAAGAGCTATTGAGCTATGTCCAGGCAACCCAAGTTTCCCAAGAACGACCAGCCAAGGATGTGATAATCAGTCAATGTTAGTTTCAAGCAGCTTCTTCTCAACGTACTGGTAATTTACTGATAATATACCCAGTTCATGAACTGAAAGGAGAGGTTCAAGAAATCAAGTCTAGGCAAATTAATCAAAGGGACTTGGAGATCTTGAACTGGCTCACGCCGGTTGATTATGGGACACAACAAAGTGACTACCTCAGAAGATGGCAACAAGGAACTTGTCAATGGTTTCTCAACCGTAAGGAGTACCAACAATGGGTCGACAACAAGGACCAAACCTTATTCTGCCCAGGTATGCCTGGTGCTGGCAAGACGATCCTCACGTCCGTTGTAGTGGATGACCTTGAGCACAAATTCCATGGCGACATTTCTGTCGGCATTGCCTACATCTATTGTAACTTTAATCGCAAAGATGAACAAAAAGTCCAGGATTTAATATCTAGCTTACTAAAACAACTACTTTCGTACCAGTGCTCCTTACCACAAGATCTCAGAGACCTTTATGGTTACCATCATCCAAAACGAACCCAACCGCCACTTGGTAAAATCTCTGAAATTCTGCAATCTGTTATTGCTAGCTTTTCAAGAGTCTTTATTGTTGTTGATGCGCTCGACGAATGCCAAATATCTGGTAGCTGTCGCGATCAATTTTTGTCGGGAATCTTCAGCATTCAGACACAACTCCATGCAAACATCTTTGTGACTTCTAGGCGCATTCCGGACATTACGGAAACATTCAGGGATAGTCTGGTTATCGAAATCTCGGCAAAGCCTGATGATATTGGGGAGTATCTACGTGGCCATATGTCACAGCTTCGTAATTTTGTTGTCGAAGACCCTGAAATGCAAAATGGAATTATATCGAGCATTATGAAGGCCGCTCATGGAATGTAGGTTGTCACTAAGTCACCAAGTTGTTCAACGCTAACTTAGGTAGGTTCCTGCTTGTATATCTCCATTTCGATTCGCTGTTAGGTATAGATACACCGGCTGCTATATGGAATTCATTGCCAAACAAAACGACTGAATCGAATTACGATGCAATATACAATGGAATTATGGAACGAATAGAAACACAGCGTTCATATATGAGAGAACGGGCCAAACAAGTTCTTTCATGGATTTCCTTTGCAAAAAGACCACTACACAAGCAAGAGCTCCAACATGCGATGGCAATAGAGGTCAGGAAATCAGAACTCGACGAACAGAACATTCCACATATCAAGGATATAATATCCGTGTGTGCTGGGCTAGTGACGATCGACGAAAAAAGCGGTATCATCAGATTAGTACATTACACAACGCATGTGTACTTTAACCGAACATGCGATCGGTGGTTTCCCAAAGTTGAGATGAATATCGCATTAGCATGTACTACATACCTTTCGTTTTCGGCTTTTGCGAGAGGACAATGCGAAACAGATGAAGAGCTCACGGGACGACTTAAGCTGTATCCCCTCTATGATTACGCTGCTCGAAATTGGGGTTACCATGCTCGAGCTTCCTCTATTTATCGAGATTTTTTACCATTTCTTTACAGCCACACTCATGTTGAAGCATCAGTTCAAATATTCATGCCGTCTCATGAGCATCGACACTACCGCTGTAAAATGACCGCGCTACATCTAGCTGCACATTTTGGCCTTCATGAAATAGTGACAGCCCTTCTAAAGGAGGATTGTGCATCTACAGCTTATCACAATGGACGAATATCGGTTCCCGTTACAACAGTGAATGGGGGCGTTGCCGATGTCGACGTGTTGCTTGATATTCCGAGAATCGACCCGAACACAGACGATTATTGGTGGCGGACGCCGCTGTTAACTGCGGTGATGAACAAGCACATCGACATTGTCAGGTGTTTACTCGCCAATCCAAAAGTTGATCCGAATATTGCAAATTGGCAAGGCGACACACCGTTGCATGTGGCAATAAAACATCGTTGCGAGACCATGGTTGGCCTGCTACTTGCCCACAAAGCATTGGATCCCAATTTATTAACGAACCGTAGGGGAGATATATCACTTTCGCTTGAATTGGGTCGTCTGTGCGTGCGCCCCGACACATCACAACATCGACATGATGCCCAAATCCATCCCGCCATAAAATATAATCAGGGAAAAGCACCGCTGTCTTACGCAGCAGAACATGGGCGGGAGGCTATTGTCAAGCTATTACTCTCTGACAAAAGAGTAAACCCTAACTCCGAAGATAATTGTGGCTGTACGCCAATATCTCACGCAGCAGATAGCGGGCATGAGACAATTGTAAAGCTGCTACTCTGCGATGAAAGAGTTGGCCCTGATTGGGCGGATCAATTCGGCCGCACGCCATTATGGTACGCCATAAAAGGGGGCCATGAAGGTACTGTTAAGTTACTACTCCTCAGCGGAAAAGTCAATCCTTATTCAAGAGATTATCGTGGTCTTACGCCGCTATATCAGGCAAAAATAGAGGGTAACGAGGCAATTCTTAACCTTTTATATACAACAAACCCCAGTTGCAAAGAATGGCTGAAATCTTGGAATTAAATTTCTTATATACAGGGCTTTTGTAAATAGCATTCCTCATAACCAAGGTATATTTTAGAGTGATAGAAAAGTAAAGTTAATTTTCAAATAAAATATTAAAATGAAAAAGAAAGAGAAGAAGGAAAAAGAAAAAGAAGAAAAAAGAAAAAAGCTTTTTACGTGATCATTTCTCGTTTATATATCATATAATTTTTAATTCGCGTAATTTAGTCTGCCTCGGAAATTTCACTCTAATTGTGACGGCAGGTCTAAGGGATGGCCAGCATCTATGAATCTCCACGACAAGGTGAATATATTAGGCTGGAGAAGGAAAGGAATCTAGGCATGTAGGTTCATGACAAAAGGTTCCATTTATAGTGCAATAAGGGATGCCTTGTCATGGTAACTACACCTTTGGAATCCATCCTATCCCTAGGGTGATATCTACCTATTGTCTAGCCACTTCGTAACGCTAATCTCATGTTTGCTCCGAACTCAAGATTCCGCGACATTAACTTAGTCCGCTGAGTCTTAAAGCATGAGCACTTTTCCCATTCATATATACAACAAGGGGACCTAAGACGGCTTTTCCATGCTCTCTTTGACGAGGCTGCCGAGATGCACCTATCTTAGTATGTCCAAGACACGTACTCTTGCCTCGAGACCTCCTATGGTATCAAGCGCATACCACTCCTCACGCCGGAAAGTTTCTCAAATACAATGAAACAGATACGTAAGGAAAGTGGCATTTCGGAATACTAGTAACGTCGGCAAGGCCCTCGCCCACTTGAATACCAAGTTCGAGGCCGTCTGTGAGAACGGCCGGTGGATAGTGGTTGACTCGGATGAGAGGGTACATAGTTGGGGCAATCGATACAGCAGTAATTGAATAGAGTGCAAAACATACTTTACCTTGAGTAGAACTATCTTGAAAATCGTTCTTCTCTGAGAAACTCGTAGTAGGTTTGGTAAAGCCGGCCACGCTGGGAGGGAGCGACGTAGGACATAATGATTGAGACAGCAAGGTGATTGATAGCATTGCAAAGTTCTGTTCACGAAGAGCGTGAAACCCTTGATACATAACCTTGATGGAACGTCGAAGATAGAGGGTACTACCTTGATGGGAGCGCATATGAGCGCATTTGAATTGACCAATCGAGTTGGCGAATTGATAGAGCTCCTTGCATTCTACCTGCATGAGCAACCCGCATCAATATGCACACTCTCCGGTACCTATCGCGTAGGCACTCGTGAATCTCATTTTGGTATACTGGGTAATTGTAGATGATAATATTACATGCATTTCCATGTCCCGCTACTATTATGGTTCTGCGGGTAGGTAGTGAGGGGAAAACGAATCGTCGGATTTGATCGTAGCCATCAAGGTCGCCTTGGCGTCGTGAAGAGCCACCAAGTGAAGCGAAACCGGAGAGAGACTTCTGCTGTTGTGAGTTGGGCCTTTATCCAGAGTCTGGTTTTATATAAGACATGCTGCACAATGAATAGCTGTGTGTGTAGACGCATGTAGACTTACCATTTGCCCTCCGTAACTACCCCCCTGAGATTTCGTCTATAGAGACGATGAAACTCTCGCCTGGATTACCAATCGCATCGGTCTACTTGCTGGTTGCATTAGCGCATAGCAAGCCAGCCCACAGACCAGTTCCTCGAGATGCAGATGCTCAGCAAGGGAAACCATTGCTCCAAGACTTCGATGCGCTTGGTGCGTGGTTCGATGGCGTGGATGCCTTAAACGGCTCTTCAACCGCTCGTCAACCCAACGTATCGATCGCCATTGTAGGCGGGGGTATATCGGGTCTATCTACGGCTCTTATGCTTGACAGCATAGGCGTACACAACTGGGAGATCATCGAGGCGAGCGATCGGGTTGGAGGTAGATTCAGAACCGAATTCGTCGGCGGGACACAGGAGTGGGCGGAGATGGGCCCTATGAGACTTCCTCACAGTGTCACGTACAAGAGCGACAACTCAACTCATCTGTACATGGACCATCAGATGACATTTCAGTTGGCTGAGACACTTAACGAGATGAATGATAACGACCCGAAATGGAAGATAAATTTCATCCCATGGATTCAGCACCACCCCAACGAGCTCATCGCTCTAGGTACTAGCAGGCTTCCCGATGGTCGAATACCAACACGGGCAGAGATCGCGGCAGATTCACACTTAGGCAAACCACCCCCTTTGATTTCGTCCGAGTACAATCAGACGAAGGCCAAGATGAACCAAATCCTGAAGAATGAGTCGGTCTTGAAGGAGATCCAGCGGGACATATGGCGGGTTCACAAGCAAGCCATGGACGACGGTTTGGACGACTGGAGCCAACAGGCCATGATGCGACACGTCTTCGAAGCCGACGAGAATGTCGCCGATGCCATCTGGACCACGACGGATTACGACGTCTTCTGGGATGAGATGGTCCACAACTCGAACTTGGGCCTCGACGGATCTCCCGACAGTCTAGGGGAGACGGAATGGAAGTGCGTCGATGGAGGTTTCAACAGGCTCTCCGATGCATTCATCCCGCACGTCTCCGATAGACTGGTGCTCGGTCGGAAGATCCGGAAGCTCGAGTCGGTTCAAGGCGATGATGGTCGCACCCGCACCCGGCTCTCCTGGTATTCGAATTCCTCAAATCGTGCTTACGAGTCCAAAGAGTACGACTACACCATCATGACCGCACCGTTTACCATGACTCGACTCATGGACCTACCCCAATTCTCGTCCGTGCTCAGCCGCGCCATCAGCGAAGCAGGTCTGCGCTTCAAATCGGCATGCAAAGTATCTCTGCTGTTCTCCGAGCGCTTCTGGGAGAAAGGCGAGCGTCCTATCTTTGGCGGCTACTCGATGCCGTCTAGCGCTGCGGTGGGAGCCCTCTACTATCCGGTCTACGGTATCAACGAGTCGCGCCCGGGCCTCATCACACACTATCGCGGTGGTGATTGGAGCGATCGCTTCGTCAGCTTGTCGGATGCTGAACATGTCGAGATGGTGCTAGATGCTACGGCAAGCCTACATGGCGAGCAGGCGAGGGAGCTCTACACGGGAGATTACGTGCGTCTCTGTTGGTTACAGGATGAGCATACCGCTACGTCGTGGTGTCGGCCGGACGTTGAGCAGCATAGGCTCTACATACCGGCGTATCACCGCACCGAGCACAACACCATCTTCATTGGGGAACATACGGCTCCAACACATGCGTGGATCAGTTCTTCGCTGCACTCTGCTGTGAGGGGGTCTGTCCAGTTGCTGCTAGAGCTAGGTATGATCGACGAAGCCAGGAAGTTGAATCGACGATGGATGGGGGAATGGATTGGAAAGGATCTCGGGGTGAATAAGCTGTGGAATGGAGAAGCTTAGCAGGAGGATCACCAGTCGGATTATCGGTGTTAGGTAGAGCCCAGTTCATGTATGTACGTTTTTGGTATGCATTTTGATTACCCAAAGAATGATCATTGTGTCTAGTTTGCCCCTTTCCTATCCCCCGTAGATAAGAACCAGTAAACACTGAATGTATAACCATACTTCAACAGAGATATTAGATGATGCAGAGGCGTGAATGTAGGTTACAATTGCAAGATGCGCCGTCCGAGCCAAACCTAGAAGACCTGCACAGGCTGTCCCGCTATCAAGTACCAAAGGGGGTTTGTGGGTGGTTCTTTTTTAATATATTCTTTTAGCATCCCTGTTTTCTATCTTATTTCTAACTTACATTCCTTCACACGTGCTTTGAAGTGCTCTAATTCCGAGTTTCTCAGCACGATCTGGACCTTTGAAAGGTTGCTTTTGATGTCCCGCAAAATTGGTCTCTGACTTGGGTGACATTCTTTGTGTCCGAACAACCTCTTAGTAGCAGGGGGAACAGACGCCAGTCTTATACTGACATCTAAGGGAGAGGCTTTGACATCGCCCACAGCTGGTGGTGGCCAAAGCTGCCATTTCGACCATGAAGTGCCTAAGGACCCGAATATAACAACATTGCAATTAGAAAAATATTCGTCCTTATCGCCACGACAGCATGACAATTCACCGTTACTGTTCTCGCAAAGCAGTGGATATGCGACCCGAACAGGCTCAAGCATAGATGAGAGCATTTCTAGTCGAGCATGCTGTATAGTCCCACGTACTTTATTACAGCACTATAATTAGCATTGCGATATATGGTATAGTTTCATGACTGTTGCCTTACCTTTCTCTCGTAGAATAGGACATCTCGCATCGTTCATATCCGCATTGTGCAGTATTTCCTGGAAAGCACGACCTGCGAAAACCATTTCTCCAGAATCATCAATATAGCAGCGCATTGCGAATTCTCGAATGACATCTCTAAATAGCTTACGAGCACCAATCTCCCACGCGATCCAGAGTACATGTCTTAGATACCATTCATCTTTCTTTTCCCGAGTCTTGAAGTCGCTGTGTAATGTTTGGGACCAGTTGTCTGCTATAAGTTGGAGGGAGCCCGCGAGATTATACAATGCCGTAAAATTAGCTGCTTCGTAAAGGAACTCCAAATACCCTTCATTGAATACGAACTGCCGAGGTTTCTGACAATGTAGGACGCGGAGGACGATCAGGACAGACTGCGGGTGGTGACCGTCTGAAAATTCAATAACCCATGGATCATCTGCCGGCGGTCTGCTCATATCAATCTTCGCTTTCAGGATAGACGAGGCGCGACGAAGTGCCCCGGAGTCTGTCAGAAACTCGGCCTCAACTTTTTTGCGTCCCCCATTCTGCTCATCAGCCGTGTTTTCTTTAGCTATAATCCGGACAGTTAAGTCTCCATCTTCTTGAACTGTTTCTGTGTCGAATGGCGGGTCATTGTTGGTGGCATTATCGTGTGCATTAGGAACGGTTGGCAATGATCCTAGCGTGGAGGTTGACAATGCACCTTCTTGCTCATCGGTTCGCTGGCGTTTGGTGGATTCGGCTACTACGCAGTCCGTGGCTGCGTCTGATTCTCGTTTGATGGCCATGTCGGGAATAATAACAAGTAGAAACTTCGTGCTACAGAAAGAGTGGCAGGTATGTTTTAGGGAGAGATTAGGAATATGAAATATGTTCTCGAGGGACGCGAGATCATCGCGTCGCGTGAGTCCATACTTTCGCACGGTCCTCTTCTCACGCGGCAGCTACAGGGGTACAGTGATTACGTAGGTGTTAGCTAACCAGGATGTCTACAGAATAGCTTGCAGCTGACCCTCTGCTTCAGCTCATTCGTTCATGTTGTGTAAAATGAATAAAAATAGTGCCAGACGAGTTGAAATTGCTCCAAAACAATCATGAATGCCAGTATGAAAAGCCCACCACGGCCAAAGCTACGGCCCCAGATACTCGGTACTATGAAGCCGTCAGACACAAAGACCACGCGGTAATCACTCAATCTTGGAATTCTTGCCATTTCACCATCCTATCCTTCAAGTCCAAGATCTCCCCATCGACGACAAACGTCCCGTCGCCGCGATGATGGAACATCTTCCCACCCTCTCCAGGCTTCTTCCGCGGATTGAGCCACGCCTTCACCGGCTTCAGCACCCACATCGAGTACTTGCTGACCATCTTGGTATCCTCAACCACACACTCGATATTGGCGATAACGTTCGGACCACCAACTAGCGGTGCTTTAACCTTGGCCGCAGGGAGCGCCTCCAGCCCGAACCGCTGCCATTTGCTGCTTGTCGTCTCACCCTCGCTCTCATCCTCATTGTCTTCATCCGCAGCAGAGCAGTTCCCGACGTCGACGACCACGCCGGCCATCTCGACCGATGGCACGGCGATCACGCATTCGCGCTGCTTCTTGAGCGTGGCGAAGGAGGCGTCCCACGGCCCGAGCGATATGCCGAGCAGCGGCGGCGACTCGTGCTGTATCACCATGTGAAACCCGATAGTCATGACATTATGCGTCGAATCAGCCAGCGATCCCGTCGTGACTAGCACCACGGGGCCGGGCTCAAGGAGGCGGTAAACCTTGGCCGGCGGGTAGGGTTCAAAGATGCCATGATGAAGGCTCTGCTTCTGCAATTCTAATTGGGATTGCGGTTCATCCTTGTCATCGGCCTTCGTGTGTTTGCTGGAGGATGCCGTGGCCGGTTCTTCTTCATTCTGGACTTTGCGCTTGCGAGCCATGACCTGTGGAACTGCAATATTTGAGTAACTTGTTTCCGGCCCCTATCCTTGGAGGTTGAAGTTAACGCGTGATGTTGGTGGGGTCGAGGAAGTGGAGGGTGACGTAAATTGATCCTAGTGGGGTAGCTTATGTATGTACCTACATGTACATAGGGGGTGGTTATATTTGCCCCTAATCACATATAACGCGACGGATCAGTGTCAATTATCGCCTCTAAGCCAAGACGACATCTATGGTATATTACCCTAAGTCTAGGTAGTCTTGACTATCGAGCATTTTTCATATAAACGGGCGAGCTAAGCTACCGAAGATACCATTGCTTCAGCTCATATGACATTATTATCCAGCAACCCGAAGGGGCATACGAGTCTCGACCTGAAGTATTCTAGACAAAAAGAAAGCTAAACTGGAAATTACCCTTTTCTCTACCTCGAATTCAATAGGCGGTCCTGATTATTAACTCGTCAGGTTCGCAAAGATCAGGTCAATACGCCGTTTCCCTTCCGCCGAATAATCTGCTACATATCTATCGCCCCATGGTTGCGTCCAGGTGTCTATGTGACGACAGCAAATGTGTTAACAACAATTGAATCAACGCTTCCGGGCATGCTAGCAACACATTAGTGGGTAGGGTTGACTGACCATATGTAGTAGCTGGCTTGGTCTGACAAAGCCAGATAAACGTATTATTAACACCTTCAACCAGGTCGTCTTGAGGAAACTGCTCAAGGACAGCTGCATATTCCTCGTCTGTGACACCGAAAGCCGGGCCGCTAAAATCCATCGAGATGCCTTTACTAACGACCTGTACGGTCAGCTCCTTATAGTACGCGATACTCCGTTCGGTGTGTAGCACGATAGAATCCCAGACCAGCTGAACTCTACTGTCGTCCCAGTGCTGCCCATCACCATGCCCATGCAGGAAGTCCCTTGCCGCAATTGCGCCATCCACCTCGAAGCGTCGGTCCGCAGTAACGATGGATGAGTTGAGTTGTCGCTCCCAGCCAAGGTCATGAAGGAGCGTGGCTACTGCGTGCGTTTCCATATCGATGGCAGATGCCAAAGTGTCGTTATGTTGAATGATCACCGCTCCGAACAGCAATGACCGCATGACATGTTTATATAGCCAATCGCTGCTATGTTGATGCATGTATAGCTCAGCATCTCGCACTACGAGGGTGTCAACAACCGGAACACCTGCTATCTCTCGCACTGGAAAGCTATTCAGTAAGGTGGAACGGGGCAAAATTGCAGTGCGTCCCGCATTAGCCAAGAAGAGGCTCGCGAGGATAAGGCCGAATGTTCGCAAACGAGTAGAAAACATCATTCCTGCAAACCGTTTCGACATGGAAGTAGCAGCTTCACATGCCACTAGCTGGTCTCAAATGCATTGAAATATTATCAATCATCATCGTCTTTATACTAAGGCTAGAAGGCTGAAGTTAAGAAGTTTTAAGAGCAAGATTGAGCAAGATATCAGCAGTTCCGGCCTGCAACCCACACTTTGGGCACCAGCTGCCAATTGCGACGTTTGAACTTCACTTTGAGGATCAACCGCCAAGATCGACGCGGCCGCTTCGTTAACAGAAGAAAATATCTCGAAGGATTACCTTATTTATAATCTGAATACGCAGCCAGCTCCATGCAAAAACAAGAGGGGATATAACGCTGACCTGTAGGGAGTGGCTTAGTAATGGAGGAATTCTGCGGCTGAGATACTTATCCCATGCGGGTGTAAGTCCAATTTGAGGGTAAGTCGGGTGCTGTGAACCCCCTAGTTGCATAATCCTTCCTTAGCAAGGCCAGTGTAAAGCTACAGTTAGAGTTGAAGGGGCTCTATAAAAAGCTCCACTCTCGAGATCTAGTTAGGGGTATCTCAGAGTATACTTCCGCAGTTTGATCGTTCCAAGGCAATAGTGTGTCATTAACTCCGGCCGCACATTTAGCTTACCGGAAAGTGCGGATGCTGCCGTTGGCTACCGACGGTCCGAACAACTACCCGAACTAAATGCCGGCATAGCTCGCATAGTCGCACCCTCGGCGATGTTTCAAGTCCTACATTAGACCCGCTTCCGAGCTGATACCTAGAAGGGCTCCAAAAACCATGTTGATCAAAAAGGCACAAAAATTAGACTGTCTGGTGGCAGGAACGGGGTATACGTATCATCGTTGTAGTACCAGATGACAAAGAGCTTACAAAGGTGACTGAAAGTATACGATACGTAAGATCTACCACACACCAAGCGGTTATACAATCGTACATACGAAGTTTCATCTGACAAGGGCTTCAGGCACGTGTCAGGCGTCAGGATAGTATCCACCAGTCGTAGTCAGCTGTCAGCAGCTAGCGTTGATGTCCCCTTAACCCCTGAACAGCTGTAACTAGGCGCTTCCAAGCTGGGACATAGGGCCATCGGCCGTCCGCATATCGTACCACCAGTCCCCTCTATAAGAAGTTAAGTTCGAATATCGCAATAGTATTCAACGTTAATACTGCACAGAACTAGAGCAATGAAGTATTAAAATCTTTTATTTATAAGCAAGCCGAGGCTCGGCCAGGTATCCCTCCAAAAGTCTCCGAAAACGTCCCTACCGCGAAAATGGACTGCAAGCAATTCTTTCCAAAGGCTAAAAATCGGAACTCCACGGTGTATCAAAATTGGAACTCCATGGCTAGCGTATCAACATCGGTGTTAAAGATCACTCGTTTCTTCATACTAATGCTACATTCTCCACAGCCTGTCCAAATACCTAGAGGTAGTTAGTGAGGCTCTTCACCCTTTACGCTAGACCTTTCTAGATCTATTGTCAAGGCATAATGTAATAGTATCATGTTGTGTGAATTTGTCAGCTTAAACCACCAGACGCCCCACTATGCCTTTCTAGTGTTGAAACCCCTAGTCTTCTATATGTATATATAGCTAGGTACATAAAAGGCTTGCCATGCCTCTATGAAATTCGATATTCTGAAGCCTGTTATACCATATTCAACTCATCTAGAACCACTGATAAACCCATTTCAATATGCCATCAAGTCGTTACATTAGCGAAACAGCGGACGTTGCGCCTCTCGCGGAACCACTAGTCTTCCAACCCTCAGGCAAGGTGGCGAAGAATGTTCTCTTGAAGGCAGCAATGGCAGAAGCCTTGGCAACTTGGAGCCCGGCTAGCATAGAAGAACGAGGCATCCCGACCAAGGAACTGATCGAGCTATATAGAAGGTGAGCCCTAAGTTCATGTTTTCAGGGACATCATCAAAGAGCTAATGAGAGACCACGATCTACAGGTGGGGCGAAGGCGCAAACAGTTTCGGTGTCATATTGACTGGCAACGTCGACATCGAATATGACCAACTAGATGCGATCGCCGACATGGTCATCACGCAGAAAGACCAGACTTCGGGTCCCAGGTTCGAAGCCTTCAAGGCTCTCGCCACGGCGGCCAAAGCCCACGGCTCGCTCATCGTAGCCCAAGTCACGCACCCGGGCCGACAACTATCGTCCAACCTCCGCAAGGACACCATCTCCGCCAGCGCCATACCGCTCAACACGGCCAAGATGCCCGGGGGCCGGAAGTTCGCCACGCCGCGCGAGGCCACCCAGGCGGACATCGACCACGTCGTCGCCGGGTTCGTGCACGCGGCCGAGTACCTCTCCGCGGCCGGCTTCGACGGCATGGAGCTGCACTCGGCGCACGGCTACCTGCTCGCGCAGTTCCTCTCGCGGACGTCCAACAAGCGCACCGACAAATACGGGGGCTCCCTGCGCAACCGCACGCGCATCGTCGAGGAGATCGCCAGGGGCGTCCGCGCCAGCCCCGCGGTCCCGAAGGACTTCGTCCTCGGCGCGAAGCTGAACAGCGTCGAGTTCCAGGAGGACGGGTTCACGCCCGAGGAATCGCGCGAGCTCTGCACCATCCTGCAGGACGAGGTCGCGTTCGACTTCCTCGAACTCAGCGGCGGTACGTACGAGGAGCTGGGAATGAACTGGGAGCGCGAGAGCACCCGGAAGCGGGAGGCGTTTTTCCTCGAGTTCGCGGACCTCGTCGTGCCCGGGTTAGGCCCCGCCCCGCGCAAGACCAAGGTGTACATCACGGGCGGTCTCCGGACCGTCGGCGCGATGGTCAAGGCGCTCGACGTCGTGGACGGCGTGGGGCTCGGCAGGCCCGCGGCGCAGGAGCCGAGGATCGCGAACGACATCCTCGAGGGCCGCGTCTCGGGCGCGATCAGGCCGGTCAATGCCGTCGAGGACGTGAGCATGGGGTTAGCGGTGGCGGGGGTGCAGATTGGCCAGGTCGGCCGCGGGGAGGAGCCGTTTGATACCAGCGATGAGAAGGCCGTGGAGAGCTATCTCCAGGATCTCAAGAAGTGGGGTGCGGACTTGGCTGCAGATGCCGACAAGTTGGAGAAATATGGCTTCCCAACGCTTACCGCGGAGCAACGCCCATATGGTGTGTCGCAGTAGAGATTTCCAAAGGCAAGATTAAGGGCTATGCCTAGAAGTCCTTCAAGCTGGTAGCTTGAGAAAGATACCCCTCCGAAAGCTAGACCTAGATGTTACATGTCACACATGGTACATAGTTTACGTAGATCAAGAGATAGATTGTATTTACAACGTATTACGCCAACATCAAAAATTGTTACATTGTTATTTTATTACTGTAAAACTTTATATGCACGGGATTCTCTTAGAGGAGGGAAATTGAGTTGTATTCAGGTGTATAAAATGCTCTTGGAAAAACGTTAACGGAAGTTACGGAACTCCACGGGCGGGCTACAAGACCCATATTTATACCGTGACAGGGGACCCAATAAGCCTCGGCTCGGCTTATTCCCCACTGAATATTCACCGATTAGTGATCCTAACCTCCGAGATAACATACCTGCTTAGTGGGCATCTATATGATGAAGCTTACCCAGGCATACATGGGAAATGCTCGCCTAGATTTTATAATACCACCATATTCGACACAGATGAGATAAAATGGCTGCTAAACAAGTTGCCCTCGTCGTAGGCGCTTCGAGAGGGATAGGGAGGCAGATCGCAGTCGACCTTGCTAAAAACGGTTATACGGGTGAGTAGTTAAATGATTCTTCCACAACCATCTAGCGGACAGGGTATTTATGATCTATCCATAGTTGTCGTCAGCGCGAAATCGACCAGTGATGCTCGAAATGCATCCCCGTTTCCGCCGGATCCCAACTCTCCTCAATCGACCATCAGCACGGTCGAGAGGGAGATCCGGGAAGCAGGGGGCGATGCAACTGCGATACCGGTCGATGTCAGAGATTTCGAAAACATCAAGAAGCTTGTAGACAAAACCGTCGAGGTACATATGTATTTTTCCATTCTCCAACTTCGCTCGCACTAAACTAAATTGCCAATCCTGCGCCCCGAACTAACATATTTATGTCCAGATCTACGGACGTCTTGATGTGCTCGTCTACAACTCGGGTGCCATCTGGTGGGCTTCTGTTGAAGACACGCCCATGAAGCGATTCCAGCTCATGCAGCGCGTCAACCCGGAGGGCCTGTACGGAGCGGTGCAGGCAGCGCTGCCCCACCTCAAGCAGCACGGCAAGGGGCGCATCATAGTCGTGAGCCCGCCTATCTACAGCCGCTTTTTCCGGGGCAAAGCGGGGTACGCAGTTGGCAAGGTCGGCATGAGCGTCCTAACCAAGGGGCTCGCGATGGATTTCGAGAGGCAAGGACTCACCGAGATGGCAATCACGAGTATTTGGCCCGCTGTGGTGAGTATCCCCGTGAATAGAAAAGGGGGCGCAGTGATGATGATGATGATGATGATGATGATGATGATGATGATGATGGGGATACAAAGTCGTACCTATGGAGAATATAAGCTGACGAACGTAAACACATCACCAGGCCATCGAATCCGGCGCCAGCCGTGAAATGACGGAGAAGAACCCCGAGGAGGCGCGCGACCTGCGGAGGGCGACCGTGTTCTCCGACGCGGTGCTGGCGATGCTACGGGCGCCCGCCGCGAGCGTGAATGGATGTCTCGAGCTCGACGAGGATTTCCTGAGGCGGGAGGCTGGCGTCACGGATTTCTCGAAATACGCTGTCGTGCCTGGAGCTACTCCGAGGAGAATCATGCCGGCTGAGTTTCCCGACCTGACGGTCAAGGAGCAGGATGATGAGGGGAAGAGGATGGATAGCGCCAAAGGGCAGTCTAAGTTGTGATGGAACGGCGGAGCTAATAATGAGGCTTCTCCAATCACTTCAATCTAGACAAGATGGTATTCTACAATGGTACGGTATGTTAACTCCGAGACTGTTCTAATGGGGATTTATTGGTTGAGTGGGTAAGTAATAAAAAGGAATTAAAGAATGAAAGCACCCAGGCCACGTTCAGCAGTAGGTTTTGAATAACTACAATAGATAGTCGAGGAAATTATCCTTGGTGGGTTTTAATATAGGTTTAACGGTTGGAGTCTACCGGCATAACTATACCGTCGATGACTTGAACCAAGGCCTTACCATTCTCTATATTAGTCTCTCTCATTTAAAACAGTCAATATCTCATCTAATAATACTATCATATGGCAATTCGATAATTCGAACGTCACCTTAAAAAGGGGTTTCCCCTAAAGATGTTCAGAATGACATATGTTTTGCAAGGATGTAGTTCCACATCGCGCCTTGAATCAGGGGCTAAGGAACCACTTACTTGCATCGCGCTTCTAGGCAAGCGGTTGCATTTGATCACTTTCTCTTATTAAACCAGGTGCGTCATAAATCTTACGATACTTATCATTCAGCCCCATCACACGAACTAAGAGACACGTTGTTCACGCGAATAAATTCACTTTTATAATGAACTCCGAGCGCAGTGGAAGCGTAGTCTGCTCAAGAGAGCCCAGCAGCCTCTTCACAGGCACAGCCACGAAGGGCGGAACCGCATCAACACCAGCAGGCGAGACTGCGCAGCAAATGAACCACATCGCGCAGCTAGAAGCGCGCCGCCGCCGCGCCACTGCGAACTTCCGCCACCGGCGGCAGCGCCGACTAAAGGAGACCAGACGCGCGATAACTCACTTGCAGCAGACGGTGCAAGCATGCGAAAAGAACTTGCAAGGAACCACCGTAGCCGTGTTGAGGCAAGCACGAGCTCACGGCGATCCGCAGGCTGTGGCGGCTGCTGTGCGCTGAGCTGCCGTTGTCAACTAGTAGTATATAATGATTCGTGGGGTTGCTGATGCTTCGGCCTTGGCTGCTGAATCTACGATCGGTGAGGGGGAATATAGTGGTGATGATGATGAAGATTAGGATCAGGATGGCAGTAGGGATCAGGAGGCAGTTGATGGCTGTGGAGCAAATGAAGAACAGGCGGTATTTAGAGACGTAAACCGGACTTTAAACTACATGTAACAACTAGTCGTGTACTACCAATCTTATTATAGGGTTCTTGCAACCCAATATCAATCTCCTAGTTACTGGGTCTCTCATGATGGCGCTACTCCAGCTACAATAGACAATATGCCTGGTGCAACAAAACGAATATACTCAGGGGGGCCACGCAATGGAGTTGCACATCAGGTGAACAAAATGGTTTAGTTCTACAACCAGAAGGGACCGATCTGATGATTGCAACGTACAGTTACCTAGAGTCAAGAACACAAATTGAACCACCGATATCTATACTTGGGCAGTACCTCGCAGACATGAATGTCTTCAAGGGCATTACATAGACGCGTAGGCTTATCTTTGAAGACATACTCGAAAGCTTCCATACAGAGAACAGAGCAGCAGCTCGGCTGAAGACATCACCCCCTCGTGGTGCCACATCATGGCATAGGAGTCAAGCAGGGCTGGGTTGACTAGTCAAAGGCGTGGGACAAGAGTTATGAAGTAGTAGACACATGTCATCTAGCCCACATCCATTGGAAATTATGTAGAGGAAAACCAGGCGATGTAGAAAGTCAGCAACATCAAAGTTCACACACAGCACAATGTGAAGCTCTAGGCCATGATACCAAATTAGGCCCTCATGGTAAGTGAGTTTATCAATATAGTCATGTCTTCTAGATATCCTTATTATCACCTAGGATGGGCCTTCCTTCTTCCAACTACGATATGTGAACTCTCTCAGCAGAGAGGATGAGAATAAACTAGGTTATTTTAATATGTGTTGATTACTTAGGTCGCCTACTCTCAAATATTGGCCGTCAATATACAGAACGTACACTTTTCCAAAGGTCCATGATATCCTAGCCAGGCTAGAATGAAGGGATCTACATAAGTACCTATACATATATGCAAGTCATTAACTGAAATCACTAAGAAAAGCCCACATGGTATATTAGTTAGCGAGTGATTTTATTAGATTAGGCAACAACTTCAGCTACGGGTCATATTCTAGTTGCACAAAACATCATATTATATTAGCGCTAACTTGCTTACCCAAATTAGAATGTGACACAGAAGAAGCAGATAGCCGTTAACACATTCATGTATTCTGGCCCCCGGGACCAAAATACGAACGAATCACAAAGCGTACCCATGACTTCCCCAGAACTGAGATGAAATATCTTTTACGGAGTTTCTGATGAGGGAGTAAGGATTACACTATTAGATGTAATTGCCAATTCCCTATTTTAGATAACAGTTAAGAGAGCCGAATTGAGATAGTCCGTTCGAGGGGTGTTGTTGATGGTACAGGGGATATGAGCACTGAAGGATATCACTCCCGGCGGACGACCTCAAGTTGAACATTGGCTGGTTTAGGGTAATACATCGGATGGAAGGTTTACGCGAGCAGAAAGTATCAACCTCACAATAACTTAGCCCTTGGACTCCGAACTAAAGAAACGACAATTTCCACATCTTTGGATAAGAGCTGATGTCAGAAATGTAGGGACGACAACATGCAGACGGGAAGAGACATGGAATTAAAACACGGTGGCGTCTGCGAGCAAGCGGGTCGAAATACAGTCGTAAGTAGTTTATGGCACATGTTCGAAACTTGCATACTTGGGCATAAACAGACCGACAGAGTATGTAGTCTGCTAGAGTCATGCTTGCTTAGGCTTCGGCACGTTTTCATCTCATATGCTAGCTATTATCGGGGTAGCAATTGTACTTCCTCTTCAACATCCCGGGCCCTTACTTCGAGAGGGAGGTAGACCAAAGATCACATCACGCAACGCCGCCGCATGTCAAACTACCTGAGACATTGCCTGCCTAGCTTACTCTGCGAGTGAGTGAAAGAAGAAGAAGCAAGATGGTGAGCCAAGCCAAAAAAGTTAGGGGGGCAGACACTCGGTGCGAGCGACCTTCTGTTTTATTGGTCCTGCTCACCCTAGTCAGTTAATTGAGAGATCCCATGCATGGAATTAAGTAGTTGCAGTGCAGGGAACTCCAGTTCTGCGAACGCCAGTCTTGGCAGGACCCTGTCCACCATACCTGAACCAGTGCTGGCTGGTTGATTCAAAAACTGTTTGACAGTTCGTGTAACATGTCGGTGCCCGGCATTGATCGTATACGTACATAAAGGGGGAGGCCGAGGTGGAGATCAGAAGGGCCTACGCAGGTGCATGTCGCTGTGGGAGGTGTGAGAGGAGCTAGGTTAGATTCGGGACTTCTGCGGCTACGGCATTCATCATTGGAAGATTTGGAGTGTTGAACGTATGAAACTCTGGAAGAATGAGTACTTAATTCACATCAGGCAAATTAGGAGAAGGCTTATTGAGCCCCTGCAGGGACCATGGGGTCGTTATATCCCAGCATACGAGTTATGTGCATGAATGGCTATGAGCCTGGTAAGACTCACGATGTTGTTAGGTCCACAAGGTCCAGTCAAACATGGGCATGGGATACTAACGGCAGGAATGATGATTGAACTATATAGCATAATCATGTCTACTACGAAACCGACTGATCGATACTGCTGCTGTTGACATGCTTCCCGAACGCCGAACGATGCAGCTCTTTTCTTCTCGTTTCTGCATATCAAGAGATGATCCTCTCTCACCCCTCCTCCCATGACGACTCATGGTCCAAAACCTTTCTATAGATCGTTTAATCGATCGAGACAATACCTAACTCCTAAACGCCTGACGCCTTGATCAGGTCGAAACAAGATTGGGCCGCATTGAGCGAAGCTCATGCGTTGTGTCTCTCCCGGGCAGCAGCGAACTGCTCTTCCTGGAGTCGCTGTAGCTCTTCGATCGACATTCCGCTCTCCTCGAACTTGTTGCCTCTCTTCTCACGGACCTAGTCTGCAGTTAGCATCAACGGTCCCGGCAATTAACTAAGAAAGGGCAGGGAAGAAGACGGGCCCTGAGCGTACCTTCTGGGTCTCTTTGTGAGCCGCAGCAGCTTCTAGAACTGCAGGGACATATTCGCTGAATCCTAGGGTATCGAGAGCCTTGGTGATATGATCGCAAGCGATGGTCTTCTTGGCCTCTTTCTCCGAGATATCGTTGGCCTCAGATGACACGAGGGTGATAAACTCGACGCAGCACTCAATCAGCAGATCACGGGCTTCCTTTGAGAAGGAAACCCCACTTGAAGAAGGCAGTATCTCGCTGACGATCTTCTGTACCGTCGCTGTATCGGCAGTTAGTTATATGGCTTGTGAAATAACGGGGGAAGAGTAACTACAAACCTTTGGGTAAAGATAGATCTTCGTTGCCTGGAGAAAAAAAGAATTAGTTAGCACGGCCAAAAGGCGAGTTACGAGAACAAAACACGGTTAGGAGCGGGAGGTAATAACCAGGAGAATCGATCGCCGCCCAAAAGGCAGGTGTCTTAGACTTTGGCATTGTGGATGGTTACGTCGGAAGGCACTTGAATGAATAGAACTTGACGACTTCCTTGGGGGAAATTTGTAGAAAAAGAATAATCCATGTAGACAAAGGAATGCTTGAGGGTTTTGGGACTTTGTTTAATATGGTTGCCGGGGAGTGGCAAGTTAAGTAGGCAAGTAGACAATGTGAATAGAGCATGTGTTGTAGAATGGGATCATGCGCCTTACACTCTTCCCCCAGGCATAATGATATACCTGTACAAGCAAAATGTGAATCAAAAATCTACTACAGATACAGAGGAAAGAACAGCGATTCAAAACAGGCATTTATGATTAGGGTTAACTCAAGACCCAAGCAATGCACGCATGTCGCGGTTCCCATTGTGTGAATGGATAAATGAACAATGCAGGTGTACTACAGCTTGGTGCAGTTACTTGGAGGGGATAGACAAAGCAATGCATGTATGATATCAAAAGAACGGACACAGTAAAATAAGGACCTGGTCATAACCACGGATTTGGAAGTTCGTTGCTCAAACTCTTGAGAGAGGTGTCAAATGCCAATCATGAAGGAGTCGCTAGAATAGACTGAGGTGATACCCATCCATACATACAACTATGTAGAGTTCAGCACTTGCTATATTTATCCCATGCAAGGAAAACCATGAGACAGGAGGTAGAAGAAGTCTCACACAAACGAACACAAAGAACAATGATGATGCAAATGAAAAACATATTTCTTAATTACCTCCATACTCATTATCCGACATAGTGGGCGTAGAAAGCGAGCGGAAGCGAGTCACTTGCTAAGCCAGACGATGGTGGTAGGGCGGTTTGAAGCTCAAGCTCAAAGGGGGGAATGACTTGGAAGGCTAGAAAGATGATTAATCGATTATGACAAGGCAGAGGCACCTGAGGCGGTAAGGCTGCGAAATCAGCCAACTGAAACAATAATTATTGTTTGTAGTAAATCTGAGACTTCTTAACTAAGGTAGAAAAAGCTGAAGTCTATGCGAATCAGATATGCGTAGAAAGACAGTCGATGCAGCTGCTTTTAGCAGATAGGTAGGTAGGGTATGTAGATATCTTGGGCATTTAAGCAGCAGGCAAGCAGGCAAGCCAGGCGTCAGTTACCAGATATGGTGGATCCAGTCAGTGGACTGAGGTCGTGCTTTATACTTGTAGACATCTGCATGCAACCAATAGCTTGTTAGTGCTACATACAGTAGTGGGGAAGATCAAAACTTGTGTCTTGTCACCTGTGTGAGGCTCTGGTGCCTGCATGTGTGTGTGGCTGCAACTATCCGAGTCTTGGTTCATTTGGACATGGTGCAACCTGATTGGTCTCACAGAGGAAACTAACTAGCTACATACATACATACATACTTCATATGTGTGGCGCAGCAATCAAACATCCGTGCACAGGAAGGACCCTAGTCTGGTCTAGTCTAGCTCGGATCTCGGAGACTAAGGAACTCGAATAAATTTCGCAGAAATTTTCCGTCCTCTAAGAAACTTTCTGTTTAAACAACAACACAATCACTCAAGACGACCCAGGACAGCCTTGATTTCGAGCGAAGCTTGCTACTCGACAAGTACTATGCGTATTTGATGCAACTCATTGACGATATTTTCATTATGGATTTCAGTAGCTATTGTCTGGTGGTCGACTGGCAACTATTTGTGACTGATCGCTTGTAACCTCTCTCCAGAGCGAGTCAGCCGGACAGTCTCCATGGCTCTTCCTCAATTGTCGTGGGTACTTCATGCTTTTGCGCTGGGTGCCTCTGGCCGTAGCTGGTAATCTGCTATTTGGCTTGGAGTATCGGGCACTTCATCGCATCTGTCTAGTCTTAGTCGCATTAACCAGGAAATGCTTCAGCAGTCTTCATTGGTATGTCGCGCCCAATCTTACTCCCTATACATACCCTACTCCTTACATGATGAGCCGATTGTCGCCCCAGTCTTACCACAGCCTTTTGGCAACATGGTGATTGACACGTCAAGCCAAACGACATGACTGAACTTCTATCTTACATTCATTACTTTGTTTCAACTTACTGGAGACGACTCAATGCTAATGAATATATTAGGACTCTCACCATACCTATGCCCGTAAGTGCCACTACTTGCACCCACGGCGATATACTACCTCGCATGATGTCGAATTTCCAAATGTACTATCAAATACCGACTTTACATGACGGAGTGAAACACCTGATCGATCACATTATCAACTCGTTATATCTGCCATCACCAAGACTGGACGATGAAGCTGACCTGGCTAGCCCTAGTATATGACAACACATTTGCGACACGGCCGGTTCAGTTTCGACGGTTCGGCAATATATGGTAAGGTACGAAAAACAGTCTATTTCTTTTTCTACACCATACTTGCTGTGATGACACACTTTATATTCCATGCTAAATCTGAATTTCTATGTCGAAATCGTATAAAGCCTTTTCATCTTTCGCCTGAGCAACCCATCTTTCAACCTACTTCATGTGTATTCCTTCTTGACCGTTGGCTAACTCATGACCAGTCTAGTGCTTCGATTCTACTTTCAGGATTGGAAGTTGGCCAGTTCAGCGGCATTCCAACTGTTGAATATTAGTCCATCTGCTTTCTAGGTAGGGTCAGTCTGCTTACTGGAAGTGTTTCCCACTGAATTCCTTGTTGGCGCCATCGACAAGCTTAGCAATGACGGTCCCCGGCTGTTCTGGTTTCAAGAGAAGTCCTTTCTCATGCTCATTGACAAAACTTGCATGGGTCTCAGCTGCCATTCCGGTCTTGCCTTCTTCCCTGATCTGCTTTTGCATATCTGTGTCCACCTTACCCGGTGAGATGGCGATGCTTGTGATGGCAGGTTCCTCCACAGCCATGTGTGCACAGATATGATTGACAGCTGCCTTTGATGTGCCGTAGGCTCCCCAGCCTGCATAAGCGCCGGTTGCGGCTCCCGAAGAGATAAATACCACACGGCCATTCGTCTTCCTCAATTCGGGAATTGCTTCTTTTACCTACTCCAGTTAGGGCATTTGGTCAGGCTTGGTCTCAGGTAGCGGAACTCACAAGTGCAACAGCGCTAAATACGTTGATGTCGTAGGCACGTCTCCACTCCTCGGCGGACGATTCAGATATCTTCGTAAGTGGTGCTATGACCCCATGGTTTATCACGAGTCCGTCTATTTTCCCGAAGGCGTGTAGAGATGTCTGTATAATCTTTGGCGTAACCTGTATACGGTAAATGTAAGGTCAATAGCTAGTAGCTTTCAACTGAATAAAATACATTTTTCTCTTATATGAACATTTGAATATGAAATGAAAGCGGTGTCACATGACGTACGGTCAAATCTCCTAAGTCTGCAGCGAGGAAGTCAACGGAAGACGGATGTTGCTCCTTCAACGCCTTCAGTTCTGGTTCCGACCTGGCCACTAAGAACACTTTATGCGAAGCTTGTAACAATGCTTGGGTGATTGCCAGGCCGAGTCCCCGACTGGCACCAGTGACGATAAACACCTTGGATGACATCGTGAGCAATCAAGGGGGGAATAAGTAAAATCTAATAAGAATTCGACTTGTGCAGAAAATAGAGAAGAATGTTGAAGGTCTTCGTCACAACATTAAATATAGTTGCAATGCTTAAAGTACATTACATACATACTTACACAAATAAAATATTTCTTGCCTTTTATCGGAGCTTGTTAACTAGTCTACTGCTTCATGGTGGGGTTAATGATGAGGGGCATTTCTTTACATAAGTTAAACTAATTTTCTTACATTCAGCGTACGGTTACATAAGTATACTGATCTTGTGAGATCCGGCATTCCTCATCTGGTGCACATGCTGGCAAGTTCAACTACGTTGTATATGCTTGTTGTACGCTTTACGAAATTCTCAATCGAAATGGGATGTCAAGTGCATCCTTCAGTAATACACATGGCGGACCTAGGTACCTAGGTAGGTAGGTAGGTAGGTACTTAAGCTAAAGTAGCACTATGATTGGGGGGACGTTATTGTTACGATAACCAAGCCTAGAAGAAGACGAGGTAATTAAGCCGCATTTCAGCATTTCAGCACATTAGCAATTCGAGGAACAGAAACAGAAAACTACTTTTCAAAACCTTCAAATCAACCGACTACTCACGGCGTCTTGCTTTATTTTCGGCCGGCTCAGTAACACTGAGCCATAGGATTCCTGCCCACAGGCTACAACCAATACTTACTAATATAGCCTTCTACTTAAGAAACACCACCTAAAGCTGCATCATTCTTGCATGATGCCATACTTACATAGTCCATAGCTGCGCGTCGGTATGCGATGCCGATAGCTTGTATGCCGGCCGACCTAGGTATCATGTAGATCTACCTATAATAAAGACAAAAGCCCCCTTGCTGGGCCATTGCTCATTCATCTATCCATACATCCATACATACAGCGTCTCCTATCCCTCCCTATTGCCTTATCTAACTACCTACCTATGCACCCAGTAGACTCCTCTTCGGCCTCGTCCCCTTCCAACCCCTAGTTACCTAACTACCTAATCAAAACCAGCATCAGCATCACACACACACACACACACACAATGAGCACAACCATCATCCTCGGGACAGGCATAATCGGCGTCTCGACCGCCCACTACCTCTCCCAGCACCAACCGGGCAACACGATCCATCTCGTCGAAGCGTCCCCGGGGGACCTCTTCGCCTCGGCCTCGGGCTACGCCGGCGGCTTCCTAGCCAAGGACTGGTTCTCGGCCGCGAGCGCTGCCCTCGGCGCCCTCAGCTTCGAGGAGCACCGGCGGCTGGCCGAATCTGATGATGGGGGGCGCAAGTGGGGGTACGTGGGGAGTACTTCTGTTAGTTTTCAGGTGGGGATGGGGAGCGGGAAAGAGGGGGGTGGTGGTGAGAGGAGAAATAGGGATACGATGGCTGCTGTCTGGTGCCGTGATGGGGCTAGCCGCGCCGAGGCTGCAAATGGTGAGCCCTTTGCTGGTGTGCCGCCGAGGTGGTTGAGGAGCCGGGAGGGCGATGCTGTTCAGGTTATTAGTGAGGAGGGGAGTGTTGCGCAAGTGTAAGTGTTCGTCTGTTTATCTGTCTGTATCAATATTCTTTCTTTCCTTTCTTCTTACCGTCCATCTATCCACTTATCTATCTACCACCATCACTAACACACAAACCCCAACCAATTCCAGAGACCCCCTCAAACTCAGCCACCACCTCCTACAAAAATGCCTCTCCGCCGGCGTCCACCTGCACCACCCCGCCCGCGCCATCGCAATCCACACCGACGCCATGCACGGCGAGCTCTCCGGCGTCCGCATAGCGACCACTCCCACCGAGCCAGGAGTCTCCTCGGAAACCGAAACCGACATCCCCTGCACGCGCCTCCTGATCGCCGCGGGCGCCTGGTCGCCGCACGTCTTCGCGTCTTTGTTCCCCCGTTCGACCGCGCCTTCGCTGCCGGTCTCGAGCCTCGCGGGGCATTCGCTGGTTGTGAGGTCTCCTAGGTGGGCTGGAGCTGGAGTCAAAGATGGGGGGAAACAGAGAGAAGAAAAGGACGCAAAAGAGGCACAGGTCGGATGTCACGCCGTCTTCATAGCTGCGCCCCCAGGCGATGGATACGCACCCGAGATGTTCTCCCGCGCCGACGGCTACATCTACGTAGCGGGTTTGAACTCGGCCACGGAACCCCTCCCGCATCTACCGGCGGATGCGCGCGCCGGGATCAGGAGGGAGGCTATTGAGCGGTTGCGGGGGACGGCGAGGCTTGTTCTCGGATCTACCACCGACGGTGATGATGATGATGATGAAATAGAAGTCATCAGAGAAGGTCTGTGTTTCCGACCTGCCACGGCGCGGGGCACGCCGATCCTGGATCGCATTCCCGACGCGTGGCTTGGGCCCGGCGTTAAGACGAGACCCGGGGCCGAGGGTGGCGTGTATCTAGCTGCTGGTCACGGACCCTGGGGTATCAGTCTTAGTCTTGGGACCGGGATGGTCATGGCGGAGATGATGCAGGGGAGAGAGGTGAGCGCTGATGTTGGGGGTTTGGGGTTTGGGGGGTTGGTTTAGATTCACGTAAGTAACCTAGCAAGTATCTACTTCTTGTAGGTGTCTAGATTTAACGTACTTGGTTTCTGGATTTCGGCGTAGTGGTCTGTTCCTTGACGTGAGATATTTGGGCACCTACCTAGGTATTTTTCAAATAGACCAGGCACGTAAAGCTGTGAAGATGAGGACATGCTGTAGAACGTACTGTAGATAACTCCGTTTAAAGTACCTACCTATGCTTTCTGCTCAACTACGAAGTAGGTAGGTACATAGTTAGAGAGGTATCCAAGCAGAAACACCGCGGCTGAAAAAGTAGATGAATTCTTATACAGTCTACATAGAGTTGTATAGAATGTCTCATGTCCATCTCTTTAGAGATGCAGTTGCAAGGATTAGATCGGGACATTAGCGTGCTTGGGTGGGGGGGGGGGTATTCGTAATGGTTACTGCAATGATGTCGGCAGCTGGTAAGGGTTACTTGTCGTAAGGATCATCCTGCCATATCGACGTGGTCCACCACTTGCTTCTCGAAGGGGCTGATCCTATATAACTGGACAACGTGGGGCGGCCCCTTCTATCTTGCGGTTTGACATTGTTAGCGACGTCACTTGGGTCCTGCTGGCAGAGGGACATTCACGATGATTATACGAATGAGGCTTCTTCTGACAATTTTCAAAGTATACGACAGTAGATGGTCTTTATCTTTATATCTTATAAATGGGGAAATACTGGGAGATATCGGCGTCTTACAATTATCCAATGAATAGACATAGAATCATGAAGATAGATGCATTCGTGTCATAACTACATTAGCTATTTCCCCTGAAAATCTATTAATTTCACACTAAAGGGCTGAACAATGATTTTGACTTTACCATCAAAAGTCTATACAGATGATCGACAAGACAAATATCTCTGGTGGGCTGCTTTCATGCGCTCTATGGCGATTGGACTGAGCTGAAGTCAGGGTCGCCTTCTCATGTAGGTTGGTTGAACACGATAATAATAATTTCAAAGGTTACTTTTTGAGCTTTGCCATTGATCTTTTCAGGGCTGGTTAGTAGCAGTTAAATCTTCCATATCCCATTAGGAGTGAATGATGGCAATATTTACCTGCTTCAGTCAAGTATAGCGTTTACTTTTTACAGTAGGTAAAATATCAGTCACTTGAATGTGTTTACGAGCTTGCTCGTGTTTATATATTTCGACAAGGGGGTGTTTTATTCCAGGTAATAGGATCTTCTGGTACTTTTTAAGAAGCTACAGAAATTATAACAATTTGATTCATGGTGTTTGGCGCGAGACTTAGATAAAGTGCCACGTGAAATATTCCCTCATGTGCGAATGTAAAGGCCTGAGACAGAACCCTCAGAGCCGTTCTTCAATCAGTGAGATCCTTCAACGTTCTTGACAAGCTCCTCCAGCTGCTCAGCGACAAAGGGCGGGTTGTCCTTCTGCACAAAGTGTCCGGTCCCTGGGGCAATTAGTGGCCCCTTGGCCCTTTCTGAGTCAGTAAGCTTGCAAAGTCCCTCGTTATATTTCTCCCACATACTGTCTTGTCTTAGTAAAACATGGTCTTTTTTTCATTTCAGGTCACCAAAAAGATTTGACTTACGGCTGAGTGTACATGGCAGCCATTCCGATTGGGACCTTCAGCATCGCCCATTCTTCCTTGGAAAATTGTTCGAGTTCATGTCCAACGACAGTTACCCAGGGGCCCTTATCTGAGGTCTTTGAACCTTTGAGCTTTGGCTTAGATGGGTCTGGCAAGATGTTTTTGATCTCTCGCCGGTCGAATCCTTCACCATTCTTCGCTCCCGATGCAAAGACGGTAGTCATCTTTGTGTATGCGGCTACGTAGACATCAAGGGGGGTGTTTGGTGGAGCCATTTGCTCTAGATTGAATGATGGGTCCTTCGGGTTAGGCCAGATTGTCGCGTAGTCAGTGTTGCCGGGATTGGAATCGAGAAATAAGATTCCTTCGACGACAGTCGGATACCTGAGCCGAGAGAAGTCAGCTATAAGGCCTAGCTCTAGCACAACATATGGACTTTGCGTTTGTTACCTGTCGGCATATCGTCGGGCAATGTGGGCACCTATGCTGTTGTTCACGAACACAATCCGTGAGCTGCATTCGGCACACAAGGTCTGAATCAACTCGTAGAGATCATCAGTAACATCGTCTAGGGTATGAGCGTAGCCGGCATCTTTTTCCGGCCAAGCTTCGCGGGGATCCCGAGCCGAAGCTCCCTGGCCATAGCGGTCGTACGTAAGTATCCACGGCTTCGGGGAGATATTGGACCGCTGGAAGATCTTGATAGCCGGCTCCCAAACACTTTGCGCAAGGCCTAGGCCGTTAAGGCAGACGACAAGGAGACTGCTGGCAGTATCACCCGAGAGAAGCTCATAAGCAATTTCAGCGCCTGGCTTGGAAGGAAGCGTGGTGGTCGGCATGATGATGGCAATTAACAAGTGCCTTGAAGAGTGCTGAAGAACGCAATCAATTACCTGGGCAAAAAATAATTACAAAGTCAGACTCAAGTAGAAAGAGGTGTTGGGAATTAAAGGCTCTAACTAGATGATACCTCTGATTCTTTTTGATGGTCAAAATGCCCCTGTAAATGTTGGCAGGCGGGTTTCTATGTACTTCCCTAACAAAATTATCCCAATCATGGTGGGTAGCACAAATAGCCAGTCACACCGGCAGCCAACAGGAAATGACTAAATGTATTATACCACTAGAAAGCACAGCTTGTACGTACACCGTCATTTGCCGATAGATTTCCCCTCTACGCAATACCCCCAAAGCCTCTCTTTCTCTACCTAAAGCATGTAAGATAGGGCAAGACAAAACAATATGCCGACTGACTAGGTTACTACGAAGATTTTTCCTATATATGCCCATCCTACCTCCATAGCACACTTGTCTCTTCACCTCCGACTGTATCTTCCACCCTAGCAAAGTGACCAATGCAAGGGGTAGTTGGGTGTAGTATAACTGCATGTACATAGCATGAATACCACACAATTCTTCGCGCCGCAGACTAAATTCGTGTTGACCGTATACGGAGTTCATTAATTTGTGTATTATACATGCTCAGCCGAAACCCCCACGAACCGAACCGAACCGGCTTATCCCTTACTCGCCCCTCTATGATCTAAGACAGATCGTGTATAATTAGACTACAGTATGTATGAATTATGGCCCGACGATGAGGAATCGATAAATATTGTATAAGACATGGCACATACGGAGCAAGATATTTCCGTTCTAGAAACGCGATAGAAGGGAGGGAAAGGGATGGGTACGGTACATTACCGGCATATATTCTTCTGTGTGGCTGATTTTCAAGGGGGCAGGTCTCACACATCAACCGCGTGGGGATCTAGACAGGGAACCGCTCAAAAGGTCGGATTTGGGGGATCGGATCGGATCGTATTCATTTGTTCGGGTACGAGAAGGTATTTGAATCATGTAGTATTTCTAGGTAGTGTCTACGCCTTTGGCTGAGACGAATCACGGAGGTTTTCACGTAATGGCAAGCCAGGTCTGGGTAGGTAACACATGGTTCTTTGATATGATTGTGTATTATAAAATGTCAAATTGGTATCTCTGTCCTAGTTAATTTCCTCCAACACCCGGGAGATGCTACCCCTATTACAAGATAATAGCAAATGATGTACAGTAGTTATACAAAAAGACTTGCTACAGCGATACGCAGTATGCCTAGCCAACTAAGTAGGTGGGTAGGTAATAGTAATATGAAGATCCATAGCGATGATGCTCCTCTCGTCATGTGGATGTGTATGGGGGGTGTGCATGAGTGTATATCTCATAGCGACTATCGCAATAATCTTCTCGGGCACATCTTCCTCTGCGCCGTACCCGAATAACCCAAGCTTGTAATAAAAGACATTAAATCGTTGAACGTCATGTGCGTCAATAATACAATAGTGATGTGACAAGGCTCCCGTGACGGGGCTAGGTAATGGTTGATGTATCTTCCTGCTTGAAAATACTTCAAGGCAGATTATGATATGGGCTTCGAGCTTCAGCCGGGAAACTCGAAGGGTTCATCGATAGGGAAGTGCTGTTCTTGCTCTTCCTCGGCGGCGTCGTCGAGATGGAAGACGATGCCCCGTCGCTTCCACTCGCCCCGCTGGACGTAGAAACTGGGGTCATCTGTCATCCACTGGACCGGCCGCTTCTGGTGGTTGTGGTGGTGGCTCGCCGGGCGAGGCGTCAAGGGCGTGGTGGGTTCTGACATGTCGTCGATATGCGCCAGGCCCGGCGGGATGGTCTGCCAGTCCTTGAGCGGCCACTGCGTCGTCTGGTCGTAGACGTACGTTATCCGCTTGTGGCCGTCCCGGCGGAAGAAGCAGTTCTCGCCCTTGACCGGCGAGTACTCGGGCGAGTCCTGGTAGTGGTCTTCCGCCCGGCGCGTCGGGTTGAAGAACCGGCTCTCCCGCTCCGTGTCCTCGCGGTACCGCTCCTCGTCGAACTGCGGCGACGTGTTGATGGACAGAGGCGGGTGTAAGGAGAGAGGGTCGAAGGACCCGGGTTTTCGGTGTGATTCCGTCGACGAGCGAGTGACGGTGCTTGCTAAGCTGCTTGCTAGGCTAGTCTTGCGTCTGTGGGTAGGCAGTTCACCTCCCTCGGCTTGAGCCTTCCGGAATAGGCTCCCTTTGGAGCTCTTAGGAAAGAGGGTAGGCATCGTGACCGATGCGTGTTTCTATATAGTTGCCTAAAGAGACAGAATGGGGGGAAAGAGTGTGTCGAATAAAAATATTGGGGGTGGAAGAGAGGGCTTAGGTCGACAACTACATGTAAGTCAGGCCTTTGCTGACCCCAGAGAGAGAGTATCTAGGCTCACTCTGGATGTTTCGCAAATATGCTTGGCAGAAGAAAGTCTTCTAGAAACGAAACCGGCTCAGCCGGGCGGAGATGGGTATGGGTTATATTGATATATGTAGGATGGGAGATCGATCTCGGATCGGATGGCAGCAAGGTAGCAAGGTAGTAGTAACTTGGGTAGCCACTCGGCGTACTGGTGTGCCTGATTATCCCTGTCTATATATTGAGGATGCCATTCATGACTAGCACTAGTGGCATAAGAAAGCGAAATGGTGCCTTGCATACAATGAGAGAAGAGAAAAAGAAAAACTTAAAAAAGCTTAATGCTTACAGCTCGTAGCGGGGATACGAGCTTAGTACCGTAACTTTTTTTTTTTTGGTTGCTCACAAGATGCTGCGCCGTCACTACACCTACATAGTACACCACCCCTCCAAGGTTATTAGCGTCAGCCTTGGGCATGGCATTTGGCGATGCAGGTTGATAAGCGGGATGGGACAGATGCGTCATAGTTCGTAACCTTATGACATAGCGGCGATCTTTTTGGGGTCAAATTACACGAGTGCTCCAAGGGGTTTCTGTGCACCCTCATAGGTCCGTCAATCACTAGATAGCGTGCGCTCGTACCAGTCCGGCTTGTCTTAAGGGCATTTTAAAAAACCGGTACAGCCGGTCAACCGGTGGAGGGTGGTAGGTAACAAGCAGACAAGCAAGCAGGGCTGGCGAGCGAGCAAGCCGGCAAGTCAGGAAGCGAGGAAGCGATCTCTGGTAGCGCAGAATTTTCTTCTTCTAGGTAGTAATTCTTCTCCAAACCTTCCGACTCGGCGCGAAGTGGGTTGGTGATGTGGAAAGGTTTTTTTTTTTTTATCTTCCCTAATTTTCGACCGGACCTTTTCTTGCGATATGGTGTGCACCCTTTGGGAGCCTTCAATTGGGCAACGCCTCAACACCTAACACATTACTACAATGCGGACCTGGCGTGGTGCCGAGGCTGTGGGTGGTGCTTATTATTGACTTCTGCTGAACATCTAGATCCGATTGGGCACCGGCGCGGGGGGGGGGGGGGCTGAAGCTCATGAGAAGTAATAGTTAATATTTAGAAGCTTACGACTATTTTTGCTAGGGTTTTTTTTTCTTTCGTTTTCGGTAAGAATTGTAAAAACATTGATCCACGTCTATGACGGGCAGTCTACCTAGCAGCTACCTCTAACTAGACGCCAGATACATGTACATAGTAAAATAAGCTGACCATGATGCATTCGACATTATGATGAGAGCGGCTTGAGCGGGTATCGAACCGAACGTACATATTTAGGTACCTGCATACATACACCCAGATTGCGTGCCCAGAGGCGTGTTTTAAAGTAATGGAGTCTTTCGTTTCGATCTGACCTTGAATGTTGATCGGATGGATAGATCTCGAAACTTGGCGACGAACGATGGGTTGGCAGCGGGCTGAAATATAATAAAAGCCGGCCGCCTACCACATCACATATGTACCTACGTATGATTCCATGGCTTTGGTTGATCTGTAGATCCCTGCCATGACTTACCGAATCTGGCTAAATTAATGGAGATAACTAAATCGAAACTTTTTGTTCCAACTTCCAAGGCATCCAGGAACAGTTCTAAAATAGCGGGCCACACTGCTGCAACCTGCACGTAATTAAATCCGATGTCGAATTGATATCACATACTTTGGTAAGTAACTACTATGTAGTATAAACAACAATGCACCCCGCACTTTAAGGGGAAACGAAAGTTACGAGCAGCAAAAAAACAGACAGGCAGCGAAGAAACACCCACGCAGCCTGATCTGCAGCCTGACCTGGCGGTAACCTTCGATATTATTAATCGCCGGGCGGTTCTCCTTTAATACATAGGTAGGTAGTTATGTTGTGTCCCCCCTATGGCGTAACCATCATGTATGTCAGGACCTATTATAACACCTAGATTGGCTGGATTGTGGATAGCGAGGAGCGACCGTTAACTAGGTGTGATGATGTCCGTCAGAAGGTGTTTTGCAACATGCAGTGCGCGGATCTACAACCGATTCAGCGTCTCACAGTCTGCGCCGTTATATCATAACCTGCTGAGCTGGTGGCACGGCATTGCTCGATGAAGATGCACGTGCCCCCGAAGATGCAATGTGATAGATACATAGCCTCGTCGATCCTAGGCGTCAAGAGACCTACCCTTTTTTCTTTGTATTTTTTTATACCTGAGACGTGGATATGGACATACTTACCCCTGATTGACAAAGTTCGGATCGAATCGAGTCAGTACAATCTAATCGTGTCTTATATCACCGTCGTATTTTTTTCTTCATACTGCTACGTATGAGATAATCGCACACTTTACATTATGTACCTGTGGCTAGCCCTGGCCCCCATCTTGATTTAAGGAGGCCATTTAGAGTTTCTTCAGAACCCAGCTGTGGGAGTAAGGTACCAAGCAGGTACGCTCTAAAGGGTAAAAAGCGATTCGTTTCCCACGTAGTCGGATGAATGAACCCGCACCGAATGAGGCTGGATTAGGAAGGTTGTGGTTGATATTGAGTTGCGGGCAAGAGATTGTGGTTCATCGAGATCAACTTTTCTTTTTCGGTCCACCAATTAAGGTTGCATCGTCTAATAACTAGGGAAGTAGGTACGTATGTCCTCCGTCCGTTGTGCTGTCAATAGTCTCTTCCCCCGCAATGGACTAGTTGTGTCTGGACTCATTTTCTTACTCGAGCACACCATTACCAATCTGCTCAAGGTTGCGATGAGCTTCTCGAGTTGAACGTCTGGGCTGGTGTGTATTCACGAAGCTAAACTAGGGACGGTATACTAGAGAGGCATCTTATCATCTCGGGACCGACATCATCTGCGTATGTATTAGACCATTGTCACAAGTATGAAGCTAGACTATTGGATATCAACTCGAAGCGTTGATATAGTATTACGTTGATAAAAGGCGAGATCTAGCAATGATCGACATATAATACAGGTTTCTGTGAGCTATACTTGTTGCTCGTTTGAATATAATAGAGTATATTATATATACTTTGGCAAGTGCGTAGGTTTAAACAGGTCATCTCTAAACAAGTCAAGTTGACATCGTCGGATCATCTTCACGAAGTAGCTCTTGCATTTTCTTTCATTGCCATTCATACATTAGCCCCTTTCAGTGACCCATAGCAGTGGACTTTGGTCCCCGCGGTTTGCTCTGGTTACCGAGCTGAACGAGGGTCTCGAACCGACTCATTGCACCTACGGCCTCGCAGACGTATCTGACCTATCCTATCCTATCAGGGGGGCGCTATTAGAACTAGCTGTGTCCTGCTGGCTTGGCTTAGTGTAAACTTTATTTCAGTGGCTCGTTAGATAGGGGCCGTCGAGGTCCCTAAAACTTCCCCGGATATGACAGTTCCGTCGGGAATGGCACATGCTATACGGCCAATATGCCTTAGCTGCCACTAACGAGAGCCATTCGATCAAAAGGTGAGCTTTGCTAGTCGGAGGATATCAAGATCCGATTGGAGTACTGCACCCGCTCGAGTTTAAGTAGGCCGGCGCCGGGTTCGCTCGGATATCATGCCATGACACATGCCAGCCTTTCGTATATAGGCCGAATCGCAACATCGGGTAGCGGGTGAATCCGTTGGCGACCAGGGGAACACCTCTACGAGTAGTGCTCGGCGAAGCCTAGCGGGCGAATGGAAAGGGCGATTGGACCTTAATCGAGCTTCGAAGACTGATGATTCATTTACAATACACCATCGTGTTCTCCCGGGAGTCTCTTAACACGCTTCTGCTCCCAGTTGTCGATATCCTTTGCCGCCAATCTCTGCAGTTACAATGTTAGCATCGAGTCCTTAATGGCGGCAGCGCCTCCTGTTCGAAGCTGATCGTGCGCATATAAAAAAGACAAATAAGAAGAAAACCTACATAGTATTCATCTTTAATGTTGACTCTGCGTCCCGCCTTGCCGACACCTAATTCTTCGTCCCGAGTCATTTGCCGGACTCGTCGGTCGTGCTTCTCGTAGCGCACAGCCGTCGCGGGAGTTAGGACGAAAGATCCAGCTACGATGACTGACATGAATGGTAGGCCAAAAAGCAAGAACGGGTGTTTCGCCATAACCGCGCGGTATCTAGCTGCGAATGTCCCAGCCTCAGCGGCGCCTCGAAACTTCTTGGACTGGAATACTGCCATCTTCCACAAAATGAACTGGGCGTCGCAATTGCTTGTGCTTTTTTATAAATAACTGTAGGGAATGGTAACAGCGGTCTTGAGTATCGTCAAGTCTGTAATTGATTCGAGTCGTTGTCGTAGTCGGAGATCGTATTATCACACAATTACAGTTGAAATGCTTGAAAGTTGAGGCGTCAGAAGTAAGACCTGTGACATCAGTTGGGGAACTTTCGATTACCTATCTGATGATACCTAGGTAGGTGCACGTACCACCTGCAGCTCTAGTTAACTTTGTTAAGGTTGTTTGTAGTACGGTCGGAGCTTCTATGGATGAGTTCCGAGCGGCTAACTGAATTGACCTCAATCTAACTATCACTCACGTGGGCCCGTGTCAATTTCGTGTCTTGGTTGCTATATCGACACATTCTGGACTGGGCAAGAGCCCAATACAGTAGCAAGTGATAGTACGACATGCTAAATTCTTGGACATTGCTCTAGCCTACCCTACATACAATCTTGGAGAATGAACAATACGAATCAATGATGCCTCCAACTTCTCATGGAAGACCTGGACCTCCGGGTCGCGAGAGCTTTGTCAATGGCTCCACCAACCAGGGCCAACCGCCGCCTTCCACATTGGCTGCTCAGCTTGTGGAGAATATCTCGGCTTCGACGAGGTCTTCGCGGCCGGATGAGACAGCAGAGCTTGGGAAGCTCATCGGGATCATCGAGAAGGTCAAGGATCAGCCCGAAAATCTGAAAACCCAGGAAGAGCGTATAAGCCATAATCACATGCTGATCTATGTCTATGCTCGTGTCACATTGGAAGGCCTGAAATGGGATGACCCCTTCGACAAGTCCCATCTCAAATCAGAGGCATTGAGAGCCATCAACTTCTTGAAAGTTGCCGTCAATGAGACTCCCGAAGTCCTTCTCACTACCTCGGAACCTGATATGTATCTTTTTAGAGGCAGAGAGCCACTGTGGATATGGATATTTCCTAAGGTTCTTAAGATGCTAGGGTATAGTCAGTCTATTGACCTTACATCAGCCATTGAGGCATTCTTCCATGTCGTCTTCTCGGTAGCATGTCGAACTACTGCCCTGTGGTCATTTATCCCACAATTCTTAGCCTATTTGAAACTCAACTTCGATGGTGAGTAGATAGTAACTCGTATTTCTATGTATTCCTATAGCTAATATATCACAAGCGATATGTTCTCGTCTGAAAGAACCTAAGGTCTCTGCTACGAAGAAGAACTTACCCTTTGCTGTAAGACTACCACCGGTCACATTTCTTGAGTCTATCGAAAATGGAGACTCGCAACTACTTCAGCAGCAATGTACCTATGCACTACCGTCCGCGTCGCAAGCCATACGACACGCCTCTGGTATTTTGGCCGTCATGTCGCTTCCTTTCACCCGCCGCATCTCAGGTTACGATATCATATCACCTTTTCAGGAGTATGTTTCGTCGATTCTGGATGCACACCTTTCCCTACATGAAGCGCAGCAACAATGGCAATACACGTGTCCCAGTTCTCTTCCGCTTCTATTACATAACGCTTTGCGTTTCTTAGAAGTGTTTCAGAGCAGCAAAAACATCGATCCATTGGTGCAGGAGAAAACCTACGTTGTGTTAGTGATAATTTGTATTGAAATGTCTAACTACCCAACTGTGAATTACGCAGAGGACAACGCGGGCCCTGATGCTCAACTGCTATGCAAGGCTCTTATCAACGTGGCCGATGCCTCCTTACACTACAAGCCGGTATCTCGATTAGTAGCATCGCACCTACTGCCTGCTCTTGATACCCAATTGATTCATAGCGCTACAACTGTTGTTGAGAACGACTTATGGGTAAGTATTGAGTATCCGACCCTGAGGGGTGTTACCACTAACGGCGATATAGAGATGTTCAGAACTCCTCAGAAAGGTGACTGCTGACCCTGTGCCCACTTCTCTGGAAACAGCTATACAGCCTGAGCAGTTCTCTACTAAGGATTTGGGGAATCAAGTGATGTCCTTACATATTGCCCCGGATAGAAATACCCCTAGCGAGCCACGATCTAAACGTAGGAAAGTATCAGATGAATCGCGGTCCTTGCCTCAAGTTACATCTCGGATATACGACATACTTCGGATGGAACCTAAAGCAGATCTCGCGGGGTTAGGTGACGCATTATGGTGTGTTTTGCTTCCTAGTCGTGGTTGTTTGGTGCTAACTGTGTTAGCAACCGCTTTCCTGAGCTTCATGAGCGCGAACAATGCCAAATAATTGATACCTTGAGCTACGTCTGCTGTGCCGTGGACAATACGCTCATAATTCCTGCCGAAAAGGGGGGCAACTTGACGACTTCCCACTGCTCTTTTTGTCAGGATTTGTACAACAGCCATGAAGTTCCGCTCTGTCTTGACGTGGCACTGAAGAAGAGAGTCCAGGGGGTATTTGCTGCTTTGATACAGCTGCCAAGTTTTGTAACATCTCGAACACCACGCATAACTGCAATGGTGGCCCTGAGACGCTTAGCAAAGCACTGCTACGACCGAGAATTTCTCGACGTCGAATCTTCCCTGGCAGCCCAGTGGTGCTTGAAGTCGCTGCAGAGCTCCATCAGGGAGTTGCGTATTGCATCTAGGTAAGAGGCCCAACATGCCTTCATGAATATGAGCTGACTGTGTTGTAGCCGGACAGTTCCCGTGTTCTTATGCGAAATGGCTACTAATACGTCTGATATCGCCCATAAAAATCGAGCCAACGTTCTTAATATACTTCGCTCTCTCTCAGACCAGAATTCACTGCATTTGACGGAAACTTGCATCATGGCATGGTCCCAGATTGGAAGGTATTTGTGACTACGGATGGCTCTTGGTAGAACTGTACTGACGTTTCATACCTGGCTAGTGTTGTGAAAGAGGACCAGCTTAATCTCATTCTTGTAAAGCTTGTCGAGTATTTAGGCCACGCCAGCATCATGACTTCTGCGACAGCTTTCACAGAGGTATGCTTTGCATCATTCTTGCATTAGACGGGGAACACTGACCACGTTTAGATCATGAAGATTGCTCAATCTCGGCAAATAACTCCTCGCCAATTGCTGGAGCCGTTCTGGAGATACCTTGCTTTCTCTGCGCTCAAAGACTATATCGCAAAACCGAAGCTTATTCGGCTGTTATCAGAATTGATGTCAATGAACGTTCCGGAGCTCATCATATACATTCATAGCCATGCCATGCCCTGGCTAGTACTGACGAAGAAGCAAGACGTCATTCAAAAGATCGCAGAAGTCCGAGGCGAGGAGGAATCCTGGCAACCCTGTCTAGACAACGCCAATCTTGGCCCTATACTTGCTCTTCTTATGGTACAGGAGGTGCCAGATGTACCGGAGTTTTCTATGGCTTTATTCCGACAGATTTCTTCCCACTTTGACGCCCTAACATTTGTAGAACTCCTTCAGGTGGAACCGTTGGTAACCACTCTAGAACTCTTGAAGGCTGCTGGTGACGCAGACGAGCAGCGTAAACCTCACGTAAGTTCAATACAGCCCGTCTCAATTTCAGCTGAACCTAACAAGTTACAAAGATACGAGGGGCTTTAAATCAGATGGCTCTCCTGATACTTGCTGCTCTTGGAGAGAAAAGGCCCAAGAAATCTCATGCAACAGGCAGATTCCTACAACAGCATGCTTTGGGCCTCATGACACGGCTGACAGACGTGATCAATGATACATGGGAGAAAAACCCCCCGATACAAGAACGAAAGCGCTGCATTAAGGCGATGGAAGAAATGCTTAGAATCGGAAAGCATTATATACGCATCGCCCGGCCTCAGGTAAGCCTGTAGTCCTCTATTCTAGTTCGCACAAACTAACCAGAAATAGATCTCTGCTTGTCTCCTTACAGCCATGTCCCAAGATGAGCTACGACCCTCGGCATTCTCCTGCTGGGCAGCTATGCTTTTGCATCTCGAAGAAGAGGACGTGGAAGCATTGATCGAGACAACATTCTTCCTTATAGGTCACTACTGGGCCTCGCTCGATACTGTAACCCAGGATTTGGCACGGGGTCTAATTGAGACCCTACTGACCCGGGAAACATCGACCTTAGAGGCTGTCATTAGCAAGCTGCCATCGTTCAGCCATATTAACAGCTTAGCAGACGTAGAAGCGAAGTTGAACAAGCTTCGTAAGCCTGTCGATAACCGTACTGCATTCTTTCTCCTAGGTGAGAGAATATGCCACGACAATAGTGGTGTTGTGCTCCAGGCTTTACGGGAACTGGCCTCTTATCTACAAAAGCAGCAAGGTTACCTGCAGGCGTCTGCTGTAAGCGAGCAGCCCGACTCAGTAGTCACCACCCTTACGCGTGCGCTTCTTGACTGCGCTTCGAAATATAACGGGGTTCATGGCGAGATCAGCAGCCTTTGCACACAGTGCATTGGCCTAGTGGGTTGTCTAGACCCGAATCGTGTGGACACAGTCCGAGCCGAGAGACAAATCGTAGTCAAAAGCAACTTCGAGGAATCTGGCGAAACTACAGATTTTGTTGTCTTCTTATTGGAGCACGTGCTAGTCAAGTCGTTTCTCTCAGCTACTGACGCTAAACTCCAAGGATTCTTGTCATTTGCAATGCAACAGCTCCTTGAGAGATGTGATATTGGGTCAGCCATACATATGGTAGGCTCAAGGGAAGCTGAGCCTATCTATCGGAAGTGGCTCTCAATATCTGAAGGGGCTCGAGAAGTACTCATTCCCTTTCTAACCTCCAGGTATTACCTTGCACCTATGGCATCTCCGCCGACAGAATACCCGATCTTCCGACCTGGCAGGATCTATAGCAACTGGACACGTACTTTTACCCTCGACCTGCTTCGAAAACCGCAAAATAACTTTGCTGCGTTGATATTCGAACCGCTATGCCGGGTAATAAGAGTCAAAGATATCTCGATTTCCGAGTTCCTTCTACCTTACGTGGTGCTTCATATCATTATCAGTGATAACAGCTCAGAGGAGATGCGCGCTCATGTCCTTCGTGAGCTTCTCACTGTTCTTCAGCACGAACTACCGCCCAATGCGACCTATGTCGAACATGAAGACAAGAAATTGTATTGTGAAGTAAGTCAATCTTGAATCCTTTTAGCGATTGCTTTACTTACGAGTCCAGGCCGTGTTTCGGATCCTTGACTATGCTAGCCGATGGATTCAGGCGAAGAGAGCACAGCCAAACCTGAACCCTGCGGATGTCACTGCTATAAAGAAGGTTCAGATTATTCTAGACTCCATTCCTGCCGAACTAATCTCTCAACGGGCTGTCGACTGCAAGGCATACTCAAGGGCTCTATTCCATCTAGAACAGCATATTCGGCAGGTCGAGCGAGAGAAGGATGACGTAGAAGAGAAGGACCGCTTGTTGCAGAGGCTCCAAGATATATACACGCAGATCGATGAGCCTGACGGTCTAGAGGGAATATCTGCTCATCTTCATGTTCTTGACATCAACCAGCAAATCCTGAGTCATCGGAAAGCCGGGAGATGGGCAGCTGCTCAAACTTGGTACGAAATTAAGCTTGCCGAGAATCCTGACAATATCGATGTTCAGATTGATCTTTTGACGTGCTTAAAAGAATCAGGGCAACATGGTAAGCCATTCTTCAGCTCTACTAGTGCATAACTAAAAGTATAAACTAACATTGCGATAGACGTCCTTTTGAATTACGTCGAGGGTATAGAGAAACACACAGCTTCGGCGACAATCAACCGTATAGTACCGTATGCTGTAGAAGCATCTTGGGCAACTGGAAGATGGCAAACGATGCGTAAATTCATCTCTAGGTACCAAGGAGATCGCGCCGAGAATTTCAACGTATCCGTTGCCCAGGCTCTGCTCTACCTACAACAAGGCTGGACTAAATCGTTTGTTGAAGAGATGAAAGTTTTGCGAGAGAGAGTCAGTTCGTCGATGACCTTCTCAGCTACCTCTTCCCTACAGACATCCCATGAACCTATGCTGAAGTGCCACGTATTAACGGATCTCGATCTGATTGCTGGTATTAACAACGATGGCAATCAGCACCTTCAGGAGACGCTTAAAGTTCTCAACCGACGTCTTGAGGTTTTGGGCTCCTATGTTAACGACAAGCAATATGCATTGGGTATACGGCGTGCGGCTATGGAGCTGATGAGGTGCGTTTCCATGAACAAGATATTCCTTCTTCAATCACTAACACACTCAGACCCAAATACACTGATTTGGACATTTCTACCCTCTGGCTTACGAGCGCTCGACTGGCTAGAAAAGCCAACTCTATGCATCAGTCATTCAACGCCGTACTACATGCTTCGGAGCTCGGCGATGGTTCTGCTACAATTGAGCATGCTCGCCTACTGTGGAAAGAGGGACATAGCAGAAAGGCAATCCAGACACTTCAAGGGGCTATCGCTAGCAGTGCATTTACCAACCAAAGCTTTGTTGATCATGATTCGTCCGAAAAGAATCCCGAGTCGCAGCAAAGTATGCTTACAGCACGGGCTCATCTACTTCTCGCAAAATGGCTTGATAGCGCAGGCCAGACCCATGCATCCGCATTGAGGCAGCAATATCAGAACGTCCCCAAGGCATATGCCACATGGGAGAAGGGCCATTATTACCTTGGCCGTCATTACAAGAAAGTACTCGAATCCGAAAAGTCACTGAAGTGGGAGGACCAAAGTGAACATTATCACAGCGGAGAAACGGCCAAACTGGTGATCGAGAATTACATCCGATCCCTCAACTATGGGACCAAATACTTATATCAGACTCTTCCCCGTATCCTCACACTTTGGTTGGAAATGGGCGCTCAAATTGACAAGGCGCCGGAAGGCAAAGTATCGCTTTCCCGAGAACTCTACCATCGCCGCAAAACACTTCTTGATGCCCTCCATAAATACTTAAACAAATATATCAATAGGCTGCCCGCGTATATATTCTATACTGCACTACCCCAGGTCGTAGCACGAATTGCGCATCCTAACCTAGAGGTCTTCATGCTCCTACAAGAAATCATCTTCAAGGTTGTGGAAGCCCACCCGAGACAGGCGCTATGGAGCTTATTTGCTATCATGACTAGTAAACAAGCCTCCTCGGAGAGGAGAACGCGAGGTCATCAGATTTTACAAAGACTGAGAAGTACGAGCAAAAAGGTAGAAAATGGCTCTTACGATCTTAAGTCGCTATTACGTATGGGCGAAAAGCTTGCGGACCAATTACTCCTGGCTTGCAATAATGGAGATTTCCAGAGCAACAGGACAACAATGGCGAGCATCACGCGCGACTTGGGATTCAACCACAAGTGCACTCCATGTCCGCTAGTTGTCCCAATCGAAACTTGCCTCACGGCCACGCTGCCTACCCTGACCGATAACGTGAAGAAGCACAAGGCATTTTCACGAGATGTCATCACGATTGACTGTTTTCTAGATGATGTGATGGTACTAGGGTCTCTCGCAAAGCCTCGAAAGCTTACGGCTCGCGGATCTAACGGTGTCAACTACGGACTTCTGATCAAGCCGAAGGACGATCTTCGGACCGACCAGCGTCTAATGGAGTTCAATAGTATGATCAACCGATCTCTGAAACGAGATGCCGAGTCTAGCAGGAGACAGCTATATATCAGAACATACGCCGTCACCCCTCTGAACGAAGAGTGTGGTATCATCGAATGGGTTTCGGGCCTTAAAACGCTCCGAGACATCCTTTTGAACATCTACCGATCAAAGGGGGTCGTCCCTAACTACGGACATCTCGCGGCGATGATGAAGGATGCAGCTACTGGGGATAAAAACACCAAGATCTTCACCGACGGGGTCCTAGGCGTGTTTCCACCAGTTCTTCCTCAATGGTTTATTTCTCAGTTCCCGAACCCCACGGCCTGGTTCGCAGCAAGGCTTCGATACACACGATCTTGCGCTGTGATGTCCATGGTGGGGACCATCCTCGGTCTCGGCGACCGGCACGGGGAGAACGTGCTGTTGGAGGAAGGGAACGGCGGGATCTTCCACGTGGACTTCAACTGCCTCTTCGACAAGGGCCTCACGTTCGCGCAGCCGGAGCGGGTGCCGTTCCGGCTGACGCACAACATGGTGGCGGCGATGGGGATCCACGGGTCGGAGGGCCCGTTCCGGAAGTGCTCGGAGCTGACGCTGAGCATCCTGCGGCAGCAGGAGGAGACGCTGATGACGATCCTCGAGGCGTTCATCTACGACCCGACGCTGGACCTGCAGAAGGACAAGAAGCGGAAGAACGAGGTCGTCCGGCTCAACCCCCAGAGCGTCGTCGACAACATCAAGCGCAAGGTCCGGGGCCTGCTGCCCGATGAGAGCATCCCGCTCGGCGTCGAGGGCCAGGTCGAGGAGCTCATCAAGCAGGCGGTCAACCCGAAGAACCTCGCCGCCATGTATATTGGGTGGTGTCCTTTCTTGTAAGGGGAAAAGGGAAATAAATGCATTGCGTAGCGAACGAGGTGCAATTCAAGGTCAATCTGTACTTAGCTATACACATTTTTAAGTAACTTGCAAGGTAGCTGTGTAGGTGGTTATTCTATGAATTACGACAAGTACGATCTACCTGAATTCCCAGTTTTTTTCTTTGACATCGTTAGATACTTAGATAACATGATCAATTCCTCTAAATTCATTTAGCCTAATAAATATGAAGTTCCCAGCGAAAGAATTGGGTTTGATTTTGATTGGCATTGCCAGTTCACTCCTAAGGTAGATAGATGCCAGGCAGTACTGCTATGTTAAATAAAAATGAAAGGGGCAAAATTAGGATATAAATATTTGCATGCAAAGAAGTTGAACATGCATAGTAAAAAGCAAAAAAAGGCCATACATATATACTTCTTAGTTATTAAATGATTGTAGTTAGGCATCTCAAAGGTGGGCAATGAATGCATGGTGCCGGTCGTCGTGGTATTGGTGGTGGTGGTGGTAGGTAGCAGCCTGGCCTGCGGCCTAAAAGGAAAATCGCTATCACTCTACTAGAGTAAAGCACTGGAGCTTTGACACGCGACCCTGCTCGCAGCTTAGGAAATGTCCCACGCGTCTAAATCCCGAATTCTTTTTTTTCTTTCGCACTTCAACCCTTTTTCTTTTTATGCTCTTTTCACCCCTTTGACAATTCAATCCCATCAAGAGAGGCATTTGATTCTTTGAATTCGTTAATCAAGTCTTTTTTCCCCATTCTTGAGGAAACCCCTGATTTATCTGATTGGTTTTTCCTGCTGTTGACTTGACCTAAAACGTCTTTTAAACAGCAACGTACTTACCACCTACTTAAATCTACACCAACCCATCCAACCCCTTCTGGTATCTCTACACATCACCGAGACCAACCCAATTCCTGCCCCCTTCTACTGGATTTTCCTATCACGTTGTGTGTCATTTCGACGCGCGTGAACTCATCAAAACTGGAAAATCAACTTTTCAAAAAGTCGAAGACAAGATGTCTTACCGAATTGGTATGTACCTTCTCGAGGGCCTTGCTTTATATTTACTTTCGAAGAATATCCCAGAGCCTGCCCTTCCCTGGCTGTCTGCTTAACGTCACCCATCCACCCATCTCAGACATCTCGCTCTAGATGTTGGCCCCGACTCTATTTCACGTAACTAGTGACATGCAGCTGTTAATATATATCCATTTTTTCTTTTTCTTCTTTACTGCTTGAAATATACGTCTTTTTAATTTTAATCATCCATTCGATTTTCTTGAAGTAAACTACGAACCTACAAGAGAACGCTACTAACATGGACTCGCAGAGTTGGCAAGCAGCAACCGCGCAGGTTGTCAAGACACTGTGTGCAAGAATGAGAAAGTGAAGATCTCTAAGGGAGAGCTTAGACTCGGTGCCTGGGTTGAGATCCACGATCACGGATCCTGGCGATGGCGACATTGGTTCGTCTCCGGCCCCCCTTTTTTCCTTCTTTACTCGTGCTAGATGAACTAGATGAGCTAATTCGCTTCAAGGGGTTGTGTGTCGGGCTTCACCATCTCCAACATTCGCGACACCATTAAGAATGACGATGCCGATGGTGACGGAGATGATGACTACAACTGGGATGCGATCGATGGCTGGGAGGAGCTGGAGTAAGTTCTCTCTTCCTGGATACGTCTCGACTGTTTATATGGACCTCTGCTGACCATGAGAAGGGACCACCCTGATGTCCAAGAGAAAGTCAAGCAAGCTATCAAGCAAGGACACATCGCCCCAGAGGACTTCAAAGGCGTGAGTAATGCGCATAAGATGCAGTACTATCATCCAGACGCTAACATTAGATAGGACCCCGAGTACAACAAGCCTGGCCAGAAGGCTATCCGTGGTCGCGCCACGAAAGCTAAGGCTAAGAAAGATGACGAGGTGCGTTGAAGCTACGTAGCATAGCGTTGCGTACTTCCCCAAACAAATCTGCTATGACTATCACTCACACTTACATTCAGGGCGACGAAGAGGACGGCACACCCAAGAAGAAGAAGCCGGCCGCCAAGCGAGGTCGCAAGAAGGAGGCTGCTGTAGAGGATAGCGAAGACGAACAGCCGGCCAAGAAGAAGGCCAAGGGCGGCGGTCGCAAGGCCAAAGCACCAGCGCCAGCACCACCGGTTGTCAAGGAAGACGACGACGATGATGATGAAGAGCAGGGGCAGGAGGAGGAAGAGGAGCAAAAGCCTAAGAAAAAGGCACCAGCTCCTCGCGCTAAGAAAGCGCGCGACAGCGGCAAGGCGTCGGCCAAGAAAGCTCCCACGCCTCCTCCGGTCGAGAGCGATGAAGATGAAGAAGATGAGCAACCGGAGCCCGAGCCCGAACCGACTCCTAAGGCCAAGGGTAGACGCGGTCGCAAATCCGCCGTCAAGGCTACTCCTGCTCCTGCTGCTGTTGCGGACGAAGATAGCGACGATGATGCTATCGTCAAGCCTGCCCCCACTAGGACGAGACGGGGTCGTCCTAAGAAGGCTTAAAACGATGCGAAGCGAAGTACTTTTGAGACGTTCTATTCCTTACGCACTTAGTTACATCTTCGTCTTTTGAGATGCAACGGGTGATGGTTAGGATGCATGATGATACTTGCATCTAGAAGGAAAGCTTGCTTTGCTTTGTTTGTTCATTGTACTTGCGGCGCGCGCACACATACAGAGAGAGAGAGAGATGTTAATTGTCAGCTAGTTATTTTTCCTAGAGTACTCTCTGTATGGCATGGCATGGCATGGATGGTCGATGAGTGAGAAGATAATGAGGGAAAGGCTTTTGCAGAGAATGTGCGAATAATACCTGAAGCACTCGAGATGGTCGATATGATCAATTGCACAGATTATGTCAGATCATAAGTAAAGGGGCTAGTTAATTGCAACGCGAAGACGGGACGAGATGGCTTATAATTCTAGCTAGATTGGGATTTGTATTGCTAGGATTCTACCTAATGAAGTACCTAGTTGTTGGCATTTGCTCTATTAACCAATTGTTAATTAAGATCGATCTCCTATTAGACAGCTCAAACAGACATCCTCTCTTGTAATGTGCAGTTGGAGGTATGCGATACCCTTCAATCTCACGTTAAGGCGCCAAAGGTCTCAGTGGCTATCTTGATACATACATACATACATACGTACATGTATGTTTATTTAATACACCTTAGCCTTTTTCAGGTGATAACCAAACGCCAAACTGGACCTGCTTGGTTGCTGTCCACGCTTAGCCAGAGTGGGTAAGGCGTAATATGGTTCATCACCACTGGTGCAACGTCAAATCAGCAGCGTCATAACGTCAATCGTCAATACCTAAGCTTAGCTCAGTGCATGTATGTATCTGTCTACACTGCTACGTTAACATTAGTAGCTGTGTGAATATCACGTCCACACTACCTACACTATCCCGTCTGTCTACATCGTGTTTTATGAGTTCTCTTTTCTAAAGTTCCGATGGCTCTGCACACCGTATAATTGCCGCCAGATAAACCGATATACCCACTGGCAGGAGAAAGAAGGGAAAAACCGAACGGACGGACGAACGAACGAACGAACAACTAAGATGCATTTACAGTTCCGAACCCTCTCGCTTTCCTTACTGTTGGCTCTGCCTGCCGCCGTGCGAGCTGTCTTTCAGGATGAGGTCGGCCACATCGACTACCACCACAAGCTGCTGGGCGTCCCGCAGCGCGAGACCACTTTCTTCCACCGCCCGCGACGCGACGATAAGGCCAGCCTACTCTACACCCTAACCGACCTAGGCGTGCTCGGCGCCGTCAACCCCACTAGCGGCGACGTGGTATGGCGACAGCCGCTGTTGCAGCACGCCAACATCAGCGACAGCGATAGCAGTACACATCTGCGGGCTGGGGAGGACGAGCCCTGGCTAGCTAGCGCTGCGGGTACCTCCGTTCAGACCTGGGATGCCATCTCCGGTCGCAATGTCTGGTCCCTCGACTTCCGCGGCAAGGCCAAGGACCTCGAGGTCATGGAGCTTACGGGCAACGACCATAAGGACGTCCTTACGCTGCATGCCGAAGATGGAGTGGGCGTTACGAGGAGGATACATGGGACTGAGGGTCGTGTTCTATGGGAATACAGAGAGGTTACCAATGACGTGCCCTTGCAGGTCAGCACCAATGTCGAGAAAGTCTTTGTCGTCACGCTACATGGCTCTCTACTATCCTATAGCCTCAAGGTTATTGTCTTGGATACGTTGACGGGGAAGAAGCTGGATGAGATTCCTATTGGCACCAAGGGCGAGGTGCAGAGCGAGAAGGACGTCATGTTCGTCGGGTCGAACTCGGCTGCGCCTATCGTCGCTTGGACCGATAACAACCTGACTACGTTGAAGGTCAACGTGCTCGGCACGAAAGCTACGAAGACCTTCCCACTCGTTAGTGGTGCGACGGGCGTTGAGATACATTCGCCGCATCTAGTTCAGTCGTCGCCTCATTTCTTGGTTCATACCCGTACTAAGACGGGTCATAAGGGAGATGTTTTCCATATTGATCTGAAGAGCAATGCCATTACGAAGGCGTACGAACTACCCCTGATAGAGGGGGACGGTGCCTTTTCCACTAGCTCAATCGCTGCGAATGTCTTCTTTACCCGTGTCACCTCTGACGAGGTCATCATCACGTCTTCGCAATCGCATGGCATTCTCAGCCGTTGGTCTTTGCAGAAGGGAAGCGAGAAGCTGCAAGCCATCCACGGTGTTTCCGAGGTTGTCAAGAAGCCCGATGACAGCTACGCCGTGAGATCGGCGGTCGTCAATGACGCCGATGACTGGGTCCTGATCCGCAATGGCGAGCTCGGATGGACGCGCCCCGAAGGCTTGAGCGGTGCTGTCGCAGCTACCTGGGCAGAGATCCCCGAATCGGAAGAACTAGCTAAGACGCTAGAGGCCGAGGCTCACAGCAATCCATTCCACGCCTACATCCATCGAGTCAACCGCCACATCGACGACCTGCAGTACCTGCCTGGCTGGCTGCAGTCTATCCCCGGACGACTCTTGAGCAGCATTCTCGGTTCAGAGAATAGCGCCAATTCCGGCAGCAATACGCTCTCGCGAGACAGCTTCGGGTTCAACAAGCTCGTCGTGCTCGCTACTAAGCGAGGAAAGCTTTACGGTCTCGACGCGGGCAACCACGGCCGTATCGTCTGGAGCAAGAAGGCTACCGAGACACCCGCCACCACTCAACCCTGGGACGTACGGGCCATCCATGCCGATAACGTCAGGGGCCTTGTCACCGTGCGCGGCGCCGGCGGCGAGTTCATCATCGTCAAGTCCGATACGGGAAATACGGTCGAATCGATCCCGTCCGGCCTGTTCCCACCGCTCGAGAGCGCCGCCCTCGTCGACAGCGACGCGGGTCCCTGGCTGCTCCCTATTGGTGTTGGGGGGTTGGTCAACGAGATACCCGCTGCTTGGGCCCCGAAGCAGACGGTCGTCACGAGGACACCTGAGGGCGGCGTTCAGGGTCTTATCTTTACGTCTGGTGGTGGTGAGCATGCTATGGCTACGCCGGCGTGGACGTTCGTGCCGCCCAAGGGCCAGAGAATCGTGAATATCGCAAGTAGGCCTACACATGATCCCATTGCTTCCATTGGTCGTGTCCTCGGTGATCGCAGCGTTAAGTATAAGTACCTCAACCCGAACACGATCGTGGTGGCGACCATCGACGGTGGCAGCAGTGAAGGCGCAACAATAGCAGCAGCTTCTTCCTCTCTCACTATATATCTCCTAGATACAATCTCCGGGCAGGTTCTGCACTCGGCAGCCCACGAGGGCATCGACCCGAACAAGGAGATCAGCTGCACGATTGCAGAGAACTGGTTCGTGTGCTCGTTCTACGGGGAATATACACTCCGGGAACCCTCGTCCTCCTCGTCCCAACAACAGCAACAGAAGGCCCAGACCCTAAAAGGCCACCAACTCACCGTAACCGACCTCTACGAATCCGAGCTCTCCAACGACCGCGGACCCCTCGGCGACACGGCCGCGAACTTCTCCTCCCTGGACCCACTCGACAACCCGACGGCGGGGCTCCCCCTCCCGGCCGCCGTCTCGAAGTCGTTCGTGCTGTCGAGCCCCCTCGTCGCGCTCGCCTCCTCCGTGACGGCGCAGGGCATCAGTTCGCGCCTCCTGCTGGCCTACGCGCCCGACCTCCGCGCCGTCGTCGGCGTCCCGCGCGCCGCCATCGACCCCCGCCGCCCCGTGGGCCGGGACCCGACGCCCCAGGAGCTCGAGGAGGGCCTCGTGCGCTACGCCCCCGCCCTCGACGTCGACGCCAGGTGGGTCGTCTCCCACGAGTGGGATGTCTTGCTGCGAGGCACGGCTGCGCACATCATCGCCAGCCCGGCCGTCCTCGAGAGCACCAGTCTCGTCCTGGCCCTCGGCGGTGTCGATCTCTTCGGTACCCGCGTCGCGCCGAGTCAGGCTTTCGATGTCCTCGGTAAGGGCTTCAATAAGCTGGCCCTTGTTGCTACGGTTGGGGCGCTGGGGTTGGGCGTTTTGGCTTTGGGCCCTTTGGTGAGTTTTTTTTTCTTCCTCTTTTTTCAACTCCTGTTTTGAGTCTTCTTCTTTCTGGCCTATTTAGAGCTAGGGCTTGGACTTCGTTCGGGTGATTTGTTCTCTTGGTTCGAGTTTGTGTTTTTTTTTACCTCGTTGCATGCAATCTCCATATCCAACTCGAAGATATTTCCTCTATTCTCGCTTCTTGATGCACATCTTCGCTCTATTCACTCACTACCTTTTTCTTCTTTTCTTTCATTCACACCCAAATCTGTGTTGTTTCCTCCCTTGCACTGTTGCTTTCTTCGTCGTCGGCCTCCCTGTCTTGTATTTACTGATACGCTAACCTATGTGTGTTCACTTGCGTCTAGGTCCGGAAGAAACAGATCAATACGCGGTGGGGTGGTACCTAAGTAGTCCGGTGTTCGCAGGCTTAGGATGATCATGAGCATTGATTTTTTTTTTCATTTTTTTTTTCTTTCATTTAAATGTGTCTTTTGGTTTGAGTTAGGTATGGTAAGGTAAGGTAGAAAACGAAGGAAAGAAAGTAGTGTATCATGATGGGTTGTGCAAGGAGCTGTAGTGTAAGGGTGCTGTGCTTCCTACTTCTGTATTGATTGGCATATATGGGGATAGAAAAGGGGTCAGGGTTCATACATCTATTATGTTAGACAGATGGAGATCTGTCAGTCGGAAAGGCGGCGGGCGGGCGGGCTTCCTTACTAGTCCTTAGCATGGTATGGCTGCGTATGTATGTGGTTGATACATGAATAGATATATGAACGAAAGGAATGGAACGGTATAAGGGTCGTGTGCATGCATTTCTACTTTTCCTGATATAGTGTAAGACCTGGAGACCACAAGCTACTCGAGACATTTGTGCATAGGGGCATAGGGGGCCTTCTCGTCGAGTGTAGCTGTTAGGGCCTGAATACAGCATCGTCGTATTTCATTATATATCCAATAACATCGTTTATATCGTAAGATCCCTTACCCATCCTTTGTATCTTGTCATTCGTATGAACTGACATTGGTTATATCCCGCTACAACGGACAGTAAATCGAACATCTAGTTAACTCCTGGGAAAAACTATAATGCTTTAATTTCTATTTCATCCCATTTCTGTTCTTATCGAGCCCGTCTCATATTTGATGACGGAAGGCGTGAGCTAATTGGAAATTATAAAGACATACGTAATTACATATTTGACTTCATTGGAGTCTAGTTAGAGTGAAGAGATAATTTCGAGTTTACAGTAGGGAGGTGAGATCATGACGGAACGACCAATAGATGAGGCTGAATGAATGATGTTCGGTTACCTCTAGAGAATACATATAAACTATATACGGCATAATTCAATGTAAAGACACGTTCGCAGTCGCATGTCCATGTGTCCTTCACTCCTTGATCACAAGGAGAGATATACCCATATATACAGGTGAGAACTGGCGCCTCATTAGTCTTTGGTTCTAGCCTCGCCTAGTCGCTTACGTTGTATACGTAGGTACGTGTACGGTAGGTATATACCAGTGTATGTCTATAGTTGACAACTTAGTTAGACGCTGGACAATCAGATGATTTAAACTCGGGCAACTATTATCATCAGCCCTAACCCAAGCTTGCCACTAACTACCTAATGACGGTAGCTCACGCCCAGTTTACGTGGACATAGCGATGATTGAAACGGTAATTTCTAGTGTAGCCTCCAAGCCACCAGACATAACCTCTGGTTAAAATAAGAAGACATCCAATAACTTTAACTGACAATCAGCTACCATCAATTTATGATGTTTAATTGAGTTGTCATTGCCTTCGAGTATTAGAGAGCTCTTGCTACTACAAAACCGGGCGACCTAACCGGAGGCGGCGGATTGCGAATCCACGTGGACGGCATTGAAATCGGGGACGCTGGGCAAGTTGAATAGAACCTTGAGAATGTTGTGCTAGGTATGTATGTAGGTATCCAAACCAATATAACTGGGACATATGGAGAGATATAGATAGATGTATGCTCATTCTAAGATCCAGACATGACTCGCTGCACTTCTATACAAATGCAGTTCATAAAAATTAAGCTCCAGATCGAACCTACTGGTAACAAAGAGGGAAGCCCGGTCGGTCGCGGGGCATCCCGAGGCGGTCCGTTTCGTAACGTTTGAACGGCGCAAAGCTAAAGGGACTACCTCCAACATGACAGCAATTGTCCAATTCATCCCGCATGCATTGTGGCCAAAATTGGGTAGAAATTAAGTTGAGCTATCTTTCTCCATCAATCAATCACCATGCCTAAGGATCGATGAAAAGAATCCGATGAAACATCGATATGGAAAAAGGAAAACCAACCAACTCCATATTCTTGGTTGTTTGTCATACATACATCCATCCTACTTGTGCCCTGTAGTTATCTGTGCCGTTGTGCCCACTGTTCTTAACAAATGTTGTTGTTAGGTAAGGCCGTTAGGAAGAAAAGGTCTAATCCTGCCCGAATCCTACCCCACCCCCTATTAATTCTACCCAACCCTATAATACCCAAGGTACTAGACGGAAAACCAGGAATTCTGGACACATATACGAAGAAGCCCAACCGGAGACAGGAAATATTATTGACGATGGGAGTTCGATGGGAGTTCATGCAAGAATCGAGTTAGTTAAAGAACAAGAGAGGCTCTGGCTCCCTCTGGCTTTTTGTGCCGTCTGCCAGGATCTTACCCCTGTTAGTTTAGTTAGCTGGTTAGTCGCCCAGCCCATCTACACGCTATCGTTAGCGCCCTGTATATACCTAGAAAAAGCACAAGAATATTCTACCACCACTGCAATTAACTAGGCCGGCCTACATACTATCCAACTAATTATCTAGGCCAAGAAAGGAGGCTGGGGGAGAAAAAAGAAGACTTGAAGTTCCATCCCACCTGCACAATTGCGTCAGTCGACTCCAAATCCGTCGTCTGGTTTCCGTCATCCATCCCATTGCCATTGATTCCCTCAAGTACCAATACCGTCTTCCATGTCCAAAATCGGTTTCATCATAGTTATCCATCGTCATCCAAGCAAAAACAAGCAAAGAGACCGGCGGTGGATACCTTTTTTCTTTCTCCCTTTCCTTCTTTCTCAACCAGAATACGGGGAAGCAAGTGTTCGTGCATTCGATTAAACAAACTTGCAGTCTCTTGAACTGTCCACCCCGCAAGTATCTGCAAACAGCAGACAGAGAAGCGGATACATCGTATATGTCTTCAGTATTATGCATATAGGCAGGTAGGTATTTAGGTATGTATGTAGGTACAGCAGACCATCTGTATTATGTAACCCTCATGCCATTATACCCTCATACGTGCAAGATACTGCAACAAAATATCATCAACAGCCGACGGGAAAAGGCGACAGACAGCCTCTTTCGTTTTGATGCTGTCGGTTATTCGCCCGTCGGTGTAAGTGCATACGCATATTTTATGTAGGTAGGTACACATGGATATGTCGGAGTCAATAAATAAAAGTCAGGCCAGAAAGTCACGCTGCAGTTTCTATGGGCTTGTCTGTATCTGTCTGTCTGTCTGTCTGTCAGCTTTTCGAGAACCCACTGCGCCTCTTCTATTCGGTTGCCTTCTCTCCCAGTCTCCCTATCCCTCCTCCTACTCCCACACACAAGTTTGCCCTAGTTTATACTATGTAGGTACTTAGCGTCCCACATGAGGAAGCCCCTCAATCTCACGAGATACATGTTTTCCATCACGCGCGGCCACCATCACTATTGAAAGGGAGGCTTCAGAGACAACCTGACTTTTCGTTGTTAACACATAAGTAGTCATAGCATATACATAGTCATCTTCTCTTCTACATATGTAGAAAGACGAGACCGTTCTCGTGTACCTCTGTGGAGCCATCTCCTCAAATCGATGCTGAATATTTTATTATCATGCCTTCTGCATAGCTCTACCTACATAATATATGTACGTAGTACCCTTACCCTTTATGCATCCAGCCAGCCAGCCCGCCGGCTATGATACTTGGCCTCTTATTCTCGGCTGTGCATGCATGTCTGTCTATATACATATATAACTGGATGTAGCTGAACAAACTACCCAGTTAATAAGCCGACAACCCCTCCACCTTCATTGTAACGGGATAAACTATACATAGGTAGTTATCGAGGACATTACTAGAACATTATGGGCCCCCTCCCAACCAAACCCACCCCACCTCGTCTTTCCCCCCAGTTCAGTTTTCCAAGTATCAGCTCAGCTCCTGTGACATGACGACGTACGTTTCCTCTTAGCTTAATACGGGATCACGCCCCAATTGGAACCCATCGAAGGGGAAAGATCTAGCTCTAAGAACTTCTTCTTGTCGCTGCTGCTCGTTTGGCACCCGATTCATCACTTTCCCATTCCTAGTCCCCAATAAACAGGATCAAACCCTGCGCTGTGTAAAGAAAAAAAAATCCGCCCAGGAAATCCCCTGATCCTCCTCTTCGCTTTTGTATCTAAATTCTGCCTTAAGTCACTCACACACCCATACACATACACACATCTACCCGCCTTTGCCGTAATTGCTGTCTTCTTCTTCCTCTTAATAACAACATCCGCATCACTACAATACAATACTCTGCTTCCTGACGTAGCTCAGGTGGCGATTTATTCTTCCTGAGCATCATTCGAAAGAGTTCCCCTCAAACAGCAAGGGCTTCTTTTTACTTAGTCGAGGTAGACACAGATCACGCTATCATACAGGCGGCGTCGATCATCTGTCTCACGTTCCGTTTACCCCGCCATCAGCCAGGCGAAAGGTGTCGCTTGTGAAGCGGTCACAGAAACTCAATTGACTTTTTTTTCCTGTGCCACTACACAATAAACCACCAACAAATTACCATTTTGAAGGCATAGATCGTCGTCAAACCGTTTATACTACCTCTCTTCTTTCACCATGTCTTACGGTCGCTCGAGTCGCAGCGACCTGGCAGACGACCGGGACTTCCACCCGAGGAGGCCGGCGTACCGAGAGCACGATGACATCGACATCTACGAGCGGCGGCAGGAGCAGCGCCGCAGCCCCATACGACGGCCCGCCACGGCCGTCCGAGAATACGAAGACGACGTCGACATCCACATCCGCGGCGAGCGGGAGCGGGATCGGGTCCCCGCGTTCCTCCGCGAGGACAACAAGCGGACCGAGGCTGGGCCCCTGGTGCTGCGCCAGAGGGAGGTCGAGACGGTCGACCGCCGCAAGCCACGCAGCCCCAGCCCCCAGCCCATCATCCGGGAGCGGTACGTCGAGCGCCGTCGTAGCCTCAGCCCGCCGCCGCGTCCCGCCTCGAGACCGGCCGTCATTCGCCCCAGATACGTAGAGCGCACGCCCTCGCCGCCCCCGCAGCAGCAGCGGGACCGCGACGTCCGTGTCGATGTAGACACCCGCATCATCGAGCGCCGGAGACCCAGGTCCCCGACCCCGGATCATGACCGCGAACGCATTCGCATCTTGATGGAGAGGGAGCGAGCTCCTTCGCCGAGCCCTAGCCCATCGCCACCCCCGCCACCCCCAGCACCGCCAGTTATCAAAGGTCCCACGATTGAACGGGAAGTTATCACGCATTACCGCGATATCGATCATGGTAAGCCTTATTTTCTTTATCTCTTTTTTCCCTTTCTTTTTCGTCCCTGTCGATTTGTCCATACGTTGTATCTTTTTAATAAAAAAACAATTTAATTGGACTTCTTCGCTAACAAACCTATCAGGTATCGAGCGAGCGAGGCCTCCTACGCCTCCTCCCGCACCCCGAACGCCCCGCCCCACTAGAGACCGAGACCAATGCGAGACGGACATCGACATCCGGCGCTCGCGGGGCGAAACCGACATCGACGTGCGGCACACGCACACGCGGTCGAGCTCGCGGCCGGCACCGCGCCCGCGTCCGCAGTCGCGGCCGTCGTACGACGACGAGCACGTGGTGATCCGGAGCAACGACCGGGACCGGATCGCGGTGGCGGAGACGACGCGGCGGCGGGCGCACTCCGAGGCCCGGCGCCGCGAGGACTGGGACGACGAGGCCGAGTACATCACGGGCAAGATCGACGCCCGCGGCCGCATGGGCGAGGCCTGGAACGGCGCCACGCGCGACTGGAGCATCGTCGACGTGCCGCCCGGCACGGAGCGCGTCTCCATGGACGGCGTCGGCGGCGGCTCCGCCGAGGTCACCTGGCAGCGGTACAACGGCGTGCGGCGGTCCAAGTTCGTCCCCGAGCGCGACGGCGGCGCCCCCCTGACCAGCCCGCCCATGAGCAGCACCCCCGTGAGCGAGGCGCCCGACCGCGACCGCGACCGCCTCAGCGTCCAGATCTACGACTCCTCGAACAAGGATCGCGACCGGGGCCGGTCGCGCGACAGCGACGTCGAGATCGAGGAGATTCGTGACAAGCGCATCTCCATCCGCGAGTCGTCGAGGGCCCCGCCCCCCAAGAGGACCAGTCGCGAGATGTGGACCGAGATCACGAAGGACCTCGTTGTCCGCGAGGCTATCGAGCAGTCCGGCTACGATTACGAGGAGACGGAGTATTTCTTTTACGTCATGGAGTATCTGCGTTATGTAAGTTTCCTTTTCATTTCTTTTCAGGCTTTCCTTTTTTTTAGTTTAATTTTCACCTGTCGATTTGATTTTGTCATATTATCTCGTTGGCCATCCATCCAATATCCAATTTTCCATTATTATTCTTCTTCTTTTCGGAAGAAGAAACCGAAGACAGAATGCTAACCACACCCACCCACCAAACAGGAGGACGTCGTCGAACTAGTCAACATATCCGACGAGATCCGGCGGCGCGACCGCCGCCGCCGCGCCCGCGAGGTCGAGTGGGAGCGCGAGTACCGCGACAGCTGGGACCGCCACCACCACCACCTGCACGCGGGCGTCAGCAACCACGGGCACTCGCACTCGACGGGCGGCTCCCGCCGCTCCATCGGCTGGGACAAGGTCGATGACGAGCGCATCGTCGAGCGCGAGATCATCTACGACCGGCCGGGCGCGCGTTATCTGCGCTAAAAAGTTTTTCATGCATGCATACTTAACATGCATACTCAACATGCATACTCAACATGAATGAATGAATAAATGAAAATCTGTGCTGCTGTTGCTTCTGCTACGTAGCTTTGTTTGTTTTCCCCTTTTTAACCCTTCCCTGCGGCGGCGTCTTGAGAAGCAGAAAGAATAGTTTGCTGCTGCTGCTTGCCTGCTTGTCTTGTGGGGATGATAGAACTGGCTGTCTGTCTGATTGACTGCTCTTCATGCAAGAGGAAGGAGAGACGAGGAAATGCAACGAGAGGTTCATAGACCTGTTTGACTTGACATCGCACCTCTTACTGCCCTCTTGTTTGTCCTGGGGAATAGCAAGTGGGACAATACACAGGCGCCGACTTTGCTACCTCAGGATTGATCTCTACTGTTTTTAGACGCTGTTTCAAGGAGAGAGTGAAAAGCCGCCTTCTTCATTTTAACATCTATCTTTTTTAGAAAGTGTGAAATCATTCCATCATGGCTTGTGGTAATGGGGAGGGAGTACGGGAGGGCTTGTCAACATCCAATTTATTGTTATTTTTGTTTCTTCTTCGTTTCTTTACGACAATGAAACGATATGGTTTTTTGTTTTGCTTTTTATACTTTATATGAGAGTTGCTACATTTGGTGGCGGCAGAGTGGAAAGAAAACCGTTGAAGGGAAGCGAAGTTCTGTCTCTTCGGTGTATCTGACTAGCTGGAATGTCGTGGGAGTGTGTGTGGCTGGCTTGCGAGTAAGCGGTTCTTTTTTGATCTGGTTGGTTGGTTGGTTGGTTAGGGATCTGATGATGACTTTACGACTCCTTTTTATACAAATAAATATACAGTTAGCATACTCAAGTTTCTTGTTTTATTTCTATTCTTGTGAGCGATTCATGCTAAGTGAGAAGTCGTCTTTGATGCTTGACGTATATATGGTTTTGGTCCATGCCTAACGGCGATGTTGCTCGATATAGACTGAAGTAACCGATGAATAAGATGTAAGGATACCTATACTTACATGTTGACTCCTAAATCTAACTTCCAGTTAAGTGTCTATGGGACATTTCAGATAACTATTCGACTACGCTTTTCGGATGCGCCGTAGCGCTTACTGAACTTTCTCTTCCCCCGTACGTACAAGCTGAGATTATGTAACCCAACTACGCCCTGTATTTGGCAGAATGAACGTACCATATCATTGAGTAGGAGCTGAATATATTGCGAAATTTATAATTCCGCATCTGCTTGGAGAGAAATAGCGTCAAAAAGGCATGCCTTGAGGGGGGGGGGGGGTATAATCCGACTCTATCCGGTGCGAACAGTAATTAGTTCCCACTCCTCACTCGAGTATTTGCACCACCTCAGCTTAAAAAGGGGTACCGAACACAACAGTTATGATGGGCCCGTTGTCCATCCTTGGAGCTGTGGGATATATCGTGAGAATCGTCGACATCACGTGTAAAGTGATATCGTGGTTCAGAACCCTGGAAGCACAGTTAAAGAACGCCGAGTTCTACCTGTTCATCGCATCCTCGCAGCTAACTAAACTCGTTCAAAGCGGCGATTGCGCACATCCATGTCGCAGTGCAGACCGAGTCGTTCCAGGTACCGCACTATCTGCTAGCTATGTATAAATCAGGACGTCACGCTAAAATGCTGTAGCAGGCTCATCAATCGAATGGACACGATCGTAGAGCAGGTCGGATCAGCTCGTGGCAATGAGCAATGAGCGAGCTGCTGCTGGGCCGCAGCAAAGGGTGATTGTGATGGTGGCGAAGAAGTTCGCCGAGCTAGAGGAACCGCAGAACATAGTTAACTGACAAGCCAGAACCCCCCTGAATCTACTACTGACCGCTCGTGGGTGAGACTTGATACCCACCTACTTCATCTACTTCATCGTTGACGTTACTAATTAAGTAGAGCTAAACCGGTAGTACAATGACACATTCATTCATGGAACAGCAAAAGCCTCCAAGCAAAACAACTAGTTAGAGAACGACGAACGCTGTTGTTTAAGAGCATTCTGTGTCACTCCTGGTACAGTACAACCGGTCACCCCTTTTGAGCCGATACCACGACACGCTATCTAAGATCTCGGGGTGTATTCGGATTCGATAGAGCCTCCGTCACAGAGGTCTTTCTTTTCAGTCGACACCCTACGAGGGCATGCTATGTACTCCATGAAAGACGTGTTTCGCCGGCAGGAGTCGGTCATCAAACCACCTGTCTCCGACAAAAGTAGACCGGCCATTACCCTCGCTCGCTAGTCGATGAGATCGTAGGTAGGCGTATTAGACGCACCCGGCGTCCCCGATGATCGAACACACGATCAAGCTGGGGTGGTTTTGGATGACGTCGACGACAAAGGCTCGGGGATGCCTCCGGATAAGCCAGGACAGATTCCTCCTTATCTGATTCATCTGGAATGCGAGATGCTGGGGTTAGAGACGGCATACGTCTGCCTCATTTCTTGTCCTATTTTGTAGATTCAGACTCATATTCGGAATCAGACTTGTCATTATTCAAGGAAATGTGGAGTATCTGTCGATTCGACTGCTAGACATATAGAAAACATAAGCCATGGTGGTAACGGAGCTTCCTGGATAACAAGAGTACACGATCCTCTTCTTTTTTTTTCCTTGTGCATGTCTAACCTGTCCCGCCACCTCGTACGTATATACGTACATATGATAGCTACACGGTCATCTACATCATCGGGCTCCATGGGTACTTGACTCATCCACATCCTTTTCTAGTAAATTTCACGTTCCCTTGCTACCGGCTGAGAGATGTAGCAATTATCATCATCTCAACTTAGACAAGATGGTAACTTCAAGTACGCTCTTAACCCTAACTATGCACGAAGCGCTTTTGGAAGTATGATTACACTCGGGACACCTCTATAGTAAGTGATACTATCTCATCAACGGACTTCAGCATACAGGAGAGGAATACACATCGTGACCGGCTATTCTTTCGGCTCTGTGCGAGTTCATGCTCATAGTTGTGTACCGAGCCACAAGATTCGCTAGCGTCGGTTGAATGTTCCACAGTCATACACGAGCCCATGAAGCTTGCACTTGCTTCCCCATATCTATGGGGTCTGTCACTGAGAAGCAAACACCAATTTCGGCAAATAAGGTTTGGAAGCGGTCCCTGAGTGCTAGGCTGCCGTCATCTGGGGTTATCGTCCCTGCGTATTTGTAGAAATAGGGAGATGCAATGACAATATCTCGAAGATCCGTACGATTCGTTGTACAGGCATGGTGAAGTTTCGTCAGGACCTTCTCCAAGAAGTCCAGAGGGCTACAGCCTTGTCCGAAGTCCGGATAGAATGGACGGGGGTCAGGAGGAAAAGGGGGGAGATCCTCGCAAATACCCCAGTAGTCGGTTAGACTGAAAGAAGCCAGTGCAGGCGGGAGAACGAACGAGGACTCAAGAACCTGCGAAGGGTTATTCCTTCCGAAGAGCCATATGCATTCCGTCCTAAGATGTTTGAGATGAAGCAACTGGTCCATATTTGTTGATAACATTGGTGGTATAGTTATGCACTGCCACGACGTCCAGGTAGCTGAAGTTATAGATAGCACTGTGAGAGTATGCTGAACTTCATTTAAATCGTCTGCCAAATTTGTATATTGGTAGGGTCTTCCGTCCGCAGACGTCGGCTGCCTAGGCCCGTGACTCGTTTCAAATGACAGTTTTGTGAGGTTAGGAAAAGCCGTCACTATTGCCGATATATCACGTTTAGGGGAGGAGTTTCCGAAAGAATGAAGCTCTGTTACAGTTTTTGAGACAACTGGCGGGTATTTACCCCCTAATACCACCCATGAGGCACCCTTCTTTATCTCGACATGTCGAAGGAATCGAGAATTCACAAGGAAATGTCTGATGATAAAGGTGGCTAGAAGAGGACTGCTCCAAGAGTCGTCATACGGTTCGAGAATTAGCGTCTCGACCTCTTGGAGGAAGCGATTGCCCCCAGAAGAGAATATGAACCCATATGCCTCTGTTTGAGCTGCGGCTTTTTTCGCATCTGACGTGTGGAACTTAGGGTTGAGTAGAAGCGATATAGAGTCGTGCTCTAGGATAGTTACGATCTCGCGAGCTCCTTTGTTAACTTCTGGGCCCCCCTCGGCTCCCGAGCCCCTCCCGACGCATAAAAAGAGTGTTTTGACTCTCGGAATGAGACCAAGAACGGCTCCGAGTATGTACGAAGCTAAGGGCGTATCTGGAGTATTGAGGCCCATCAAATCCGCAATGAGTATCTCATCGTCAGTCGCGGGCCACCCCGTGTTCTGCCAAATCGCCTTTGCTTTTTGGTACGACTCTACATCTAGAATATCCGACGACGATGAGAACGACCCAGCCCAGATGAAGCAACGCACCAAGGAGCGCAATGCGGGGACAGTAGCCAAGGTTCGGAGAAAATTAAGAAGTTCATCTTGGTTCTGAATGAGCACAGTCCGATACAGGAACTTCGTCGCAACTTCAGTAAGTCGCGGCGTAATTCGACAAAGGTTGGCGAGGTCCCCTCGGGATCTCAAGAAGCTGGCAGTAATTTGCGGACGGTTACCAGTGGAATCAGAAGTGGTGATGGATCCAACTGGAGTTAGTTCCTCCCAGATATTGCCGAGCAATTCCGGAGGCAGATCGAGAAGTGTTGGAGGCATGGTCATGGTGGACTTGGATAACGTCAGGTGTTTTTCCTTTTCGATTCTCGACCTGGATTATGCAGAGGAAGCCTTGGCTGAGATATTGACAGACGTAAGGTGGGGGGTTGGGGAGATGAACTGGACAAACGACGTATATTCGGATATCGCAGATTGCCGACTTTCCGCCTAGTCATGTCATGCGTTGATCTACTGTCTTGTGTACTGTCTTGCGTACTGTCTTGTGTTGGCTCCAATCACACAAAATATACGAATAGCATGTGAGAATTAAGGCTCGGCGCTTGGCCGCGAATATCTCGAATCTCTTTCGGAATGGATTCTCAGAATCCTAAATGTCTGCTCCAAGAGCTGTAAGCGGCATGTAGTTGGAGATAGGATAAGCTAGCACGAACAAATTACTGGGTAACAACTAGTTACCTGTATCTAGGTACCTACTGTAGTTAGAGCTCGGACGGCCCGAACAGCTGGCAAAAGCCCCCAACCACGTGGTAATTTTACTAGGTAAAAAGTAACGCATAACGTTAACTATCTTGCGACATTGAGGCTGAGCTGTTGTGAGCCCCTCTAACTACCTAGGTATATAATTCCAGATATATAAGAGATGGTTCCGGCCGATATCCTGAAGGCTTTCAAGGCCTCGCCCTGTACCATAGGGTTTATGGCGTGGTAGATACTGGTGGGTGGGCCGACTTGATGTCCCTTTTGGGATAATATGACGCACCACTCCTTGACGTCAAAGACTGTTCCTGGAGGTCCATCGTACGATCGACTAAAAACCTACTAGACGACTATGCAGCACGTTCAGCAAGGATGTGTTATCACTGGTTCGGATACGTCTATCATTTTGTGGTATGCTGATGCGAATCGTTTAGGTACAGTAGCAGAGTAGCTTTCCAATCTTTCCCATTCCATGGCGGCGGGCATTGCCATTGGGACAGTAGCATTGGCATTGTGGTGAGACCTTGTTGCGGGAATTTGTAACTAAACGGCGTCGTGTCATTGGCTATTTTGGTTGCATTCGAGTACCATCGGTATTCAACGTCGATATTTTGTGGTGGGGTGATTCAACGCTTAGGTCTGTATGTATGTATGTAGGTATGTATGTATGTATGTATTACACTCGCGGATCAGTGAATGCTGCATGTGCAAGCGATCAACCAACCAACCAACTGAGTATGCTTCCTTCACTTGTAGAACTCGGGAAAACAACAGAGCAACGATGAGTGAAAGTCATACTCTACGATGTTTCAGGCATCTTGTATTTGAGTGACCTGCTAATGATCTCCTAAATTGAATAGCAGCAATGGATACTCGTATCAATAAATATTGTATCTACTAACTACACTACGTACATATTCAATCCATCTATTTTACAGTCCAAAGTTTAAAGTATACCTCTTACTTAGGTTTAAGGTTAAATTCATAGGACCCAACAAGTTGCTCTTACTACTTGGTTTTAGGTAAGTACAGCCTTACCGACTCAGCTTTGATGAGGGGTTTCTTCACTAAAATCCTTGTCTTCCCCTCCATCATCATCTGCAACAACTGCTCCATAGCCTACGTATAGTGACGCTCATTGCCCCGCCTGCCTCGATAAACCATTGATAAGAGCTCTCTTTTTCATCATAGCATTTTTCGAGTCTGAGAACTCTGTGATCATAAATTTTCTAAACCACATATACCCTTTAAATTTTCTTTCTTATCACTTGCCTATATTCGGCTTGGGACTTTCCGTAAGTTGCAAGTTGAAAGTTTGCTTTGCCTCAGGGAAGGTCCGATTGACACAAATTTGTATCGTATGTTTCCGAGAAACAACTCTGTACTCCGATGACCCCTCGTACTTACCATTCTCTATCGTTACAGTCAGGGATCGCTACCAGACAACCCATCACGGGCTATTTCTATACGTCAGGCTATACCTAAAGCTGCCTATACCTAAAGCTGCCTATACCTACATCCTACCTATCTACCTACCTAGCCACTTAACTTAGATATTTAATAAGAACCTTCATCGCCGACTTGCTAGGTGCCTTTGACCTTGTTCCTCTAAAACAAAAACGACTACGCCTTTTATCAATCATGGCTACCCACAAGAAAAAGATCGCTATTATGACGTCCGGTGGGGACTCCCCCGGTATGAACGCTGTCGTGCGAGCCGTCGTCCGTATGTCCATCCACATGGACTGCGAGCCCTATTGCGTATACGAAGGTTACGAGGGTCTTGTCCGAGGCGGCGATTACATCAAGCCCGCAGCATGGAATGATGTACGAGGCTATTTGTCAGAAGGAGGTACCCTTATTGGAACTGCCAGATGTATGGCTTTCTTCGAACGTCCTGGACGTCTCACTGCTGCCAAGAACCTCGTGTTGAATGGCATTGATGCTCTGATCATCTGTGGTGGTGATGGCTCCTTGACCGGTGCCGACAAGTTTAGAGCAGAGTGGCCCTCGCTTCTGGAAGAATTGGTATCAACTAAGGAGTTGAAGCCCGAACAGGTCGCATCCTACAAGCACCTCAACCTCGTAGGACTTGTTGGATCGATCGATAATGATCTGTCCGGAACAGATGCCACTATTGGCGCTTACTCTGCCTTATCCCGTATTTGCGAGATGGTCGATTACATCGAGGCAACTGCTACTTCCCACTCCCGAGCTTTCGTCATCGAAGTCATGGGACGGCATTGTGGTTGGCTTGCCTTAATGGCTGGTGTCGCTACTGGTGCTGACTTCCTGTTTATCCCCGAGAAGCCCAGACAGGACAACTGGAAGGCAGAGATGTGCGAGATCGTCAAGAAGCACCGAAGTTGGGGTAAGAGAAAGACTATTGTTATCGTGGCTGAAGGTGCTCGGGACCGCTACGGCAACAAGATTACATGTGAAATGATCAAGGACCTCCTTGCCGATAAACAGGGTCTAGCTCTTGACACGCGTATCACTACACTCGGTCACGTCCAAAGAGGAGGTACGGCGGTGGCATACGACAGAATGCTTGCTACCTTACAGGGTGTCGAAGCTGTCAAGGCTGTACTTGAGGCCACTCCCGAGACGGAAACCTGCTTCATTGCAGTTACAGAGAACAAGATTACGAGAAAGCCTCTCATGTCGGCAGTACGGGAGAGTAAAGAAGTGGCGGCGCTCATCGATGACCAGAAATTCGATGAGGCCATGGCCCTCCGCGATACGGAATTCTCTGATCAGTACAAATCTTATATGATGACAACCGCTATGGGTCTCGATGTAGATATCACCCTGCCGGCAGAAAAGGTAAGAAAACCCCTGCAATGCTCTTTCCAAAGAAAGCAGTACTATGTTGCTAACTATCACAAAAGCAAATGAAAATTGGGTTCATCAACGTCGGAGCTCCTGCAGGCGGTATGAACGCAGCAGTCCGAGCTGGTGTAGCATACTGCCGAGCTCGTGGTCACGAGCCCGTAGCCATTTTCAACGGTTTCGCCGGTTTTGCTCGGCATCACGATGACGAGCCACTTGGAGCGGTGCGACCATTCAATTGGCTTGAGGTCGACGGCTGGGCTAGCAAAGGTGGTTCGGAGATAGGGACGAACCGTGAGCTACCAGAGGAGTCAGGCATGGAGCACATTGCCAACTTGATCAAGAAGTATAAGTTCGATGCGCTGTTCCTTATTGGTGGCTTCGAGGCCTTCCATGCTGTGTCGCAGCTCCGGAAAGCCAGGGACAGGTTCCCTGCTCTTAACATTCCTTACACATTGCTACCCGCAACCATCTCGAATAATATACCCGGCACGGAATACTCTCTAGGATCGGATACTTGCCTGAACGAATTGATGGCGTACTGCGACAAAATCAAGCAGTCAGCCTCTGCTACCCGAAGACGAGTGTTCGTCATTGAAACCCAAGGTGGTCGGTCTGGCTACGTTGCAGTTGTGGCAGGTCTCGGAGTGGGTGCATCTGCAGTCTACACGCCAGAAGAAGGAATTAGTCTAGACATGCTCGCAAACGATGTGAGGCACTTAAAAGAAGTTTTCCGTAAGGATCGAGGACAGTCGCGAGCAGGCAGGCTCATCCTGGTCAACGAGAAGGCAAGCAAGGTATACAGCGCCAAGCTCATTGCCGACATCATCCGAGAAGAAGCGCTCGACCGGTTCGAGGCACGGGACAGCATCCCGGGGCACGTGCAGCAGGGCGGCGTGCCTTCGGCGATGGACCGGTGCCGCGCCGTCCGGCTGGCCATCAAGTGCATCCAGCACCTCGAGGACTTCGGGCCCAAGGCGTACGACGCGCCCGAGAAGATCACGAGCAACCCCCTGAGCGCCTCTATCATCGGCATCCGGGGCGCCGACGTCACCTTCTCGGCCTCCAAGGACGTCGAGGAGAAGGAGACGGACTGGAAGAACCGGCGGCCGAACGAGGCCCACTGGCTCGGCATGCGCGACGTCGTCGACATCCTGGGCGGGCGCCCCGAGTATGTGAGGCCCGAGAGGGGCCTGATCGGTGTCCTCGCGAAGGATGTGAAGCGCGGGCTGGCGACGGACTAGACCAGACCGGACCAGACCGGATCAACTAGACTACATAATAACGGGGTTACGGGGATAAAATGTCACAATAAACTTATTTATATGATGCGGGCGGACGGCGTGTGGCAGACAGGCAGACGGGTATAGGGTATGTAGGAATGGAATGGAACGGGACGGATGGATGAATGGGGTTTCGAAGGTGTTCAAAATAACTAGAATACAACACAATCAACTGCTTAGATCAATCTGTGTATGTGATCTGATCGATCCCCCTATTTGATTCGAAAAGCCACCTAAATGTATGCCATGCCCTTACACTACCTTGTTCAGGGGCACTTTCCCGCTTCAATGGAAATACGGGAGGTCATGCATTAGATGTAGGACTTTCGGGCATAGATAGTATTAGTAGTCTTCTAATGATATGGCTAGGGGATTTCTAGGACTTAAGTAAATAGTGAATTGAGGCTGGATTATCAAACCATTCACGATGCCCCGTACATTCATACATTCGTTGAAGAATCCCCCTTATGCAGCAGCGACTAGGTAGGCATACCACCATAGTCGCGACGTTTCCTGTAATGGGACGCGATCTGCAGTGACCTAGTGAGCGCTCTCATTCGACAGACAACACCAGTGAGTGTGCTAGTTAGATGTGACACACAAGAGGAAGCCAGACATCTGCATGCCGGAAATCACGTTTCCTGTTATTCTTATTTTTCTTATATCGATTTTATTTCTGCAACCCAATCAACGCCGAAGGGACGGGTTCGTCGCACACCACGCGTTTCAGAATGTCTTTGCTCCTACGCCTAACTTATGTGCGTGGCGTGCATGTCCTGCTTCCTTCCGACGATCCTTCCCCGGGGCCCAAAAACACGTGACCCGTCGGTCCCGATAGACGAACGTCCAGACCGTTCGTAGGATCATTAAACTACTTTTCATTACCTGCTATTCGTGCGAACAGATGAAGCGAGAAACGAGAACGAAACAAACTAGTTACTTTCCCCCTCCCCCTACATATGTAGTTAAACTCAAAGGGCCCCCGATCATCAATCCATCATGATCGATTAGTAGTAGACTGTAGATAGCTAGGTATCGGCTCGTTCGTCTGCCGGTCCCGCAAATCTGTCTCTTAAGTGAATCAGATCATCAGCCCTAACTAACGACCTAGACAATCGGTAATACCTAGTTAACTGGAGGCAACTGGGCTGAAGAACGCTCGATTCTGATTGGTTGCGCTCTTACGAGCTCGACAACGATCGGGGCCCTCTTCGCTCCGTAAACCACTTGTGCTTGACGGAAAATTCCACCCATTTATTTATGTAAATGTATGTACGAAGTAATTAGCCAACTATTTTGTAGTAGGAGATGCCGTCTGGCGGTGGGCTGAGTGGCTATGAGATGTGGGTTTGGCTGGCATCAGCAATCGATAGATTGGGAGATTGACTTATTTACTTCGTACGTAGTCCCACCTACCAGATGACTGGGTTGGATTTTCTTCTCTCGGACTCGATGCTGTGCATAACTGAACTACAAAGGTAACCAGAGCTAACTAATTACATACATAGACTCGGTGCAAAATGCATGGGGTCGTCAGCTTACACACAAAAACCCCTGAAATACATAAGAAACGGGCTGCAGTCAGCTTGCTGGCTCGCTGGTAGGCTGGATGGATGTTCAACCACCCCCTCCCTATCCAAACCCCCTGTTCCCTGTGTGGAGCGGAATAGCCCCTCCTCGAATGCAACCTCATTGGGCTGGCTGGGTTGGACAGGCGGCCGCCCGAATGAAAAATACTACCTAGGTATCGGGAAGGATGCCCTTTGTTATTAATTAATAAAGTATGTCGCATCTACCTCGCGTGGTCGTTCACGATGGCCGATCTTTTATTTTTCTTCTTTCTGATTTCTCTCTCTGTTCCTTCCCTCCATCTCCCTCTACCCCGAAACTTCATACTAGTGGCGACGCTCGAGTCCAGGAGACGATAAAGAATGGCTTTGTTCAACATGTGCTAGTGCTTGGAATAGACGGACCACCGCATACTCGTTGATTAAGCGCGCTTTTATAACCGAATCAGTTCACACGAGGAAGTACATATATAATATCTACGACACAGGCTGAGTTCATACGCATTTGAAAGTCTGCCGCATTTGACATAGTTAGCCTGCGAGTTGGAACGTGGGACAATCCGGGATCGTAGCTCGTTCAGGGGGATATTCATAGCTTCCGGGCTCAACATCGTCTGCCAAGCGGGGGCTTACTCATCCCCACGATCTACACTGTGGCAACCTTCTTGCTTTAAACGTATGTCTTCTTCCTTTTTTTCTTTCAACATATTCACTTCCCTCCAAATATCCATCTTTGGATCCGATAGTCGCGGGTTTTCACTATCCTATTTTCAAAATTGCTCGACTTGCTCCCATCTTTTGCGACATTGCTATTGTTACTATGCTCTCGTTCTCCCGGTTACTAAGCTGAGAAGTTTAGGGAAGAAGGAAAAGACGAAAAGGAAAAGGGGGAATAAAGCCCTCCACGGGTATCTTGCATCACAATGGCGACAGCCCACTCGCTGTTCCACCAGCCGTCAATATGGCTTCTGTTGTTACTTGCCGGCACGGCGTCTTGCGGGTCCCTGGCCGCCTGGTGGGTAAACGATAAGGGCCCGTCCCTGATCATGCAGGACGATGAGTCGGGCGGCATCCGGTACAGCTTATGTAACACCAACTCGACACCGATTTTCCCCAACGACACGATGCTCGTAGCGCCCCTGGACGATTACCCGCCCAAGAAGAATACGAGTCTGGCGGGTGCTGGTTGGTTTACTGGCACTGACTACTTTGTGAGTTGTGAATCCCGAACTAGCACTGGAATCTTCCCATGGAATGGAGCAGGGAGAGATGGATGCGATCGGATGCGATGGAGGTTTAGGGTTCTAAAACGAGCTGCCAAGTTGTTTGGGTGGGGGGCGAATAAAATATGTTCAACCAAAATTAGCGAAATTATATTTGCTGACGCCATATTCATGTGGGGGCCCTGCAGGCATCGATATTCTACCAAGACGAGCAAGACCGGATCGTGAACTCGGTCCTGCAATGCGACACGGGCACGGGCGAGTGGTACGACACGGGGGACTACGTGATCTCGGACGACGCGCCCAAGGTGTCGCCGACGAGCGGGCTGGCGGTGATCCTGCTGGGGTCCGACGACGGGTACCGGGTCTTCTACAACGACCTCGGCGGCCGCGTCCAGTCCATCGCCTACATGCGCGCCACGGAAAAGTGGCTGTACAACGGGCTCGTAAGCCCCGACACCGGGGGTAATGGTAGCACGGCCAATGTCATCGCTGCTACGTTCCCCAACGATAATAACATCACCGTCATAACGCCGAGGGACGCGGAGAACATGGAGGTGTCGCGCATTTATGCCGATGACTCCTGGCATATCTGTGAGTTTGACTGACCCCTTGATCCATTGAATCATCCACGTATTTTCTTCTCTATTCCTTGCTTGCCCCCCATCCTACAGCTACTACACTACAGCCTACCTACCTCCTAGAGAGAGTTCTATATATATAGACATGAACTAACACCAAAAAGCCACCTTCCCCACGCCCCTAACCAACGAAGGCGACGCGGAATCCTTCTACACGAACGCGACGAACACGACGTCGGCGAGCGCCTTCAAGCTGAACGACACGACGGCGGCGACGACGTGGTCGCTGCCGGCGTGGGACGGCCAGCCCCAGGCGCTCGCCATGGCCGAGGACAAGCAGTACACGCGCAGCGTGTTCTACATCGGGACCGACGACCGCCTGTACCAGGTCGGCAACGTCGACTGGAAGTGGCTGGCGTTCACGCGGGCGTCCGACGCGTCCTGGCCCGACGCCGACCCGGGCCAGCGCCAGCTCGCCATCGCGAACGACTTCGAATCCTCCCAGGCTCGGGTGTACTACGTGAGCGGGGGCGGCATCGTCGAGGCCGCGAGCACTCGGGGCATCTGGACCGGAGCGACGTCGTTGGCGTCGTGGAATACTACTGCTGCTGCTGCTGATGCTGATGCTACTGCGACGGATGGGAGTGGCGGTGATGCGGGTAGCGGTAGTGGTAGTGGTATGAGCAGTGGTGCTAAGGCCGGCATTGGCGTCGGTGTCTCTCTGGGCATCTTCGCCATCGGTGGCTCGATCGCCGCGTTCTTCCTCATGCGACGCAGTCAGCGGAAGAAGGACGAGGAAAGGGAGAAAGCGGAGCGCGAACTCCAGTCGGAGTATGGAGGGAGCCCAACGTACTCGCACAGCCAGCCGGTCATGGCTAACGGGGCGTATTACCCTGGCCCCGGGTACCCTCCACAACAACAGCAAGCTGGTGACGGAGCCTGGCCACTACAACAACAACCGGGGGGCCAAGCGAACTGGGGCGCAAAACCAGGAGACGCTAACAGCAGCGTCGGTGTGTCGCCCGTCGAGATGGAGACGTCCCAGATCTACGAGATGGATGCCCACCATAGGCCCCTGGAGATGATGGGCGAGGGCCACTATCAGGAGATGGGTGATAATGCCCATGCTGGCGATCGGCGGTAAACGTTTCATACACTGAGGAGAGTGCGTGGAACAGGGGTTTTGGAAATAAAACATATAAACTCTGATTTGCAGGTACATATATATATCATCTTCTAGACAGTAATATAATAACATCAAAACTGTATATACAGATCGTTGTGTTATGCTATGCACCTGGTGATACTGCGGCGGTTTTATTTGTACGTTAAAAAGGATAAGTTGTATGTTATCTTGATGGTTAGGTCTGACTTGAGATAAATAGGGACATACTTCGTATAGTTTACGCCTGCCCACTTCCATGTTGAACTAGAGCTTCCATTTTCCATATTAGAATTACTAGTAGATACTTAAGCGTGATAAGTATATGCTACAGGAAGTTGTTCGATGCATAAGAGTTTATGTGTACCTCGCTGTGCAGCAACCACAGCACCATTGGCTGCTCGCTTCTTGTAATACCAACCCATCCCCTCCCTCTTCTCATTCGCTACTTGGTTGTACCCTGCACTACACTTGAAGCACTGCCCCTTTCGCTGTGGCCCTCAAGTTGTTGCCAAATTCAATGGCAAGTTACAATTTCGGATTCGAACAATATTTTTGGTTAGAGAGTAATAATCATTCATTATTCTATATTCAACATTATAATTATAAGCTTATTTGAATTCTAAACAACTTAATCTCATCGACTCTAGTAACATCCGTACCAATGGTGACCTCCTGTTGGCAATATTATAACCGGAACATATATTCAACTTATGCGTACGGATTTTCCAACGGTATTCAAAAAGCTTACGACGGTATCTAATGCGTTTTCGGAATTTTGTTATATACCATCTTATAATATACATTTAAGTTATTTATACCTTAAACCTAATGTAGTGTAACGCGGCCATATCTCTTGCTTAATTACTAGAGCACCTTAGCCACATATCTTTATACAGCTTCACTTTCTTATATACTTACATATTTACATACTTATACACATATACACATATACACATGTACACATATACACCTACACACCTACACACTTTCGTGCCTACGTATCTATATACTTACACATATACTTAATTCACGTAATATATAAGTAACAGGTTTTCTCTATCCATACGAAAGCTAATGGGTAGATAGATAGGTAAATGTAGGTAGGTAAGTATAGATAGGAATACAAAGGTGGATAATGAACTAATACATAGGGCACTTCCGTCGGAAAATCCATACGCGCAGCGCCAGCGGCCAAGATGTACTGTAACGAAACGGCTGTTCCTGGTCTTGATTTGAAGGTAACAACAGACGACGAAGGCAAATTACTTAGATTGATTACTGAAGAGCTAAAAGGAGTGACTATCTAGGGACTGCTTCTGGCTTATATACTCTGAATAGCTTCGTACAAAGCTCTGGGATTGCCAAGACGATTGCAACTCCCTGGCAATCCATATCATCACGTGACGTACGGATATGTGACAGGGTATTGGAATGAGCGGTTTGTAACATGTGCTTACGCTCTAATAGGTGAACAGTGTGATGGTGGCTGCAGGGGACACTATAAAAAGAAGCGGTGTCAATCTCGTGCTGGGCGCAGTGAGTATTCTGGTATCCATGGCAGCTGAGTAGAGCTTGAAGAAAGATCGACCTGAGCATTAGTCAACATCCAAATCCCAGCTTCCAATTCTTGTTTCAAATCTTCAAGTGGTAAAAGACACGACCGCCAACGTGACCAATTTGGACAACTTGGTAACTTGGTCTACGACGGCCCTTAGGAAAGTCCGCAGGTGTTGCAAGGTATCGACAGACTGTATGACTTTGGGACCAAACCAGAGGTACAAGTCCCATATGACTAGCACAGACGGTCTGTGGTCATCGTTATTGTTCTTGTTTTTGTTGTTGGTATTGGTGTTACGGCTCAATTCGATGATGTCATCTACGAGATGACGATGCTCCCGCTTGTTACACTTGGTGGAATATTCGTCGCTGAAAACGTTCTCTAGGCACTAACTGAGAGTGTCCTGATCGAGCTGCTTCGTCACCTATACAGGGAACTAGTCACGCACGGCAGAGGAAATGCAAGAGCCTCTTTTACGGCGATCCAGGTACGACCAGAGCCAAGAAAGCCGTGACAATAGTAGAGCGGGGTTTGGATGTTTGTGTTTTCTTCAAATTGCGGAGATCTTGAAGGTATCCATCTATCTTGGATGTCAAATCCAGATCCGGTGCTGCTGCTGCTGCTTTTCTACCGGAAGCTTCAAGCCGTGGTATCATTTGACTGGTAGAACTAGTTATATTTGAAGGCTGAATGAATGTTGTTGACAGTGTCCCAGATTACACTTAGAGAGAGCCGTGTCCGATATCTTCAGGCCTTTCAAATCATTCATAACATTGAGGCCTTTCAAGTGCTCCAAATGCTTTGAGTGCTTCGAGTCTTTCAGATATTGCGTAATCACCTGTCAGTATGTACGAGCTTTGGGATGTGATAGTACGAAGGTGGCAAACATACATGTGATGGAAAGAACATTGGCAGATTGGTAGACTGGAAGATTACCTACATTGTAAGTAGAGGCTAGAGTTTAGCTGTAGGTACCGACGTAGTTACTTAGTTACCCAATGTGATAGGTGAGATAGCTAGTGATGCAGGATTTAAGCAAGTTGATTCCAAGAAATGTAGTTTGTAGGTAAAGCGATGTTGTATTTTCTAAGTTTCTACCCGATGTGGTCCCGGCCCAGGTGGAATAGTTAAATACGTAACGACACGGTCGCGCCTACCAAAGTACATGAATAATAGCTGCATATATCTTCCTCTGACCTTAGCTGACGTTGACTCTACTTATAGTTCTCCAAACTTCTGACTGTTTCCCTTGATCTCTTTAGGGAGCACCGGAAGCATTTGACGAGGGCCTTATTACGTCCTGCAGCAGATGTTAGCGTATTTTAGGTGGCATCGGCCAATCGTATTTCGATGACGGCATGGTCATGCCGCAGCGAATCCTCGGCTGCTTGGCTGTGTCGACCCAGCCACCAGCCAAGTATGCAACCTCGATATGCTGAAAGCCACATCATTGGCCGAAGGCACCTTCAGGCGCAGCGGAAACCTGTCATACTACCGACGTGGGGCTCTTTTCTCACCGCAAGGCTCTGACTTGACGTTGTTTTAAGTGATCAGAATCCCACATACAAATCTCACGATACTGTAAGCCACAGGTGCATCTATCTCTTCACCATTTTACCATTCTACCTTAACAAAACACGGGACGCGACAATGGAAATAGCAGGTTTGGGGGTTGGTGTTGTAGGACTAGCAGGACTATTCAGCGCCTGCCTGGAAGTTGTAGAACGGATCGACTCTTACAAAAACTTTGATCTGGACTCGCGCGCCCTCATTTCTCAGTTTGATGCCGACAAACTGTTGTTCAAGCAATGGGGCGAAGCCGTTGGTTTCGACGGCGAAAGCCTTGGCAATAACCACCATGAAAACCTCAACGACACGGAGACTTTACTAGCTATACGGAAAATATTTGCTATCATCCAAGACATTACGACCGATTTTGAGGATGGACCATCAGGTCAATGGAACGGCTCAGATTCAATGAGCTCTGGGAGCAAACCTAACAACTCACGAGGCATACGACTTCAGAAGTTTCGAGGAGTCGCATCGCATAAAACCAAAATAGAATGGACTTTACGGCATAAGGCCAGGTTTCTTGCCCTTTCACAGCAGTTTGGAAGCTTGGTGGGAAGCTTGCGCGCCTTGGTCCCTCCCGAAAGTTCGGGACAAGCATTCCGCGGAATTATTTCCTCTGGTAATAACACGTGTTCCAGATCCGCCAGTGGCATCGACAATACATTACGTCACCTTAATTCACAGCGGATCTTGTTGAATATAGAAAAGCAGATTGAGCGTAAGCAACTCCTTGGCATTCTTTTGCTCGAGGCTCACATTTATAGGGAATATAAGGAAGGACCTGGATGCCTGGCTCTGCGCTTCTTTTACGAACGCTACGTATGCTGATTCTATTCAAAAGAGACTCCCTGATACTTGTGATTGGATATTGAATCGTGACGAATTCCGCAACTGGGAGTCTCCCAATTTCGTGTTGGGGCGTGCCAAGGTGTTATGGATCAATGGGCCTGCCGGTTATGGGAAAACGGTCTTAAGTGCTAGAGTCGTACAACACCTTAAAGCCCAGGCCCAATTCATTTTGGCGAGTTTCTTTTTCTCTGCGGATCTAAAAGATAGGGCGGATCCTTTCTCGGTCATTCGATCCTGGATATCCCAAGTAGCATTACAAAGTAGAGATGCTTTCGACTTGGCCTATGAGAAGTTCGAGATCCACGAAGGACAGCCCATATCATCGAGTGAGGTGACGGAATTATTTCGAGAAATGGTTCAAAGAGTTCCAAACTGCACTTTCATCGTGGATGGGTTGGATGAATGCTCCTCAAAAGGAAGCTGGTCTACGAGGCACAGCAATACCCTCACCTCATTCATTCGCATGACTACTCAAGCCATTTCTAGCACCAATTCACGAATGCTTGTAGTCAGTCGTGAAGACCAGGACATCCGAAACGGCTTCTTCGAAGATAGTTCAAACAGTATGGAAACTGAACCGCTTGAATACAAGATGACACCGGCTGATGTGAGATCGGATGCCACCAAGCTTGCTCACAATATCGTGGACCAGAAGTTGAATAATAAGAGCATAACGATGAGAGCTGCAATCGCTGACCGGATTGTCGACCGTTGCGATTCCATGTTCTTAAGGATTAGGCTTTTGGAAGATGACATACGTGAGGGAAAGAGCCAAAAACAACTGGAACGGATTGTAGACCACGGCCCTACAGAGCTTAGTAACCTCTATGATCGAAATTGGGAAAGGATCATAGAGCGGAGCAATGATAGAGCTCGAGCATTAGCGATCCTGAGATGGGTAGCCTTTGGTCTACGCCCAATCACAATCCTCGAGATGACAGGAGCTTTGGTCTTAACTGATTCTGAGGACATTGATGATCTCGAAGACGAACTGCCAGATGAAGTTGATGAACACTATGTCAGAACGGAGATCCTGGAACTCTGCGCATCTCTCGTTGAAACCAGGGAGGCGGCCTCAGCAGATGATCTAGGATCGAGAACTCTACATCTCACACACTTCACAGTGAGGCAATATATACTCCTGAAGCTACCGGTTCCGGCGAGTCAGTTGATAGCAAATAGTAGTCTGACGTTTTCAAACGAGCTGGTTCAAAACAATGTTCTTGCTGAAACGTGCCTACGTTATATAGGAACCTCAGGCTTATGGGACAGCACACAGCATGGAACGACAATTGGCACTATAGGACGGAGCTTTCGGGACTATGCTGCGGATTCTTGGTACAAGCATGCTAAGAGTGATGGCTCTAATTATGCCGCGGTCCGTAAGCTCATGATCTCATTTTTTCGCCCACCAAACGACAACTGGGAGGCGTGGAGAAGACAATACGATGCTGTACAGCCCCAGTCTCGAATGTTACAATACCGAGGCGTGATCACATCAGCCAGTCGATTATTTTACGCTTCGCTTCTTGGCCTACAAGACATAGTCGATGACTTGATCAAACATGTCGGCGTCGAGATTGATGACGTTGACGAATCTGGGCGGACGGCGCTTCTTGCTGCTGTATATAAAGGACGGCATGACCTAGTACAATACTTGTTAGAAATGGATGCAGATATTAGTAAATCTAGTAATGAGGGACGTACACCGTTGTATATAGCTTCACGTTGGGGCCACGTTAATATCGTTAAGCTCTTTCTTCAGAAAGGCGCTAACTGTACGATCGTGGCTAAAGACGGATGGACGCCACTCAACTTTGCTTCAAACAACGGACACACAAAGGTGGTCAAGCTGCTTCTCGAAAAAGGGGCCGATTGGGCGACCGCAAGTAACAGTGGATGGACACCACTTAACTTTGCTTCAGACAACGGACATGTAGAAGTGGTTAAGCTGCTTCTCGAGAAGGGGGCTGACTGGACGATTGCAAATAACGGATGGACACCACTCAACTTTGCTTCAAAAAACGGACACACAAAGGTGGTCAAGCTGCTTCTCGAAAAAGGGGCCGATTGGGCGACCGCGAATAACAATGGATGGACACCACTTAACTCTGCTTCAGACAGCGGACACGTGGACGTAGTCAAGCTGCTTCTAGAGAAGGGGGCCGATTGGGCAACCGCGAATAACAATGGATGGACACCACTTAACTCTGCTTCAGACAGCGGACACGTGGACGTGGTCAAGCTGCTTCTCGAAAAGGGGGCCGATTGGGCGATCACGAACAAGAGCGGATGGACACCGCTCCATATTGCTGCAATTAACGGCCATTTGGAAGTAGCAAGGGTATTATGCCAAAACACTTCTATTAATGTCTCACAACAGGATAATAATGGTCGCACCCCCCTTTTTCTTGCCGCTAGGAGTGGTCAACTTGATATCCTACACTTCTTACTATTAAAAAGTCCTACCGATGTTCGCATCAAAGACCGCTACGGTGCTACACCATTATTTGTAGCTTCACGACATGGAGACGAGGGGGTAGCAAGTGCTTTACTCTCTTTTGATGTTACAACCTTCCATTCTACGGATGTTTTCGGTAGAACTGTACAGATGTGGGCAAGAAAAAGTGGAAATTCTCGACTGGTGGACCTTATTAATCACTATGCTAACCCGGCATTTGTATCAAATGATGCAGGCGATGAAAGCGTGGTCTTCAAGCCGGCTATATCGAGGGACGCATTTGCTTGGTGTGATATCTGCACACTGAATCTTCGCGAGGATTGCGGCAGCTATAATTGCGCACTCTGTGATGGTGGTAATTTTGATATTTGCATGGAATGCTTTGAGTTTGGCTTGCATTGTCAGGACGAAAGTCATGAATGGAGTTTGGTGAGAGGACAGCATGAAGCGGTTTGAACTCCCTACTCACCATATGCCTCATTCTCGAGTCTGTCCTCGTCAGACTATCGCCAGCCTCCCTCCAGGGCGGAGAGGAAGGTCCAAGAAACTGTAGCCCGGCGCTTAAGGCCCGGTAACTCGATCCAACCAGTCATCTCGAAGGATTGCATATTCTTGGATTCCCCGGCCATCTGGGCCTTGCCAAGGGTTGGCTTTGTCGTGAATTAGAGACCATTAGGAAACTTCGTCTACTCGCGGCAGCAGTTCATTATACGCCGAAACTCACTTGGACTGTGTAGTTGTTGCCGGTAAATCTAGATCCATTCCATATCAAGATCGAAGTGGATGGCGGTGCCTGGCCCAACATGATCCGGTTTCTGAGGCTTGAGTGCCCAGACTGGGAGTACGCCCGTTTCTGATAGTGCACATATTTCATGGCACACCCAAGCTATGATGGAAACAGCAGACCTGGTGAGAATGTGTTTCACATCCGGACCGAAGATGATGCGGACAGAAATCAACTTGCCAAATTTAGTTGAATAAAGTGAATTCGTCTCCCCAATGTGGATAATAGAAATACAGACAACAAGAGGCATCACGAGTCTTCCTAGAGATATCACCACATCCCGGCCTAGCGCTTAGCCCTCTTCCTTCGCCACCTACCCCTTGCCGCAGCATCACCACCTGAATCGCTCTCCTCGCCCTCCCCTTCTTCCTCGTCCGCGCGCCGCCGCGAAGCCATCCGCTCCCTCTTCTCCCTGCTCACGCCGTTCTCGAGGATCTGGAAGAACTCCTCCTCGCTGATGGTCTCGAGCTCCTTCTCGTTGATCTCCTGGAGCTTCTTCGGGCCGGCGCGCAGGCCCACGACGATGTAGTCCGTCTCCTCGAGCTTGGTAATGACCTCGGCGCCGTACTTCGCCGCCGTCGCGATCGACGTCTTGCGGTCCATCGTCTCGAACGTGCCCGTGAAGAGGATCTTCAGGCCCTTGAGGCAGTTCGGCTTCCCCTCCGGGATCTTCTTCCGGTACGTCGAGGTCTGTACTGCTGTTTTGGCCGGCGCTGCTGTCTTGCCTTTGCCGCCCTTGCCGGGACCGGAGGTGGAAGCTGAGGATGTGGTTGCGGTTTTGGATCTTGACGGAAGCCTTCTAGACCGCTTTGAGGCAGGCTTTGCATCTTCCTCTTTCTCTTCCTCCTCGTTATCGTTGGCTCCATCGTCCTCATCCTCTACATCCTCATCTTCGCCGTTATCAGACCGTTCAACCTTGACTTTGCTACCATTTCTCCTCTCACGTTTCGTTCCCGTCTTCTCGGGCTGACTCATACCCTCTGGCCCATTAACCCTGAAGACCCGTATCTCAGCCGCGGTATGGTCTTCCCTCCAGACCAACTTTCCATTGTAGAGCCCTACATCCCCACACTCCTGGTCCCCGTTGTGCTCGAATTTGAAGTCATCAGCATCACCAAGCTCATTCAGCATCTCGGCATACCGATCCATCATCTTGCGTGCAGCCTCGTTCGCTGACGCGGCTGAGGCATAGACCTCGGGCGGCCGCAGGCCTTCCAGCCAATACTGGTCATCCCAGATGTACGACGTGACAACGTACAGAGACCCTGCAGGGGCCGGCGGGGCAGGGACTGTGTCGCCCTTTGTCATTCCAGCATTGTGTCTGTTCTTGGGATGCATGCTGGTGCTGATTGGCATGAGATCGTGTGTTGAAGCCATTTTCTGACAAGCGGAAGGTTGTCAATGTATGTACTGAAGGGGATAGGACGAAGGGTTGTTCCTGAGCATGAACCAGCGGGCAATTGGATCATATTAATACAGATTCTGTCAATGGTGAGCTTTTGCTGTCTTAACTAATTCTTGAGCCCCTTAATAATTATAGTAGGAAGACCTTAGATTTCACTTGACTTTATTCGCGTTAGCTTGTCGATGAGATGCGCAAAGCGATGCCAAGACCTGTAGTTGCCTAGATCTCGGGCTAGGCAGACGCGCCTCCCCCTGTCTGGCCGGCCCTCGGACCCAATATTATCGAGCTAATTAGCCCATTTCCTACGATGAAATTAATCCACATGAAGGAAAACAGGGGGAATAGCCACCATATACACAACTGGCCGCAATTGATATTTTCTCTTAGGGCAACCCAAGATCTTTGCAGCTGGCTTCTGGTGATTAATAACGTACATCATGGAACATGGCTAAGATATGAAGAGTATATTTCGGTAGAACCGTACGCTATGACACCACGTCTTCGCAACCTTAGCAAACGATGCACCATTCCCTAAAGTTGATCTCCTGAAATCATTGTAATTACAACCTCATGGTGACATTAACCTACATATCCCCCTGATTCAGTACCCTTAAGTATATAAGCGCAAACCAATAAACGAAATTCTTGAGGAAAAGGAAAACTAGTTTGGGATTAATATGGCAAATTGAGTAGATAGTGAACGGAATGAAAGGAGGGGAGGAAGATAAGCAACCACAAGTGAACATATCATGAATTTCAGCCCCCGCACTGTGGCACCAACCACGGATGCTTATTTGCTATCGTGTATGCGGTTATGTGTTATCGTATATGTAGTTGGTAGCTCACGATCTACACGATCTAGGGAGAAGAGGGGGCACAGTACTCCAACGGGATGGTAGATCTGTTCCTCGAACTATTCTTCTGGTCTTACTTCGTAGCACTTCACACACACATATAACCTGAGCTCCAATAACCATCTGCAAGGGTAATATTAACCGCAGGTGTCAACATTAATAGAGGTTATGAGCGTTATCTTTTGCAGCTGCAAGCTCCAGAGGTCTAATACAGTATGAAGACTTTGTAGGTTGGGTTAAGGCCATGACGCCTTGACTATCACGCATCATGCATTCAAGTTGCAAAGCCTTCTAGAGCCTACTTGCTGCTGCCACCAGGGAGTTAGCATTTGAATTCGTATGATGTATCGTGCTTCGGAGCCTATCATGATGTCTTCTCACAGCCCCTTGCACCGACTCCCATGCTTCACACCTTCCATGCCTTAGGTTCGGGCTAAATCAATTGCCGCTGTAATTGTCTTGTCGTTCGCATTCTTCCAAATCGACTTCTCCTTGAATTTATTCCTTTCAAACCAATATCTTCTGTAAACCTACAGATAATCAGACAACACGCCATGAGCCCCTCTGATGTACTATTGGTGGCTGCGGCATATTCAGCCTACATCATCGTTCCCTGGGTATAGTAGACCTTGTAGCTACGTCTGAGGCGAAAGTCCCAGCTAATCAATTACTGAAGTGTATTCTGCTCGTGAGCTCTCGCCTGATCTTCCATCCTCTGCGCGACTACCCAGGGCCGCTATTTGCAAGGCTCACGGATGCCTATGGTGGCTATTTTGCTCTTAAGAAGCGTCTTCACCACGTCACATACCAAAACTTCCAGGATTACGGTGAGAATATCAAAACGGTGTCTGGAACTCTTACTAACCACGTTGCGTTGGATAACAGGTCCCGTTGTTAGGCAGGCGCCAAACCGCCTTGTGTTCAACACTGTAACGGCCTTGCATGGTAAGAGGCCAGAGAACTAGCATATGTCCTTTCCCCGCACCAGGTCCGTACTAATGGCGTCAGATATCTACCTTAATCCGAGAGTGACAAAGGGGCATGCATACCGGAGATCCCAATTGAGAGCCAAATACCCCAGCATCATCAACGTAATTGACAAGGACCAGCACCGCCGAAAACGGAAGTTCATTGGCCAGGTTCTCACAGAGCGTTCGATGCGTACTTTCGAACCCACCATGGGAGCGCAAATCGACGTCTTCTTACGTCTTCTACTTGCGTCGTCTCGAAAGGGGAGTCCCGTCGACATGACAGAGCGGTGCCAACGCCTCGGCGTAGATGTGGTTGGACTGCTCGCCTTCGGGTATCCCTTGACCACCCAGACAGGTGATGCTTTCCGGTTCTTACCCCCGGTAATCGATGCTATGAGTTGGCGCATTAGTACTTACATGCAATTTTCGCCTTTCGCGCGCCTTGAGCACATATTTGCTTGGCTCGGTAAAGGGCAGGTTATCAAGTTTGGCAATGCGGTGCAGGCCATGATAAAGACGCGGATGGCCCAGGACAAGAACGCTCACCATGATCTATTCTCGGTCGTGGCTGACTATATCGGCAAGGGGCAAGAGGGACTTTACGTGGGCGAGTTGTGGCCAGAAGCCATTCTCTTCATCATGGCAGGTATAACACTCGCACCCGCGCCCATTAACTCCACCCTGAGCGCCATTGCTAAAACAAAGATTTCCAAAACAGGTGGTGCGACGACTGCAGCGGCCATGAGTGCTTGCTTCTTCTACCTCTCTCGGAACCCCGCCTGCTATGACGCCCTCGCCACAGAAATACGCCGTATCTTTAAATCAGCAGACGAGATCCACGCAGGCCCTCAGCTGAAAAGCTGCAAGTACCTACGGGCGTGTATCGACGAGACCCTCCGCATGTCTCCACCCTCGCTCACCTCGCTGTGGCGGGAGCAAGACGCCAATGATGACAGCAGAGAGCCCTTCATAGTGGACGGCCATGTTATTCCCCGAGGGACCCAGGTCGGCGTCAGCTTGTATTCGCTGCTGCACAACGAAGAGTACTTCCCGGACGCCTTCAGCTTCAAGCCGGAGCGTTGGCTGGACGATCTTCCCGATAGTAGCAGCATCACGACAACAACAGCAGCAGCAGGGGTAGCAGCAGACACCGAGGAAAATACGGCCCGCGCCAATATGCGCAAGGCCTTTGTCCCGTTCCTCATCGGCGATCGCTCCTGCGCTGGAAAGGCAATGGCCTACATGGAGGCGAGTCTGACTCTGGCGCGCACCCTGTGGTTCTTCGACTTCGAAGTCGCGCCGGGGAAGGCCGGGGAGGTTGGTGGCGGGAAGGTGGGCGGGACGGACGGGAGGGGAAGGCCCGGCGAGTACCAGTTGGAGGATATCTTTGTTGCGGCTCATCAGGGGCCGAACCTGATATTCCGCGAGCGGGGTGATTTCTGCAAGGCGCTTTAGCCACAAGAATAGGTAGAGTAGTAAGCGTGTTAAATACAGATCTTTATATTTTGTCATTATTCATAATGGCTAGAAACATTATAAAGCTAAAATATGATATGCATTATTTACTATTAAGTAACGGAGCTGCTCGGAGCTAGAGGTACACGGAGCACGGAGCTAGTGGCACACGGAGCTATCCGAAGCCGGAGATGTACGAGCGACTTTCATAGTGCACCGAGGAGTAGATAATAACTGCGAAGCCTGCGCAACAGGCTGAGCTAGGTATTGCCCATTCCTACTATCTAGACATGTCTTCAAGCAAGTGTAGTCTTCAAGGGAAAGGCTTACATAACCTAGGTAAATATTCTTATCGATAAGCGGCATCCGGCAAATAAGTCAGCCCTTATGCATAAGCCGACTGCGAAGCTGGAGCGGTGTGAGCTAGTTTCTGTATTTCTGTATATCCATGTTCAATAGCACCGGTTCCGAGCGGCATGGAGGCATCAGCAACTAGGAAGCCGAAACTGAGAACTGCATGCGACAGATGCTACGAGCTCAAGGAACGATGCGAGCGCGCGTCGACCTCCGCCCCCTGCGCACGGTGTGACAGGCTGGGTTTGGTTTGTGCAACAGTGCGGCCGGTGCGGCCCGCGGGTAGGAGGGCACATCGTACAGACTCTGTGGCCGGAATGACGTTGAAACCTAGCATTGACGCATGTTTGAACATGCTTCCCAACCTGCAACCAGAAGAAAAGGAGCTGTTGATGTTTCTCCTGAGCCAGCCGGGAAGCCTGGACCAATATGTTGCGTGCCCGAGCTTTCAAGCTGGGTTGCAGCAGCAGTTATTCTCTGTCCAACTGCCAGCTGCGCTGCCATCGCTCAAGGATGCCTTTCTCGCTTGTGCTATAACGGTAAAACAACTGCAAGCCGGCACTGCTGCGATGGACACGGGTACGACTTTCAGTGTCCACTACATATTGAGGGCTATGGACGCGTTACGCTCGCTTCCTGTTTTGTCTTCACAGGATGCAGTTCTATGCCATGCCCTGGGAGGGCTACTGGCTTTCTCGATATCTTCCGCCATCGGTGTGGGAGTTCCGGACATCTGCCGTCACTGTCTCGGCACCACAACTCCGTTCGCGGGAACAACAGTGTCCGATGCACACAAAGATCCGTGGGAGAACTTTCTGATCCTGTTGGAGACCATGGACTGTCTTGTTCACCGACAAAAGCCGATACTCAGGATTCAGGTACCAACCTCTGTTGTTGTGGACTGCCGCCTTGGCCTCTGTTTGCCGCTTTTACCCTACTATTATGATCTCTGTGTGATCAGCAATTCGCTCCTCAATGCAACGGACGTGAGCACTCTGGCTCGCTTGCAAAAGCAGCTCGATGACATCCATTGCATTGTGGAGCCATGGCAGCCATCTCACTTGGATCAACTCGTCGAGCAGTTTGATTCGGCAGAGATCGTCCACCTTCTTGCACAGTCCAAGGTATACCGCTTGGGAGTGCTCCTACTGGGCCACCGGCTGCAATTTCCATTTGGCCAGGAAGACGTCCAGGCCGAAATATGGTCAAAGGAAGTTATGATGGAACTTGAAATGGCAAAACAAGTCACGAAGCGGTCGATGCGATTTGTAACGTTACCATTCATCATTGCAGCCGTCGAGATTAGAGATGAGAGTCTACGCTTGAAGACTCTCGAGGGCGTTGACGATTGCGTCGATCAGTTCGCTCAGTTCATGCAAAAGGCAACTAAGACATTTTTGTTGAGAGTTTGGCACGAGCGAGATTTGAGTCTTACGACGCGTTGGTTTGATTCGATCTATAAGCCATGTCCTGTGCTAGATTCTATCAATGCAACTTGTTTTGGTGGCTAATAGATCTAGTGGAATGCCATATGAAGTGCTAGCAACACCTTTTAGCCTGTATCACTACCCTAAATCTTGTTTATGATTGAGTCCAGTATAGCTGCTGCCTGCATCAAAGCCTCATCCTTGTGCCTGTACCCTACAACCTGAACACAAACCGGTGCGCCCTTGTACTGTTCCGGGCCGGTGTCTTTGGAGGCATATATCAGCTTGTGCTACAGAAAATAAATTGGGAAGAAGGTGGTACCTACACAGACTGTAAAGCTGCTCGTCATCCGGGCCGAATTGGGCATTGCTCAAATCGTCAGCGAAGTCCATGTCTTGCACCTGGTCCACAGGAATCACAATGGCCGGGTAATCAAGATAGTTCCACAGGCTAGTATATACCGCTTTGTTCCAGCAGTCCAGGGGAACTGCCGTATGCGGCGCTGGAGGCATTAGAATCACGTCTAAACCGTTGTCGCGAAATAGCTTGAGGTACGTTTTCGCGGCCTCGGCTCGGCGGACGTTCAAATCGAAAAAACCCTGCAGCGTCGTTCCTGGCACCGATAGAAGGCCGGATGCCGCCAGTGATGGGATGACCGGCTCCCCTGTTCGCTCGAACTGTTCGTAATAGTACTTTCGCGGTCAGTCTACACCTAGTAAGTCAGGGCTCTGAGGGGCTCACATCGCTTCCCGAGAGTGCCATATAGCTGATGAAGTCTTGGTAGTGCGATTCGACGTCGGGCAGGTTGATCTGAATGATCTGAACGTCGGTACTGCCACCGAGAAGATCTACCACCTGCTTTAAACCACGTCTAACTGGTGGTGACGGAGTAAAGACGCCATCGTTTTGAGCGACACCGACCCGGAGCTTGTGTGCAGGTTTGAGATCTACCCACGGAATCGAGAGCGAAGTGCTGTCATACTTCCAGGGGTCTGCTTGGACTATCGACTTGAGAAAGAGAGCGCAATCCCGCAGTGAGGTCGCCATGGGCCCAACTGTCGACCGGACACCATCTGTCCCAGGCGGGGTGAGGTCCCGCACACCACCATGAGGAACCAAGCCTACGCTAGGCCTGAACCCATAGATGCCATTGCATACCGACGGGACACGGATGCTGCCGCCAATATCCGATCCAACCCCGAGAATGCTGCCTCGAAGAGCAAGGAGGGCACCTTCGCCTCCAGTACTTCCACCTGCAGTGAGCAATTTGTTGCGGGGGTTCAACGTTCTACCGAAAACATTGTTGTCACTATCGCCAGTCATGATGGACTGGGGCAGATTGGTCTTGCAGTAAAGGACCGCACCCAAGTCAATCAGCATAGCAGCAAGCGCGCTATTGTCCTGCGCTGGCTCATCCACGTAGCAACCCAACCCAGTCGACGTGTCGTATCCAGCAACCTGAAAACTATCCTTGAGTGAGACCGGCAGTCCAAATAGCGGCGGGAGGGGTTTCCCACGACGAGACTTCGGGTCGCACTCCTGGTCAAGTTTCTTCGCTCGCCCAATCGCATCGTCGAAGAATATTTCCGTCAGACAATTCGTCTGCCATTGATGCGTGTTCAGAATTAGCGATACTTTCTTCTCAACAGGCGTTTTCTTTTCTTTTTTTCACGAAAAACTGACCAACTGGTGGGCAATGGCAGCCCTCTTGCAAAAGGCCATGGTCGCTTGCTCAGCCGACCAGACCCCGGCCTTCAGCTTTTCAAGAAGCGCGGTTGCGTCGTAGTCGGAAGTGATTCTGGATTCTGTCTCGTTCAGCAGCCCGCAGGTAAGCGGTACGTCCATGACGTTGGTTGCATTTTGGAATGTGTCTGTGGGAATTCGCCAGGTTCTGGGAATACTGTCCAGCTGCTGCGCTTTCTTCCGCGCTGAAATGGCCTGGTAGGATTTCATCTCTGATATCATGTTTGGTGATTGCGGAAGTTGTTATCAACGGGAAATAAGAATCAGTGAAGTGTCTGCTGCTTATGGATGACTTTTCACTTCTAGATTCTTTTTGAAGTCTGAACTTTTCTGGCTATTTATATTTCGTCACAGTAAGTGATCGAAACTGTTGAGAGAGCCCATGAGGGACCGTAGAAATCATACTAGGTAGGAAGCCTCCGGCTCCGGTCCCGGCTGGTTCCGGTTCTGGCTCTGCCTAGTTACAGATTAATGCCACCCCTGAATTCAACCGCATTGATTTCCAATCAGTTTTTTCGTATACGACATCCTGCATAGTAAAGAACCTCGATGTCTCGGTATAACTTCAGGAGTCCAAGCCGCCTTGACTATTGATTGGCCGAGTGTTCAAATCCCGGTCCCTCGGTGGGCTGGTGGGGCAAAAATTTACCTTCCGGTCAACCTTCCGGCCCACTATGACCAATAAGCGTGCGGCTTGTGCAGAACGTTCAACAACCTCCTATTCTCGGTAACAGGTGGGTGTTTGAAGGAGTTTCTTGTGAAAGTACTCGGTCATAGGCTTATACATGGCATAAGTCTAGCTTAAGTAGGTAGTTATTACGTGACTCCCGGACAAGAGATCTATGGGGTTGTGTAAGTGGATGTTATTAGGAGGTTAAATGTACTGAGGCTTCCTTTGCCTCGTGCTATCTATCTCTTAGTGGTAACTGTGTACGTATGGTGCGCTATGATCATTTGTTGAAAAATGTCGACAGCTCTTGATCCTGCAAGTACTCTAGAAGAAGTTCACGTCCATTCCTAGTAGCCATTTGTGCTTCCATAGACAAATTCCCAGCTGACGTATCATCGTTAACATATTCTTGTAATGCACTGATCGCCGTTCTGCCACGGTGGTTCCTTGCTCTCACGTTCGCTCCATTCTCTACAAGGCATCGAATGATTTTTAGTCGAGCAGACCAATATTTGTCCCGGGACCACTTTCCGTCCTTGGACCAATATCTGCTTGAATGGATTCCTTCTTCGACTACCACCAACAATGCCGTGTTACCAGCCTTGTTTGTGTGTTCGGTTTTGGCGCCTTTGTCGAGAAGGAACTGAACCATATCCACATCGCATGCGCGAGCGGCGTTAGTTAAAGGCTGGTCACCCTCGATTGTTTCGGCGTTGAGTTTTGTTTCTTCTTGTTCTGGACCAAGCCCCAGTATGAACTCAGCTGATGAAACTTGGCCGCCCTCCACTGAATAGTGCAGGGTAGTTCGTCCGTATATATCTACGTCCGTCGATGCTCCTCTATTGATGAGAAGCCGGGCAACCTCCACATGGCCATTCGCGACTGCAAGCTGCAATGATGTAGATTCACAGCTATACCTGACAGACCCAGATCTAGTCAGTTGATTAACAGCTACCCCAGCATCTATGAAATGTTGGACACAGGATGTACGACCGTGACTCGCTGCCACATGGAGCGGCGAACACCCGTCAGAATTGGTGGCTGCTATATCAGCCCCAGCTTCGAGGAGCGCTTTTATAGCCGATAAACTACCGAACTCAGCAGCCTCATGGAGCACAGACTTGTGACGGTGTTGCTTAATTGGACCCGGGTATTGCGACGTTATAGATTGTATAAGATCTCCACAGTCTCCAGCTGCTGCGTGGTACAGGAGCAATGCACCATCCCAGTTCTTCATCTCGACGTCGACATCCATCTCTAAAAACAGCGTCGAAGCTAGACCACCATACCCTTCGATAGCTGCGTAATCTATAGGCCTCATTCCAGTGCGATCCATATCCTGCAGCCTGTATCCACCATTCTTAAGCTTGTCCAGTAAAAAGAGACTTGCCTCTTCATTGCCGCACACGGCCGAAACGTGCAGTGGCGTTATGCTATACTGATTAACTGCAGCGATTTCACTTGGGCGATGGTCAACGATGGTCTGCATGATTTTTCTATCTCCCCCTACTGATGCACCATGTAACACTGTCCTTCTCCTAGTTGCCGTTTGGTTGACTAGTGGTAGTAATTGGTCCATCACCTTAATATTCCCTTGCAGAACCGCCCAGTCTAATGCTGTATATCCCAAATGGTCTGATGCATTCGGATCAGCGCCTGCATCAATCAGCTCTGTCACTGTGCGAACATGACCCCTGATCGCAGCAAAGTGCAAAGCCGTCATTCCATCACGAGCCTTGATCTTAATATTTGCACCAGCGTGGATGAGCTCTGAAACGTCACTTCGATGTGTTGTTGGCCAACCTCGTAAAAATTCGAATACGTTTTCGGGCCAACATTTGTCCACATATTGGGTTCTTGATCCAGATCTTTTTCGTCGAGCGCGAAAACAGAAACTGTGAGGATTGAAAATTTCGGCACTAAAACTCCAGTGGTTCAAACAACAAAGGTGGAGTGGGGTCAATCCGAATATATCTTGCGCATTTATATCTATACCCTTGGCCAATAACATGGTGATGGGTGGAGCCTGCTTCATTGCGGCATAGTGTAGCACTGTCCTATGTAGGAAGTCTTTGGTGTGTAAGCTTTCTGGGCTCTTTATCATACTTTTGATGTATTCCGTTGTATCGTCCTGTCTGTCGGTCCCTCCCCTGTCTTTCCGTCGTGCTATTTTCAATGCCAGTATAGCATCAGATATCCATTCTGGACCGTCAATCTCCCAGGCCCTTAGAATCTTGGCGACCAATTTTGGATTGGTGGCTTGCAATTCATATTCAAGTTTCTCCCTTAGCTTCAGTAAGTCTGGGAAGTCATCTGATTGATGTTTATGAGCATCTCTTCGCTCCCGTTCCAAGGACAGCGATACTACAAACGCCAATACGACAGTCATAGACTCTATGTGGGTAGATCCGTCCTTTGGAAATATCCTCAAGAGCCAGACATACACCTGTGACGCCTCTTTCCAGCGTCCAACCTGCTCATGTTTCGTAGCATATTTACATGCCCATTCGATGACGCTAGCTAGGTGTGGGAGACGGCTTTTCGCACTAAGAGGTGGAATGATACAAAGGAAGGCGTCTTCAAGACTACACAGACCCGTCAAATGTATGTCTTGCGCGATTCTGGAGAGTTGTGTGTTTTGCAGCGTAACCGACCTCCAAGATGTAGCCGGATCGGGCTGGCTGAGATCCGTAACTTGTATGTTTGCTCTGCCCTCTACGGGGCGTTTAAGGATGCCCGATGCCGCTTGCATAAAAGCAGTGAATATGTACTGAGCAAAAAGTAGCCCTGATGCTTTATCTAGTTCGACACCGATATATGTATTGCGACAGGTATATGAGTCCGTAATGTTGTGAGACCGGGGGAGGTCCTTGTATGTGTATGGCAGCTCATTATTCCATCCAGGAGAACAAGGAGTGTGACCACACCCCAAAATCCGGGGGTGTTCTGAGAGTTTTTCCTGGGTTTCTTCCCTCACGGTCACGAACCTTGTTAGATCGTTCGGCATCCACCATCCAAGATCGCGACGGAGCCTGCCAGAATTCCGATCTAACAACAGCATAATCCTGCTTGAAGATGTATCTACCGAAAGTGGAGTTGCGATCTGGCTCTTGACTGAGTTGGTGGGAGCAGATTGTGCAGCAAAGTACCATAATGACAGCGCTGCTTCGATTGCGTTTTCCGGGGCCTTCCACTTACTTGCCTTCTGCTCCATATAAAAAGATATTTTCTGTTCTTTTGACAACTCGACATCAAAGTAAAATTTGTCATCTGAAAATGCATCTCTGGATGACTCGCTTAGGAGATGCTCAGTTGAGGAAGGCTGACTTGAGGTCGGCTGAAACAGAGGGTTTAAGGAGTTCATAGTACTCTCGATAGCTAACGCAGTTGCTCTTGCCTGGGCTGATGCAAGGCTGGGCCACGTTGCTAGGTCGGCAAGGCTCTCCCTTAATCTAATTGCGTGGTGCGCCATTGAATCGATTACCTGAAGCGACAAGAGATTTTCTTTCCGGCCTGCATTCGCTTTAAGAGGTATCAACCAATCTGTAGGTTCCGTACCGTCCCGCTCTTTTGAGGTAGCATGGGGCCCAGCATTTGATTCTCCCCTAAAAAGGCGCAAAGCGAGGTTTGTTGCAAACCAATCCAACTCGAATCCTTGGGGAAGTTTCAACGCCGTGATTTTAGTTATGAGATCCTTTCGAACAAAAGCCCTCAGAGCAGCCATAGCCAAAGTTGCTCCTAGTTGTACGACAGTGGCAGACCAGTGCATCCCGCGCAGACCAACGAACTGTACCACGTATCCGCAAAGAGTTATGGTTGTACCTAGGACCGCCTTAATCTCTAGGATAGGATCCACGTCTGCTCGTCGAGAAGTCGTAATAGCGGATTTAGCCTCATTCGCAAATATCGCAAACGACCCAAAGGACTGGTCATTAACAACACCTTGTTTTTGCAGCCAGACCATTCTGGCTTCCATCCCCTTCGGTCGATATGTTTTTTCCACTGTGCTACTCTCGACAACATGTGAGCAAATGATGAGACCAAATACCAGGAAGAGGGTTCCAGTAGCGGTGCATGGATAGGCATAGCTTTGGATAGGGTCGTTGTCTTTCTTATACATTAATGCTGGGTAGTATGTGATAAACCCAGAGTAGAGAAGAACCCCTACTTGAATTAGAATGCTGGTGAGAGCCACTATCCACAGCTCAGTTGGGCTTGAGAGCCGGCCAACGTTGGGAAATATATTGGGCGAATCAGGTTCTTGATTCTTCACGAGTATTAATTTAGGCACAGGTTTCTTGGGCATTTCGTCAGGGCACTCTTCATCAATGCGTTTAATATGACGCCAGAGGTAATGTAGAGGCTGGAAAAGACCATTCGCTTCTGATTGCTTGTGAGTTTGCGATCGTCTTGTGCGGATTAGACAAACCATCACACTCCATATATCCCTCCCTCCCTGCATCTTTAAGACTGATAGCTTCGAATGGGGCTGTTTCAATGTTTTGTGGCTCTGAGGATTGAGGAGTTGTATCGTTCGATTCGTCCTTTCGTGACAGGAGGCATATGAACTCCACGATAGGTGCTTGTCCCGCGACTCTTATTATTTTCTGGCCATTCCAGAGCTCGGAAACCTCATGTGAGGTAGAAGACATCAGTTCTACCTCAGCAGCTGCCCGATTCTCCATTGCACGGCCAACGATAGCTTTGAGCCATACCGGGCCGCCCACTCGAATGGCGGAGACAATAATGGTGACGATACCCAGGGGCACCATGGCAATGATAATGTTATCAGCCCAGCCGAGAGCCTGACTCATGAATTGCGTCGTGACACGCTCTCCGAACAATGCCAGCAATCTATTTAATATAAAACTATTCTCAGTTACGAATACCAACATCTGGAATTCTGATGAAGAACTTACGGGGCTAGGTCAGTGAAAAGATTGTTTAAGAAATCATCCCCGTCGTCTACATTCACTGGCAGAACCAAACATACCATGGCGAAAAGCGCTATAATACGAAGAAATGGCATTTTGATTTTGGAAAATTGAAACATGCCAACAGGTATATTCAAAACGTGACGCCGTTCAATATAATAGTAACTACAAATTGCATTAATGTAAAAACAATTTACCTAGGTGTATAAGAAAGAGATGGAGGCAATGAATAGGGCTGGCGGAAGAGTATTGGGGTGGGGGATAAGAGCCGGAGACCTCATGCAGGAGATGACAATGCTGTTGGTCGCATTTGAACATGGGATATTGCAACTCTATTACAGGGGCCTTTATCTCATAAGCCAATTAAAGAGAGATAAATGAATTTTAACGTGCGCTTGGTACTAACCATCACTTTTGATTTGCTATTGAAATGCATAGTCCTTCCATTATATAGCTCAACAGACACACCAACTTGTGTCAACAGCATAATAAGGTTACAATGATGTTACGTGCAAGGCCAAATACGGGCTCTATCTAATAAGCCACCACACGTAACAAGCCTTTCTGGACGCGATGTCATCATGCTCCAAAGGTAAGTCTTTTGCGCTCTACTGGCTAATTAGTTGTACGGGGTTTTAAGATCATCGGATCCATCCCACCACACGGTAGTAGAACCGGTGCAAGATCTTTATATTTTCGGCCCTTGCTTAAATCATGAGTTCGTTATAACATTAAAAGATACTACAAAACCTGCCATCACATTAACCATACCGAGCCATATGTGCACCACCCTTATCCACCCCTCACCTCCCTGGTATTGAATCCACCAAGTCAATAAGCCACCACACCTGTACACTGCCACCTTTAAGTTACCACCTTAACAAGCAGCGCGGTTAGGGTTAGGTGATAGTTAGGGTTAGGGTCAGGGTCAGGGTCAGGCCTCGGGGGGTTTTGGGGGGGGGGCAGTGCGAGCCCTCCTAATTATCTATATTTTTTGTCGTATTGGGAGGTGTAAGTGATGTGTTAGGTGGTGAGATAGGTGCATGTGCCTTGGGTAGGCGGTGGGTGGTGATTTGGGTGCGTCCAAATGGGGTTAGATATCGGTGCGAATAGACAAACTGGTTTTCTTATTTTATGTAGGTACACACTGCGAGTAAGCTCTGCAGCTTGTCCAGATGGAACGTGCAAGACACCTGGGGATATTTCTACGTAATTTGAGCAGAAGCGCTCGCTTCTATGTGGTCAAACCAAATGCGCCACCAGAAGAACGCAGGAGAATAAAGAAAAGTCGTGCAAATATGAATAGCGAGGAAATTCTACTAGCACAAGTTATTGTAAGGATTCATGATTTCCACTATGTAAAGACGACAATCCGGCAGCTCGGGTCACTGCCAAGCACTCTGCTAGACCTCAGTACACCTGCTCCGTAGTCTCTTGTCGTTTACTGTAGTCTGTAGTCGCCGCCTCACGTCCAGGGGTGCCCATCCTTCCCGAGCTTGGCGTTCAGAAAAGCCCGACTGAGCAGATTGTCGCGAACAATCTGATCTTTATGCGCCTCCATCTCCTCGATGTCCCCTTACGACGCCGTTCCATGTCAGGAGAGTAACGATCTTGGAACACTGGAAGGGGGACTCACAGTTTACGCTGACTATGCCGCCGCGCATCCATTCGGCGCGCGGAGTAGACAGGAAGAGTGTCCAGCTACCACTGAGGCCGGCGCTATCCTTGGCATACGGCTTCAACGAATCGATCGTCATCTCGGTCGGGACAATTCCCGGCATGAGCATGAAAACCCGTATGCCCGGCTGTTCGGCGTGCAGGTTCTCCATGACGCGGACAAGGGCCAGCTTGGACGCCGTGTAGCCCGCCATACCTGGAAGCACGGTGGCGATGGCGGCCGTCACCATGCTGACGACGGTGCCGACCCCGTCCGCCTGGGCGAGAAAGTGATGCGTCATTAGGTACGACCCCAGCACGTTGACCTGGAAGTCGTTGAAGAATTTCGTGGCATCGACAGCGCCAACGGGGCCCAGGTCCAAACTCCCCGCGCTGTTGATCAGCACATCGACCTTGCCGACCACCTCCTTGGCTGCCGCGAAGAGCGCCGCAACCGAGGCTTCGTTGGTGATGTCGGCCCCCTGGGCGAGGACTGTAGTGCCGGGCGGGGCGAGACTCCGGAGCCGTGTGGCGATGCCCTCGAGCACATCGACCTTGCGCCCGGTAATCACGACGCCGGAAGCTCCCGCGGTGGCCCACGATTCGGCGATGGCCTGCATCTATTGGCCATGCGAAAGGAAAATTGAGCCCCCCCGGAAATTGTGCTTACCTTGCCTATGCCCCCCGAAACGCCCGTAATGAGCACTGTCTTTCCCTTCGCCGACAGCTCTGGCTGGGTTGGCTCTAACAGTGGGTAGACATCGCGGCGAACTTGCTTGGTAAGCTGGTAGGGCAGGGTGAATGCGTCAGGGTCCGAATAGTCCATCGTAGTTAAGGGTGCGTAATCTTTTTTTTCACGGGCACAAGAGATGCGTGGACTAGGTCGAGAATGTGTAGATGTAGAACTATGCATCCGCGGTCACTCTCAGCGGTACCGCTGCTTCCCGCGTGCGCATATATGTAGGACGCTGACGGTGCCGCACACGTGCTTTTGTTGCATCCATAGGGGGAAACTAGGGCGGGGTATAACTGTGGTTGGTACATCTGTGCCGGCACGGTTCCCATCTTGTAACTGCTACAGGGCGTTACTAAAATTTCAACCGTGCCTAAATCAGCCTAGTCTAACCGTGACAGAATCTAGTCGCTTTATAATACAGGTAATATGCCTAGGAGTGTGGATCAGGTAAATCATACTTATAAGGACTTGTGATTGGATGTATAGTTCTTTTACAACAAATGCTATTTCATGTACTGTTTTAAAAGTTCACATGTTCCCTCATAGCTGAAAGCTTTGGTGTTCATACGTGTTCCCTTCTTTGCCTTCTTTTCCATTGCAAATATAAAATAAAAGCGTACTTGAAACGGTACTTACATCGTCTAAAGCATTAAATAGCGAACATGTAAAAGTAACCTGACCCCACTGCTGCTATGTATTTCAGGGGGTTGAGTGTATGTCAAGACTTGATAATATATTAGCTCTACTACGTAATCATAGTGAGAAAATCACGTCGAGCCCGAATAAATCATTCTGAGGGATAGGGGGATATTCGGTGTGTTCACATCACGTTCTTCCATGATTCGACTTGAACGCGGACGTAGCTGCTGAATCGCGATGTTGAAGCGGTGAGTTCCATGTTACCGTTGTTGGAAAGCATGATCAATGACCCAAAAGTTGACGCCTTCGTCAATGCGCCCATAGTTGACCAAGATATACTGGCTGCCTTTTTCTTCAGCTTGCCATCGTTTCAGAGTCCAGAAACCGAGTGCTTTCACGCCAAAATATAAAGTCAGTGTCACGATGTGCAGCAATGTCAGGGGGCTGCACGTGACAAGAGGCCATGGCACTGCGACACAGTTCATATGGCGGTTTCATCGTATCAATGTCATCCACAAGGTAGCTATATCATACAAGCGTTTCTAGAGCTCCAAAATACACATAGTAATAAGTTGTATCGCGGCGTAGAGACAAGGAATACTCGCGGGGTTTAAGTTGTCCAGAAGTATAAGACATTTAGGTTGGCTCTACGGTGATGCATAGTAAGCCGTTCTGGAAATGGGGTTCATACGTGCTAGGAGGCAGTCAATATAATACTCAGTAGGCTCGTTCGCCGATCGTCTATACTCATTCGTCTCGGTAACTCGATATCGATTCAACTATCAGGGAATAGGACGAATACTCCATGAAGCAGGAGGTTATATGAAGGCGACCATGATACTTATAAACCCATAGGTAAGTCTTTTGCCCCATGCTGGCCAGTTACGGGTTTTCAGGATTATCGGGTCCGTCTTACCATACAGTAATAGATCTATCTGAGCTGAAGACGTTGTCTTTATTAGAGAGGTTTAGGACAGCCTCTTGATGCCCTTTTTTTTCAAGTACATTATTCTTTTCTTGGTTTACTTGGTAAGTCTTTCCTTGGGGATGTTGGACCTTTTTTAACGAAGGCTTTAATACTTATAGTTACGTGATGAGATGATATTATGTATAGATATGGTTTTTAAAAGCAAGCCGTGCCGATAGTCCAAGGTTGATAAAGGACTACCTCTAGTTAATGTGTACCTTGGGAATTGGTTGCATTTTGTTCATTCAAAATAGGACAATCAATCTATCAGCTCGCCGCGGATCCAATACCTCCCAAGGGTGAACGATTCCTCCATATGATTGGCACTTGCCTAAATCATGGGTTCGCTGCAACATTGGAAGTTGTCATACCAAGATATCTGGCAAGACGACCCTCGCTAGCCAAATCGTAGTGCAGCACTGCAGAAGTGAGGCGTTCGAACACTGCTACTCCTCCCCTTCCTGTCCTCGCGGCTTCGCACATGTCTCAATATAATCTGCTAACATCCTAGGGTTCGACAGAAAAGGGGAATGTGAAGTGGGTATGTGCAAAGCAAGGGTACTAGCGGGTAGAAGGCTGGCCATTTTCTTCTGCACATCAATCGGAACTGCCTGGTCGTTATCGCAAAATACGTATGCACAATCGATATCCCGCCATGGATTGTATGTGATCAGGTCGTCGAAAATCCGTATTGGTTCCGGCTTTAGAAGCCCGATAAATTGTTCCCGGAGAGCTGGTTCCACATCATGGTAGAATCGCTCACCGGGGCTATCGGCGTAAACGAAATCGTCCTAAAAAGACAATGAATTACTCGTCTCGTATGAAGTGAATGCAGTCATGGCCGCAATTTGCTTACATCAACTTTATGCCAAGTCGACAACTTCTCCCCAAACGCTTGCGTCATGCTTGTACCAGCTGGTATTATGAAAGCTGAGAGATAAACGAACATGACGACGCCGCCAGCTCGCCCAGAGGCACGTCTTGCTCGCAAGCTAAGGCCTTCCACTGCACATGACGCTGTGCACCCGCCATAGGAATGAGCAACTAGTACGATGGTTTTACCTTCGTCACAAAGCTTCTGTAGAGTCTGCCGGATAATACGTGCATTGTCAGCCGTGTGTACCGTTCCGGATTGGTCGCCTGGAGATACATGGGCGGGTGTCTCGGTGGTCCAGCCCCTAGATTGCAACTCGCGTTGCAATAAATCGAAACACTGGACAGAGTGCCATGCGCCATGAACAAGCACAAGAGTTGGCTTGGCAATCGACATGATAGGCGATGTGGCTGGTGGTGATCCTGCTCATGTACGTATGCTATTAATCAGAAAACAGCAATGGAAGAGATATTATCCTAAGCAGAAATACAAGCCCTCTAAATATATACATTTTTGACTTGCTAAGCGATGCGGTGATCATCAACCCCAACATATTTATCACTGGCTATAGGACTAGTCAATTCAGGGGGCTGATGCAGGTAATCGGCAGGGGTAATCACGGAAGCACTTCCGTTGCTGCAGTTCGTGAAACCATCAGACAATGCAGCTTTGGCTAATTATCCCGCAGCATAGGGTTAAAATAATTGGACATGTATACGGAGTAGCCGAATACAACCTACAACACTTAGGTATACGGCTCTTGCATTTAAGGTTCCAGTTGCTTACCAACTACCTCTCTTCGGCCTACAGTGTTTGTCTAAAGTTTAGACAGTGTCATTGGTATTTCACCGACAACCAAGTCTCACTCAAATCATCTCTCGTCAGCTGAGATCGCCAGTATACGATTCGCGCTTAGGTCATTACTTGTTAACGATGACATCGCTGAAGTGGCAGGAGCGAATGCTTTCCGAGAACTCGTATAAAAATATAATACAATATTTAAAACCCTGACAAGACCTTGAATGTATATCCGAAACGGCCCTCTTGCTGGCAACTATAGCGGTATCCCAACAATTCTTCAAAAATTCGATATATAAGCAACTTTAGCTTTTAAGAGAATAAAGACCACCTAAGTATGGACATGTCTGACACTACGGGCCCTTCTCAACGCAGCATGGGAGATGGCTTGGGTCGGTACGTCAACCAAGTTACATCCGCGATGCTTATTTTGCCATGGCTTTTCGTGTCCCTTCGCTTTTATTCGCGCAAGCTGAAAGCAGCGGGGTATTATCTTGACGATTGGCTCTTAGTGGCAGCTCTTGTGAGTCCCTTTATGTTGTATGTGATTGAGAGGTACCTCGCTAACTTTTTCGCTATATGCTGTAGGTTACACATAGCGCTGGTTCAGGTATAACTTACTCGAGTAAGGAAGATTTATACCGAATGACCTAATATACAGCTGACTAGTCTATTATAGTGACTGCCTACGGTGGCCTTGGAAGAGAGTTTCAGGGGCTCCCAACCGAGACGACCACAATCTTTCTGAAGCTTCTGGTTGCGTTTGAATGCCTTTATGCGACGACACTCATGCTCGTAAAACTTTCAATACTCCAATTATACTTGAACCTATTCCCCTCGAAACGCTTCAAGGTCATCACATTTATCATCGCGTTCGCGGTTGTTGGGTGGTGGATTGCAATTGTGCTTGTTTCTATCTTCCAATGCAAACCCATCGCGAAGAACTGGATGCCGGCGCTGGAAGGGGAATGTATCAACATTTACAATTTCTTCGCCGGCAATGCTGGGCCAAACATTTTCACTGATATCGTCATACTTTGTTTACCAGTTCGCCAGGTGGTTAAGCTCCATGTTAATACGTTCAAGAAGATCTCCTTTAGTTTACTCTTCTTAACTGGAGGGTTGTAAGTTGCACCTATTATTCGCTGTGAATTAATAGCACGTTCATTAATAAAATGGCCCAGTGTCACGTTTACGAGCATCTACCGCTATTCCACCTTACGGTTTTTCACTCCAACAGACTTAACAGGTAGGTCCAGTAATTCCCTCATAGGATTCCAAAATGCTTTTTATGTAGCAGCATATTTAACTATTCTCTTCCAGGATCCCTTCCAATTCCACAAAACTGGTGCAATATAGAAGCAGGTAGCGCCATAATCAGCGCTTGTTTGCCCACTCTACGACCACTAGTCGTCAACGCCACCCAACTCTTTCGGACACTAGCTGGTGCCCAAAGAACAGATAATAACCCACAGCCTCAGTCTACCGAACTCATCACGATCGGTGGATCTGGACAGAACAGAGCTAAGGGCCATAGCAAGCACACCCGTCTGCGAGATGAGGACGAAAGCTGCCTCATCACCACTCGGGTATCTAGGGTGGAAAGTCTGAATGGCACCAAGAGCGGTGTAAGCTTGACCATGTGATCTAAGCGCCGCAATAGCGTAGGTGAGTATAAGGGGCTATGATTATATATAACTGCTGTTGACTCCACAACCTTACGATATGACACCCCGGGAAGGGTGAAGGGGGGGTTTCTGTAACGGAGAATATTCTCAGATCAGTCGACCATATGTTTCATTGTTTCATGCAATGGTCTACTATAGTTAACCATGGGTTGAAAAAAAGAAAATACGAATGGATAGATGGGTATTACGATCCCTACTCGGATTGCATTTTTTGTAGAGGGCATGTTTAGCTAACAGGTGATTCATCTATAAATGTTAACTGCTTGTCGTAATGGTAATATTAAAGTACCTTACTATAGGCAACATTTTAATACCAAGAGCTTTTAAGGAGATATTTCAGGACGTTTCTATTTCTCCTCAATCCCTACGGGGCTAACATTGTAGGTCAACACCTTGGGAGAACCTAGTATTTGTGTAAGGCATGACATATCAAGGTGACATTTTTAGAGCTAGCTGCTGCTATCTGATGTTTTCTAGATGTCCACATGATATCGATGTCCTCTTTTTCCGCCGCATCTATGATCACGAGTATGATCTCCTTGATTCTCATCGAAATCCGTCTGGTCCGTCCCAATGACCCATAATATGCAGAGTGCCCCTTCTCATTGATGAAAGGAAAAAGAGTAAGAAGATAGAAGTTGACCTTGTATAAATGAAAAGGCTATTCTGTATGTTATTGCTTATAAAAGCCCAAGCTGTGAACATACAAGATAACAGATTGGATAAAACTGCCCAAACTAAGCACGACACACAGGCTGGGGTACGTCACCATGATATACAAAATATGGTCATTAAACCTGTCATCGTAATAAGGCCAAAGATCAGCAAACATAGCATAACCGAAAAGGCACCACGTAAGTGCTCGCGCAAAATATTTGGAAACCCATGGTGATCTTCGTGTTTGCCCCCATACTCGCAAGTCGTCGAATAGCAGAGCTAGTAAAAGGAAAAAGAATACAAGGAATAAAAAGTTCAGTGGGAACCATTGCCAAACTGTAGTGCTGATATCATTACCATAATCATCGAAGGGTATAACAATTTCAATGAAAAACGCCGTATACTCGCGCCAGGAATTGAGAATTATGATACTAGAGCCCAGTATATCCAGCAACATGAAAGATATGGAAACTACGAACCATTTTGAATCTTCGTAGTACTTTCTATTTGGATGGTCATTTGCATAATTGAAAGAAGCCTCGGTGGCGGTATGAATAGTGTCATTAGCAAGCGACGATAATTGGATCGGGCTAATGGTATGGATATACTTTGATTCCTCGTCACGTATGCTCCGACCTTGGAACGTCGATTAGGGCCGTAAATATAGAATATTTCTTAGGTTAGAGTTTTACTCACTTGAATAGAAGTATTCAATAATCGTCAAGGCTGGCGCCGCCAATAGCAACACAGGGACTACCTGACCAAACGTCCATTCATTTTCTTCTCCAGTCACCAGACTTCGCGTGTATAATAGTCTGCTGAGGCCCCAAAAGAAGTTGCCGAAAAGCCACAATATCTGTTTAAATGGTTAGTACACAACTTTCTATGTCTTGGTCGGTATTTTCTGCCTATTAATAAAGGAACCATACCTCAAAAATCATGGATGTCCACATATCCGCAAAGACCCTACCCATCAGGAATAAGACTAGTTGTGGTCGGTAATATAACGTCCGATGTAAAATAGATAGAGGGCCAAGTCCCGTGCTAATCTTCTGGTGTCTTTGTTCGAGATATTTTCGTAGCCAGGTACTGATCCGATCCTTAAGTTGTTGGATAATCTTGAAAGAAAGCGATCTAAACAATCTAATAAACCGAGAAAAGAACCCAAAAAGAAGAAAAAGTACAGACATGATCATAGTGGTATATATTTCAGCATTTGCGTCGTCTGCGCGGCGCCAGTAGCAAATTACATAGTTGTGAAGACTGAGAGAGGGTGGTGGACTTTCCCAATTAAAGTTGCCTGTAGGAAGTAATCCAGCAACAAGCATTCCTACCAGTAAAAACATTAAGGACAGTCGCCATGCTCTTTGCCCTGGCCGATTGTAAAGGTAATTTCGGAGGAAAGTTAAACAGGACAAATGCGTCAAACTAGAGAACCAGGCGAGATAGACCAGAATATTCCAGTGATAGCAGGAGATGCCACAATGCAACTGAATATAACCACTTAACATTGAGGCGATGCCGCTCAAAATCTGGAGATCGCTCATAGCAAGGATGCACCATGGTTATGCAGAATTAGACAAGTTCACGGTGACATAAGAAAGGAATAGAGGGGTTACCTGAATACATGCCTCCTGTCGGGGAGAATAAGACAAGCTAGGGGCCCAGGTTTTGACTGGCTGGTGTGGTCTCCTAGTAATCATTTGTTTGCATTTTCTCAAAGCATCAAGAATGATTATATCAATTGGGTTGGGTCGAAATCCGGGGTCCTGGGTAAACTGCTTCGTATTGGGGTCTATTTTGCGAAAGGGAGCCTCGTTGGGGTTATACGCTGTCAGGTAATAGAATGCAGTAATCAACATAGTGATAGCGGCAGTACCGACATAGCCCACGACGATCTGCAAATTGATGAGCTTAGGACGCAATGAATACTATTAGGTGGCTTACACCAACTCCTGATATGTCTGCATACGGGGTTAGCGTAGTGGGATGCGCAGTGCAATCATAACTACAGTGGTTCTCATCAGAGATATCAGACATATTGGAGTGTGATTGAAGACTGAAAATAAAACATAAAGCCAGTAGTTGTGAAATAGAATAGTGCCTATGTTCTAAGGAGACCCGATCTAACTTAAATATGCTCAACGATACCGTACCCAATGCCACCATCCTAAAGAAGGTCTCCCTTTTAGGAAGACTCTATTGATAATAAAGTTACTATGTCTCCAAATCAACGTTTCATATTTTCCGTAACACAACCTACCAGCTGGGACGTATGTATAACTAGAAACATATACGTTGGCTGCAGGCTGGCAAGTCACTGCACAAGATATACGGGATGTCCACGAATTCGTATACATGGCTTATGCAACGCACAAAAACCAACCTTTCAATATATTGCAAGAATAATAACTCACTGCATTATGGTATGTATTTTAAACACTAAATGTAACTTGATAGGTTATTGTTAATAAATAGGCCAACATATTGAAAAAGATAACTTACAATACTTATTTTAACCTTCTTTATATTATAGCCCCTTATTACCCCTATCACCTTTCTGCAACGTACAAAAATTCTGATGTACATTAAATATAGGGATCGGTGCATCGTAAGTCACGCAATGCACATGGCCCGCTTGTGTAATGCGTTGCATTACTTGCCAGCCTGGTTGGCTGCATATGCAATGTTCTGTTCCGACTAATCGCTAATTTGTTCGCTATAACTAATGAATGCTTAATAAGGCTAGGCATTGAAGATGTCTTGGAACATATTGTCAATGGCTAAAAAGAGTGTACTCCTGATAAAATGGTATGTTCCTCTACACTGTAACAACCCAGGGCTTCTTCATTTAGATAATACTATGGTACTTTGAATGAGTTGTGATAATAATTGCGGAATACATAGCGGTTTTATTTATTTGTTTGTTGTCAACTTCTGCAGTGCAATGGTCTCGTGTCTTGATTCTGTATGTCTGCAACTATCTTCTGATGGTGTAGGTATGTAGGTGTTTAGGTGCAAATGGCTGCAGAGCAGCCCATTTGCATACAATCTGTAGCCCTAGGACCCTTAGGCATTCACCTTTCCGTCCCCCATAGCAATCATCACTTAGGCCACAATATTGACACTTTACCTGCTGACATTTGTTAATATACCTCATTGATAGAAACATTACAAGGTATGACAAAACTAATGTGTAAGGGGAAGGTACCGCTTTAAGAGAATTATCTCGAGATTCGTGTAATAATATATCTTTATACGAAGGTGCTATCACTTGTAGCCTTTGGTTTCTTCAAAATTGTCGAACCCTACGTTATACCCTGATCGTACCTCTTGTTGGGGGTTAAAATGTAATCAGCTATGCGCCGAGCCTTCTTCCCCTATACGTAACAGCAGCAGCAAGTTAAATAAGTCTATAAACAACTGGAGATAAATTACACAAATACCAGTTTTGTAGTTGATTTCATGTAACTAGAGCTCACCGAAGAACGCCTTTAAGGGGCATTTTACGTAAAGTGCTCCGAGCCACGGTAGCGATTTCTTACTATAACTTGTCCTTATGAATATAATGAATGGGTGTCCAGATCATCTTTCATACGTGCGTCAGCTTCTTGCTTAGCATGTTCTATCTCGTAGATGTCCAGGAAATGGCTATGCAACCAACCAATATTTGCTGCAGCAATGTGTCCCACAAAGGAGATCAGAATTACAAGCTGACAAGGAGAGGAATACGACTATAGTAACAATCACCCTACAGATACATAGCAATGCATACTCCGAATCACAGCCTGGTCTGATACCATTTCAGGCTGACATTCAGTCCCGGCGTCGTTCTGCTTATACATGACCACGCAACTTCTTCGAACAGATACTACCCCTCTCAGTAACCAAATACCACGAAAGACATTTCTCATCAAATGGCCTCCCTTGGGCGAGTCAGTAACTCACTTGTGATGAGGACGAATGAGAAAATTAATGCGCTCGCATCCCTGAACTTTGACTTCTCCCTCGCCAACGTGCAAGCACCCAGAAAGTACAATTCACTCGGCAAGGCACTTAGCCGATCTCGTAAGAATGATGCTGAGGATGGGCCGACACATAAAATTGCGCGCAATGTCACACGGGGAATGGAACTAAGTGCTGTTAGCTGCAGGATACTTGCAAAGGACAGCTAACACACCAACACTTTCGGGTCACAAGAATGCCTAGATTCCGAATAAGAGCCAAAAGCTGTTATCAGCGGCTAGGACAGCAGAAGGATGTTACAGATACGTACCTTTATTTTGTATATAAATAGTGGACGACCTTACAGGTCGTACAGAGCCAACGGAAGGACTTCACGGACTTTGAGACGAAAGAAAAAATTGTTAGTTGAATAGAACCTTAGTTCCAAGCCTTTACTTTACGTCTTTGTCACACATAAGCTAGGGGCGCTGTTCGAGGGACACATCTCATAAACGTCGAGGTTAGTCGCAGCGTATGGGCAGCGAGCCAGCGAAATCATGGAAACCCCTGAGTTGAATCCATCGACCAGTATTGAAAAGGACGTTGCGTTTTTGTCGTTTGTGGGCGCGGGTGCTACATAGATATGGGCTGCAGCAGCCTCTGAAGGTGATACTATCGGCATTCATCCCCCCCGCCTGTCTATTGGCGCGGTCTTTCAGTGTGACCTGGTCGGTGAAGGTTACATCAAGCTGGGCGGAACTGTTTGCAGACGGCCAATGTGAGACCATGGATACAGCGGATATCTCGATGCTCAGCATCGTGCATATATCAGCTGTAAATGCTGCTAATCAACAGATTTCCACGAAGCATCTACAACTCTGAGATGCCAATGCTCGGGCATGGATTCAAACAGTTGACACCTACAAGCGAAAGGAGCACATTAAACTCAAGCTCATTCTCGAAATCATTACGACGCCGATCACTCCAGGGAATTCTTTGTATGAAATTGTCATCGGAGTTTAGAGGCAAGCTTATAGAGCCTTCTGAGGGATGAACCTCAACAGGCTCACGTCCTGCCCCTCTTCAGCTACCATAGATCCCATAATCCATAGCAACAATGACCACCGGTCGTTAACTATGTCAAGCACCGACCTATACTATAAGGGATATAGTGATAGGTAAGGGTGTATCTTTGATGTATGGTTAGAATACTTAATCTTAGTATTAATGGCCTAAAGTCCGAAACCCATTTATAAGCAACACGGCTCCAGAGGGTTCCCTAATTAGTGGAAAATGTGGATTATAAAACACGCAGTCTCCTAAATGTCGAGGCTCCAATGAGGGGGTTGGATGATCCCTGAATAGTAAATGCCGGCGCTCCCATTACGTACCTAGAGCTAGGTGCTAAATACAATGGATATTCCAGAGAGGTCCGATTGGCAATGCGGGAAAGCATGCAGTTCTGCTCCACGTCCACAATAAAAAAAGTCTGGAGAAATATGCACCGTGCGTCCTTGCTCGGAGACGTCGAACATCCCGGGTCCGGCTGTATTGGATCCTTGCTCGGAGACGTCGAACATCCCGGGTCCAGCTGTATTGGACTCATCTCCTGTTTCTAGCATATGCCCAGCTGCATGTTTTCCGGTGCACCCGGAAAACACCCCGTCACGTTAGCATAAGAGAACTACGTATTTACGTCTGTCTTCGATAGCTTTCCGTCAAACATGCTAAGTAGTCCATTATAACAGGGCATTCGAAACACTACAGTCATGGACCAGTTCAACACCATTCCCAAAGACGCGCTTGTGCAGCCCAAGCCTTTCGCCCTTCATGTGCCTGACAAGGACATCGCTGACTTCAAAGCTCTTTTAGAGCTGTCCAAGATCGGCCCCGAAACATGGGAGAATAGCTCCCGGAAGTTTGGAATTACTCGAGATTGGCTCGTCAAGGCTAAAGACGCGTGGCTGAACGACTTCAGCTGGCGAGCCCACGAGAAACATATCAACTCATTCCCTAACTTCAAAACTGTCGTTAAGGACACAGTTTGTGGAGACCTCACTGTCCATTTTGTTGCCCTCTTCTCGAAGAAGTCGGATGCTGTGCCTATTATGATGATGCACGGATGGCCAGGCAAGTCGAGCTCAGATATCATCAGTCACGTATAACAAGGATAGGGTTGACAAAATGAAAAGACTGCCACTTGTTATAAACAAAGTATAGACCATATTAGCTGACATGGAATGATATATAGGCTCGTTCTTAGAGTTTCTACCCCTTCTAACTCTCCTCTCTAAGAAATATAGTCCAGAGACTCTCCCATACCATGTCGTTGTGCCGTCGCTACCGGGTTACACCTTGTCCGACGGCCCGCCGCTGGATATGGACTTCACGATGGCGGATCTAACCCGCATTATGAACCAGCTCATGGTCGATCTCGGGTTCGGTAAAAAGGGCTACGTCGCCCAGGGTGGCGACGTGGGCAGCATGGTCGCTCGCCTACTCGCCCCGATTTCCGAATGCAAAGCTATTCATGGTACGTGTCCCTCGAACTTGGAGACCGCCCATGCACATACTGATCCAAGCGGCATCGAAAGTGAACATGATGACGCTTGACCAGGAGGCTATCCCGAATTCCACCGATGGGCTGACGAAGCAAGAGTTGGATACCCTCGCGAGGCAGGAGAAGTTTGTTCAGACGGGCATGGCCTACGCAAAGGAGCACAGCACACGTCCGGGAACCATCGGCTTGGTATTATCGTCTAGCCCTCTCTCACTACTGGCATGGTGAGCAACATAATAAGTACTCCAGCCTTCTGCGTCCAACTATACTAACAAGCATTTAAACCCAGGATCGGGGAGAAATGGCTCGACTGGGTTGACCCCGAGCGGCCCTTGACTGTAGACACTGTTCTTCAAACGATAAGCCTGTACTGGTTTACCAACAGCTTTCCCCGTTCTATCTACCCCTACCGAGCGCTTGGAACGATCACGTACCCAGATGTCGGAGGGAAACCATTCGGATACTCGCATTTCCCTGCAGAGCTGATGTTCATGCCGGCTGCATGGTGCAAGACAATGTATCCCGACATGATCCGGTATGAGCACGATAAGGTTAGATCTGAAACTTGCCCTGCTAGATGGAAGTGTGCTGTGCTGACATGGTGATGTTAGGGAGGCCATTTTGCTGCCTTGGAACAACCTGCGCTTCTCCTGGAAGATGTGGAGGACTTTGTTGCCAAAATTCGTGGCGTTTTCAAGTGATATTTGGCAATCAAGAAGTGGAGTAAAATGCAATCACGCTGGTATATGATCCTTTTGTCTTTTTCGGACATAGGTAAGAAGGAAAGGTTTTGGTATAACTAGCTGAGAACCATGGGAAAAGCTATGGAATTGAGGTCTACTATTGTCTCGGGAGATTGCAAGTGGGGGCAGTGAAAATCTAATGACCGATATCGTATTCATCCAGGAAGTTATGAAGTGCGTCCAATTACCAAATAGTTTAGAATAAAGCTTGGCATCGGGTTTTTAGATAAATTGCAGGCCTAGCAAACTGGACCTAGATTACCTGAGTCGCGTAACCTGACCCACAGCCACTGTCCCTGTATGGATAAAGATATAGTCCACTGCCCGTATTTCTATTTATGAAAAGGCCACAAATAGTTGCAATGAACACTCCCCAATACCTGTTTGCTGTCACATCTTACGAATGTGCTATCAACGGCATTCTCACCGGATTACGTGGTACATTGGGACTACGCTAGTTAGCAAGGCTGATAGAGACAGTCTCGCCGAATAAGTAGTTAGAGAAGTATCCGAGATAGTTGTAAAGCCGACGCCCATCGATCAGTATTCGAAGGTAATGAATATCAGCATCTCCTAGGTAATCCTGCATCAAACGTCTTTTATACACGGACGTGACCGGCTATGCCTCAAATATATCTTCTGTATCTTGAATGGATGTCCTATCACGAAGGTTCTGTTCTTTAGCAACAATAGTAGTCGTTATACAAAGTACAATTTTTTGGTCCTAGGTATAATCATCTCAGGGGTCGAGCTGGATGAAGAAACAACACCGAGCTGGCCACTTGGCGTCTTCTGTCCAGGAGAAATTGATCTGGCAGCATTTTAATTTCTGAACTGACTAGGGGGCTATGCAACGGACTGGGTGTTTTTAGAGCTAAGCAGCCAGTTAGATCTCGAAAATATGTGAATTCATATTTTTACTCATATTAGACTTAGTTACGTATACAGGTACATACTTAGGATAACACGTTTAATCGTTATTGTCTCATTCTAAGGATTCGGACAGCTAGTTTATTATGACTAGTGTACGGTGATATACATCACTGTTTTGATATGGAAATCTTGATGGTAAACTCCGGCGTTACGGCTCCTAACCCCGTGAGCCTAGTGAGACCGTACATGCCGAGCCGAGATCGACACATTCCGGCCCCACCTGTTTCCGTCCTACAGTTCGGTCCCGAGTCTGCCTGTCTGCTTACCTATCTATCAAACCTGCAGCTTATGCACTACGTGCATAAGGCTGGATTGAGGCTTCGGGGTGGAGAATACTTAACTAATGCAGGCTGGTTCTTTAACTCAGTGTGATGTGAACCGGCAAGGATCCTAATCCTAGGCATTAATTGCACTTGAGCGACTGACTCATTTACTATAGAATCCCTTGTGAAAGTGGGGTACATCTATAGAACCTCTATTGGTCAATTTAGATACGTCTATAGGTCTGCTATTCTTTATAAGTTCGGTAACATTCTCTCTGGATGATACTACGGTTCAAACTGTCGAAGCTTATTATTGACTATTCGATGCGATACTTCGATTTAACCTATTCCGCTGAGTCCTCTTTAGGTCGTCCAACCTCTGATCGCGATAATCTACTACCACCTTGTGTCGAGCACGACTTGTCCGACCAGTATGTCTCGTTATGCCGCTGCCCACGAGAAGCCGGCAGGGCCCGGAGATGCTCGCCCGACAGCTATGCAAGTCGTTATTGACGAAGGCCGCGAGGGTAGTATGAAGGACAAGGTGCGTGGATGATCTGCCCTGCTGTGGATTCCAAAGCTGATAGCATCAGGTCTTCCTCGTGACGGGATGCTCTTCGGGAATTGGTATCGATACTGCCAGAGCCGTGGCAACGACAGGTGCCAGGGTCTTTCTCGCCGTGCGCTCCCTAGAGAAAGGCCAAGAAACCTGTGGTTCCTTCTTGGAACCCGGCCGTGTTGAATTGCTGCAGCTAGACACGAGCTCCCTGGCTTCCGTGCGGGAGGCAGCGGCTAGTTTCTTGGAAAGGTCATCGACGCTTAACATCCTTATTTGCAACGCCGGTATTATGTTAGTTCCGCAGCGAGAGATTTCCGTCGACGGATTCGAAAGCCAACTCGCGACCAATTACCTCGGACATTTCCTCTTGTTCTGGCTCCTCAAGGATGCGATGCTCAAGGCCTCTACTCCGGGATTCAATTCTCGTCTCGTCAACGTCTCCAGCTCGGGCCACCACGCCTCCGAGATCCAGTTCGACGACTTAAATCTGGCCAAGGACGGAGCGTACGACCCGACCAAGGCATACGGTCAGAGCAAGCTCGCCCAGATCTACATGGCAAACTATGTCGACCGCCACTACGGACCAAAGGGACTCCACGCGCTGAGCTTGATGCCCGGAGGGATCCGCACCAACCTGCAGAAGCATATTCCAAGCGAAGTCAAGGAGACCTGGGAGACGAATAAGCAGATTGCGAGTTTCATGAAGAGCACCGAGCAAGGGGCGGCGACGACGCTCGTTGCTGCTGTGTCGAAGGAATGGGAAGGCAAAGGAGGAAAATACTTGGAGGACTGCCACATTGCCGATTTCATTACGCAGGGCAACGGCGCTAGCGGAGTTATGCCGTATGCTTACGACGAAGCTAAAGAAGACAGGCTGTGGAAGCTGACACTCGACGTATTGGGACTTGAAGAGGATTGAGCTGTCCATTGAACGAGATACGGTAGTGTAGTTATACATGATAGCCTTTCTTCTGTGCTACGGCGCTTATTATAGCGTTCTATGATATATCTATCATTACTGTATATATACGTAGAATAAATCTAGAAACTTCAGATGACTGCGTAGGGCCACAACCAACCTTGTAGCACATGCGCTTAAGATGAGCCGGGTGGGTCAATGTATCGTTGATAGTGCTTGCGGAAAGCCGACAAGAGTAGGCTCCTAACGGAGATTGCTTGCCATGATTGGAGGCATGAAGTATTGCACAAGGCTAGTGTGAGGATAGACTCTATGTGGATTGAGATATGCATGTCCTACGGTGTCTCGCCAAGTTCGGAACAATGCGGCGTTGCAATATGAACGCAAGCCAAGCCGTATGACATCCGACAATTATAGGGGCAAGGTTGTTCACGGCTGATGCTATAGGAAAATACTCCCCTGCCAAGTATAAAGCGTTCCCCTAAACCTCATTGCCACCGTTGTATTACACTTGCCCAGCTTCGCCAAGCGTACAAGCTAATCCTTTCTCGAAGCTCATTACCGAATCGGTTCTGCATTATATTTTGGCCCGAGATGTAGATTCATAGATGGATACCTCAGGTAGTATGAGTCCCAGGTTAAGACCGAATAAGGTCAGGGGTTTACTATAGTGCCCGATAATGCCGAGCAGCCAAGTTTTCCAATATTAGCATTCCCCTATTCGTATAACTGACTATAAAGTCTGATTAATGCCACAGTTTGGAGTGGTTTCAAGGACCGCAGCCAGAGGTGTCACGCAACTAGTCATCAAAGCTATCTCAATATATTAGTTTGAAATACTAGGTTAACACGAGAAGCAGGTTAACTAAGTCTATTATCTTTCAAACAGTCTCTGCGTCTACTCTGCAGATACGAAGATTTCCTATCTGGTCACAGCTAGGAGACAATGATGGACCTAAGGATGCCGAAAGCTTCTCTGGCAGCTTTCATAGCGGTGCTTACCTTCTCGCTTGCGGCTGTCGTCCGACTGGAAACGACAGTGCGATGCTGGAAGACCTAGAGAGCTCCTGAAGAATCGCCGTCGTTGATCTCGACGACCCGGACCATCCGACTATTGTCCAGGCTCTAGACGACTTCCACGAGCCGTCGATGGCCTGCCTCGGTCAATGGTGCCGGCGACCTCGTCGCCGTGACCCACACGCTGGAGGGAGCGGGAGGGGAAACACCGCTCGCCCTTTACCGGTTCGACAACGGAGTGCTCTCGCTGCTGTCGACCCAGACATTCCCGACTGGACACCAGGCCACCTACTTATGGACGCCGCTTTCCACACCCAACTCAACATCCTCGCACTCACCGACAACACGCGGCCCCAGTTGACGATCGTCGAGGTCGTCGGCGAAGGCGAAGCGACACGGGTGAAGCGCTGGGGCAATTCGATCGAGCTCGAGAGGTCTCCCTACAGCGCCAAGTTTACCCCGGACGGTCGCCACGTCCTCTCGAATGCCATATACACGGGCCTGGGACCCGAGGCACCCCGAGGCACCATCTCCAGCATCCGCCTCGGCTTCCGGGGGGGGACAGCAGAGCACATCCTGGTATCGCGCGCCCAGGTCGGGGTGATGCCCGAGGGTCTGGCCATCAGTCCGGACGGGCACTGGGCCGTGACGGCGAACCTAGAGCGAAGCACGCCGGCGCTCGACAGCCCGTCTCAGGGCTTCTTCTCGTCGCTCAGTCTGCTCCGCGTGGACGCTGAGACGGGCCACCTGGCGACCGTGGGCACCTACGCTTCTGACGGCATCCTGCCCGAGGGCCTCGTGTTCGACGGGTCCAGTCGCTTTGTGGCGGCGACCACGTTCGACCGATACGACGGTCGCTCGCCCGCCAGGTCAGTCAACTTCTAGCACATCTCCGGCGACCACGCCGATCCTGGCCGCGTCGAGTTCGTGAAGACGAGCCGCTCTGTTCCTGTGACGCGCGGTGCACATACTATCGCGATTGTACGATAGGGACCTGCCTCTCGACATCTGTTTGTCGTACTACCTAGAGCCTTTAGGGGATGGTAGTATGAGGTTCTGGGCATGCATACATATAAGGGTTCAGAGAGTTTGCATGGAATAAGAAGACTCTTCACTATACTTGGTCGTATGAATATAGTCATCAATCAGTCTAGTATTCTCTACTGAGATAGGAACAACACGAAATGGTTTCGAAAGATGAAACCCTTCCGAGGAAGACTTTATTGACTACTTAAGTAACTAGGATGACCGGCGTCAGGTGTATAGAACTTTTACAGACACTAACTAGTTACCCCTTCCCACAATGTGGCAAGAAGGGTTCTGGATATCTTGATGAAGAATAGGTTACCGGTTTGAGTTTCTGCTCAACACATATGTATCCAACAAATGTTTAAGGGGTCTTAAGTACCAACAATTCAATATGACGATTATCCACTAGGCCTCTCCTTACCATGAAAGGAAGTGAGTTCGAACGTACGGCCGATATGATTGGGTAAATCCGACTGGTTAGTGTGAGCTTTGACCTGTCTCTAAAGGTCTCGTTGTACTTGACCCTCCCTTACCGTGGCTTTGATGCTACGTCCACCTACGTCATTATTAATGTTTTGTTTCAGTCAGGATAACCTCTGTTAGATGTCTCGGGCAATCAGGTACTTCCTATGTAAGCGTCCCATCAATCTCAAAAGCACAAACTTGGCAACCTGATAACCTTGGGTTCATGTACGAGAATAAACTCTTGGCAGAAGACGAACTTCGAAAAAACCTTTGGGGCCGAATCCCGGCTGTTAGGGCCACTCAAAGCGCAAAGCCTCGGGAGAAGCGGGACTCGGGCGGGATTATCCTCCCTGCCTCCTCCCAACGTTCTGCTTACGATACCAGTTTATCGATAAGGATGGGGGTGGGTGGTTATCCAGAGTCAAGGGCAAACAGTCATGGAAATAGAGTAACTCGTAATCATTTGTCTTCTCTCCCTTGTTATTTCGTTTCGGGCTAAAGGTCCGTCGTCCCCAGTTTGTCTTCAATTGAGCGCTTTTTTGCGACATATACCCCCGAGGAGAGGAGAGGAGTTAGTTATACCTAACGTTACTGTGCAATGCGATAATTATATGTACCATCCGAAGTTTCTATGTGATGAATTAAGGTTGCACGCACACCGCAACACACCGCATACCTCAAATCAAAAGTGCGTTTCATTCATGCCGTCTAAGTAAGGGTTACAGTTCCATTCCCGGGCTTCTGCGCCGGTCTAGAAGCTTTCTTGCACGTACTACATAACTTCCATTCAACCTACCCCTCCGATCCCGAATCCCCGAGCCATGACGTCCGCCAACCCCGCGATGTCCCAGAACAGCCCCCAACCCGAAGTCGCTACGCAAAGCGCTGTCCATGACAGTAGCAGCAACAACACCAATGACGACGGCGACAATGCGACGGCAGCGGGGGAAATAATATCGCCGGTCACGGGAAGACCCCGGACTATGACTTCGACCGCCGAGATTGGTAGCACTATCAGCCATCCCGGCTCTGTTAAGATCAACGTCGAGGGCGCGTTCATTGTCGAGTCCCCGGAATCTGGAACTCCGGCAGGTTCGTCGCTTGGCAATGGCGGTAGCAATAATGTAGGGGGTTATTATGAGACGAAGGATATCCGACTGCCGAATCATACCGCTGTAGTTAGTCACATAGCTGTTGATGTGAGTCCTTCGTCGTTGTTGCGCATTTCCATGTTCCCCGCGCAAAGCTGCCTACCTCCCTTGTCAAATACCTAGCAGAACACTGTATATAAGATGCAATAGACTTACACGATAGATGCACGATTAGATCGGTGGTTCCCTAGCTAAGCTGGTGTACTTCTCCCGCGAGTCAGACTCCACGGACCCCGGCGGACGACTCAATTTCCAGTCCTTCGAGACGGATCGCATCGACGAGTGTTTCGAGTTCATGCGCCACCTCAAAGACAACCAACTGGCGCTCAATGGCTCGAAACCCGACAAATTGTGCGTCATGGCGACTGGCGGGGGAGCATACAAGTTCTACGAAAGGATAAGGGAGCAGCTAGGCGTTGATGTCCTGCGAGAGGACGAGATGGAGTGTTTGATTATCGGTACGTCTGTCCGACTGCCCTTCCCTAGCATTCTGCACCATAGCGTTGTCTGCATAGGATGTTAGGTTCAATGGCTAACAAAGACCGACTGTCGCGTGCATCGCAGGCCTCGATTTCTTCATTACCGAGATACCCCGCGAAGTGTTCACGTATTCCGAGACCGACCCGATGCATTTCGCCTCGCCCGACGCCAACATCTACCCGTACATGCTGGTGAACATAGGGTCCGGCGTCAGCATTCTCAAAGTGTCCGGGCCGCGGAAGTTCGAGCGCGTCGGAGGGACGTCGCTAGGAGGGGGTACGCTATGGGGCATTCTATCTCTGCTCACCGGCGCCGAGAGCTTCGACGATATGCTGGAGATGGCGGCCAATGGCGACAACGCGAAGGTCGACATGCTCGTCGGCGATATCTACGGTACCGACTACGGCAAGATTGGGTTGAAGAGCACTACGATAGCCAGCTCCTTCGGGAAGGTATTCCGGATGAAGAGAGAGGCTGAGGAAAACGGCACGAGTATACCTATACCCAACAGCGAGGAACCGAGCGCAAGCTTCGCCCCTGAGTCGTCTTCGACGCAATTAGAAGAACAACAAAAACCCCTATCATCACAACCGCAGCAAGCGACAGCACCAGAACCAACAATAACATCACCTCCGCCCAACACTGATAAATCCAACAACCACAACAACAACAACGACCGCGCCACCGCGCCCTTCACCAACGCCGACATGTCGCGCTCCCTCCTCTACGCCATCAGCAACAACATCGGGCAGATCGCCTACCTGCAGTCGCAAGTCCACGGCCTATCGCACATCTACTTCGGGGGCTCCTTTATCCGGGGCCACCCGCAGACCATGAACACCCTGTCGTACGCCATCAAGTTCTGGAGCCAGGGCCGCAAGCAGGCCTACTTCCTGCGCCACGAGGGCTACCTCGGGGCCGTGGGCGCGTTCCTGCGCCGCCAGCCGCGGAACTGGGGCCGGCGCGCCAGCTTTGAGAGCGCGGCGGGGCTGGAGGCTAGGTTGCGGGATCGCATTGTTGCGGGCGGTGATTTTGGGGGCAGTGGGAGTGCAGGTGGGAGTGGGAGTGGCGATGAGGTCGCTGTTATCTGAAATAGTAGATGGGGGACGATGTGGTCGATTTTACTATAGATGCTGCAGAAAGGTCATATTAGCCGCGCCTTGACTTGGTACGGGAGGAGCAAATCCTGGGATTGTTCGCATTGTCCAGGAGCTTAGCACCCAAGGTGTGTGTGAGTGATAGCACTGTCTGTCTACTAGCAGAGCGGGCAAGCAAGCGTCAGCTAGTTGGTATAGCTTAGATATCTATCTTCCGCGAAAGAGGTTTTTAGGGGGTTCCCACAACGCCTACTGGGGAGTACATATCCATAGGTAGCGGGTAAGGGGGAATATGGAATGCTAAGGACGCATGTGTGAAGTGTGAAAGTTATGTTTGGCATTAGATCTGCGATTATCGGAAGCACATTCTATTATGAGATATTCATAATGGTCCTTGAGGGATTAAACTTAGTTAGATACTTAACAGTATAGCGGGACATGGATACATAGGATAATTCATACACAACCATATTGCATTCTAGTTGGTGCTAAATCCCCTTGTTTTCAGCGCGGGTGAAATTTGCAAGAAAAGGGGGTAAGTAAATGCTGCCAGGGATGCGACTAGGCCTTCGTAAATATCAAATAAAACCAGAGAAGATGTTATGTCCCTACTGATAATAATGCATTCTGGGTAGGACTTGTACAGTCACTTCAAAAACACGTAGACTGTGCGTGCCCCTTTTATTCAAGGGCGACGGGTGTATTCTAAATATAGGTACAGAACATGACCAAGATTTGTAAGATTGTGGTGGCATCCTTTATGCACCACAATGTGCATTCTCAACAACATTTCGTCACAATACTTAGCTTTCTCAGAAAGTTTATTAGCTACGTCCTGATCTTCAAATAATGGTACGATAGTGACGCCTTACTGCCCCTAGTGAGGCCAGAGTTAATCTGAATTCGAGCAAGAGTGCTGTTTCACTCTCATAGTGTCACTTTTGTCTTTTAGAAGCACGCACAAGGAGCAATGTTTTTGCGTCGATGGTTATCCTGTGGTTTTCTGTTATATTGTTATTGCTATATATCTAGATATATTATTATAGGGTCCGTACCCAAATTAGTGCTAAATTCATGATATCCATCCATATTCCTTCGCAGCCCCCAACCGACCTTCTACCCATGTATCAACTATTCGATAGATATTGATACGGTTAAGACCCAGGCTATCGGGAAGTTCCTCGCATGTGGCACATATACAACAGCACCGTTATAATCCCGGTGGGCCCTGAATGACAAATCCGTGGCATTCAGTGGTCTATCTTTGTAAGGGCTACAAGGTGACGACAAGGAAAGGGAGCTAGCTCATATAATAGGACTCCCGTCTTATATGCATCATATATGCATGTTGGCTATCGTACATTCCAATCCCACCCCGTCCTAATCCCGCGCAGATCCTGGTAACCACTCGATTTTTATGGGAACAGGGAAGCCCAGATAACCCTTGCTGACGTCTTGGTATATTCGTTCTTAACCCCTGACTCTTTCTCTCTCTCTCCCCCCCCCCTCTTTTTTTCTCACAGTACCACTTTTCCCCCTCATTAACATCAACATCGCATAGAGACTCAGATTAATCCCAGCCCATCACGTTTCCAAAAATGTCCACAATTCCAACCCCTTCCCTCGTTGCCCAAGCCAAGGCCATCCTACAGGCAGCCACAAGCCTCGAGCAGCAGCTCGACGCGCACGGCCTCCCGCAGCCCTCGTTCGCAGCCAGCGGGCGCAAGGACTGGCAAGACGCCGTCGACCACCCGGGGATCCTGCAGGCGCGGTCCTCCCTCATCGACGCCAGCCACCAGATGCGGAACCTGGCCCTCGGCCCCACGGAGATGCTGTTCTCGCTCGCCGGGCCCGCCATCAGCCAGATCGACGTCTTCCGCACGCTCGACGCCCTCGGCGTGCCGCAGGCCGTCCCCTCGGAAGACGGGGCCTCCGTCGGCGTGGCGGAGCTCGCGGCTACGCTCGGCGTCAGCGCGAAGCTCCTGCACCAGCAGCTGCGGTTCGCGTACCTCATGGGGCTCTTCTACGAGCCCCGGGACGGCTTCGTGGCCCACACGGCCGCCTCGGCCGCTATGCCCGCCTTCTCCCCCTGGACCCAGATGCGGCTGGACCGGTTGATGAGCTGGGGTGCGTGGGAGTTGCCCGAGGCGTTGAGGAGGAGCGCCTCAAACGATGATGAAGATAATGATTCTGGTAAAGCGCGGGTCCCTCCTGTCTCGCTGGGGGATCCTAAGGGCCGCAGCTTCTGGAAGGCCCTAGAAGAGGACGACCCGGAGGGCAAGGGGATGGAGAAGTTCAGCTCCGGCATGAAGGCCTTGCTAGCTGGTCACACCGGGAACTCGTTCGTGCCTTTTGTGCGGGGTTTCGATTGGGCCGCTTTGGGTGGGGGTCTCGTCATTGATGTGGGAGGTGGCAACGCCCATGTGGAAGTCAGGATACTGGACGACGTCCCGGCGGGAATCAACTTCCTCATTCAGGATTTGGGGTCAAATGAGAAGGCCGCGAACGAAGCGATCAAGGAACACGGCGTAGAGCAGCGCGTCGAGTTCCAGGTCCACGACTTCTTCCGTGCCCAGCCGCCGGAGCTCAAGCCGAAAGCCTATATCCTCAGCCGCATACTGCACGACTGGCAAGACGAGGACTGTGTGAGGATATTGCGGGGGCTCATCCCGGCGATGGCTGAGCACGGTACGAAGCTCTTCGTGTACGAGCGGGTTCTCCCGAACCGCATCGGGGACATCCCGAATCATATGGAGCAGCTCATGAGGACGCAGGACTTGCTGATGTTTACGTTATTCGGAGGTGGTGAGAGGAGCCTCAAGGATTGGGATGCGCTTTTCAAGAAGGCTGATCCGAGGTTGACGATTGCAGCGATCAGACATTCACAACTTTCGCCGTTCTCGAATATGGAAATTGTGTGGGCTTAAAGTGATTGTGTTCGCTTATAGTGTGGTAAACTGCTGTGTATACATCCCACTGTTCATACTGGTAAATTCAACATGTACCTTAACCTAGGGTAAAATTTAATAAAGTAGATTGCTTAAAAAAAGATACACATAAGAAAATAGTGTTAAAAATAATCTTTAGCTTTGTAATAAGCACCATTCTTAGCAGTTAATCACATATTACATCTGCACGTGGTAAAACACGAAGGGCGACTTAATCGAGACACCAAGTATAATAACCCTGAGCTGAATTAAACCTAGTTAAGGAAACTATTGGAAGTATCATCGCCCATGAAATGATTCCCATCCTCCCAGGAGCCGGTAAAAGGGCAAAAATCTAACAACTATTCGTTATTTGATATCTAGGTGAGCCTATCAGTAGCCGCGAAGCTGTTCACCGTTAGGGACTAAAGACTATTAATAGGTCTGGTGGATGTGATCTCCCCAGTGAGTGGTCCCGTATAAACGGAGGGGATATTGGAGGTCCATATTATTCTGGATTTAAGGTTGCCCCTGAAGTGGCTATCTGAATCGTGGTTCCCGAGAGAGGTCTGCTGGTGTTGGATTTTGACTGGCTAGTTGCTCTTGAGGTCCAGTAAAGCCAAAGTGTCCCTCGGCCATCAATGGCGACCTTTCAGTATTGGTAGAACGAGTGGTTTCGAAAATCCGGTTTAACTAGTGCATGTTGTTCCAGAAAGTTTTTGATCATCCCATTAAGAAAGTAGTTGAAGTCTTTGGCAAGGAGACCACAATTAACCAAATGACAAATTTTTGTTGTACCAAGACTCCTTAGTTTTTTTGACTCGTAATGTTAAACAAGCATTTCTATCTGCGAAATGCTTCATAGTTCACCAGGACTGGTATAAAATCTGTGAATACCATTCAGTTAACACATTAATGGAAGGTCTTCGGAATAACACACTTGGATATATTGAAATCCTCTGGAAACAGTGCTCGGCACATATCTTCCCAATTAAGAATCATATGCTTCGGTTTTCGGGGTTTAAAGCGTAATAAAACCACTGCATCGATCCCGTCGTCGGGACTGTTAGGCTGGATTTCCTCACGGCACTGCGAAGCATGCTGCAAAAACGGTCCTTCATCTTTGAATTTTCGTCGGCACCGGAAGCATATTAAGTAGCGATACCCGGGGTGACATTGCAGAAGATGCCTCCTACTATAGTTAGCGGTTACGGACAACAAATTAAACTTGTAATGGAAGTTTTTAATGTTAAATTATCGACGAGGCAGAAAAGTGGCCAGGGACCTGCTACGGTCTTCTGTAGTAGTTGTTGGGTGATAGCTTGCAATTTTATAAGATAAATGTAAAAATAAAAATAAAGCAAAGACTCAAAAGGAAAAGTGGGAAGCATTAATACTCACTTCAAGCGAAGCAAGCCCCCAAAAGGCCTGATGGCGCATTCCAGGTCATCTTTAACGTTAAACCCTAAAGGATTAGGCTTTCTAAAAGGACAACTATACATCACTCCAACGTGTCGGCGCTTCTGGTACGTTTCAAAGGGTAGGTACTGCTTGGGCGTTTCAACTTGCCGCTTCTTGTAGACCTTCTTAAATTTAGTGACGGAAAGCGTAACGAGCCTTGATTAAAAACACCCTGGGCGGGTTTCTTGCTGAGATGTCTTTCGAAATGACTTACAATCCTTTTGAACATTGAAACGTCATCACAGTCCAGATCATACCCTTCCCTATTAGAACTTTCTTCCAGGACACCAGTTCGAGGCTGTGTAGTTTCACTACTATTCGTCGTTGAAACCTGCGAACTCCCACCTTTTTCGTCATCTTTTGATTCCAATCGAGTAAGTATTTGCTTATCGCAACTCGGGCTGGCATCATAGGTTAGCTGCATCTTTTGGTAGTGTTGATGCTATCCTACCACGTAACCCAAGTTTCAGACTTCGATTTAGTCCACGTTCCGTTACACGATCGCTCTGGACACTTTTCTGTCCGCAAGTTACTTGCGGGGGCACATTCGGAATTTTGGCGTATCCGCACGAGGGCGGACATCGCAATCGTACTTCCAGGTAGAATGAAGCGATAAGAATTTTCCCCGTTTATGATTTTGTTATTCACCATACTTAGGATTATATAGCGTCCTCGTTCAATCAGGGGCACCCCCGAAAACTGGCTTCGTATGTACGCCTGTAGTACCTGCACACTTTTTGTAAGCAACGCGAGACCTTAAAAGCTCTTCGTTATGTAGAAAATATAAAACTTGAGCACTGCATTATGGGCCTTACTTCAAAGTTCCGAAAATACTCATATGGTAGCACTCGTGGAGAGCTACCGACAGCATCAAGGAACGTGATATTTCCCTTGGCGAACAACCTGTCTCTGGTTGGTCCAGGCGGCCTTGCAAATAGGCGACTAGGGATCCTGTTAGCTTGCTCAGCACTAAAGGTACAATATTTACAAGGCTTTCAGTAAGAATTGGACTAGGTAGATTAGGACAAGGTTGTATCTACAACAGAGTTAGTTTAAGACTCTTGTATTTGTATTGACACTAACATTTCTTTCAATAACTTCTGAACAACCTGATTGCTGACTGTTGACTGTATATCGATGGCTTGAGTTTCGACGGTATGGGACCCACCGATATGAGACTCTTCGTTGTCTATCAAGTATTTGGTGGGAATTACAAGCTTAGACTTGGGTGTACCCGCGAGTAGGCAATCGTTAAACCACCGTTGCATATCTTTGCATTCATCTATACCGCGTTTCAACTCGGGAATGCACGAGTGCAGATTCTCGCACTGTTCGGTCGATAACGGGGACCGAAGCCCTTCCTGTGATGAGCCTCGACGGAAGCTGCTGAGTATCGTGATGAGTTCGGGGCGTATGGTTTCCTGGAATACCGAGCGGAAGAGATCCGGGAGACTCTGCTGGGTTCTGAGGATAACGTCTCTTACGTTGCATATCAATTAGCTGTGTTAACATACCCTATGTCCTTGATGTGGTGCTTACAGGGTCAAACGCTGCATAAGAAAGTCAAGATTTCGAATATGTGATTGGACTTTGTCTCTTAAAGCCAATGCCTTTTTAGAAATTGAGAAATGCCACTTTAATTTGGGAAGAAGGTTTCGATGATGGCCGCTCTTTGCCATGGCGCCTAAGCTTGGTTCATATCTAAGAACGCTTTGAAGAAAATCATCAACAGGTTCTTTAATTAATACCACTTGATCTTCAATATCTTTAGCATAAATAGGGTATGCTCTTAAGTCTGCGAAGGTTCTGAGAGGCTCCAGGGTTCGGATCAGGTCCTTGAGGAAGAAGACAGCCTCGCGGTATTCTGATGCGGCGCCGTCGCAGCTATCGAGGGCCCGGTAGAGACTGTATGTTGTCTTAATGGCCGTGGCGATATCGCCGGCAGACCAGCCGAAGGACATATTCTCAAATTCTGTACACGCGAGTTAGTGTTAGTAGCTGCGACTGGGCATTGCCACAATAACTGCGAATCGGCCGATGGTGCTACCGAAAAAGTCGAAAACGAAACTCCATTACAATACAATGAAACGAGAAAACTACTAATTGTTTATGGTAAAGGCTTCAATAGTAACGCTCGTCTGTTTGAAAAGCCGAGAAAGCTGCTGAGAGGGGATTAGAACTGGTAGTCTTGGATTTTGAAAAGAGCAACAAAACTAACTACCCCGCAAGCCAGCCAGCCTTAAAATATGCCTTGTGAGTCTTACAGTATGGCGCCAATCACGGTTGCAGTCTTCTCTTCGCCCCTTCACTATGATCTGCTTAGTGCCCGGCTGTTTGTAGGTTACATTCCGACCAAAGACGTTCGAGCCGCGCATATAACCGACCGAATGAATAGGACGGAAACGCTGAAAAGGAATGAGCAACCTTTACAGGGCAGAAAGCTCCGAGGTCCACGACTAGGTTCGGCAAATCAAACTCAGTTTCGTTCTGATTAAACCAATCATATAACTACCACCTAAGCAGAGAACTTTACGCCTTGTCACTTATCTCAGGTCTGCCTTACCATCAGTTTTATTACCAAACAGAAATCGCAATCCCAGTACAGTTCAGCGGGACCAACACCGGACGGTCGACTTGTGCTTGTGATGAAGCGCTCGTTACTATTACGAAGGTCTCAACAACTATGTAGTTAGACTCTTGCCCTTTTGATACAGAGATACTATTGGCGAATATCAGCATCCTGCCTTATCGGCGAAATGCTGTTGTTAAGGAGATTCCTCCCGTCAGCTCATCCGAAGGTAGAGCTGCCTACTACATTCCCTCAATTTAACCTGTTGCCTACCGAGTTGAGGCTCAAGATATGGAGGGACGCCATACCACGTCGCACCATCGCAGTCCGGTTCAAGGAAGACCTCGACGCCTGGAACTGGGCCACCGAGCCGAATTGGTGGCTGTGCGACGATCTCAAGCTAGACCGCGTCAGGCCGCGCCCGCGGCTTCCGTCGGTTGCCTATGTCAACCGCGAGGCACGGGCGGAGGTCCTGAAGTGGTACGACCGCTCACCGAAGGTCGATAGGGAGGCGGCGCGGTGGTTAGTCCCCGAACAAGTCGATCGCGAGGGTGGTGATCCTACCCTTATACGCAAGCCGGAAATTCAGCGCCTCAATCTGGACCGGGACGTCATCGAGTGGCCCGATCCCTATCAACGGAGGCGACCTAGAAACTACGACGGTGATTATGCTCTGTTCTTGGGTGCGTGTCTAGGACTTCGACACGTCAGCATCGAATACGTGGGGCGCGGACACTTTTTATTCGAGAAGATGGCTGCGGCGGTCCTCGATACGACACAGTCGCTGCAGACTTTGACTGTTACTGTTGTTGACAGGAAGAGGAAGCACCAGTATCAGGTGCGCCTCGCAAGACGACCGCGGAACCCGGTAGCGCTGGTGCAGAATGTCAAGAAAGTCGGAGCTGCCCTACGCCGACACTCGGCCGCTTTTCTGCCGTGGTTTAAACCTCCTGAGGGCGGCGACATTGATGGACAGAATTGGCAGAACCCGCATCCACTCTTAAAAAGGACGCTTAAGAGCATGAGAACGCCGGGCGTTTCTAATATTCCCGATGATACGCAGCTAGGATATGAATTCGCCTTCTTTCTCGTGCTCCGTCAGTCTGACCTAGACGACACGCAGTTTGTCAAGTCTCTCAGCACCGAGATGCGCCCACCGCCGGAACAGAGGTTGGGTACTGGTGCACAAGCTACATCATGGCGTTTTGGAGAGAATATACAGGTTGATATCATCCTATGGCCAATGATGGTAGATGACATCCCTTCGATATTAGGGTCGCCAAGCCGTATCTGGTTCGGCCGTCCGGGGGCGCCTAATGAGGATATGCTTATTCCCTTCCATGGGTTCTGTTCGTCCGGGTATGGTTTACCAGATAGTCAAGAACCCTGGGATTCCCACTGCGTGGATGAACACTTCGACTGGGAGTACCATGAGCGCACTCCATAGAATTATAGGCCTAGGAAAAGTCTATCATATGTTTTCGATTCACCTTTGATGTCATGACGGCAATAGTAATAATACTACATGACTAGGTGAATACTGAACCCTGTTCCTATGAATCACGTTAACTGCTTAACTTGGACATGAGACAACTAGTATTACTAGTTATGTGCTCTAACCAAATCTCCTATAAGCGCCATTGTTTATGATTCAAAACTTACATACGCGATATGACAACCAGCCATGCCTGTGTTCTAAACAATTGCCATACCCCTCCCCTCCACCACAAGAAAACAAGAAGAAAAGGTCCAAAGCATACCCACTCACCACGAAGCGTCTAACTCCCTACCTATCTATGTACCAACCTAACTTAATCAATAGCTACTCCTCGCCCTCGCCCTCAACCTCCCCCCACACTTCCACAGGTAAAACAGCGGCGGGACGCCCAAGACCAAGCCCGCGAGCGCCACCGCGGTGTTGCCCCAGCCGTAGCCCAGCGCGGCGTACATGGCGGGCGCGAAGAGCGGGAACAGGAACGCCGTCATCGACCGCGCGAACTGCTGCGCCGCCATGGCGCTGCTCGCGTGCTCCGGGTACACGTCGATCACGTACGCCGTGCGCGACATGCTGCCCACCTGCAGACCGAACATCATCACGACGACGCCGGCGTCCACGATGGCCCAGTGCGCGCGCTGCTGCGCCGCCCAGCCGTACCAGAGCGTGCCGAGGGGGGCGATGACGAGGCCGGGGAAGGAGAGGGGGAGGCGCTTCTCGGGCGCTTCTTCTTCGTTGTTGTTGTTGTTATTTTGGTTGCCGTTGATCGTCTCGGTACCAGTATTACTGCTAGAGCTAGGTCTAGATGTATGACGCTTGCCCCGACGGAACAGGAAGTCCATGGCGTGGGCGCTGAACTGGGAGCCGAGGAGCTCGCCGAGCGAGCAGGCGATGTAGTGCAGGCCGCTGATCTCAACGGACTGGCCGTACCGGAAGATCCAGAGCTCGGAGAAGGTCGAGAGCACGATGTACAGGACGCCGTAGTTGAAGGCTGAGATGACGGCCGAGACCTGGATGATGGGGTGGAAGAGGAGTAGGCGGAGCGGGCGCGTGAGCGCCGTCATCAGGACCGACGAGACCGACTTCCCCGCGTCCAGCGTCGAGACGTGGTAGCCTTGGTTGCCCGTCTCGCGGCGGAGGCGCGCCGCTCGGCGCTTGAGGATTAGCGGCCCGTAGGTCTCCTTGAATGTGAAGAACGAGACGACCATCATCACCGCTTGGAAGATGGACGTAGACCAGAAGAGCCAGCGCCAGGCTACGCGCGCGGCCATGAAACCACCGATAATTGGACCTGTAAGCGAGGTTCGTTAACTACAAACAACAATATGCACCATCTCATGTTACGGTGTAAGTATTAGGTAGGTAGGTAGGTAGGTAGGGTTGAGATATCAATCACATACCCACAGCGGCCCCAAGCAACGGAATCAGCAGATAAACGCCCAAGGATTGGCCCCTCTGCTCCGGGCGCCATATGTCACCCAGCACACCACCAGCGAGGGCATAGATAGCGCTGGCGCCGAACCCGGCCAGGAAGCGAGAGGCGATGAGGACCTCCTTGGTGCGCGCGAAGCCGCAGGCGAAGTTCCAGACGAGGAACCAGACGCCGGAGGCGTGGAGGACGACCTCGCGGCCGTAGATCTCGGAGAGGGGCCCGATGAAGAGCGGGCCGAAGGCCGTCGCGAGCAGGTAGATGGACAGGGCCATGGCGGACTCGGCCGCGTTCATGTGCAGCTCGGCTGCGATGGTCGTCAGGGCCGGCGCCATGATCGTCGATACCATGATCCGGTTGAAGCCGGTGGCTGAGAGGACGTCCGTTACGGCCCATTTCTTCCCCGTGCGCCAGTCTAGGGGGTTCTCTGGGTCGTGGGGGTGGTTGAAGGTCACGAGGAGAGGGTCGTGTTGTTTTGTGGTCGCTGCTGCGGGAGCGGTGGCGAAAGCGGCATCAGGTGGTGGTAGTGGTGGGATGGTGGCCATTTCTAGATCGTCGACTGCACCGGTGGCAGCCGCAGGTGTGATCTCATCATGGTTTCTGGTCATCATGGTTTCTGGTCATCATGGTATAGAGGCACCTTGTTGGAAGTTTAGCAAGGGCACCTTCTACTAATAATAGGGGGTTGAGAGGATGACTTTGGACACAATCAAGAACCTAATGAATAGAGAGAACATGGAGGAAAGTTTGAGCAAAGAGGCGGATAATAAATAGTCATCTTAAGAGCAGCAAGACTACCTACCTACCTACCTACCTACCTACCTACCTACCTACGCAAATAATGACCAGTTCGGGTACCAGGTAGCTATGTTATGTCCAACCCCTGTATCACGACAACGACCCCTGTATGCGATATCGCCCGTCGATAGGCTAGCCATTTGCCAAGCCATTTTATCTGATCCGATATTTTGCTTATCTGATCCGGGTCCGGGTAACTACCTACCTAGCATGCATGAGTCAACTCCAGGTTTCCCGCCTTACCCGACCCTACCCCGGGCTGGTTGCCTTAGGCTAGGAGCAGAAAGGGTATAAAACCTCGACAAGCTTTTCCGCCCAGCTGCCTTGCTTGGTTTAGAGGAATTGCACTAAAACATGACTGATTTTTTTGGCCCGAATCGGATAACGATCCCCTAGCTAATGCCTGCTACGTCCAAGCGAGGACTACGTACAATACACCGCTTGAAACTACCTAGACGATCCCGCTATATCAGCATGTCGATGCGTGATCGCTATTTCCTGCCTATTACTAAAGACCGCGGAGTCCGGAACCGAGCAGCTTGCATCAGAGAAATTGCATCGTACGGGTTTCAAGTGACACAGATATGCTCAGTAAACGAGTATCTTTACCGGGAGGGGGGGCTTCAATCGATGGTGCCCTTTTCGTATGTCGCTTTCCACCAGTAGTAGTAGCTCATCAGATTTCGGAATGAAAACCAAGTAATAATAACAAATCTTCAAAGAGTCAATTGCCATAGCCGACCTTGGTTTATTTAATATTGTGTAATGAAGTGCGTATCTAGTAACTGCCTGCAAAAGCCTATCACTCCTTCTACTCTTGAGCTACAGGTGGTGGTAGCTATTCATCCTTGATCCCGACTTTGACAATTGGTATTTTAATAAGAAAGGGAAAAGGGGGACAAGAAAATAAAGTACATCGAGAACATACAAATAAGCTTTAGGAATGGAGGGGAAAAAATATTAAAATATGTACATGACATATATACAAAGACAAAAAGATTGACCACCCTGGGGCTCGAACCCAGAATCTCCTGATAACTTGGAAGCTCCTTTCCAGGGGCTTTAATCGTAGTCAGACGCCTTACCATTGGGCCAAGCGGCCAATGAATCCACCGGATTATTGGTTGTTGAAGTTCGGTGTTGTTATCTTAGCCTATAAACCAACGAGGGGCGGTAATACCGGGTTGAACCTTTCACATATTTTGGGGGAGGACGGGAGGGGGTGGATTGTGGAAAATTTTTATAGGTGCTTTTGTGGTGTTAAGTGGGTCGTTGGACCGGACCGCCGGGCGGGGCAGGGCTGCATAGAGCATAGTCGAGTGTGGCTTCTTCTCGGCTTAAAACGGCTCACTGTAGTCTACATAGTGTGGTGAGATATCTGTGCCGCAAACAGACAAGATAGATAGATACTCCATGTTACAGTACAATACGCGGGTAAACCATTCGTGACTACTTACGATTTTTTAGTCTCAAGCAGAAGTTAATAGGCCAAGGAATATCACGTCCTCAAGTATATGAAAAGGAGGTGGGTTAGGTATGGAGCAATTGCGGTAAGTACATATGTAGCTAGGCTTCATTGAAGACACAATCGTAATACTTAGAGAGAAACTGATTCTGCGCTAATAATAAGATCGTAAGTTATTGAAATGGTGAGAGGGGTTTGTCTTTCTAGATTAAGCATGAACAATAACCGCTAGCAGTCGTATATTACATAGGTATTATGCATATCCCGCCTTTAGTAAATAGATAGACTGGAGCTCTGCCAGCAGATTTGAAAACCACGTGTTTGGTGTTCTCCGAAAGAAGCATAAGAGGACGAAATTTAACCTGCCAGCTGGGAAGACAGCGTAGGTAGGGTGGTGTAGTTATGTCGCAAGGGAAAATAGAAGCCTAGTGAAACCATCGCATCACATCTCATCTCTTCTCATCTCTTCCAGTCAGTATCCCAACCACATTACATCAACACATGACATGCAAACTCCATAGGTAAGTTAGGTCAAGAATATTAAGAGATCCGCCAACGAAACACGAGAAGCCATCCTTGCCTAAACCAACCAAAAAACCAAAAACCAAAAGCCAAAGACTCTAAAAGACACGGGAACCGCCAACAGAACCGCGAAAGCAGCGCTAGAACACCATCTATGACCGAAGAGAAGGTCTTGTTTCCCAAGCAGTTAGCCCAAACCTCGATAATAGCAAGAACCATAGATAGATAGTACAGGGTCAAAAGCGAACTGCGGAACGTTATATGAACCTCCCAAACTGAGCGTCAAAACCACAAGCGCAGAAGGGAAAAGGGTTTCAAAGTAGCCCAACCGTACATTTTCTCAAGTGAGGGCAAGGCTAACGCGATTCGCTACCGCCGATGTGATGTAACGCAATGATGAAGTGAAAACAGAGAGTTTTTGAACGCCAGCCAACGCAGATGAGCCCCCCACTAAATTCCATACACCACATAACCAGTCAACGATGAGAAACAAATGTCAGGTATGTTCCCCAACGATGCAGGATTAGAATACGAATTCTGGAGGCCCGGGAGACAGCATCTGGTCGAAGTGCGGAACCCAGGCAAAATCGTCGCGGGTCATGGGCTCAAAGTCGAGTTCTGGTGAAGTCGAATCAAGCACCATGTATATATCTAGGTCGAGAGCGACGTCCGACAATGGCGGTGACGGCGGTGGGCTTATTAGCCCTGAGTTATACCGGGGCGGTGATTCGACCGGCATAGGGTCATCATCTCCTACTTCGAACGAGTCTAGTGGTGTTGGTGGTGGCAGTGGAGTATCGTAGCTCACGTGAGAATCATCATTGCGCTGTAGGGAGTGCTGTAGGGAGGAGCAGTGAAAATGGTTCTCGTCTAATGGAATGACACATTCCTGCGGCGAGTGTGCTGCTCTTACGCAGTGGTTTTCGTGATAATGTCCGAGGGCACAATCGCGGTCCTCCCCATGATAATGCTTGGGGAACGGGTCTAGACGAGTGGGGTGTAGACCCGGATAGTTGCAGGTTCTGCATATGTCACTCTGCTACGATTGAACTAATCAGTGTCAAGGGGATAAGCAACAGAAACACGGGTCACTTACTACTTCTCGCCGCACCGACATTCTGGCTGGGTAAACAACTTCCTGCTCTGAGTTATCTTCATCATACCAATCTTCTACCTCCAGGAGGTCTTCGCCGTCACTGCCGTCGGACAGGTACACCTCGGGATCCTGGTCTAGCAGTGAAGTAAAGGCACGCCTTCCGTTATCCAAACTTCCCGGGGATTTTGCGATCGTGAACACGATCCTTTGGATCTCCGATAAAGGTTTGTGATTCGTTAGGATTATGTTCTGGTGCATGTCAAACAGTCGCCGTTTTTCCAGATTATCCAACGGGTCCAGACACGATAGTTTCTCGGCACAGATCCAGGTGAAGCTAGCTCTTTGTGGAAGCGCCTCTTTCTGGACGCATACCATGGTATTCCGAGTCCTCTTCTTCCCAAGCTGCGTTACGCGGGTGCCCCCGAGGACAGTGTATAATCTGCCATCCTGAGACCTATAGCTAGGTACCCAGCAGATCCTAGAAATGGAGGCGCTTCGACAGACATTAGACCTCAAGTCGACAAACGAAGTCTCTCCATCTATTGCACAACTAGTTTGCTGGAAGGTGACCCATAATGGGATGTGACGGTGTGGTGGCTCGTTCGGGATGAAAATCCCGTGAGCTTCGGCTAGGTACTCTGTCTCGCATATGCCATCACTGAGATCTTCCTTTGTTGGAGCAACCCTCGGCTCGTTCTTATTATTGCCTTCTGTAGGTCGGAAGACAGGAGGTGAGCCGGCTCTCTGGAGGTTCAGGATGGGAGATTGGACTCGTACTTTTTTAGGTGTCCAATGGTAATCTTTCACCCATATATGGTAAGGCAAGTGAATGACGGCCATGTCCGGGACTTTTCAAGGTCCGTGATAGTGTGTTAATAAGCTTGAACTCAAGGGTAGGCTTCAGAACCATTGGGGTATACGTAGGCATACTATTTACGACATATTGACCACATATATATAGGGTCCTCAAACAGGAGTTCTCCTTCTAGAGCTCACATCTACACTAATGCCGAAGGAAAAAGCAAAATGTGGGAGGATTTGATGAAAGCCGAGGTGTGACCTAACCGCAGCCGTTGCTTCAGTGAACATTACTGCTTGAGGTACAGAAAGGGGTAGACTAACATGTCAAGACTAATCGAAAGGCTCGGGATCGACAACTACTTCCAATCAACGAACATTGTGAGATATCATGTGTCTAAGCATGTAGAGCAACCCGGATGTGCAAATAGGAGAGTAGTGAATTTTCTTGATCTAGGCCCGATACTTCATGGTGCTAGATCGGTACGAGACTTCCCACAGTGCGAGTTTACCCGATCATGAAGCAGGGGTATCTATTACGAATGGCGGCTACGACGCTGGGCTGCCTGGGTGGCTTTGCGGGGGTGTAGGTCTCTCTAAACCGAACCAATCTAAGGCTGATGGCTGATGTCTTATGTTGCACTTCGCCGTCTAATATTTGATGAGGGGGGGATGCAAGGGCAGCCCATACCGAGTGGTAGTCGGATGGCTAGAAAGGCCGATGCTCAATGCAGGTCATCTGCATTGGCGCTCAGTGGTCCTGATGTATATGATGGATGAACTGAGACTGTTCTATACCACGATGTTTTTTTTTCTCTTAACGTATGCTGTAGTTGTGTGTCTATTATGCATCTTTCTTGGGCGGCGAGCCAGCCTCTTGTTCTTTCTCCTCCTTCCTTCCGAGCACTTTGGCGACCCATTCCTCGACCTCTCGTTCTGCTTCCTCGTCTGTGTAACCGCCGTTTGGACCAATGTGGCCCCGAGCCTTCTTCCGCAAATCATCGATCGAGGAGATATCGAATGCCCAGGCTAAGCCTCCTGTACACATGACGCCGAAGCCCAGGACATTCAAGGTAGCTAGGTTGAGTGCTTCGAGTGCTATCAAGGAACTATCGGAGCTCATGGTGTTGACGGGTCGGTTGCTTGGGTAGAAGAAGCTCGGTATTGTTGCTATTCGCTTCCTCGTAATGGACCGTCTTGTGATTAGAGTAGACAGAGAGAGAAAACCTGCTCCGGCAAAGAACAGACCTAGTTGCTTCATTGATCGCTGCGAAAATATAGACGGTTGGGTGTATGGGTTCGGCGTTGGGTCTGATTGCGTAACAGTGATTTTCACCTCAGAAGGCGATTGTACCGTAAGCAGTTGAGATGAAGAAGAGGCCACCTCTTTCTTGTCCAGCTTGTCCTTGTCGTGGGCTATAGTCATGGTCGTACCGAAAGACCACATTTTGAGTGTATTTTGCCTATATGGTATGGTAGGTATCTAATCTCCAATCCCGAATGTTCCGAGAACAAATAACAGAACCCACTTTCCTGATCTGATTGTTTTATTAACTCACCAGGTAGGGTTGAGGGGATCCCGCGTGCTGCGTTACGGAGAGAGTTGATGTAAGTGATAGAGGAGGATGCCCTGGATGTTGAGTCTTGACCACTAAAACTAATTCAGGGCCTCTAAAGTTTGTTTTTAGTTAAATGGGGCAATGGAGCTAGTTGGACTTTAGACTAATCCCCGCTAATCCCAGTGTTGTGGATAAACGCAATCGGGATGCGGGGTGAATGCTTAAAATAGTTAACCCATCGATTTAATTTAATTAATGAAGCATCTCTCCAAGCACCTTTCTTCTAACTACGACCCACCTCCTTTCTATCTCCTTTTGTCTCCTTGCATGAGGCTCTTACGTAGGAGCACTCCATTATGTGCCTAGGTAGTTGGTTATTAGTCGCATTTGTGATCAAGTGTGTCTAATTATACTCTCGGATGCACAAGAAACTGACTTGTAACTTATAGGATCGGTATTGCAGATATGCTTTTTAATTACCTACATACTTATGTAAGTACCCATTATGTATGTAGGCTGCCTGGCTGCTCGTGCGTCATTCCACTACTAGAACTTTTAGGACGAGCACCTCCCTTGGCATATCCAACATGCATAGAGGCGGTATATAAGATAGTCCAAACCCTCGAAACAGGGAATTCTTCATAAACCTCTCTAGTTGCAAAAAGAAAGAAAAAAGCGTTGTTGAAGTCTAGTCATACGCCATGGTTCATCTTCGAGACAGACACATCAGTCTGATGGAACTAGTTGGTTCGCCAAATCATGGGTGCAGTCTTAACGCAGAATTGCTGCACGTAATCCAGGTAATGCAGCAGTCTGAATCATCAGCTTTGCCCGAAGCGGCCTACTGAGTATGACTTACGGACGCCACCCAACGTCTTAGCTGTAGGTATGTCTTACTACACTCTAATATACAATACGGTTATGGGGCTATAGAAGAGTCTTTAGAACTGTGGCTTGGTTTTGCAGAACTGGTCATCTTACTAACACACTTCTGCACCTAGGGACACTCACATTATCGCTTCAGTGGTCGAACTTTACAGACATGCATTAGGGGGTCTAGTCATTAACTTGTGGGAATAATGCACGGGTTTAACGGTTTCTTTGTTCGTGTTTGAGCCTCCCTACACATACACTACGTTTTTGACTACCACCATCACTTTATGCTTAGGTATTGCCTCTCTCTCGTCGCTCAATATGTTCCCGCCTTCATGGACATTTCCCGAGTTTCCACAGAGCGTTTCAACCACTAAGCCGTCAGTAAGGTTTGAGATGAAATCCCATCATTAGAGTATTCTCTTACATGCTGTTTCTTCTACAGGCTCATGCCACTTGACTTTAGTCATTTTGCCTGCCCATTTGGAGAAGTATTCCACAGAACGTCACTCCTTCTCGGATGTTCCGGTAGTCCGTTGTCCTGGGATTTCATAGAATCGCATATGAATTGGGAGTGCCAATCCTTGATCCAAAGACTCTCTTCGGCTTCTTCCCAGAATTCGTAGTAGTCGGGAAGCATCAACTTGAATAGGTGGACTAACAGTAAGAGACAGGGCCATAGACTGTCTAGCTTGAACCGGAACCAGTATCTCTGGGCCTGGAGATCATCGGCAGCAAGGAACAGTTCAGATTGGCTGATAGGAATCGAATCGTCGTGGTCTCTGAGCTTAATCGTCGATTCTAAGGCGGCTTGGACATGATGTAATGCCGTTGTGAAATGCTCGATTCCCACGTCACATGGTTCTTTTTTATAAACAGCTTTAAAGGCTCTAGCAGTCTCCTGGCAAAGTCGATGATGGTGAAGCTTTCGCCTAGGGGCCACATTGGTGCTCTCAATTTGATTGAGCCTGTTCCGGTAAAAGTTTAGCATCCCATTCACCTGTTCGATACTATAAAGGGGTAGTGGAACAAGGTCCTGTCTAAATCGAAGGGTCTCGACATTGTTTGGCCGAGATCCACTCAGGCTTTCAAGGATGATCTTAACCCAATCGTAGTATGCTGTAAGTCTGCTCATCTTGGCAACGATAGACAGGCTTCTGGGAGATGGGGACATGAAGGCAAGCTACACGAAGAAGACCATGGTCTAGACTCATCTGGTTCTTATACCAGAACGAACCTGGGTTCATATGGGGATATAATACTGCACTTCCGCGCTTCACATTCAACGTCGATTAGAAGCTGGAAATGGATAAAACTGGAGTCTTTTGCATGTGGGAAAGAAGCATCTGACATCGCGGGGAATGTCTCACAGCTACACGAGCTACCGCACCAATAGCTACAAGACACTATCTCGAATAGGGTCTTGTATTTTTACCACAGTCAAGGGACATAAACCCAGCTAGCATGAAGCTAGTCGATTTTGCTGCGATTAATTTGCTACAGAATGACTACTTTATGTATCTCATTATGTCCAACAACGTCGAATTCAATACGATGATGTACATAAGTGAGTATATAGTCTGATAGTCGGTGCAATGCTGCAGTTCACTGCTGTACATGTACACCCACACTGCACTAATGTAAACGCTGTCGTACGACGGCTTGCATAAACGATCGTTCACAAGAAAATTGACAGAGATATATCACAGGTAGATGCATGAATCCATTAGCTGATTGGATATTAAAGGAGACTAGGAGAACGAGATCTGATAAGATGAAAACGACAAGTGACGATCTTCCCTTGTTGAGCTGACACAACTTTTTGGTCTAGAAAATAACTATGATCCACATATTTTTACATACTTACAGGGATCGAGATCGGGCACCAAAACACCCGTAGACGGCAACGGGGTCTATTTTAACTCTAAAATATCGGCTAAAATACCATAAACCGGGTTTCCTTTCCTACTCTACCCGATTTTCAAAGTTAACCCCATGTAGTCTCTCGTAATTGAGTATCAACCACAGACCTCTCATTGGTACGCCCTTGACATTGGACATTCCATCACCCGGGTCCTTCCAGCTTGGCAGCTATCCATTACTACATATCGCCCAGCTAGTTAGGCAACTTAGCAAAGCAACCTCCCCTTTCTTCACAAGAAACTACAAGATACCTACCTAGGTAGTCATGGGCAAGGATAAGAAGCCCAAACTGTCAGGAGCTAAGAAGGCGCAGTCTTCTGCAAGCCACTCTCACAACCCAATCGCACCTGACTGGCCACCCTTTCGACCCCCGCTTCCCGTTACAGATCTTAGCTTCGCCTACCCATGGCCCGGATTCGAGGACACCATCGCGGTGATACGTAATTTCTGGCCCAAGAGCCTGTGCAGAGAATATGTCAATTTCCTCCGAACCCTCCCCTTGACGACCACGCCGGGGCGTCCCAAGCGCGGTGAGGCCGTAAGACAAAACGACCGCTTTCAGATCGACGACCCCGCCTTCTCTCGGAAGCTCTGGTTGGAGACAGGGTTGAAGGACGTTGTACTAGAGAATTCCGTCAAATCCCTTTGGTATGTACATAAGGTCTTCGTGTCTATTGCCTCCCCCTCCTCTTATTACCTGTAGCAGTTAAAGTACATTCATCTCGGCCTCAACAAAGATCCCCCCCCCCCCCCCGCAAGGACCAGACTGATAGTATATAGGGGTGGTGATGTCATCGGTTTAAATCCTAACATCAGAGTTTATCGGTATTCACCCGGTCAATTCTTCGATTGTCACTGTGAGTTGTATTATGTTTATATCTCTGCCTTGCACCATGGTTTTAAGTATATCCTATATATCATGAAGTGCTCAAGCTGTCAAGCTAGTAAACACACATTTAGTCTCATATGACAGATGCACTGATGCACCAGTACTCAGCTAAGTCTTAAGCCACTTACCTACTTGGTGTCCTAGATGACTAAACAGCCCACTTTCATTCTCCTCCCCCTTTTCTCAACTAGTAGGACGAACATTCTTTACCTAATTAGCACCACTTTACTCCTTCCAAGGGGCTTACGCCCGCTTAGCATGGCATAACGGGCTGAACTACACGCAGTCCGTATTATCCCTGTCGTCCTATCAGCTTCCTCGTGTCTATTACCTTACATACCCGATTTTTGTATAGCATTTCGTATACTGCCGTCGGGGCGTTGACGAATCTCAGACCCCCGTCGGGCTCTGTCTGCATGAAGCTAATGCAAAACTCACAACAACAAAAAAGATGATGAATCCAACGTCGTGTCCCTCCCATCTGCAAGCCAGACAGCAGGCACTGTCAGTGGCAAGACCACCTGGACCCTGCTTCTCTACTTGACGTCCGCAGCTGAGGGAGCCGTTGGTGGCTCAACCGCTTTTTTCCCGCATGATCGAAGGGTAGAGGACGAGGCGATTGTGGTAGCCCCCGAGACCGGGATGCTACTTCTCCACAAGCACGGTGATGACTGTCTGTTGGTGAGTACATAGTTCCCGACCTCCTCCATGATTAATAACCAATGACGACGGCATATAACCGTGATAAAAATAAAAAAAAATAAAAAAAATAAACGCTGACCGCCGCTTCACATGGAAAAGCACGAAGGACGGGAAGTAACCGCTGGAGAAAAATGGGTAATAAGATCAGATATTGTGATACAAAAGGGTTGAAAGGGCTGAGTGCCAGTATGCATGATGCTGCACCACATCCTGGCAGATCTGCGGGTTACTGGCAACGCTCATCCCTGGGAAAGGCACAAACCAATTATAGAGCGTCACGTGTTTCGGCTTGCCGAGCCATTTGCCTTAGACGTCAGGACGTTTTTTCTGTTTTTTTTTTTCTTTCTTTTTCTTACTGAAATGCCCACCTGCATATACAGCCTGTGTTTGCCTACCAGCCTACATACACCATCAGACCATGTACATACCTATTCTTTAACTCACAAGCTGCCTTAGGATGAGTGGCATGCCGTATGACACAGATCTATCACAAATGATCAAGTAAAAAATCCGGTAATACCACAATGGAGAACCCGGAATCCCTTTGCTGGGGTTTCATACATCTCAACAGATCATCCAAGGTACCTTGTATGTAGGCTACGGCAGTCCAGCAATTTTGCTTCGTTTCCGATATATTTGATTGGTCGCTACGGAACGTACGTAGGACGGGCAGAACTTCCATCCACCTCTTTGAGATCTCGCGGCGATGCCGAGACTCCCCCGTATGTCCATGATTCCCATGATACTCTGGAGGATATGCTCCGAGTACGAGGTTCCCAATTATGGCTTTTCTGATAATAAGGCAGTATGAAGATACCTCTAGGAGTTGGTCCAACAACAACAAACACTATACACGATGCAGCATAACAAGTAGTGTCCAGCACCATTTTCCCGCACTGTGTATAACTGTGCTCCCTGTTGTTAAAATCTAGAGGGCATATCCTTGTCTCCAATCAAATAGAGATCGCCGACTGTAAGTTCAGCTAAAGGTCTATCAAGCACCGGGATACTCCCCAAGGCTCTCTCTCTCTCTCAACGTCTACATCATTTTTGATGACTACCCTTCCTTTCCTATGCATCTCAACCACCCTCCCCTCTCCCCCCTCGTAGTTCCCCCGCAGAGATGCAGCCACGGCAACGTCTCGCTTAACCCCACCGCCCTACTGCGTCTCTGCTTTTGTGGCGCCGCCAGAAAAGGTTCATTTCGGCGACTTTGGCTTCCTAAGAAAAACCTCAATCAATATCCCAGCAGCCAATATCCGCAATTTTGACTTACGCCTGCATGTCTGAACCCTAGACCTACTACTACGAGTCAAATATCTGTTTTTTTTTTTCCTTCCCCTCTCCTTCCTTGAGCCGAGACGTTGCTATGCAGGCAGTATCCAGCTTTCAAACACGAGTGGGAATAACTGGAGATCGTCAGGAAATTATCTCCAGGTTGTATTGAGTAACGCCACGAGATGCGTCAGCCAGCCAGTCCAGCCACTTGTTCGTTGATTTCGAAAACTCACCATGCAGCCGTCGTAGGATCGGCCGCTCTCCAAGGAGAATGATAGAGCTATCCAAGACCTACAGTCAGGATATGGTCTCTACCTGATCAGGGTTCTCCTGTGGTGGCGAGTCGGCCAGTATCTTCCAAGCCGTCTTTTTCATCAACGGCTTCTCGGGTCCTCGAGCCGGAAGAAGGAAACAAAAAGCCCCCCCAAAAAAACACGTCCATACAAGGTTACCTAATACCTCACTTGCTTCACACCCTCATCAGATCAGAGCAGAGTAAACAAGCAAGGCAAAGAAGGCAGGCTTCATGTGAACCACCAGCCCATCAGACGTGTCCAAGGGTTGGTGGCCATCCATCCATATTCCCACCGCCGTGAGCATGAAGAAGCTCCAGATAATGTTCAGGCTTTCCGAACACCGAGCAAGGCTTTATCATACTACAGTCACATGTGCATTGTTGAAGAATACTTTTCAAATCGGTATACATGTTTGAGCAAAAACGTCTATTGGCCGGCACAGAAAACTCAAAGGTCACCGTCGTAGATCCTCGATGCTACGTTATAATCTGCGAGGTTAAGAGACAATCATATGTTAAAACCCCGTAAGATACCCATGATAAGATGTTCGGCGTCATGCAACTCTTCTCGGGGGTGATGTTTTATACGATAACGTTGTAGTTCATCCAAATACAGTTGAGTTCTTGCTCACACTTTCAATGTATGCTTGCCATCTCCTTATGTCGATTTTTGTCTGTAGTCCCTATAGGTCAGTCACGTCTCCTATAGTGGTAGCAAAGCATATGTATCTTCAAAGATCAATCAGGTCTTATGTATATATATATATGCAAGGTGAATCCCACATATCAAGGCAAGTACCACACCTATTGAAGTCATTCCAGAAACTGGTAAAATGGCACATCGTAGCACCACAGGTAGAGTGGACGTTGTTGGGTTGCAGTTACACGGCAGGATACAACGTTTGCACTCGGTCCGAGTGGCTGCGTTAATACGCACTCATTGCGCCTCGTTGGTGTGTTTTTTTTCATTGCTCCATTCTCGGGCGTAGATGCGGCGATCACGCAACGCAGGTTACGTTTTTATCATCTCACCCCTTCAAGTATCTTCTTCTATTCGGCGTATCCTTCGACGAAAAGACAGAGAGAGGAGAGAGAGAGAGAGAGGAAGGGGGAAAGAGACAGAACTATCCTGGGGCATGGATGAATCAATCACTCTATAACGTCCGTTCACTGTAGCCGATTTACCCTTTAGATGAAAGTCATCATACCGAAGTAGTCATAGACTGCAAAGACTAGATATTGGGGATGTAGGATTAAGCAAGTACTACGGCAGTGCACCACATGAATACGGTTATGCTCCATTTTTCGAAACTCGAAACCAAACGCCAGTAAGTGTGTCAGTAGTAAGATGAGTGCAAAACGAACTATTATATCAGGACTAACTTAATAACAATTATATTGGTACTCTCCTGCTTACAGAGCACAACTAATTCAATAACTATCTAAAATCAAAAATATAGGATCATACGACACCCCTAATAATACTAACGCCTCAGACGCATGATCCGCGGCCCCCGCGTTTGCGTCACGTAAGATAGCGTGCCTAAACAAGGCAATGCATCTCTTCGATGTCGCCCGGGTTAGGCAGACGTCGGCCTATCCACGAGAGCTTTAGCCCGGCCGGTATTTCTAAACGTCATGGAAGTTCCCTTCCGGCACGGCACCGAAGTTGATATCGGCATCATCATCTTCACTGTCGCTACTATCCTCACTCTCACTATCCTCCTCCTCATCCTCCTCCTCTTCTTCACCACCCTCACTCCCCTTGCCACTGCCGCCGCTGCCGTGTCCAGATGAACCTTTCTACTCGTTCGAGCGCCTGGGTTAGCCACGTATAACATGATAGGGGGTTTCCCGCTTAACAAGGCTGGACTGTAACTAGTGATTTGACTTTCTTGTGTTCACTTTCTCACCTTCTTCTTCCGTCTCTGGAGTCCAGCAATATATCCATCCTCTTCAGGTTCTTCTCGTAGGTGCTCAACAATAAAGTCTCGCCTGATGGTGCGGATCTGTGCCTCGACTTCCTGCATTGCCAAAAGCAGGTCTATTAGCACTCCCTGACTTAATGCATATATGTCAAGTAGATAAATATATCGTCAGAAAGTCACATACAGCAAGTGATCCGCTAAAAGTGAACTCCTCTCCGTCTTTCTCGATGCTGCCCTGCAACACTACTGGGGCGTACGGGAGATCTCTACGATCGTTCGAACCGTGATCGTCTGTCTTATTATGGTCGCATGAACCACCAGTACCGTGTCCAGAACCCTTTGGGTGCTTGAATCCCTGGGTAAAAGTTTTAGAATGGTAGCTGAAGGGAGCCGAAATATATGTTGCGTACCTTGAATTTCTTGGCAGTGATTCCCGCAAAGAGGAGAGCGAAGATTAGAGTGAGTTTGAGCTCCATGGTAGGTAATTTCTCAACGTCGCGTTGTAATAATACACACAAAGGTAATGAATATAATAGTAGATAGTGAAGAATATGATGGAGTCGTATCATAGATGTCATGTATGATAAAAAGTCTCTGGGTCTGGTGGGCACGTATTGTTTTATAAGCATTATGAACATGCTAACCTGATCAAATATACCCATCTTTACGCAACCAAAGAACTATCTACCAGAACGAACACCGAGAAGTCAGTATGGAGCGATGTAAGATTCACACGCTATGAGGTGGTAAGAAGATCATGCAATTCCTCTCCAAGTCATCAGATGATGCCAAAGTTGCGCTGATATCATTTCGGTTCTCGATTGAGCTGCATCGGTACCAACCCAGGGTAAAATAGCCTAACTAACTAGAGCGTTGAAAATAAGGTTTGATTGCAGAATCTGAGGATAGGGTTGTGTCACGTAGAGCTGTAGCTTGTCCGTAGACGGGAGGACTCACTTGTATAAATCGTGGTCTAGTATGCACGTCTGAAGCTCGACTATCTAATCAAGCGTATGTCTGTAGTGAGTACACTATATTGGGAATCGCTACATTGGTAAGAAGCCTAACAGCATGGGTCTTAGAGACTCATGCTATGTCCTAACCTGCGAAGTAGGCATAGTATAACCTGGACACCCCTTTAGTTGATATACGTACGCAGGATCGATCAATTACAGTATATTTGGTGCAACGGAACACTTCATATCGGTCAAGTCTCTGTTCTGCCTAATTCGCAGTTCAAGATATATAACAGAATGTAGTACAGCTCGGATATGCCGATATGAACCTTTACGGATGGCTTGACCACTACCATGACCAGACGTCGTCTCTCTGATTTCGGACTGATGTCTATGTTGTATAATATGTCTTTACTTTTTTTCTTCCTACCTGGTTAGGATAATTTATACGGAGTATATTAGGATAGCCGCCCCTGACGGAGTGACACTTAAATATTGTACGCTCGCTATTATATGGCGCGGAAGTATAGTAGATGGCATTACGGACGAATATATTCGCATTGCCATTACAGATCTTGCTAGAAGAAGCTGATGTTCTCTGTGTCATAACCCTCTAGATAGGGTAAAAAGCTAGAAGGAGTATTAAAAGTATTGAATCGAGTTATGGCAAGAGTTAGAGGCTACATGTTTGCTAGTATCATTCTGGCCTCTTACTATTTATTCTATAAGACTAACTATGTCCCAAGCAACTGAAATCTATTTTCATAGTATAATGTGGTTTCACCTATCTTTCGCATCTAGCTATACATCTAGTACTTCCTCTTCCAAATGGATAGAGGGAGTCGGAGAAGTTGAGACCAAATTTGACGATATGCTGGACAACTCAGGAGGTTGCCAACTCATTTATTTGCCGCATAGAAGTGCATATAAACTTTTACAGGAGTTCCTTTCCGTTTGATACTGCCTACGAGCTAGTGATACTGTACGACTTAGTTTTGATGTTGGTTCTGCTAAGAGTATTAATGATAATTAATAATAATAGTAAACGAGCGAAAGTGATAGGAGAACAGGAGAAAAGCGACCTATGGTAGGACGCATCATTCAATGATTACGTTAGGATAGGGGCGTAGGATAGAGTTCAACTAGTACACACATTTGTGTCTGTTCGCTTCCCCAACCTTTCAAGTAAGACGCATGAATATAAAGTGTGGTCTCGTCCACCTTTTACGCAGATTCATAGCTTCTACACTAGGTCACAACAGAAATCTTCATATCCTAACCATGTCAGCTATCAGTATGCCTTCACTTCTGTCACTGCCTTATCATAGGAAATCTAGAATTGACGACGAGTATTGAAATAGAGATAATCAGTACTGCATTTAATTCCTTATTACATAAGATGCATATAGCCGAGTGTACTCTGTAACTATGGGCTGGTGCTAGAAACATTGAAGGGAGTGGAAGACCTCAGGAATGCAATGATGCAATAAGGCGGGGAGCCCTAGAGAGGCTGATCCGGAAGAGGGTTAATCCACAAACGAAAAAGTCTTGGCAGCGCACATTTTCAATGGCGGGCGCAACATACCAAAGGCTGCTAGCAGCTCTTGAACGTCCCGCACCTCCCAAGCCCTTGACGACGAACGGATTTGTGAATTTACTTTATTAGTGACTTGACGACGACTACGACGGGTTTCTTCTGAGCTACCATCTTTAGATTTGGGAAGTCATAATATATCTAAGTAAGTGAATTTAATAACCCCTCCTGTCCTTTGTACTTTCTACCTAGTATACCTTGAATTTTTAAGCTGTATCCATAAAACCTACATGTATGCACTTATCCGACTACACCAATGTGTGTGTGTGTTTGTGTGTAGCCTCTACCCGCCCGCTTGCAATTCTTCGGCGAAGATTATGAACCTTTCCCGAATACATTCATTCTCTCCCACTTTATAGTTCCTCTGTGTATAGGCGACTTGGAAGGGTTTCAACTTCTGACTTTTTTCTTCCTACTATTTAGTCGATTTCCAATTCCCGATTTCGAACAGAACAGACAAACGACCCCTCCCTCAATCCCACACACAAACCCACATTCATCATGCCCGACGTCCAGGAGCTCCTCAAGAAGAAGTTCGGCAACGCCGCCCCGGCCCGTACCGGTATGTAATTTCTGTACTATTTTTTGCGATTATTCTTTGTTCGTTACCGGATACCGGATCATGCTACAAGAGCTTGGGAGGACCGAGGGAGAAAAAAAAAATTACTATGAGGGGGGAAAACATGGTGGGGTTGGAAGCCGGAAGTGGGAAATTTTGAATACGGATTGATGGGGCGGATTACGAGCTACATATGGGAACATTTACATGTTCTATTTGTAGTTTTTACACCTGACTTATCATTATGTATAACCCCATGCTAATTCGTATACTCACTCTTCAGGTGGAAAGGGTACCCCGAGACACAAGCAGAAGCGCAACGTTGCGCGGAACTCCAACGATGACAAGAAGCTCCAGACCACCCTCAAGAAGCTGAACACGCAACCTATCCAGGCAATTGAGGAGGTCAACATGTTCAAGAGTGACGGAAACGTCATTCACTTCTCCGCCCCCAAGGGTAAGTCTCAAGCCGGGATTGTAGCAGCAGCAAAAAAAAAAAAAAAAAAAGAGAAAGGTCACAATTTAGCTAATTCTAATAAACCCCCATAGTCCACGCCGCCGTTCCTTCCAACACCTTCGCCATCTACGGCAACGGTGAGGACAAGGAGCTGACGGAGCTCGTCCCGGGAATCCTCAACCAGCTGGGTCCCGACTCCCTGGCCTCGCTCCGGAAGCTGGCCGAGAGCTACCAAAACATGTCGAAGGAGACTAAGGATGCCGACGACGACGATATTCCCGACCTGGTAGCCGGCGAGAACTTCGAGAGCAAGGTCGAGTAGCACTGAACCTAGCCTCTGAAATTTTTTCCAACCCCGCGCTCTCGAAGGAAGTTGTATGGGAACGAAATCGAAGCGAAGAAACCCGAGATCCCCCCCTCTCACGAAATGGAAATCACAAGGACCATAGGCTGGCTAGCTGGTTAGGAGCAATATCTCTTCTGCACTGCACTGCATGCACTGTACTGTAACTGCACAAACGGATTTTCCTTCTTCTTCTTCTTAAGGGTTTAGTTAGGAAGAGAGAAAGAAAGAAAGAAAGAAAGAAAGAAAAAAGACAAAAAGGGTTTATGAATTATGTTTGGTGGTAGGGTAGGCGAATGGCATTTTATAAATCATTCATCGTTTGGTAGTGGCAGTTTTCGAAGAACCTCTGTCGCATAAAGCCTTTTTATATTTGAAAGGGTCCCCGTCCATCCGTTTATCTATCCGTCCGTCCATCCCCCACATCATGATCATGACAACGGTGGGAAGTTCTCTGGTAGCCAACACAAAAGTTGCTGCTTCTGTCTGGTGTCTATCGCGAATTCAGAAGTTTCCAAATTCCTTGTCGTCTGTGATCGTTTTCGTAGTCTAGAAGTCATTTATACTGGCTAATGTTCTCTTTTGTTTCCCCCGGCCGGCTGATACAAACATTGCTCGAAGGAAACCACAACATTACCTATCTGGACTGTTCTACCCGTAGAAGTCATTCTAGTACCGGTTGATGAAAATTACGAGGCACGGTTAGAAGTGAGGAGTTGACACCACCTCTTCGTTTGTACACCACAAAACAGCCACATAAATTTCCCATACAAGAAATAGTTCCCCGTACTAGTTATGCTTATTCATCTCGTACTCTCGTGTCCAACATGCACCCGTATCCCAAGTACTTACCGCCACCCGTATATCCATATCCCAATAATTAAACACCTGTATGTAGACGTAGATACCCAGTCCAGCCAGTCACAGACTAAACCCATCATCCCCCTCATTCCTCACCCACCCCCTCAGCGCCTCCCTCCTCACATCCTCCTTGATCCTCCGTCTAGGGGCCAGGAGTCTACACTGCTTCACCTCGCCGTACATCCTCCCGTTACCTGCACCCGCACCCACACTCATCAAAGCCCGTTCGATCTCCACAGCCGCCGAAGTAGAAGAAGAAGAAGCACCCCCACCCCCAAGAGCAAGCAAGCGCGCCACCTCAGCCGCGAGTCCCCACAAGCGGCGGCGCGAAGCGAAGCTCGCGCCCCGCGCGTCGAATTTCCGTCGGCCTTGCAGGGTGCCGCCTAGGGTTGCTTCTTCGAGGGCTTTTGCTGTTCTTGTTGCTATTCTTATTGGCGGTGTTGTTGTTGTTGTTGTTGAGGATGGTGAGGATGTTGATGATGATGTCGGAGCAGCAGTCCACGCCACGGCTAGGTTGCTAGCCGCTGTTGTTTTGCCCTTGGTCCCATCAGTGGTGTTGGTGGTGATAGTAGTGGCGGCGGCTGCGGCTCGCCTCGCGACCTCGCGCCGCGAGAACTTGAACTCGAGGTCCGTTGTGCGGACTTCGAAGGGGTGGAATGCGTAACCCCCGGTAATAGCAGCAGCAGTGGTAGTAGACGACCAGGTGCGGTTCGTTTTCAGAGAAGCCATGCGTCCCTCTCCCACGACATCAGAAAACGCCCGCCGACACCCCACCTCGTCGTGCTGCGCCGCCGGCAGTATCAGCGCGCGCAGGTACGCGGGGCTCACGAGCAGCGACGTCGTCGACGACAGCAGGGACGTGCACTGCTTGAGGGCCAGCTTGTCCGAGCACGACTTGGAGAGCGTCGGGGGCGCGTCGCCGCGGGACGGCTTGCGGCGCACGGCGCCTAGGAGGGAGAAGTAGGCGCGGCCGGGGAGGGTTGGTGTTAGTGTTGGTGTTGGTCCGGCGGGGGGAGATGAGGATGAGGAAAGAGGAACTGGAGAGGCTGGAGGGATGGGGATCTCCCACGGCGAGGCGTCCGTCTGCGCCGCCATCGTCAACTCCATGCTGGCGTCGCCGCAGGGCGCCTCCGAGCAGTACATGTGCAGGGCGACGTCTTCGCGCCAGGCGAAGGGCTGCGCGTGCCAGTAGTTGCAGGTTTCGCTTTCCCTTTCCCTTTCACTACTACTAGAATTATTCACGTTCTCACAGTCCCGCCCGCCGCTGCTACTCCTATCACTGCTAGGAGATATCATCTCCTCAGCCGTGCGGCGCCGTAGAAACGGAGACGTCATGCTCGGACCCCCGAGCGCCAGCTGCCGGCACTCCTCGAGCAGGAACCGGTTGAAGGCGCGGATGGCTAGGATCTCCGCGTGCCAGTCGTGCAGCACGTTTCCCTGAGCCTGTGGGAGCTTGGAGCTCGGGAGACATTTCATGCCTGTCCTGTGTTTTTTTTAAAACTTGGTTGTTAGATAGACCCAGACATACTCGAAACGAATCTACTCCCCTTTACCCATGGAGGGAGGTGGGTATACGCACGCTAATGATAAACAGTAGAGCCTGTCATCTTTTCCTATTGAGAGACAGTATTAGATTTATGGTGTGAGGATATAGTATAAAATGAATAGAATATGCATGTGAAGAGTGAGTAAGTGAGTGAGTACCTTGAGCGACTATCCCGCTCAGGGGCACCCATTCATGGATCCCATTGTCGCGGACAGCGGGCTTCCTCTTAGCTGGAAGCGCATCGTATTCCTTCTGCACCAGGGATGCGATCAGGTCTGGAGTTACGGCTACAGTCATCGAAACATGGTATTTTATATCCAAGTAGCAAGAATCTACATGTAATTATTTTCCCTTATTTTATACTCAAACACTTCCCAAAAGAGTCTTGCCTAGAAATATGCATCTAGATGTAGGTGAAGAATGCTAAAGTGGATATTGCTAAACTGAGGGTTTGCATCGAGGACAATAGCTAGTACACAGCCACATAGTTTGGACTTCCATCAGCCACACCTCCAATCAGACCCTAAGGGCCTAAAAAAAACTAAAATGCGCTAAGATACCCATGCTGACTCATCGGATCCCACAAGCGGCGTACCAATTTCGAAATATCCGCTTAATTCGCGAATTGTGTGTGTGTGTGTGTGTGCCTACCAATCGAGAAGCGACCAAAGGACAGGACAATCTTCCGATACCTTCACGACCGATCCCCAAATTCAACCACCCAACCCTTTCAACTAACCCACAGCAGCTCAGCCAGCACACCCCGGAAGTTCTCGTCATTCACCAATAGTCCAAAATGAGAACTTACGACGACACTTTCTCTGGCCAGAGAATTTACCCTGGCAAGGTACGTGATGACGAACTACGTTTCTTTTCTTCCCTTCCCTTCCCTTGCCTTGCTTTCACTCTTAATATTCAGCACGCACGCACGTACGCACGATTCGGTTTAAATGGAGTAGGAAGTCTGTGTATGGAGGGGGGGAAATATTAGACACGATTGAAAATTGAAAATTGCGATGACGACTTCTCCATTTCCGACAACCTCTTACCACGATTTCGTCATGATCACCCTAGACTCTACTTAACTACAGAAATCATATTAGAATAGAAAGCTGACAGACATTAATTCCTACAGGGTAAACTCTACGTCAGAGGCGACAGCAAGGTCTTCCGATTCCAGAACGGCAAGTCCGAGTCACTTTTCCTCCAGCGCAAGAACCCCCGTCGCATTTCCTGGACCGTTCTTTTCCGACGACAGCACCGCAAGGGTATCTCTGAGGTACGAAGAATCCCATCCCGATCCGGACATTGAATGCGATAGCTTTTGGTCACGAATGACGCGACATGGATGATCGATAAATAATGCATGAACCGAGGACTAACACACCCCAACAGGAAGTTGCCAAGAAGCGAACCCGCCGAACCGTCAAGTCGCAGCGAGCCATCGTCGGCGCCTCCCTCGATGTGATCAAGGAGAAGCGAACGATGAGACCCGAGGCGCGGTCCGCCGCCCGAGCCGCCGCCATCAAGGAGAGCAAGGAGAAGAAGCAGGCCTCCGCCGCCGCCAAGAAGAGCGACAAGGCCAAGAACGCCACCGCCAGCAAGGGCCAGACCCAGCGCATCGTCGGCAAGCAGGGCGCGAAGGGTGCTCAGCCCAAGGTTGCTGCCCGGACGAAGTAGAGTGGGAGAGAACTTTTGTTTTTTTCTTAGCTTTCTTAGCAGCTTCATCCTAATGAGAATGATGAACCAGAGGGGAATTAAGGAAGACAACCAAACCGAAAAAAATCTTCCAAATCACAATGAGAGAGAAACGTAACATGTCTACTACGTGCAACAATGCAAATGCAATACAGGCGGCGTCTTCGGCAAACAGGCAGGCAGGTAGACAGGCAGTCAGTCAGTCCGTGGGTTACCATGAAATTTTGCTCGTTTTAAGACATTTAGTTGTTTTCGATGTTTTTTCGACCACGAGACAAAATGTCAGATATCCCACAATACCATACAACATTCTTCTCGGCTGAGGAAACTTTTGCATGGCGTAGCATCTTCATTATGTCTCCATCTCGAATGGTGAACATCGGGGATGTTTTCTCTTGCCTGCTTTTAAGGTCGCGGGTATGGTAGCCCACTCAATATCAGCTTGTTCTATGGTCTGCATCTCGTCTATGTATGTGTGTCTATATGTGCTTCAATGGGGTGGACATGCTTGTCGTGACGCTTCCTCTGCCTGTGCGCAGGTATGCACAGAAACCATGATGTATTGTGAACCGACTTCTACTCTAAAGGACTGAATACTAGACTACCAGATCATCCTACCGTTGAGGCTAATATAAACACCTTAATTCACAAGGGTTGTAGCTTCTTCCTTATCCCAGTATCCGTCTTTCTAACTTACCTCGAGCTAAACTCGGGTGCTCCGTATTTCCTCGTTTCATCCCCGTCGTCGATATCTAGTACAGAGATGTAAGAACCCTCGTAGTAATGCTTGCCTTCCAGTTTATGTAGCTACCTACTTGTTCAATTAGTATTGTAGCCCGGTAACTAGCAGACCACAAGTACGATATGTGCGAGCATGGCAAGGTAAGCTACTTGGCCGTCTAGTTGACCAAGTCCTGACAACACAGCATGTTCCTAATTAATAAACGAAGGAAAAACACTCTCTCACAACTAATGTAGGCCATTTGAAAACTTATGTCTTTATTCATCTAGGTATTCATAAAGCAAAAGGGGAACCTCAGGCTCTACTGCCAACAACCTGCCGTCCCCCCCCCCGTCTCTACATACGAGTGGTCTATTCGTAGTCTAGGTAAGCTAAGTACGTAGTTGTCCGTAATAGCAGCAGCACATAGTATTTCCCTTGTGTATCGTATCGTCTTGTAATAATTTATAGCTTCGACAGCACCGTCTCAGCGCTCGACACGTCCAAACCCCGCGTGGGCTCCTTCTCGGCGTAGACAACCTTGCCGTGGTCGATGACGATGGCGTAGCGCGCGGTGCGGGGACCGAGAGTCCAGCCGAGACTGCTGCTGAAAGGGACGCCGTCATCGGATACGAAGAGCTGTTTTGTTTTTGGGGGTACCGTTAGTTTTCTCCTTGCTCTAGTTAAGATACATATGTGCTTCGCGGGGAAGCTAGCTAGAGCTACGAAGAGGGGGAAGGGAAAGCAGACAGAGCATTAAGTAAACAAGATAAGGGGGGGGGGGGGCAGTGGTTTGACTTGATTGGACTCGGCTTGAACTTACGATAGAATCATCCTTGACGCCGTTCGCCTTGCCCCAGGCCGACATGACGAAGGCGTCGTTGTACGCCACGACGACAACCTGGTCGACGCCCTTCTTCTTCAGCTCGGGCAGCAGCTTGATGAAGCCCGTGACGTGCTGGTTCTGGCACGTCGGCGTGAAGGCGCCGGGCACCGCCACGAGGACTATCTTCTTCTCCTTGAACTCTGCGATGTGAAGTAGTAGGTGAGTTAGTAACGCATTCAGCTTTTTTTTTGCCATTTGTAATTGAAGAGGAGGAAGGAAGAAGGCAAGGAAGGACCATGATGAGGGGACTAGAGCTACGTGCTCGCTTACCTTTGCTCGCATCGTAGGGCTGGGGGATACCGCAGGACGTGACGGCGTCGATCTCCGGGGTGTAGGGGATGTAGGAGAACTTGACATCCTCGGGGAAGGTGTCTCCGGGCTTGAGGGCAGTCATCTTTGCTATTTGTTCGCTGGTTGGTTGGTTGGTTGGTTGGTTGGTTTGCTTGCTTTTTCTTTTTACTTTTGAGAAACAACAGATTGGTATGTTTTGAAGATGTTTAGTCTTCGGAGGATGTCTGACGGGGGGGCGGGCTTTATGTCTTGATAAATAGACGACTAGAGAAGTACGTAGGTAGGTAGTTAACTAAGCTATTACCTCTAGTTCATGCGGGTTGGTGCGGAAGTCCAGTCCACTCTTTTCGACATCAAACTAAGTGAGTAGGCAGGTAGGTAGCTATGTAAGTACGTAGATGTATGTCCGTATTACATGTATGTATTCTTAGATTCTTAGATTCTCAGATAAGTCATGCCACTATTCAGATGAAACAACCCTGAGGGCCAAACAGATCTCCTTTTGTCATTCAATTGTAGGTAGTGGGGGCGGGGGTTTACGTTCAGTTACTTAAGCTAGAGGGTAGTTTTGGAGGGGCGGAGGGGTTGTGAATCCCGTTGATTCCGTCATTCGTCCTCCCCTTGTCGTGCCCTTTTCCTCTTCCAAATCAAAACCTGCCCCTTCCGAAGTCGGATGCATCGACGGCCGCATTTTGTGGTGTCTGATCCGCTCCCGAAGCCGGAAAAGAACCGTCAATATCGAATATTTGCGGGTAGTTAAGAGGTTAGAAAGCTTATGTGATATCATATAACGCGTTTTCACATGTTCCATATAGTGATACGTCAACGCGTTATTTCCATTATGAATCGTGAACCGACTTTTTGGTAATTGACCGTCGATCCATCAGTAAGCAACTATATCAAATACCAAGTGTTACGATCAATTTTCTATAGATGATCGAGGCTACAAGGCTAGAGATTTTTGAAGACTTCCTCGGGGTTTGAGTGGACAAGGTAACAATACGGGTCTTGTTTCCGATTCCCGAATAGAAATTGTACTACCTACTTATCTACAATGGCCTCAACTGTCGTAGAAACACTGTACCTACGTCTAATTGTGTTGGTAAATAGCTAGTACGTATTTAGACAGTTGAAAAACCTTGCACGCCCTTTGAGAGGTTCGTGATGGCGCCAGTTTTGCAAATCCACGAGCTGTGACTCAGGAAATCCCCAAACTCTTAAGCCCGCTACGTATCTAGCCCCTCAAAACAAGGGCAGACAGGGGCCCATATCCGAGTCAAGAACATGTCAAATCCCGGAACTTCCAACAATCATACCTTGCCATATGCAAAATAGACATATAAAAGGTATAGTCTCTCTATGCCAAGTAGTAAATGCCCGATATTAGGGACAGTCAAGACATTTCTTCTTCAAGTCGCACCTGATTACGAATAAAGACATCTGTGAGGGAACTTAGAACAACCTCCTGGGACGACTAATAAAACATCAAGTACACGCAATGACGACACCCCAGAACCAAGGGAAGCCACCCTACCCGCCCTTCACGGCAGAGACCGCCCAGATCAAAGTAAAAACAGCGCAAGATGCATGGAACACGAAGTAAGTTGACCATCAGTATCGCTGTGCTTGCTTCCATCCTCTCCCTCCACTCTACTTCCTTCTCCGCCCTCCTCCCTACCTACCTGCCTGCCTACCTAGCCCAACCCAACCCAGCCCATTCCAAACAACCCACGACCACTAAACAACCCTCTCTCTCTCTCTCCCAGGAACCCAGACCACGTCAAGCTAGCCTACACGCCAGACTCGATCTGGCGCAACCGGGACCAGTTCCTGCAGGGGCGGGAGGCGATCGCGGCGTTCCTGACGCGCAAGTGGGAGCGCGAGCGCGCGTACCGGCTGCGCAAGGAGCTCTTCTCCTTCAGCGACGACCGCATCGCCGTGCAGTTCTGGTACGAGTGGCACGACGCCGAGGGCCGGTGGTGGCGCACCTACGGCCTCGAGGACTGGACGTTCGCCGCCGACGGCCTCATGCGCAAGCGCCAGATGAGCGGGAACGACGTGAGCATCGCCGAGGCCGAGAGGTGGTTCAGGGACGGCGTCGATGTGAATCTGGTCGAGATCGGGGAGAGGCATTGGTAAGTTTTAGGTAGGTGCTTGGATGATGGGTGGCTGGGTGGATGGGTCGAAGTGGAAGATGTTTGCTGGTGGTGGTGTCGTTTCTCTGTATGTTTCTTCTTCGTCTACTCGTCTACCGCATTCAAATCTTGAGGTTTCATCTCGGAACTCGGTTAGAAAATAGACAGGAAAAAAAAATACTTCGTTCATGGTATAAGCTGCTGTAAATATCATTCTGTTTAATATATGTCGGTCCTAATACTATCTACACACTTTCTAAGTGAGATATGTGCTTCTTCTTAGTGTACGAAGTAGGTAGACCTATATGCAATCCCAATTGAAGCCATTTCAAGGAATCCTACGCCAAATTGCACCTACATTTGCCACCAGAAGTGAGTCTATAATGATTACTTTTGCTATCTCAGCTAACTGCAGTATTTACCTTCTACCGCGTACCTTCCCCCTATCATTCATCTCAAACCTACATTCCAGGCTTTAATACGTATCCCGACATTATGTACTGTAAATACTATCTCTATTAACCGTATCTGACCATTGTACGCCTTCCTATCCACGACAACCCATAAAAGTCACAGAGTTCAGACCTACCACACATAGAAATAGGGGTTACGAGCTGACATTGCTGGCAGTTACCGAAATCATCCGCCAACATCACCATCGCACAATACAACAGACAGACAGTCAGTCAAGCCCATCAAAAGAAATTCCCCCCAGGAAGACAGACAAACACGGCAGCCAGGACGCCCGAGACGAGCAAAGCAGCCAGCAGGGCCTGCACGAAGATGGTATCCTGGATCTGGCGCAGGGCCGGCTCCTGGATCCAGACCTGGCGGTCGAAGATCTTGCGCACGGCGTTCCGCTTCTCGTAGCGGACGACCCAGGGCTCGTCCTCGTAGCTATTGACCGAGCCGAACGAGTCGAAGAAGGTGCTGCTGCTCTCACTGAAATCATCTTCCCCACCGCCATCCTCTCCGCCGGCGGCCGTATCTCGAAACAGCTCCCACGGCCTCACATGTCGGTAGTGCATGCCGTGGAGCACAACACACATGCCCTTCGACGCCGCAACCAGGGTAGCGATTCCCAAAACCCACCCCACAGCAGGGGTAGCGCGATAGCCCCGCTTCACACCACCGCTGCCCAAAGTCAATAGCACAGCCCCCACAGTAGCAACGAAAATCAACCCGACCCCCAGCCCCCTCGCAAACCTGACCCTTGCCGGGTTCGCGTTGCAGATGCTCCAGCGCACGAAATTCGGGTGCGCCTGGCGACGGAGGGCATCCTCTGCGGCGCGGGCGGCGCCCCGCAGGGCCGACGGGTGCGTCGTCCGCGCCAGGGCGGCCATCGTGGTGCGCCGTTCGCGGTCCGAGAGGTTGAGCTGGCGGGGCGCGTCGTGCGCTAGGTAGGTTGTGAGGATGCGGGCTAGCTCGGCGCGGAAGGGTTGGATTGTGACTGTAGTCGATTGGGTGAGTGGGTGTGTGTGTGAGGATGTGTAATGGAGGGAAAAGGGGGTGTATGTGATATCATGATATAGGGGGTGTGTTGCATGGTTGGACAGATGGGCCAGAATACATTTTAATTGGGAATTTAATGGAGTTCGAGTAAAAGACTTACAGGGCTGCTTGAAACCAGCGGCGTGGAACACATCGTGGGCTTGTGTTCGATACGTCGTCATCGCCGTCGTCGCCTGAGACCCCGAGAAGAAAGATGGATCGTCTCCGTCTCCGGGCGTACTGGGAGGCGTAGCGAACAGATCCTTGGATTCGACCAGAACGGTAGCCTCAACAGCGGCGGCGGCGGCGGCGGCGGCGACGGCGGCGTTGTTCTCCTCGAAGTCGGACCCTTTGAATATAGTCCTAGCGACCGGGTGCTCTCGCTTGCGCCTGTTGGCGGCGTCCTTCTGGAACCGCGCCACGGTCTCGTCCTCCATCTGCTGGGTCCACTCCGGAGCCAGGGCGGTATCCAACGTGCTAGCGGCGTGGAACCGCTTGACGTAGTCCCGGTACCAGAGGAAGAACTGCAGGTTCTCGGCCGAGTGCTCGATGTAGATGAGGTAGTTCATGAAGTCTCGAATGGTGCACGGCTTTTTTGCGGAGTTCCAAAAAAAGAAGGAAGAAGAGATTAGGACGGGTTCGCTTTTAAATTTTAATTTGAAGCTCTCTGCTAACTTAAAAAAAAAACAGCACTCACCGGACATGTACCGCCGTTGGTAATCTTGTCAAAGCTGAGCGCGTCGGGAACCCCGGCTGGAGCCCCCGATCGACCCGATCGGAGTGATGTGTCGGTTTTCTCGCCGTAAGAGGAGCTGCTGTCCTTCCTGCTGAGTTTGTCTTTTTCAACGTACGCCGGACGTCGATACGTGAGAGATAGGACCATTTTGATAATTTCCAAACTTAAGAAAGCAAAAAGTAGTCTTCGTTGTCGTACTCTCGGATTCCTAAGACACTACGCGGGAATGGTTACAGAGACCGACGAGTCGACATTCCAGTAAGATGGTCCATGGAGGCTATCTATATAGGAGCCAGCTTTTGTCGTTATAGACCAGGGGCTTCAGCTCTGGATATTGTTCCTGCGCCTACCTAACCAAGTACTTAAGATCACTCGGGGATGGCCACGCGTTGTCTCAGTTAGATATAATTCTAGAGTGTTAAGGATGATGTGGAACATGGAGGAGTCCCTCATCCGTAGGATGGACTTTTCGGGAACATGCTGACATGGAATATAGTCCCGGCTATAACGGTGGCTTCTACACGCAATCTAGATTATGTGTAAGTGGCGTAGAAATGCGGGTGCTCACATGAGGCCGAGGCCGCGTGGGTGCGATGGAGTATTGTTGGATCTCATAAATGGGATGGGCATAGGAGGCGCTTGTTGTAGATGTTTCCTTACTGTATTGACTACCTATTTAGAGCACCATCAATAGCTTACCAAACAATTCTTCTACTATTAACAGTTCTCACTACCTAGAGTCCAGAATGCTTGTAAACAACAAGGGTAGTCACAATAGTCTCATGTACTATAGGTGTAGAATTTCATAACCTAAGCATGTTTTTCTGCTCGTAGATTTGCGCCATCTGTAACCGAGGCGTAGGGATACCATAGTTAAACAAAGTACCAATCATGATATAATATGACAATGAATAGCGTAGCTGAAGAGATCTGTCCGCCCCCATCCGCCTTCACCAGTCAGCCGGGTTGTTGATAAATCCCGATTCATTCTCATCTAAGCCAATACAGTTCTCGGCTCGAGTTGAACGTATCAAGCTAGTTAGTTATGTATGAAGTTCGAGTTACCATGTTTTTGAAATAAATATATCAACCCGATGGGGGACCGTAAGAATACCGGACAGCCGTGGTGTGTGCAACCCAAGCCAATCACGGTGTCGAGCCAGACATGGCTTTGACAGCTTTAGGAAAGAAAAGAAGAAAGAAAAAAACAAGATGTCGACGAATTCCACCACGCCAGCCAGTTCTCTCATCACTCTACAAGAGCGAATAAAGAATCAATGAATCCCTGGATCTTCCCAGCAGCTTGGACCGAATCTACTACGGACGTAAATGTCGATCCGGTTAATAAAGGCCCCTGATATCTCGGCATGGATTTGCGACTGCACCCAGGACCACGTTGTGCCACGTAGTATTCCTGCAGGATTGACAGATGCCGAACGACAACGATGATCGAAACCCGCATACTGTGCGACGTAGCATTGCAGGTTTGATGCTTGTGGCGCCGATACTTACCTATCCTGCCTACCTACCTACAGCCCAGATTAGTTCATGGATCATGAGTTCCTTGGCAGCCCTGTCCTCTCACCTCCACGCTAGCTTCTTCGTCGCCCAGGGCTATTGTTTCCGTAGAAGTTTGCTGTTGCCGACCTCTGATATTGTCTCGTATTGCAACTGCTGCCGAGATTGTCTCAAAATATGGTCGGTACCTGCTGAAACAAGATCGGAAATGTCCGCACTACCTTCGTTTATGAATATATGTATTCGGCGGAGTTTACTTTGCTCATTGCTTCTGGGACAGTCTTCCGATGCGATCGGCTGAAAATCTGACGTCTAATTCATTCATAAGATTTTAGATATGGGTGGACTCGAGAAGCGGCATGCACCGCGCTATTATACTCAAAGAAGAGGGTACCATCTGACGATAGTTGAGTCTGGCTATATACCACACCCCGAAGTATTGCTCCTTTTCCATATACCGTGCTTACTAGTTATGTATCATACAGGCTGATTCTAGAAGCCACATTCTATAGGCGACATTCCAAGTGGCTTTCAGCTCAGTATACTTATTTAATAATGAATAACTTCAGTTTAAGTCTCCATAGAGGTAAATGTATACTTAGATCCAAACATAGTTTTACAGATAAAATTATCAATCAGGGGCTATAGTAACATATAGAATGAGTATATATTTAAAGTTAATGCGCAAGCTTATAAAAGCCTCATCTCAGCCGGTTAAAGAGCAGTATATAACCAGCCAGGTCAAGCCCACCTTTCAGCTTTGAGGCAAGATATACGTACGTATACTACTACCTTACAGCCACGGAACAGTTCCGTTCTGAGTAACCTACTCAAAGCAGGCACTTAAAGTTACCATTGTAGGTAATTATGATCGGACAAAACAAATTGTCTCGGGATTCCTTCGGGCTTGAATATCTGTGACGCTGCATTTATTGCCCGATACCTATATCACTTAGTCCTCGTGTCGCTATTGGTGTGGTAACATCTCAATATTCCCTTTCATGCCATGGCTGATTATATGTGGGCGTTACATCTATCTAGATGCTATCGGAGAACGCCATGCTGTCTCGAAGTGCTTACATATATTCAGCGTGGCTGAATCTCGATTGTATTAATTTGTGCGACGGTCATGGTTCCTGGGACACGCTCGATCCTTCCAGAGGACACCTACGCGAGCTGGGGATATAAAAGATAGATAGATAGACTGCCTCCATCAGATGGAGCCAGTAGGTCCTCTTTCGTTCATGTACTCCTAACTAGACATTCTTGAGTAAATAAATACAGGATATGTTAACTAGAACTAACCCAGGAGCTGCACCATCTCGTCTCTTTTCACTACCTTTGGTGATATCCTAAGAAGTACTTTCCGCTTGATATTACGACTAGAGATATCATCTTTAACTCATATCTGAACTTACTAATGTGATGCAACTCATAAATGATATACTTAAAAGAAGTGACAAATAAAGGCAATCAATCTTCCCCCCCCGGGGAAGATCCCAGCTTGATTCTTCCAGTTGAGCCCAACGGACTGTCACGTAGTGGCCCAGTCCCCATCGTATCTAGGCATTGTCTATTCCAAGCAATATAACTCTTATATATATTAAGACATCCACCTGACGCAATAGGAGCTTCACGGTGACGAATCTCGATTACGCACCTTCTGAATTGGATGTATCTAATCTAATTGTATAGAATGTGTTAAGAATACGTAGCCCTAACCCAATCCAAGTAAATCAACTAATTCTTATAGTAGCCTTGTTTCCTCCTCTGATTTAAAAAAACTCCCCTTCGTCTAATCTAAACATATGGCATCTTCTTCCTATCTCCCTATCTTCCTCTCAATGTTCAATATCTCTCCTCTCCATCCACCCTCCTTCACTCATCCAAACAAAACAACAACGACGCCGCCGCTGCTGTTCAAAAAGTTTCTCCTAATAACCACCGAAACACCGTGGCCAAGCCCACAACGATCCTACAAAACCTAGAAACCAGCATACCCAGCCCAAATCGCAACCCCAGCGCATACTACCAGCACGAAAGTCGCCGGCGGCAACAACATCACCGATACAAACAACAGCAGCAACAAGAGCGGTGACCCGAGACTCGTAGCCGCCGCGCTTTCCCTGACCATCCAAGGCCGGAGGAACAGCGGCGTCGGCATCGGTGTTGTTGCCGTAGCATCTTCAGCAGCAGCAGCAGCAGCGGCAGAAGCAGAGGCGGCAGCAGCGTCGAGGTGGGTACCGTTACCGCTACCGCCGTTCCCGTGGTTTTCCGACAACCCGTAGCGCCTAGCCGACTGACTCGGGACGTACGCGATGCTCACGGTAGTGGTATAGACGACCGTAGCCGTGCGTGTCACAGGGGGGGCGCCGCAGCCGCCGCCACCGGGTCCACCTCCCCACGCAGGTGTCGCTGTCGGTTGCTGTAGCGTCGGCATTGGCGGGGCCGGTGGTGCGCTCACTTGTCGGAGGTTCAGACCTGGTATCTCGGGGAGGGTGTCGCGGCCGGCGAGGTAGTCGGCTTCCCGTGCCCGTAGGAGATTGTTGGTTGTTTCGATGTCGGTGTCGGTGTCGGTGTCGATGTCGTCGTCGTTGTTATTATTGTTGTTAGGGGAGGAGGGTAGGTAGTCGTCGTTGAGAGCTGGTGCGGAGACCATGTTGATGTCGGCTCCTGTGCCGATACAGGCGGAAATGGTATATGCGAGAGCCGGGCCGTATTGGGTCCTGTCGCATTGTGCGTAGAGACATTGGAATAGGGACTAGGGATCGTCAGCTGTGGTCGTGTTAAGTTGAGGGATAGTGGATAATTAGGGGGGTAGGGGAGTGAGTGGAACCACATGGTTGAAACAAGGAAAGGGGAAGACAGACCTTCTGGTATCTTTTTTCGCGGCATAAGCAGGTCGAATCGACACATTGCGTTACGAACATGCTATCGACCATACATCGAGCAGCGCAACCTGGAAGCGAGTGATCCAAGTCAGCGAGCCGTAGATATCAAACAAACAAGCAACCTCCTAAAACCCATCCGTGAAGCCTATTTACGTACTTGGCGGGGTACCGTCAGCAGAAACGGAAGTATATAGCAAACCGGCTGCTACTAGGAGCTGTAAAAGGAATGCACTCGTATACATCATGCTCGGCGATGATGCTCTGTAAGATAGAGTACCTGAGGTGAGTCGAGTAGTGTGGTATAATCTCCAAAACGATAGGATGTGATGTAACAGGTTTTTTGGTAACTGCTTTTGATCCAGTAAATCGTACAAAGCGAAAGGACTGTAGTCTGTAGGGATGATCACCAAGAAAGAGAGAAAAAAGATCAACCAAAAAAGACTAGAACGAATGCTGGAGTCGGAAATCCAAAAAGAGAGAAGAGAAAAGGAGGGAGAGATCTGTCAGGGGGGATTTTGTTGATGTTTGCTGTTATGTATTTCAAGACTATGAGGTTATAAAGGTGAGGTCGCATATGTGGACTGCTCCTCAAATGTCAATATGGGAACTAGTTGTTCTGGTCAAGACTAAAAGGAAAGAGCAGTCTACTCCTACGGGGACCTAGAAGGTGCTAGTTATAATGTAATGCCGAAGGGTTTGGGCAGGAATAAACCCCCAGAGTAAAGTCTTCTGAATTGACTGTATAGTAGCTCGTGGATACCAAAATAACCGAATCTAACGCCGCCGCCATGATCTCTAAAACATGATGTGGAAGGGATGTTTTTCGAAAAAGAAAATCAGTAGAAAAGCAGTTGCAACGGCTTTTCGGAATCCGTATACCTCTCCTTGAACTCCCTTCTTGTCAACCAACGCGCAAGCTCCATCATCGTGTCCTTCATGTCCAGCACACCGCGTTTCTTCTGGTCGATGTGCGACGCATCGACAACAAGCCTTTCCAGGTTATCAAGCGAAAGCGACCCTGTCGAACGAGTTAGATATAATAGTAGATAAAAGAAAGAAGAAGAAGAGGAGGAGGGAAAAGGCTTAGATACGAACCATTCTCAACGAGGTCACCCAGACGCTTCGGTGTCCCAACTGCGATACCAGTACGATGCGTCTTGAGAAACTGTGTACTCTCTTCGATCTTGATGTGCTTGGCGAACTGTAGCGCATTAGCGAAATGAAGAAGACTCGGATGGGAAGCATGGAGCGATCGTACCAACTTCGCAACCGAGTTGCCTTTCTTCTGATACTTCCTGACAGCCCTACATTAGGTTAGAAATCATTGGTATATTACCCATTGATAGGGATCATGAGCGTACCTAACAAGATCCGCCGCTCGAAGACCAGCACCTGTCACGATGATGGTATGTGGGGAACCATTCTGCTTTGGGGCTTGCCCGAGACGCTCAGGGGTTTCTGAGTGTTTCTCGAGGAACTGCGGCAGGTTATCTAAGCTGCGGATTTCCTGGAACGAGGTTGAGTCTCGTATTGAGTTGGCTGGTGGAAATTAGTTGGGCGAACAAATCAATATATGACTGAGACAATGATGGTGACATACGTGAGATGTACAGGTCAGACAGCTCGACAGGACTCAGATCGGTGCCGAATCTGCTCGTCTTCTGAGCTATGTGGTCGGCCATCAATTGGCTATCCATGAGACCGATGGCCCTGTTCACCCCAGCGTCGGTGTCGAACAGAAGCTCGTCTTGCTCAAACCCACCCTTTCTTCGCTTGCGACGAGAGCCATCGTCATCGTCTCTCGATCGTTTCTTTGGCTTGGCCTTAGAAGCCATCTGCTCTGATTTCGACATTGTATCTCACGATAGAATCTCAGATTCTCTGTGCTGTGTTGTGTTCTGTTGAACTTTTCCGAAGTTTGATATGCAACACGTGAATTTTTTTAGATTTTCTAGTATTAGATCGCAATAAGAGAAGAATCTCATCGTTAGGCGCATACGATATGCATGCAAAGTTCAAGGGTCCAACAGGCGCTTGTCCCAACTTGGGTTAGACCTGCATATATGATGCCAAGGCCCAGATTCCAGCCAATCCCACTTGGTCGCATATCAGGACTATCAACCCCACTAAAACTTTTTTATCAGGGCAGTTCCGTTCCTTCAGATTGTCCAAGCAATTGACTTTGCTCAAGGGAAACTTCGCGTTCAACTACTACTACTACTACTTTTCCTCCCTAAGAAGAGAGAAAATAGTTAAACTCAAAAGACCTTATATCCGTATCTCACACTGTAATAAGCCCTTACACCACTTACTCCCTTATCACTTTATACAACCCGCAATCATGACCCGAACCAAGAAGTCCAAGTTCAGACCGGGTGAGAAGCGCATCAGGGAAGAACCGAATGCGCTCCCGGAAGCTGATAACTTTGACGGTACTGTGGGAGATGAGGTTTCTGAGGTGAAGGCGAAGAAGTCCAAGAAATCCAAGAAGGAAAAGAAGAAGAAGCAGAAGAGCAAACCTACCGCGGAGGAGGACCAGGATGTCGCTATGGCTGCTTCCGCAGAAGAGGAGGTGCTGAAGGAGTCTAAGAAGGACAAGAAAGAGAAAAAAGAAAAGAAGGATAAGAAGAGAAAGCAGGACCCTGAGGAGGAAGACGCAGAGCCTATTGCTACTACTGCTGCTACAACTCCCGCTCAACCCACCAGCAGCAGCAAGAAGAGAAAGCTCGATAGCGACGATGCTACGGCGGATGAAGAGAAGCACGCCAAGACCGCCGAGGAAGAGACCAACAACAGCAGCAGCAAGCCCTCCAAGAAGCGCAAAAAGAACAACACCACCGCCACCACCGCCACGAAGGACGACAACGAAGATACCCCCGCCGGCGAGAACGGAGAAGAGGCCTCCTCGAAGACAGGCAAGCACCGCTTCGTAGTATTCGTAGGCAACCTACCCTTCACAGCGACCACCTCAGACATCAGCGCGCACTTCGCAGCGGTGCACCCGACCTCGGTGCGGCTCCTCACCACCGAGCAAGCCAAGAACAACAACAACAACAACAACAACAAATCCGGACCCCCAGCAAACGGCAAGAAGCAATCCCGAGGCGTGGCGTTCGTGGAGTTCGCGCGCTACGACCACATGAAGACGTGCCTGAAGACGCTGCACCACAGCACGATGACGTGCGCAGCGGCCACGACGAACCCGCGGACGGGCGAGGTGGTCAAGGACGGGGCGAGGACGGTAGAGCGCAAGATCAACGTGGAGCTGACGGCGGGCGGGGGCGGGAACACCGGGTTCCGGAAGGAGAAGATCCGCGCGAAGAACGAGAAGCTGAATGAGGAGCGGGCGAGGAGGGCGGTGGCGGAGATGAAGGAGAAGGAGGCGAAGGCTAGGAAGAAGGGGAAGGAGGGGAAGGATGGGAAGGGAGAGAAGGAGGGGAAGGAGGAAGTAGGGGATGAGAAGGATGTTCATCCTAGTCGGAGAGGGCTGGTTCCTACGTGATTGACGTATTGTCAATAAGGAGGGTGAGGGTGAGGGGGTTGTTAAGACTGACTACCTGACTACCTTGACGATATTGTCTGTCTGTCTGCCTGCCTGCCTGCCTGCCTACTCACTTAGATACCTACCTGCTGGATTTCTCCTTCTACTGCTTGGGCTTGACTCCTGGTACTCACTAGTTAGGTACCCTCTGTTGGCGTTAGGGCGTGCCTACCTACTTACATAGAGATGGACAGACGGATATAATAGACGTTGCTAGCACGATTCATGCCATCGAAGAAGATGGCCGCGATGAATAAATATCTTCATCACCATGGTCTCTCTCACTGACAGTTCTCCTCTTATTTCCAAGTCATTTTAGGCACTAACTACTTAGGTAGATAGATGAGTCAACTCACTTCACGAATATACGATATATGAGCACAAAACAAAAACGTGGATTTGGAGCAGGTATCTATTAAAGCGATATGGAAAATGCATGACATGAATGACGCCCCGCAAAGATCTATTCTTCACAAGACGGACTGGTAGTTGTTGTTGCCGTTGTTTTGAATGCTGTTGCTGCTGACACAATGCTGCCGCGAAGCTTGCTCTGATGCCAAAAAAAAGTCTCATCCATCCATCCATCTTCAAAATAATAACAAAAACAACAATAGTTAGCAAAATTAACAACAACAGTAAACCGCAAAACATAACAACAACCGAGGCAGAGCAACTTCTTCTGTATTGTATAAGACTTTGTACCTTTGGGGGGGGGGAATCTTCATATCTGGCTTCGGAAGCAAAGATCCACAAACACTAGAGGTATCAAAACTCCCTGTCAACTCAAATGCCAACTCCTAATTTATAAAATCATGTGGTTTTCCTGCAAGCATCCAGAGTTCTTTGGGTAAAATCCTGGAGACAGCATAATTGCTGTTCCAACCAGCGCGTATGCATCTCTCATCAGTATTGGTGTGTGGGTATGTGGGTTTGTGGGTGTGTGTGAGGGGGTATGTTGAGTCCGAAGAGTGACTAAATGAACTCAATAATATAGGTAACACCAAATGGGCCACCACAGGGAAGACGATAGAACATGACAGTCCATTGAGAACAAAGGTGTCCTCGTGTCTACCCGTCTAGTGAAGGCTCAGTTTAGTCATAACATCTCGTTTGTTTTACAGACTGATTGTTTGTCAAAGATGTGTGTGACCTTAGACTCCTCATAGGATGGTGCACTTCGACTTCTTGACCTTCGTGGGAGCGGGGCGGGGGTTTAGGACGGCACTATCAGGTAAGGCAAATACGTTAATATGGGATTGAAGTGAAACGTTCGAAGGATAGACATACCGAATAGCTTCATCGAATACACTCTTGAGGTTTCTCTGCGTAAGAGCGGAACACTCAAGGTACTTGTGAGCACGGATCTCCTTAGCGCAAACCAAAGCCTGGTCGTATGAGACTGGCTCCATTCTCTTGGATCGCAGGCTCTCAAGCGTCGCAGGATCCTCTCGAAGATCCAGCTTGGTACCAACGAGAATGATCGGGATGTTGGGAGCATGATGATCAATTTCAGGATACCACTAAGTAAACAAGTTAATACTTTCCATGTTCCACCGCATGAAGATAAGATCGGATTTTCTTCTTCAAACAGAGAACTAACCTTCGCCTTGACGTTGTCAAAAGAGGGAGGGCTGACAATGGAGAAGCAGATCAGGAAGACGTCTGTCTGGGGGTATGACAGAGGTCGAAGTCTGTCGTAATCCTCCTGACCCGCAGTATCCCAGAGACCCAAGCTTATAGGCTTGCCGTCTACCATGACACTAGCAGAGTAATTGTCGAAGCTAATGTTCTTTGTTAGTTGAGGTCGATCGGTGTTGGAGTATAGGAGGGGGGAGGTCGACTGACACAGTGGGGATGTACTCGCCGGGGAAGGCATTGGTCGTGTACGAGATGAGAAGACATGTCTAGCATTGATGTTAGTTTGATCGTTCCTTCTTTTTATTACACTACAGGTAGGCCGATATGACAGCTCGAGTCATTTATTCGTAGCTGATCAAATAATTTAACTTTGGGTTACGAACCTTGCCAACAGCACCGTCACCGGTAACGACACACTATAGAGAGAACTTAGGTTAGCTTGAGGGTTCATTGAAAGGGCAGTCATCGGGATTTCCAGTAGAACCATAGAATCGACGAAGTTACTTAATATCGTCGCAATAAGACATCGACGTAGGTGAATAGAACATACCTTGAGAGACTGAACACCTGGAGCAGCCATGGTCGGTGATGACCTGTTGACCGAAAGCGGGTATCAAAGAAGATGGTTTTCTGATAGTCACAGACCAAGGAAGTGATGAAGAGGGACTTGAATTATGGAAATGTAGTAGATAACGATGGAATACACCGAGAGGATAGTAAAATTGATGTGCGACAATGATACGGTAGAAGTTAGAAGTTGAACGTCGAGTTTGTATCGGTCGGCAATCGATAGTGTGTTGATGATCAAATCGGAAAGAAGTGGCGGCGGAGGTTTGTAGGTTAGGTAACTACAGGTAGGTATGTGGTAGGCAGGCACACACAATACCCAGTGGAGTTAAGTATGGTATGTATGTAGACTAGTAACTGTAAGTACCTAAGTAAACTACCTACCTCCTAGTACTTCGTAGGTAGGTAGGATGTAGAAGCCGGATGGAGCTTTCAAAGAACAACAAAAAACAGTTCAAAGTTGCTTTTAGTTAGGGTAGGATAAGTACCTAATTCTGCAACTGGAGTGAGTTTGAGGTTACGACAGGATAGGAATGAAGAATGTTTTGACACAACCGAAGTAGTAGTTGGAACAGTGTAGTGCCGCAAGAGCAAGTTCCCAATACAGTAGAGGTAGATAATTGGTTGAGAGGAGGTGAAGGGTTCTGTGTACCTACCTAGGAGGTAGTATGTATGCACATAGCTAGGTGATAACTAGCGCCTTGTAGGTGTCCATTCAAGGTGGGTATAGCGTTAGCTATGGTATGTAAATGGTGGTGCTGTGGTGGTAATAGTGGCGGCGGCGCTAATGTCGTCCTTGGTTGTTCTCTTTTGCTACATACCTAGGAACCTACTTGACCTTGTTCTGGTTGATATTCCATGGCCCTGGCTGTTTCCTTTCTTTGTACTACGTATCTAACTTGTATAATATTTACCTACGTATAACATATATGTAAAGGGGAGGGAAACTATTGACTCTATTGGAAGGGTTTACTACCGGAGAGGTGTATTAGTAGGTAATAGGAGTGTATGTATGTGTTACATTATTGCACTGTATATGTGATGCTCAGAGATATAACAAAGAATGTACTGTGACCAATACTGGTTGACCTCTTCAGTGCTATGTAGCGTGTTCTAGTTGAAGCTCTGTTTGAGCATCGACACTGGTGATGTCCCACGTAGATAATAAATGACACACACAGAAACCTATTTAAGTAATAGAATGCATTCAATGTTGAGATCCATATGATGTTCAGCTATGTACCTATATTACATGCATGACAGCTGCAACGGCTACTAGAAGATTTAAGTAAAGATAGACGAAGGTAAGCTTCAAACATCTATTTTGTATATATACCTGTGTATTGTATGTGATCTCTTACTGCAAAGCCGATGAGGCACACCGTGGGAAAACACGGAACTTGCCAGAGGATGCATGCTATCATAGAAGCTTTGAGCCATGATAGCTCAATGTTGAATAGAATGGTTAATCAATGCATGTTCATTTATTAGGTAAGCATTTTACAGCAATTAGGATTCAATGACAGGTCGAACATCATCTACTACTTACACACGTATTTTTATAATCACATAGCTCCTTATAACTACGTGTAGTTGGAATTTGATGTTGGACGCAAGGATAGGAAGTATATGTACCTACTTGTATATATGTGAGGTTGGATAAAGGCTGGGCCAAGAGAAGACCGTGCACATTCAACAGAGAACAGCAAAAATGACTAGCCAATAGGGATTTAATAAACAATACTTAGCGGGTGAGCTATTCTTTTAGTGTGCAATAGCTGGTTGGACTGTCGTATCAGGGTGTTAAGGTAACTACTGGAAAATTAAGTGGTCCAAGCGTCAACGTCTGCATAGGTACCTACATGTAGTCGTTGCTGGTTGTCAGCTAGACTAACTAGAGGTAGAGCTCTGGATAGCAAACGTGATTAGAAGCTAGGACAAAGGCCTGGTACTTAGAAAGAAGCCCATTGTTTGGGTAGCAAAACCAATGATTTGGGTAGATTCTATGTGATATTGTAAATTATTACATAGGTAGGTACCTGTAGGTATTACTTCTTTTATCAATACTGCCTACATGTAGAGGAGTTTGTATAGGTAGCCTGTTTTTGTTGATGCCGGTAGTCAGAATATTTCTTATCGTAGACCCACCTCCTCCAAGGGGTTTTTAAGCATTCATGCCCCCCTTCGATCCCCTTGACAGGCAGACAGGAATCGGGATGAATTCACCAGCGCCATCTGATGCAACTCTCGTTACAAGACACCAGGTCCCCTTGGAACGCTAGCAAACCATCATGGAGCTGTTCTTAGAGTAGACAAGGGGCCAATTATCAACCAAACTTTGTTATCAATCTCTAGCTTCTTCTTGAGAAGCTACAATGTAGAAGAAGCGCTTAACAGCAGGAATCATCTTAGATTGATTCGCTACTTGAATGGCTCTTGTGGCCGTCATCTGGAAATCATTGACCACTTAGCAAGCTATCAAAGCTAACTGCGAGTACTTAATTTATCCACCAAATAAATAGCCCGAAATATTCCTTAAGATATGTGCCATCCTAGGAGCTTTGAAAACCAGTAGAAGCTCTCAAACAGAGTAGTAACCTTTCAGCCGACAGGCTCGCGTTACATCTTAACGACCCAATAAGAAGGGCACTCGGAATCGGCACTACAGAATGGATATGTAGCAATCGTATACCTACCTCAAGTTACTGGTATATCAACCCCACCGTATTGATGAGACCATCGGTGTCTTCCGAAGCTCCTCATCCGACTTGGAGGGATTGATCGACAACCGAGCTCCATCCGTGACAGAGCTAACTGATGAGGAGGTATTGTTCCCCTCTCCGGCGTCCTATGTATTATCTCTCCTGAGAAATATGTTTGTAAGAAAATATACATGTGTAAAGTAGGCACATAGTGATTATCAAGAGCCTCAAAGCCTGTCCTAATTATTCTCTACGACAACCACACGTCTCAAGATTCTTACATACCTGGGGGAGACTAAGTGCTCTCAGGGGGAGCTTCCACTTTATTGCTTTGGCCCCTCGTCCCTCTAAAACTGCAAGCTGCCCCACATGAGTATAACTACATACATCCCTCCCTATGCACACCAAGCTTGCCAAGCTAACCGGTAGCTCGATCTTATCGTTATCTCTTCCTTCACCTGGGGCAGTTTGAGGATCAATGATAGGCTTGAAGGGGAACGCCACGTGCTAAACCTCCGTCCCGACTGCCGCTAACTAATGATTTACATACATACATACGTACATACATACAAGCCTACATAATGCACAGTAAGACGCGTCTAAAGCTTTAACCACACCGCGTCAGTTGGGAATCCCACATGCCGAAATCAACGTCGAGCCACTCCGCCACTAGCTACGGACAAACGATCAATTCACTCGGGATTATTAACATGTTTACCCCATGAGAGATCAATTACCACACTAGGCTTGACTACCGGAGTTGACGAGCCACCTACCTAGGTAATCTTGGCTACATAGGTGACTTCCCCACGTAATATTGAATACCAGAGCCTAGATAGTCTACCTACACACAGAGGCATCGTCAGACTCCCAACGGCGAGAGCAACAAACGAAAAATGGCAACAAACAATCACCACCTCGCCCCCCTCCGCACACCCCACGCGCTCACACCATCAGGCAAAGCAACAACCACAACCCCCAATCGCCGCGCCATCAGCGCCGAGCCCCCAACAACCGCCACAGCCTCCGGCCGACGCCTCTCGCTTTCGGCGCGGCGTCGCGGCGTGACCAATGCCTCGACGCCTCACGCCAAAGCGGCCTTCCGCTCCCTAGACCAGCGGCGCGCCGCCATCTTCACCCCGGGCCGACGCCGCCACAGCCTCTTCCGGGACGCGCGTCGCGAGACGCCGCGCGACGTCCTGCGGGATCTGTCCCGGGCCCTGGCCCCGGCCACGACGACGATAGTGTCATCGTCGTCGTCGACGTCTGGCGGTTCTGGCGGGTCTTCGTCTTCGCCTGGTAGTGGTGGGGGGAAGAGGAGACGTAGGAGTAGGAGGAGTCGGAAGAGTGGAGATACCACGTTAGGGACGCTGGATGAGTTGGACGAGGATGATGATGAGTTTCCTATCGAGCGCCCGAGGTTCTCGCTCCCCGGTATGCGGGATTTCGATGACGATGACGACGATGACGATCTGAAGCCGCCTCGGCTTAGTGGGCTCGAGGACGTCGATAACTACACGGCCCAGTCTATTGAGTTGCCGCGGAGGGCGTGGGGCGAGGGACCCCTGAGCGGCCGCTTCGATAGGGGGAGTATGGGGAGTGTGAGGTTCAGCGATTACGCGGGGCCGGAATTGCTGAGCGATGCGGGTGCCGATATCGATTCGGGGTTCTTCCCACCGCCTGCTATGAGTGATGATGAGGATGAGGATTTGGTGCTGGATGAGCAGGCTATGGTCGAGCGGTATGTGTCTAGTTTAATTACGGATGAAGGTTTACATGCGTGTATTTTTGTTCGAGAAAATGCTGACTATGAAGCAGGTTCGACGCCGACGATGCTAGACGTCAGACAGTCGGTGGAGAAAGCGATTTCGGCCCTATCGAGATACCCGATGCCGGAAACGAGACTACCTTCCTCATGGCTCCAGTGGAATCGCCGGTCCGGGATCCTACTACTATGACCGAGGAAGGGGGGTTTGATGAGGAACCGGCGCTGGGGATGGACGACGAGGATGATAACCTAGATGAGACCGCTACCGGGGGACTACTTGGATTGGTAGACGACGTCGACAACAACGAAGGACCAATCGACGAGACCACGATCCTCTCCCGAACAAGAGACCTCACCAGCCGACCGCCTAGGAGGAAGAAGGCCGGCAAGAAGATCTCCAAACACGGCATCGAGTACCCCTCCTTGCCCTCAGGCGTCGTTAAGCGGCTGGCTACCACTTTCGCGAAGACGGCCGGCGTTGGCAAAGCCAAGATCAGCGCGGATACCCTGGACGCTATCATGCAGGCTACGGATTGGTTCTTCGAGCAGTTGGGGGATGATTTATCAGCGTATGCGAAGCATGCCGGCCGCAAGACGATCGATGAGAGCGATATGATCACTCTCATGCGCAGGTATGTTCATATCACAGATTTCCATCCCATACAGATATTTTCATATGCCTACTAGTATGTATGCTATAGTATAAGTACAGGAATTTACATTTTTCTCTATTTGCAGACAGCGGCAGACAAGCGCATCGACGACGCCGTTCGCCCTTGCGCAACGCCATTTACCCAGGGAGCTGTTGCAGGAGCTGCGCATGCCCGTACCGGTACCGACGAAAGCTCCCCGCAAGAAATCTAGGCCTGTCGAGGTAGATGATGAGGAAGATGCTACCTGAACTCGATATCACCAGCATGTATACCTTTTCCAGCAACGAATTGGCCGGATATCCAACACCACCCTGCAAAGATCGGAGGGAACCCTGCTCTTGGGACTAGCTTTTATGGGACATGAAGATATGATAGTAACTCCGCTAGCTACTGCGGAAAAACTTATTTATGTCCAGTCCTTATTATGTCGCACTCGGCGTGCGATGTCCGTGGGAGGCTTCTTGACAACCATGTAGAACATGATAGATGTTGCTACCGCGAGTCCATACCTAGTACATGATTAGGACTGGGGATGGTGAAATAAAAGGGGGAAGGGGGGAGGGGGAAGAAAGGACCTGTGGTGTAGTAGTAGTGTAGCTTACCATGTGAAGATGTACTGGGCATGGTTATTCCTCAAGTTGACCTCGGGAGCTCGACCAATGGGGATGCCCTTAGCTTCGAACTCTATAGCTTGTAGGAGATCCGGCTCTGCAATGATATTAGCATGCGTCGTCAGGAATGAAAACAACCCCAAAACCACACCAGCCAGCCAGCTAGCCAAGTGAATTCAAGCTCGTTCAGATAGGTAGCCAAGTAAGAGGAAATCAACAAAAAAAAGAAAAGAGAAATAACTCACCCATAGTCTGCTCCACCCACACAGCCTGACTCCCCGACAACTCGGCCATCTGCCTGACGTCGGGGAAGTAAAACTCGTTGATATCGGGCCTATTATCCGGGGTGAACATATTTTTCTTCCACGGCTCCCTCAGCAAGCCCTCCACAACAACCTCGTCCGTCGGCAGCGCCTCCTCTCCCCCCTGGGCCCGCGCCCGCGCCCTAACCTGCTGATCGCGCATCTTCTTGCTGATCCATCCACGATTGACCAACACCGTCGTCGTCCCCTGTCCCTGTCCCTGTCCCTGTCCCTCACCACCATCCCTCTCAAGCGGCGTAACAACCATAAACCCCTGCTCCCCATCATGCATGCGGGGCCCGACCAACATCTCCCTATCGTGGCGGAAGCGGCCCCGCGCCACGACGCGCCGGTAGTCGAAGTCGTGGATGGCGTCCGGGTCGACGCGCGGCGGCAGCGGCAGCGGGTCCCGCACCAGGCGGTCCTCGAACCGCGCGATCAGCTCCGTCTTCCACCCCAGCCGCTGCACCTGCCAGCTCCCGAGCGCGAACGCCGTGAGGGGGATGATCGCCAGCACGATCAGGCCCGGCCCGTGCCGCCGCCCGCCCGCCCGCACCAGCTCCGGCGGGTTGTCCACTATGCTCGTGAAGGTCGGGTCGTCGCCTGCTTGGCGGCGGTTGTTGTTGTTGTGGAGGGGTGCTTTGTTGGCGAAGGTTCGGCGGTGGGTGGTGGTTGAGTGTGGTTTTTGTGGTAAGATCGTGCGGGTTGTTCGGATCGTGGATCTTGTGCGGGTGGTTGCATTGCTACTAGAAGGGGAACCAGCAGCGCGGAACTGCGATTCGAGGGCCTGCTCGACGCGGGAGACGAGCGTTCGTCGCGGTATACAGCTTGGGGGCTTCATCGTGACGTGATCGGATTGGCCTGCTTCTCAGTGTCTAGCAAGCTGGTCGAGGGAAGTCGTCATTCGGTATACTATCGTAAATCGGATGTTAAGCTCCATATCAATTTTGATGGAGCTCCTAGTTAATCGACGTAGAGGTTGTTAGCGGGGCGGAAAGCTGTGACAGGGGACAGGGTTTTAATTACGTCGAACACTACGTAATATCGTTGTACCCAATAATATTCATTTGTGAAGATGTACTTACAACTGGTTCTGACCATCGTCACATGGCTGCGCTGCGTGGCCATATGGAACACCTACACTTACATAGGTCGTTCACTCTAACTACATAGTCCTTCCTCAACTCTTCAGACTTATATAAGAACCAAATTCAAATCCAGAAGCCATTTTTTCATTGCGGTCACTCGAGGGTATTGTCCTGATCTTATAGTTAGGTCTGTTCCTAGAATTCATACATAGGATTGTATTAATTTGTGCGCAACGTCACTCTTCCCCCATGTTCAAAGGTCCAAAGCGTTAACCCGTTCGCAGGTTTTCTTTCCCGGGTAGAATATATACAATTAATCACTGCCCATCATGTTCTTTCAGGGCAGCTTGCAGGAGGGCATCAGTACCGCGCTCCAGGAGGCAAAACTGGTCGTCTGTTTCGTGACTGGTGCGTACTTCGACCCTGATTATGCTACGACATATAGTAGTAGTTTGTCCAGCCCACTGACAATTTTGGCCAACTAGATGGCGAAACCGAAAGTCAAACATGGGAGAATGAGTTCCTCGTCGAAGACTCTGTACGAGAACCCTTGTCCTATTTTTCCTACTGTTTCACGTCGCTAACGTGGGAAATTAGTTGAAATCGCTCCTCGAGACCAAAGCCGTAGCCTTGCGGCTACAAGCGGGATCACAAGAGGCCGGCTTCCTCGAGGCTCTATTCCCCGTGCCTAGGAAGCCGACCATGGTTATGATACAGTATGTCGAACCAACCACGCAGGGCGTCGTTGTTCTGCATTCCTTCCTAAGATTACTTATGTGTTCAAGATCCATGCTTACACTTCACGCAGGAACGGCCAATTAAGGGAGTACATTGCAGCCGGGACATCCAAGGAGGAGTTCCTGCGCAGAGCACAGGCAGCTCTGAGTCCACCCCCTAGTCAAGCCCAACAGCAGCAACAGCAGCAGCAAGCCGCAAATGTCGCTGCCCCAAGTTCAACAGGTCGAACCCTGGAACAAAGCCAGTCAGCACCAGCACCGGCACCGGCAGCAACCGCAGAAGAAACCATCAACGACGTATCATCACCACCACCAAACCCAGCCCAAGACGCGCGAGCACGCCAAGTCCAAGCAGCTCTAGCCGAGCGAGCCAAGCGGCTCGAAGCGGACAAGAAGGCGAAGGAAGCAGCGACCAAAGCGGAGGCGGAAGCGCGAGCCAAAGCGCGTAGAGAAGCCAACCCTAACCCTGACCCTTCCGACGCATCATCATCGTCCTCTTCGTCACACCTCAACAACAACAACAACAACAACAACAACAACAACAACCCCGCCGAGCGCAAGTACGCCGAGGAAGTCCGCCACCGGAAGCAGCAGGCCACGGAGGAGCGACGGCGCATCCTCAAGCGCATCGAGGACGACCGGCGGGAGCGCAAGGAGCGGGAGGCGCAGGAGCGGCAGGCGAGGTTGCTCGCGCAGGCTGAGTCTCTGAATAACAACAATAGTTCGAATCATTCCACTAGTCGCCGTACTATTGAAGATTTCGATACAAACGAGTCGATACCGCTCTCTTCGCTCAACAACCCCAGCAGCAGCAACAGCAGCTCACACCAACATGAGCATTGCAATCTCCAGATCCGCCTCTTCTCCGGCTCGACGATGCGCGCGCGCTTCCCTGCCTCCTCCGCTACGTTGAAGGACGACGTGCGACCTTGGATCGATGGCGCGCGCCGCGATAACCCTGATGACGAGAACAGCGATGCGCCGTACACGTTCCGCGTCGGTGAGTAATTTTCTTCCTTGCCTAGATAGCTTCATTCCCTGCTTAGAGTTACATAACGGGACATGCATGCATTTTATGTTCGGGAGCAAAGGACCAATCCCCCTTGCCGCCTTGGTAGAATGTCGACCACGAAGGATGATGATTGCTGACTCCAATACACTGTTTGTAGTGCTTACGCCCCTGCCGAACCGCGCCATCAGCGCCGCCGAGGAGTCCGATTCCCTGGGGAGTCTGGGGCTCGCGCCCTCAGCTACGCTGGTCCTCGTGCCTGTTCCTCAGTTCGCGGACGCCTACGCGCATGTAGGTGGGAATCCGGCCTGGAGGGCCCTTATGAGTGCTGTGGGGCTGTTGGCTGGGTTCTGGAGTGTGGTTGTTGGATTTTTGGTTGGTGGTGGTGGCGGCGGAAGGGGAGGGGGGAGGCGGGGAAGACAGGCTGGAGGTGGAGATGGTCATGGTGAGAACATTGAGATGGATGATTTGCCCCCTTCTGCTGCGGGAAGAGGAAGTGGGAGTGGGTCGAGAATCAGGGGGTTTGAGAATGAGGAGGATCGGAAGAGGAGGGATGCTCAGTTGTATAATGGGAATTCGGTGAGTTAGTTGATGTTCTATCCCCCCCCCTCCCCCTCGTCCTGCTGTTACGAGGCTTTTTACTGATCATTGAGATAACAGCTGAACTTTGAACCCCGTAGGGACGATGATGATGAAGACGAAGACGGTCATTGATAGCTAGCTGCATAACTAACCTTCTTAGCTTTCATTGCTCACTTCCCCGGCATGTATGATACGAGTATAGTTATACGTTCATTTATAGCGAACTGGAACTGGGTCCTGGACGGACGGAGTATTGTAATGCAGACCGGATCATTCATCATAATAGTGTCATATTGTGCAATTAAGAGGATTTGTTAACAACCAGGTAGTTGAGATTCCTATCCTCTGAAATGCAGTACCGTTGCTATTATTCAGCTCTGCGGGTTTATGTTTCCTTCTTCCCCTGGACCAATGGCAGACATGATCGTCAGCCCAGATTGCTAACCCCCTTTCCTTTCCCATTTCTTTCACCTTCTCTCCGTACATTCTCAGATCCCTTCATCTATCCATCCACCAACAAACCGACCAAGCAAATTACGCACATGCTTAGTTAGTACTGGCTAGCAGCGGACTGGCAAGCCTTAAGCTGCTCCAGATACCAGTTGCAGATCTGCATGTTTCCCTGGTTATCATCCATGCACTTGGTGAAGTTCTGCGTGGCGCCCGCGCAGTTGTTACCCCACTGCTGCTGCTGCTGCTGTTGCTGCTGCGCCGCCGCCTGGTCTTGCTGCTGGGGAGCCGGCTCACTGCTGCCGCCACCACCGAACATACCGCCGATGGCGTGGCCGATCGAGGATCCGACTGCTACACCGCTGTTGTTTCCTGTTGTTAGTAACTGGGCATTTACATTTGTTATAACTATTTGGAATGGCGAGAGAGAGGAAGAGAGGAAGAGAGGAAGAGAGAAAGGAGAAGTGGATGTGGAAGGGGAAGAGGGAGAAGGGAGCTTACGCAGCCGTGCTGGCCATCTGGCCGAAGAGTCCAGGTCCCTGCGAGGCCGGGGGCGCCTGGGCATTCGCTGCCGGAGGTGCGTGTTGTGCGCCCTGCGCGGGGGCGTACGTCGTCGCTGGTCGCTTCGGCTGGGCCTGGGGAGGAGCGGCGCGGGATGGGACGGTGGGACGGGCGGGAGCACGGCCGGCGGATCGGTTACGAGCCATCTTGTATGTGTGTGTGTGTGAGAGAGAGAGAGAGAGAGAAGTGGATTGTGTTGTGGCGGTTATAGGAATGTGTTGAGATGTGGTGATATCGACGAGTGGTGAAGACGACTTTGTATATTGTAAGGATTGGAATTTGGAGGCAAATAATTGGAAGAAGATGGATGCAGAAGCTCGGCTTTAAGCAAAAGAATACCCTAGAACGGAACGAAGGGCCCCACCGCCCAGAATCCCGGGATGGAAGGCCCTAACTAACTAAAGCTACCTAGGTAGGTACTTTTAGGGCCTAGTCTACCGACTCTACATAGAGAAGTGGCCAATCTGAAGCTTTGGAATCGTCACACTTAGAAAATCGGCGATACAGGGGCTGGTGATTCCGATATATTTGATAATTGCATTGAACTTACTTCATGAAGAGCTTTGATTATGCATCTATCAAGCTCCGAATTAGAGTAGTTGGTGGTTCGACCGTCATCAGACTATAATCAATTTAGACAACTTCAATATCACGCGCAGAAAGAAGGCTGCTTTTAATATAGACGGTCCTCAATGAGGCTATGATATATTCCAGAAGATTAAGAAGATGAAATCTCAAACTACCTGTCTGCGCTATCTCCGCAACAGCAGCAGCAGCAGCAGCAGCAGCAGCAGCAGCAGCAGACACATATCCCGCAACACATACCACACCTTACCCGCCGCCACTACAGCTCTCTTATCGTCATCCCGTTCACACCCTATTCATTCTTATTCACACCCAGATGCACAGACACCACCACTTTCACCAAGAAGACATGACGCAAGAACAAACCCACGCCCACCCACCACCACCAGCCGGCCCTTCTCCGTGCTAAACCGCCCACCCCCCAATTACCCCGGTCACGTACCCCTCACCGGGATCGAGCGGGCCTTCCTCGCGGCCGGGTCCGGGATCATATCATTCCTCGACCCGCGGCGGGGGGACCTGATCGCGGTGGTGGGGGAAACGACGGCGACGCCGTACTTCCTAACGCGGCTGCGGCGGGCGATGCTCTCGTCGCCGACGGGGCGACAGATCCTGCGGGACCGGCCGCGGATCACGTCGACGTCGCTGGACCTGCCGTACCTGCGGTCGCTGGGGCCGTCGACGGTGGGCGCGACGTACGCGGCGTGGCTGGACCGGGAGGGCGTGACGCCGGACACGCGGGCGGCCGTGCGGTACGTCGACGACGGGGAGTGCGCGTACGTCATGCAGCGGTACCGGGAGTCGCACGACTTCCTGCACGCGCTGACGGGCCTCCCGACCGTGCGCGAGGGCGAGGTCGCCCTCAAGGCCTTCGAGTTCGCCAACACCCTGCTGCCCATGACGGGCCTCGCCGCCCTGGCCGTGGTCACGCTGAAGCCCGCCGAGAGGGCCCGGTTCTGGGATGTGTATGGGCCCTGGGCCGTGCGGAATGGGCTGCGCGCGGATGAGGTCATCAATGTCTACTGGGAGAGGGAGATGGAGACCGATGTGGAGGAGCTGAGGAGGAGGCTGGGTGTTGAGGCGCCTCCGGATTTGAGGAGCATTCGGAGGAGGGAGAGAGAGGAGAGGAAGAGGAGGAAGGTGGGTGCCGGTGCTGCTGGTGCTGTTGGTGCACCTGTTAAGGAGGTTGAGAAGATAGATGGTGCTACTGAAAAGGAGGGGCTAACGCTGTAGAGAGAGATGGATTACGTGTGCCTTGAAGTCATGTGTCCATCCATAGCTGTATATTAATGTGCCGCAAAGACATTATCATGTCTTGTGAAGAGCATAGCATCGCATATCATCGCTTAGAAATACCCCTTGAATAACGCCATGCCATGCCGTGTCCATCATTCGTGTAGTGCCATTCCCTCTTGCATCTTCAATTTTTCCTGTCCTTTCCCTTTCCCCTTTCCCAGTTTCCCATGCATATGGAACCACGGCAACCTATTGTCCTCACTCGCCCACACGCATACACATACACCCTCTCCCTCTCCCTCTTCATCCCCCCCCCCCCCCCCTATCACCTCCCACTCCCGACCCCTGAGATAAAGAGCAATCACAAATCGAACAAATCATCATCATCGTCATCATCCCAGCCCTTGCGACGATCCACGACGATCTTGTCCTCGTGCTGGCTGCTCTCGGCCACCGCGTTGAGCAGCTCCTTCAGCTGGTCCTCGGTGACCTTCTGGCGCAGCTGGCCCGTCCGCGCCAGCATGATGAGCCGGTTCTCGACGTCGGTCGCGCGCTGCTCCTTGACCAGCCGGATGCGCCCCAGCCGGTCCGCCGCCTCGGGCTGCAGGATCTGGTTCAGGATCGACTTGCGAGCTTCGGCTGTTTTTGTTTTATCGCATTAATTAGGTGTTAGTGTTCAAGTAATTCATATTTGCTCGATTGTGGTATCGCTCGGTTGTTACTCTCTCTCTCTCTCTCTTTCTCGTGGAAGGAAGAGAAAGCATAGGTTTGGAAATCATTACCTTCTTGTCTATGATATTGCGTAGGTACTCGTTAGCCATCTCTTTCTTCTTTCGCTAACTAGACGGGTATATATGTAAATGCGCAAACTCACTGCTTCTGTTGTTCAACCTGTTGCTGTCCACCGCCTCCTGGTTGGCTGCTGCCTGCACCGCTGCCACTACCGCCCCCGCCTTGCGCTTTCAGTTGCTCGAGACGAGCCTTTCGGATCTATATTCGTCGTTGGTGTTGGTGGTAAGCGGGGTGTCATCGCATGGTCTAAGGTTGTGTCATCCCTCTGCAAGCAAGTACTTACCTGCTCTAATTCTGCGTCCTCCATGATGTTGATTTATTGTCTGATCTCTTCGGAATTTCGGGAATGAACGCGACTGTCTCTCCGTTTCGTAATCGATCAAGTAGGTCTATTACTATGTTGGGCGCCTGGAGGGACCTTATAGTTATAAGTATGGTGGGGTAAACTTGAGTGATACAAGGCCAAGGTGGGATGACGGATTAGAGCTAAGCTTACCTAATTCAATATTATGCATGTATCGTGAAGTGTACCTAGTTATACGAAGAGTCAAATGTCGATCTTTAATCCCCTGAAACCTTTTTTTAATATCATACAGACTAAGACCTATGAAGATATCACTCTAAATATCACCGGACTCTCCAGGAAGCTTTCCCAATACCGTACAAATGTTTATTTACTACCCAGTAGCAGTCGTAAAAGGTTTCCCGGTTTGTTCATATTCTCTAGTTATGTATGTACTCTAGTAGGTAACTTCAACCACTACCGGTTCTATGCATACCCCCCAGACCTTGCATTTTACATGTGAACCAAACTCCCTATTTCCTCCGTGTTACAAATCCTAAACCAATCTTATAGGTAGTAGATAAATTACGTCGTCAAATTTCGAAATACGGCTTAGAATCGTGGAAACCAGCTTTGTAATTAACTATGTATGCTATTCAGAGCCATACAAGGCCCGAAAGAAACTGAATATATGTATCTTCGTGACATCACCGCTTGATGTAACTAATCCAAACTACGACGTATCAAGGGCTCTTTATTAACTTAAGCCAGGACACGATGACTTCATTTTCTCAAAGCAAAGAATATCATTAGCTAGCTACAAACTCTCAACATAGCTGGTTACACAGGATGGTCCCCTTGCTTAACGTCTGATCATCTCTACCTCAGAGACTATACGTATGCAATACCAGCCAACCAGCCTACCAGCCTACCTACTACCTCTAGTTATGCTCATTCCTTTCCATGAGCTCTCGGTATCAGCAGGCAAAATGTATGATGAAAACTCCACTCAACATCCATCCCCTTGATGTTGTTGTTGAGCAGACTAGTAAACTCATCCCCTTTTCCCCGTAGCAAAACAGCAAAATCAACAGCCTAACCAGCCAGTTCCCACACCGAAAGGGATGAAAGAGGACATCCGATAGTTCGTGAGCATCCAGCTAAACACCGTAGGAATACTCATCCGGACCCTCCTGAGTGAAGCCGAACTCCCGGATCTGCTCGTCGCTCAAGCCCAGTGCACCGATATCACGGCTCCCCGTGAGTTCGTGTTTAGTGTACTTCTCCGTCTCCTTCCCCTCACCACCGGCCTCATCTTCATGCTCAGACTCGACGCCCAACCACTGTGCGACCGTCAAGTCGCCAATCAGTACGTTCATCTTATTCTCCCCGTCCAACTTGTCGTAGCCAGAAATAAGAGCAACGACCCCCTCAAACCCTACTTCTTTCTCAAGCCAGGCCTGTCTCAGTGCCTCTGCCAGTTCTGGCGCATGCGATCGCATCGCTCGGATCAGGTGGGACGTAGCGAAGGGCCGAGTCAGCGTCATGCCCCATTGAGTGCGGCAGCGGTGGCGGAGAGTCTCGCAGGCGCTTAGGAAGGACTTAGCGGTTGGGTAAGAGGCACGGTTGATAGTGAGGAATGTATGCACTGTGAGTTTGGTTAGTTGGTTCAATTGGCTTGGTAAGGAATGAAAGTATTCATTTAAGTGGCCTAAGAGAAGGGTGTGCTGATGGGAGATGGGGAGGGAAGGGAGAGTAGGCAGCTAGGAGAAAACGAAGGAAAGGTGGGAGAACAAAAGATCACTTACTCGCATCCCAGGGCTCCATGGTTGATTTCAGGTCCGAGAGCTTTTCGGTATCAATATCCATGTTCACGTCGAAATTAGAAGATGACGAGGGATCAGGGACGTTAGGAGATGACGAGGCTTCGGCGACTGTAGCAGACGAAGCAGCATTGATAGCGCCGTCAAAAGGCGAAGAATCGGCAACGATAGCAGACGAAGGATCAGCCACATCAGTAGATGGAGCACCACCAACATCAGAATACAAAGCATCAAGAATATGACTAGGTACCCGGCTTTGCCATGGGGGCCCGTCCCTGTAATCTCCGCGCTCGATGGCCCTAAGAAGGGACTCGTTCATCTGCGGTGGGACAGTCTTCTCGCTCGGCTGGTTCGGCTTAGTTTCGTTCGCCTTCTCCCAGTCCTTGCCGCCGTCCACCTCCATGACCCCAGCTTTCTTGATATGGAGGATCCTCGGGTCACAGTGGTCATCATCGCGATGACGTTCGAGTTCGACGTTGTCCATGTCTCCTTCAGCACCAAACCCCTTCCCCTTACTATTGAGGTTAACGGAGTCCATGCCTGCTGCACCCATTGCACGCGCCACCATGACCTGTCTACGTGCTGCGAGAGAAATGCGGTGATGACGACGACGAATTTGCTCCTTCTTATGCGGCGTGTATTTCCAGGAATCCCTGAGATTCGGGATTCGGAGAAGTCTGTGGGATGTAGGAATCTGTGGGATAACTGGAGGGGCCGGAGCAAACTGAGCCGACTTATATTTGTGTTCGTCCGTTGCCTTGCGCGGTTGATACGGATAAGAATCAGTCGATGCGCTTGGCATGACTTGTGAACGCCCGCTGTATGTTCTCGATGATGATGATGATGTCCAAATCGGGGACATAGCATGTACTTTATTGTAGGGGTAGTTGTGCATGGTTTGTGCAGGCATGTTGGACTCGGGCGAAGACATAGAATATGCGGTCTTACTGCGGTGGTTGTTGTCCGCCATGGTTTGTCCCACCACGTTGTTTGACCAGCCCGTGCCAGCGTTGTTATTGTTGGTGTTCGACCGCATTGCACTGAGATGTGGCATCTCTAAGGGGCGATGGCCATAGTCGTTTTCGATAACAGGACGATAAAACATATCACTCCGGTCAAAGTGAGGGGCCGCTGTTTGGTTACTAGATAGACCAGCACCGATAGTTGCTGCTGGCGTCTTCTGGCCAAATAAACCACTATCACTACCACTATCCGATCCAGAACTGCTGGTGTTGGCATTGGCATTGTCATTGGCATTGATGTTGGTGTTTCTTTGGTTAGAGGGTGTGGAGGGTTTCATCGTGTTAATCCAGGGTGAAGTAGATGGCGTTTTCATAGTAAACCCATGAAGGGGATAATCGAAGGTACTGGGAGGAGGGTTAAACCCTTGGTACAAAGGTCTTGCAACGTTGTCAGGTGCAGAGTTGCTAGATGCTAGTCGTGGCATAGACAGCGGGTGTTGCAGTGACCGTAGCAGTCCCATCCGATTCATTTGTATCCGTTGCGCCAGGATCCGTTGGCCTTGCGTCTGTTGCAATTTCTGTTGATGCATCCGTGGCATCTGTGGTACTTGGAATGGCCGATGCGGTTCAAATGTCTGACCCTGTTGGCGTGGCGACTCATTCGCCATCTCACTAGGGGTAAGGTTGTTATCGTAAGGGATATCCCTCCCGAACTCCCAAGGTCGAGGATCGTCAACAAAACTTCCATAGAGAAGACGCCGTCTGGGAACCAGTGGATACGCCGTATCAAACCTGCCGTGATGATCAATCGTGTTCAACCGGTTCAGATACTCGATCTGGATCCGATCCTTCATGCGTGCGAAGCCGAGCGCTCTCTCGTGCTCGGGCACCGATTCGAAGAATGCCCGCCGTTGGGCCGCCGTCATCATCCTGTATACGGTCTTGCTGTCATTCCGCGGTGGTATGTTGGGCAGCAGGGGTAGGGAGATCCCGAAGGACCAGGCGACGTGCTTAGGGGGTGTCATGGCTGGGCCCATGCCACCGTGCAAGTAGATTCTGTCAGGGTCGATCTCACATGCGAACGGGTCTTGTTCTTTGCTGAGGGGGAAGGGCCAGGGATCATTGACATCAAATTGGTTCTTGGCATTGCTGCTGTCGTCGCTGCTGCCGGCGATGGTGCCATTATTCAAGTTGTCATTACCATGGCTGCTCTGACTCTGCTGCTGCTTCTCAGGGGCTGGAGCGTCGGGTTTACTAGATCCTACGCCGCGTAATTGTGGTAGGAACGCCATCTGGAAACCAGAGATGATAGGTGCAGGGGTGACCCGAGGCAGATTGTCTTGTATGTGAGGTGGCAATTCTTGTCGGTCCTTCGCGTTTTTGTTGTCGTCGTTTAGTGAATGACTGGGTGATTTCTGATGGCTGTCTCCTGACTTCTCGTCCATCCTAGAAGGGATCACGTTGGCCTTTGGTTGCAGCAACTGTATTGTCCGATGTTCAGGAGTCTTGTAGTGTATGCATGTGAAGGTAAAATGAGAAGTGGGAATTAGGATGGATAAGTATTGAGATGGGATTCAATGCCTTGAAGGATAACTACCTAAGTAGTCGACAATACCTAGGTAGGTAGATAAGTGGTGGACAATGGATTGCCCAAAGGATAGAGACGGTCAAGTACCTTAGGTAGGTAAATAGAGGTAGGCTGGTAGGTACTTAAGTAGGTGAAGGAAATATTGTTTGCTGCAGGATAACCGGTTGATTGCCTAAGATAAGGCAAGAAGAGTGAGTGAATGCAAGAACTCGCTAATTCTTGATGTCCTCAGGCGTCAGGTATGTCATACAGGTGTAACTGCCTTGACTGTCACAAGACTCAATTTAAGGTAACCTAAAGTAAGTAGGCAGATTTGTAGGTAGGTAGACAGATGGCAATTGAATACGATCCTCAAATCGACATATGGATAGGTTGAGTTAAACCGAAGTTGAGAGTTGATTCATGTAAAGGATGTTTGTCTGTCTGGGTGAATGAAAGAGTAGGTTAAGTAGGTAGGTAGGTAGGTAGGTGTCAAAGGGACGAGCTGAAGTATCAAAGTATGCAACGTCTTGTAGGCCACCTTAATTTTTACAATAGGAAGATGGATGCCTGAGAGTAGTTCCTATTATGGCCCCAAGAGATTTTACAATAGGAAGAAAACGTGTGCCTGGGAATGGTTCCTATTATGGCCACCTTGGTTATTACAATAGGAAGAAAACGTGTGCCTGAGAGCGGTTCCTATTATGGCTCCAAGGCATCACTACTTGTACCTTAAAGCACTGCTCTGGTATCGATAGAGCTTAGTCCGAAGATTCCAATCTTTGCTTAATCTAATATACAGTTAATTATTCGCTTTGCAGTTTGGGGGCCTTGGACATTTCCGTCCCATGATGGATGTTACACTGGCATATTCTATGCAGACAGACACCTACCTACCTGCCTTGCACAAGGAAGTTTAAAGGAAGTGATTGTATGTACTAAATAGTTGTCTTTCCGCTTGCATGGCGGTGTGACGAATAGTTAGATCGAGTAAAAGAACTAATAAAAACTTAAGCCCGTTGATATTATACCCAAGCTGCCTTCTTCACAGTAGATACATTGTAGGAGTTTGCAACTATTATGTTGAAACCGATGTATATATGCATCTGCTCTGGAATCAAGGCTCTCCTTATCTACCTAGCCAAATATACAGCATCATGTAAGAGGCCATTCGATCATAGCCTCGTAGCAATATCACTACTAACGCAAGCATATATTCCATTATTCACTGGCTCTTCGTGATCTGCTCAAGCTGTGTAGCTGTTGATATGTCTTTCTTTGATCTCATAGATCTTCACTGCTGTATCTTGGGCCTGGGCTACAATTATTTACTACCTACCCCCCCCAAAACGAGACTGAGCACTGCTGAAATTCCTTGAGTGTGTTGATTGTTCCATCTATTCTATGGTATGCTTCATTGCCATATCGACATAAGAACATTATTTCTATCTCTTAACGGTTATGTATTTACAAGGTTCATGCTATGCATGCATGCGTGAATAGGGGCTCCTCCTAACTAGGTATGTTATGCTGAATGTTGTGTGCATGATACGCCGTGATATCTATGATGACCGATCACGTTGCATCCCTTCCTGTATAATACATCCATCTATATAACCATCCATTCATCCAATGGATTGATTGATTCGAGTTCGCGTAAAGACCATCGTCCTTTATTCTCCCGCCCATCCATCATCTATCCTATCTCATCCCACCCCATCAAAGATCTAAATCAAAGATCCAAATCAAAGTCCCAATCCTCGCCCCCACCATCCCCACCATCCCCCCCATAATCATTCCCCTCGAACTCCCTACCCCCAAGGCGATCCCCATCGCTCATATACGGCCGATAGCCGAACGGGATATCGCTCCTGAGCTCCCGGAGCCTAGCCTGGTGTCTCGCCTTGACCATCGAGATGGCCATGCTGTTGATCTTGTGGTCGAGGCCCAGCTCCTGCGCCCGCTTGACGAAGTACCCGTTGACGAAGTTGACGGGCGTGACGTCGCCCCGCCGGATCGCCGAGATCCACTCGCTGTACGTGGTGCGGCGGCGGCGGAGCCTCCGCCCCAGGGAGGCGCGGAACTGGTCGCGGCGGTGGAGGAACGGCGCCAGCCACTTCTCCTCGTGCCCTTGTCCTTGCCCTGGTCGCGCGTCCTGGCTTTGGTTCTGGGCCTGGAACTCCGGCAGCGACGCCGCGATGTGCAGCGTCTCGTCCAGGAGGCCGTTCCAGAGCTTCCGCGCGTGCGAGTCCTCCAGGATCTGGTCGTACCGGCACCCCAGGATGACCGAGGTCGTGTCGGCGGCCGCGGACCAGATCATGCCGGGGAGCTTGCGGTGGAGGAATTTCGTCCAGGAGAGCCCGACGGGGTGGAGGGCTTCGCTCGTGGAGAGGAGGCCCATGATGTGCTTGCGCTGGGCTAGTTCTAGGCTCCTATGGCCAGTAGTGTCTTCTCTCTCGTCTATTCCCTCTTCTGCTGCTCGAGGTGATGTGGAGAGTAGTAATACCCCGTTGGAACTCTTATTCCGCAATGCCATGGCCTTGCCCATGTGTCTCGATAGCTTGTGGGTCAGATGCCCAAGCACGTACGTAGGTCTGAAAGCCGGGTCGTCGAATACATCCTCGTTGAGCTTCTCAGCGACCCCTAGCCCCTCGTGGATCAGGCAGATGACAGTGCGGTTGTCGATGCAGTGGCGGAGAGCCCGCAAGGTAGGGTAGAGAGCCACCGAGCTCGTGTTGACTATGATGTTGTCGAGGACCTCGCCCTGCCAACGGGAGATGGTGGGCACACCCATTCGGGGCCCTATGTACTCGGGGCAGAGGATCGGATGGGAAGATATGAGGTTGCCGCGGGCGTCGTGCAGTTCAATGGCCTTGCCTTCTAGGAACCATTTCGTCGAGGCGGATGGGTAGTGGTGCGTCAACATCCTGACTGGCGGTATTTGAGGTATATGTGCGAGCGAGTGGGCGATGAACCTGGCTTTTGTAGTGAAGCCTATGATATGTATCTGTCTCGACAGCTGGAGAGGCGGCGGTGGTGGATCCTCGATGGTTTCATAATTATATGGCCCCGAGGAGGTTTCAGTAGTGGCTTCTGCCATACCAGCAGCAGCACTTGAAGCTTTTTGTTCTTGGCCGTTCTCCGGTGGCGGAGGTTGTTTGCCATCGGGTGGCGGTGGACTATAAAATGGATGGGTAGGTGGTGCTGCTCTCGAAGGTCGCTGAGACTTCAAGGTGGGAGGATGGTATAGAGGGGGGTAGAGAGGGAAACCGTCCGGGCGTGGAGGAAGACTCTGGGTGGTGGTGGTGGTGGCGACGGCGGAAATGTGCTTGGTGGCCCCCCGGCCCGCAAAGAGGTTATCGCGGAGGCATGTCGTGAATGTGTTCGGTATTCGCGCTGGAGCAGCCCGCGAAAGAGGCTGGCGGAGGAAGTATGAAGACAGGTTGAATGGCTTTGTCTTTGTTTCGTCGTGATTAGATATGCGATATCATGTCGTTTGGGGCGGGTTGACGTCGACGTCGGGGGGTCAGGATAACCAAACCGAACCTGGAACCATTTGGGGGAGGGAATCGAAGTTCGAAATAAAAAAAGAATTTAAAATGCAAAATGAAGTAACTATACAGTTATGCAGTTACTATTATACGATCCACTCCAGTGGCAATGGTAATAATAAAATAATAATACAAATCAACTGGGCTCTAACCACATAAATACCTAAATATATGAGCCACGGGGTAGATGAATCGTCAAGTTGGGTCCTTATAAACCATGAAAAGGGACGGGACGGGACAGGACCCTCACCTAGGGAGGTCTGTCTTTCATGACGGCTTCGACAATTTTTTTTTCTCGACTCAAAATGCGCCGGCTCCGATTTTAATGGGTCCCGGACCAAGGCTAGTTAATTGCATCGATAAAAGCATCAACTTCTTTTCCGTCATATTCTCGTAGTTGCATATCAGTTAATTCTGCCCTTAACTACCGCTATAATTTCCATTCCTCTAGTTAAGTGAAGTCAAGCCAAAGATGCGCTTCCGTTCAACACCCATTGAATCTCTCACTGTCGTCATTTCAGATACCATACCCTCTAGACTCACCCTACCGTTTACGAAACTTCAAATCAATACCCTGCGACCACTGGAAACCCCCAAAAATGGATGTAACCGATATACTCCCTCAGATCGACCGCCTAGATCGTGAGCTCGACACCCTCGATGACGCCCTCAAGCCCCTCCTCGGCAGCGTCTCCGACGTAGCCTCCAAACTACCCCTACTGGACAAAGCCAAGCTCTACGTCCTAGTGACTTACGCCATCGAGTCCATGCTGTTCTGTAAGTGATACACACACATGACATGCATGTCTGACCCAAACCAAGGACATCCGGAATGATTGTAACTTAACTAAGTAACTAAGTAAATAACTAACACATCTCATCTCATCTCCCAGCTTCACTACGCCTCAACGCCGTAGACGCGAAGAACCACCCGGTCTTCAAGGAGCTCACGCGGGTGCGTCAGTACTTCGAGAAGATCAAGAACATCGAGAGCCCTCCCGAAGCAGCGGCGCCCCGGAAGCCCGAGCAGACCCTGAACAAGGAGGCCGCCATCCGCTTCCTCCGCTCCGACCTGGCCGACAACAAGGAGGTCAACACCAAGCTGACCGAGATGATCGCCAAGGAGCGCGCCAAGGCTGCCCTGAAGGCTGCTCAGCAGCAGAAGCAGAAGCAGCAGAAGAAAGGCAGTGGCAGTGGCAGCAGTAAGCGCAAGGCTGGTGGTGGTGGTGAGGAGAAGGAGGAGTCGGAGAAGGAATCGGAGGATGTCATCCGTTTGGACTCTCAGGCCACCACCACCGAACCCCCTGCCAAGAAGAGCAGGAAGAGAGAGCGCAAGGAGAAGAAGGCTAAGAAGGATTCCAAGTGATTCCTGTTTCTGTCTTATCTTGTCTTCTCACGACTTAGACTATTTATTTGCGATTCGACTTACAGACAGCCCGCCTTTGCAGCCTCGGCTGGCTAGCTTGAGCTCCGTATCCAGGTCTCATGTCATCGAACCTGGACCATTTCCGGAGCTGAGCTTTTGAAGGGCAGTTGAGGTCGCTTTGGTTGGTTTCCGAGGGTTTAGAAGCCATGGCCGCGATAGGTTGGAACCAACTTCATTCCGAACCTCTACATTCTGAACCTTTGGTACGATCGGATCTGGTCTGCGAGGCATCCGTGGTCACCCTAGGAGGTTCTCCCCTCCAGCCGGCAGAGCACCCCTGCCATTCTACCCGCATTGAAGGTATGCATACTTACATAGGTGGTTGAACAAGGGTATGTTTGCTACCTACCCATCTTGCTCATGCGCGAGATATGGTCATGGGAATCTCCCATACTAACGCCTTACATTGAAGACTTATTGGGAGACTCGAGTGGCTCTTGTTTCCCTTCCCGAGCTATCTAAGCCAACCAACCAACCTTCTAGCCGCTCGCACGACACAAGGAAATGGCGCATCGCCGTTTCTGTGCAAGGGGGGCTATTTTGCAGGGGGTTCCGTCGAGACCTCCACACCGACGGGGAAGGCGGGCTTGTCTCCTTAAGAACTGGCCCGATCGACTGACTACCTCTTAGGTAGCATAGAACTCTAGTTAGTTCTTCAATACAGTGAATCCCTCGTGGTTCCCCATTTCTAATCTACCTAAACACTGACTACACTTTCTGAATTGCTGTGACTAAGTACCTACCAAAACTAAAGCCGAATCCTAGCTTACGTGTTCCTGTTCTTGAAACTATGTTGCTTCCATACTCAGTGATTGTCGCTTCCCTCGCCGCCCATTACCGATAGCATCCCCATTCAGTGCAGGTAAGTTATCGATAACTTTGACTAAGCAAGCCTCTGTCCCATCACAAGCTAGGTCCCGAGATATAAATGCGGCCCTGTTAGGATTCAAGACCAAGCATACATACTACCTATCACAGTCCTCGTCTATACGTCGTCGGGTTTTCATACAATCTATTATCAACTGTCTCGCCAAATTTTTGGTAGGTAGGTAGCTAGCTAATCAATGAAGGCAGAATACTTGTACAGAATCATTCCTCTCAACATAACAAAGTCCCTTCAGTGCCTTCTTCCGAGGCAAATCTACAAAGCATAGTCTTTTCCTTTGTTGTAACTCCTTATGGGGGGATCAACCCACCCTCCAACATGCCAACAGGTTTTCCTTGGAACAGGCTAACCGTCCTACATCTGGAACTTCTTCATCTTCTCAGCATAATTAATGGGTCTGACCTCTACTGTCTTCGTCATCTCCACGTCGCCATCCACAAGTGTCGTCGCACTAGATCTCTCGGGGTTTTGTTCAACCTTGATATGGCTCTCGACCACCGAGTTCTCAGCCACGGAGCTCTCAATCACAAAGTTCTTGGCCGCAGAGTTCTCAGTGTCTTCTGCTTCGGAAAGCTGATCAAGGATATCTGTGATGTCCTCATCCCAGATGTTGTTGATTATCTCTGGCGATGTGTCAAGCTCAGACTTTGGAACTAACTTGGTTTCGACCTCCCCTTTATCGTTCACTTCCTCCTTCTCTTCCATCTCTGTTGCGATGCTGCCCAACTCTTTGTGGAAGACCCAGGGGAAGGTAATGAATGGCGCAGGCTCATCATGACACTTTGCGAATTGAATATGCTCCCATGTCACGCGATAGCATGCAGCGACGAAACGTCGGAACTTTTGCTTTGGTTTGGGCCCAGCCTCCTTAGTAGCCGCCTGCATGAAGCGATCGTGTAGAGTGGTACGGTCATCTCCAATATCTTCATGTCGTTTATAGTCGTTTGCAAGCTTAGACTTTCTCAAGGCGAACGTCGTGAAGATCTCAAACTCAGTATCGATGTCCCGTTGCTGCATGATCTTCTTCAGGACAGCGTCATACTGCATCTTGAAAGCTGCAGCCTTCAGCAGCTCGTCTTGTTGTAAATCGTAACGCCGCAAGATTCGAGAGTCAAAGTAGTCATGATACTCGACATTGAGTTGTATTTTCTTTTTCATGTGGTCGAAAATTCGCCCTAGTGCTGTCGTAGACTGCTCCTTGTCCCACCTATTCTCCATGAAATGGGGCCAGAACCTCACTTTAAGACGAGGTGGAAGCCTTGCAGGTTGGCCAGATTTGACGTAATCCACAGCCTTGGAATGCAACTGGGAGAGCTCAAGGCAATTCTCGTGTGTCGCTCCCCTTTTATCAGCCCAAGCGAGATGAGACGTGGCAATCCTGCTGAGGGAGTCGTTCTTCATGTACTCAACGAAAAAGTCTTTTATATCAGCGATCTCGACATCTCTGTTCAGCTTGGTAGGTTGCACTGCATCATGGTTCATTGGAGGGAAGTTCTTTTGGGGAGGACAGAGACGCTGGTCCCAGAACACGAAGAAATCATCTCCATCAAGGTCACCCCCAGAGCACATTGAGGGAATGTCTCGGTCTCCATTGGCTGGGAATACAACAACGTTGCGAAGATGATGAAGTTGGGGAATGTCAACAGCCTCAACCACCCGTAAGTCACCCGGATGCATGCTAGGGTTTCTACCAACGACACAGATGCCAGTCTTCACCACATAGTCCTTGGAATCTATCGACTCTGGAACTTGAACGAAGATCTGTGGTAGTTTTGGTGTGTCCTCAGGTTGCTGCTCGTACCAGCCTCGTAGAGTGTTAGTCTCATCCACACAGCCAAATAGAAAGGCACCCTGTTCGACGACGAGCCTTGCCTTGTCTTTTAGCTGTATCTGGCACCAGACTATCCAGGAGTGTAGAAGCGCCATTACACAGGGTTCTTTGGTACGGATGAACCCACTTCTAACCATGGCCGCCAGGATCTCGTTTGTGCTATTCGGGCCAGAATGTCTCTGTAAGAGGTCCAGCGCAACCTTTCCATCATGGATCGCATCCTGGTACTCCTTGTCTTGCTGAAACATCATTTCCATGAACACCTCATCTGGAACACCGAGAGATCTTAGGATTGTGATAGTCTGTCGGTTCAACGTTGCGATAGAGAATTCAGCCCCTCTAATTATCTCCACGCTCTTAGAGCCAGTGTTGAACTTCATCTGTGAGGGTCTCAGATGCAGCTGATTGAATTTCAAAGGATGTGGCGATTGTCCCTGGATAGATTGAGGCCATGCCACTAGGAGACCCTTGCTACCACCAAGTCGAAACTGAAAAGCAGATGGTGTAGTCCCCTTGTAGTACATATTCAGTGAATCGGCAATATCCCTAGCGAGTTCGAATGAGATCTTGCCAACACCGTCCGTGAAACACCAACCCTTATCCTCGATATCAGGGATTGTCCTAATGTCTACACCAGCTGGGAGATTGTTTACCGTTCTAGTCGTGGAAAGGCATTGTCCCATTCTAGCGGCGAACTTGGCAACGACTCGGATATGACTGAAATCTCCCATCCAGTCTCGAATGTGATCACAAGTCAGGTCGCTTGTTGAGTGGAAGAAGTACGCTCCATTCTCACGGAACTGTGAGTTTCCAAATGCCAAGAATTCATAATGACGACCAGCCAAGTCAATGCCATTCTTCAGAGTTCGATGGATTCTGTCAAAAATCGCATCCTTCGTCATTCCTTCGTTATCCTGGAAGAGTCTGCCAATGGTCTTCTCTTCAGTGAACTGTACTCTAAGGAAACGGTCTGCATATTTTCGATACTGGCGGAGGATCCGATTGGTAGTCTCTGGCGTGGGCGAGCTTAGATGCATAGTTGTCGGTGTCACAATCACCTTACGCACCCATTCGCAATAATCAGGAAGTCTGAAGGTTGGTCGATATGTCATGGCTCGCCTGTCTTCGAAAAGGCTCATCGGATCGTAGACTATCTTGCCATCGTCGCATACGTAGGTCAAGAGGTCAGCGGCTGGGTTGCTCAGGTACCGATGCGTTCTTGCCAGCTGAGATAATCTTCCAAGAAACTCAGATGTGATGTTGTTTTCAATGAGAAGCCCTTGAGAGATGCATGCCTCTAACTGGTATCGAGCTGCGAAAGGTAGGTGATAGTCCTCGCCTCCTAGAACGGCCAAGAGTCCTTGATGCGTAACGTGCTGATCAAACAGGTTCCAGAAAGTAGGCACTTTTGCTTCAACCGTTCCAAAGCCTGTGGATGACAAATTGTTGGATAGAGTGTTAATGATTTCGACGTTATAAGCCTGCAGGGTCTCTCTCGCCACTTCCCAGGACTTATGGTCTGAACTCGGCAGATAAACCTGATATACCAACCATCTTCCGATATCAATGTACCTGTTTGGTTTCACCAGTGATGTCTTGGATTCATCGAGGCGACTGGTATCATACATTAGATCCGTGACTCGCTGCCAAGTTCTACCTTCACCCCACTGAAAACCGTCAGAATGCGTGTTTTCGATATCAGTTCGCTTCTTGAAAAACAAGACAGGGCTCTTAGCGACAATGATAAGAGAGAGCTCGTCTCTAGGGTGACGTAGGGAGTAAATTCGTTCGATGTTATGGAGAACTATCTGGGCTTTGAATTGTCGCACTCTATCCAGGTCATAATCGAATGTCGGTCGTCCAGTCGAATTTTCTATCTTGCAGGAAAATCCGATCTCTAGTCTCCTATTCCTAAAGTCAAAATTGACGAGGAATGACGTGTCCCCAAGGTCGCTCAAGGTTCGTAGAGCAGCCATTTTGTCGTGGCCAACTAGAACACCGAATTGTAGCATTCTGGGCAGGAGCATAATCTTCCCCTGGATTCTCGCCCCATCTCCTCTGGGATGCTGGATGTACTCCGGCTTCTGGCGAAGGCGTTCCACTAGGATACTGAAACTGTTCGAGCCAACGTGCATCACCTCCCTTCTTGGGCGCCTATCATTGCTTGCCCAAAAGTGTCCCTTTGGGATGGGTACGAAGGTAAGGAAGGCTGCCCTCTCCCTTCCTTCCTCATCCCTAGAGAACCTGATGCTAACCAGGTTTCCCTGCCCCGCGAACCGCTGATGGAGGTCGCTTGTCCTTGTTTGAAGGGGGAAGCCAACGACTTTGAGCGTCGCTGACTCCCACCCCACACCCGGCCCATTGGTTGGAACCGGGTCTGGACAGTAGGGCAGGCGTGGCCACTGATAGCGAGGGCCCCTCTCCCTCTCCATCTTGATGTCTATATACGAGAAATATGTCAGTATGACAATTCTTGTTGTAAGTTAAGCATAAATGCCGTGCTCAGTGTGGTAGGCAATGTTAACTTTCCCCAGGGCTAAAAAGTTGAGATTACTCTGGTTATTGAAACAAGTGTGTGAATGGATGGCTGAAGGTAAGAAAGTGATGTGATACTGCAGAGGGAGAGTGTAGTCTAGAGAGCTTGTATGTAGATGGAAGAAGGGAAAGACAAGTAGGTACCTAGAAACAGCGCACTTGGTAAGGTACTAGCTGTTACAGCCAAGGAGAGAAAGAGCGTTGAATAACTTTGTTAAAGTCAATCAATAGTTACGACGAGCTCTAACAAAGTTGGCGACTTGTGTGTGACCTGCTGAGAGGGCAGAATATTGGGTTGATGGGAGACAAACAACCGTTAAATCCGTTGCTATGTTGGAATCGTGATATATAGAATCTGGTAGGATTTGGAAGGGAAAGAAAAATATGACGCGTGGTATGATTCACGATTTAGGAGTGCTTTACAGGAAGGGATAATGAAAGATCAAAAGTTGTAAGTCAAATGGACTACGATCAAGTAGTGATGGTTGGGTTGGTGATGATTGTAATTGCCTCTTGGTAAACAATCAAGTTCTGATGGCGGGACAAATGATGTAATAAGGGAAGTAGTAGGTATACACACCAGATAGAGAATGCCCTCTAGGTAGGTAGGTACTTGATATTACGACACAGCCGTGCCTTGAGGCAAGATTAGGCTGTATGTCGTATCAGGGCAACATTAGACGGCTGGGAATCGGGGGCAAGTTCAAAGTGGAAATTTGGGAAAGGCTTCATTCAAGAAATTCATAGATTTGCGAATAACTGTACCTTTGTTTATGTGTGATGTCGCAAGGTTACCGAGGCAGAAAATATCCTGTGTAGGATTAGGAGATATAATGTCGAACTGAGACGAGAGAGACGAGTGTGATGGTTAGTAATTGTGAAGAGAGGGAGTTGTTGTTGGTGTTGATGGCTGTACTAGAAAAGAGGGGTGTAGTAGAAAAGATGGTGAGTACAAGCGTTGTTAAGAGAGACAGTACTAGACATGCGTATGTGGTGGTAAAAAGACAGCAGGTGCCTGGGTGGTGAAAAGAACAGCGTGTACCTGCATGTAGTAGTAAGAGGGGGGAGATGGCAAGTATACATGGCAGTGAAAAGACGTCGTGTACAGGTGGCAGTGAAAGGGGATGGGGAGTACAAGGAGTACTGAGAGGCAGAGACACGTGGCTTGTGCACGGGTTGCTGGGAAATACAGACAGGCACATACAGGAACAAGATATGAGGTAAGTGCAAGCCCTGCTGTGTTTCTAGGGCGGACAGGGGGGGAAAAAACAGAAAATGATGGTAGACTTACCTAACCCTTGACCTAACCCTTGAAACGGTCTGAATGAGAAGCATGGGAGTTTTTGTTTTAAAGCATGGAAGTTTTTTTTAAAGCATGGAAGTTTGTCGAGGCCTGGGAGGGTGACAGAAGTCTGGCCGATAAGGGGTAACATCTCTTATCGGCTGAGATGAAAAGCATGGAAGGCAGACATGTCGCTAATGTGACAGAGGCCATGGGAAGGAACGACTGTACAGGATGTATGGACAGTGTAGGGGTGTCAAAGGGGACATTCCCACTGTCTGGTGTCCGACAACCAAAACTCAAAGGGGCCCTCTGAAGCAGGCATTGCCAATGTCATTGCTGCTTCGAGCCATGTTTGCTGTCATATCCACAACATCAACTAACCACTGGCTTAGCCAAATGATGACCTCAAATTGCAATCGTATCTCAACTTTGTGCCGGGCTGTTTGCAGCTACGAAATCCTTCGTCTTTTCCCACAACGAAGGAATTGCACGGTCCTATCCTCAACTTTCTGCCTGGTTGAGTAAAATCGGGTTGACTGAGTAGTCAGTGGTCTTGGATAAGACAAGGTGACTGGGAATGGCAGTGCTTAGGCGCCAGAAACAAAGGATGGTTATATCATCATTCGGGGTTGCCCTCCCCTCCCTCCCCAACCCAATCCATGACGGTGATGTGTAAATGGAATATGAAATATCCAAGAGACAGTAGGCCAACAAGAAATAGAACCTATTTTGAATAGTCTCTGCTGTATCAATGATGACCAATCTTTCCGTTGGTTGTCTCATGCGTTGTGGTGCCTGCAGGTATCCGGAGAATCTGTTTGCTCTTTTGCTCTTTGGCCCCCCTTTTCAACCTCCACCTCGTTATACCAATGAAAATGGATACCACTCAATCTTGATTTGTATCCCGACTTCGATAGATTGGGTAGGTGAAGAATTTGAAGGCATATCAGGCTCAAACCTGGTACCAACGGCTCCCCTTAACACATCATTCCGCCTAATCTTCTCTCCTCCCCCTTTCTTTCTTCCAAACTTCCATCTTGGGGTTTCGGCACCCTTCCTCCCTCATATCCCTATCTCTCTATTCTCTTTTCTTTTCTTTTCTTTTCTTTCCTATTTCTCGGCATCAGTCCACTTGCCTCCAGTGTCCGTCCATTTGCCTCCGGCATGTTCGGCAAAAGGGGGGGTTGCAATGGCGGTAGTTTCGGTTTCTTTTCTCCTTCCATATATTCCGCGCCGACTCCCCCCCTTGAACCCTCGCCCGTTTATTTTTTTATCTTTTTATCTTTTTATTTTATTTTTTATTTTTCGTTTTTTCCTATTTCTTTTGGTTTTCTGTTTTCTTTCTCTCTTTCCCTTTTCTTTTTTCTTTTCTTTCTTTTTTTCTTTCTTTTTTTTTTCCTTTACTTTTCCCTTTCGACTTTTTTTCTTTTCTCCTCTCTTTTAGGTAATGAACACCATTTTTCTCTATAGCACTACCATAGATAGACACAGGTTAACAACCGACAACTGGTATGTGAGGTATACAAAGGGAGGAGATGAACTGCTTACACTAATAAGCTCCAGGTACTCATGCCGTCTTCAACGTTGATCTCTGGCGCGCGAGCTGCGCCTGGTGTTGCCTCGGTTTGACAGACCTTGAGACGGCTTGGTGTCTCTGAAGGAGAAGTCCATCATTTTGATTTGGTGCGCGCTGGCTCCGACACTTGCAGGTCCTTGACCGTGCGGGTTGGCTAGCCCTGGCCCCGATGGAATTTGTTGCCATACTTTGTGAAGAGGTTGCGTGGCTAGCTTGGAGGTAATCGCTGGAACAATCTCACTAGACTAACGTAGCAGCATACTCATGCTTGTTGACTGCGCTTGGGATTTGTGCACGTAAGGAAATTGTCGGTGGTATAAAGCACGGCTGTTTAAAGCGTGGGAGGAAGGACCGGGTAATACAGCTCCTCTTTGGAAATCAGGCGCTCGCCTCTTCTTTTCCATATCTTGCTCCACTTGGTGAGACAACACCATTGAGGCTGTTCATCATCTGACCTGTTTGATCCCCATGGTCAGCGGCTTCACAAGCTTGGGGAACTTATCAGGTACTCACTCCTTTAAAATTTCAGCAGCGTTCTCACCCACTCTTTGAAACCCCCCCAGTTGTAGATACCAGTAGACACTCGCTACTATCCCAACTTCAACAGATTCGCCAGCCGGGAGACCCAGCATGGGTTCCACGAAATGCACATATTCATTCGAGCCAGTCGTTGGCTAGGCCTACCGGGTAGAATACCTCTAAGAATTTCGGGGAAAAGACAGACTAGACTTTCTTGTACTTCCTATTCTTAAAGTCAAAATTGACGAGGAATGAGCTGTCTCCGAGGTCGCTCAAAATTAGTAGTGCAGCCATTTTGTCGGTCGGGTTGACTTCGTAAAGCAAAAATACTGGCTAGTGAAACTAGTCACCTTTCCAAATATCCCCTATTCTTAAAAGTCATCCAACTATGAGCTGTGATGACGCTTAGACAGGCAATTCTATACCTGGTTGACGATATTGGTACCGGTAGGTCATGTGCGCTCACGACTACCACCCAGCCTTCGCACCACTCCGTAAAGTCGGCTGTGCACTGTATACTGGTGCATCCTATACCATTCGAATCGTATCGACGAGCTCTACCGAATGGGATACCCGACTCAACACTCTGGGTAGGAGCATAACCGCTGCTATGGTGAGTGGAAGAAGCGTGTTTCGATTAGAGTGACCGTTGTCACTATCAACCTGAACGTCGTTACTGGGAAGGGGTAAGTCTGTTTCCAGATCCGCACCTGCAAGGAGGGCTTCTACCTCGTTGGCATTATACCCGAGTGATCCCAGAAGGTCCCGTCTCTCAACTTCTCGCCCATTGGCCTCATATGTTCGGTCCCTTGAATCCTTGCCCCATTTCCTCTGGGATGCTGGATATACTCCGGTTTCTGTCGAAGGCGTTCCACTAGGACACCAAATGTGTTGCAATGACAGTGAAATGACAGTGAATTTCGGTAAGTATACTGTTTGCCAGCCATCATAGTCTAGGCTGTAGACACAAAACATAGCCGGATAGGCTAGCTTAACAGCTTGCAATGGATAGAGCTTCTCTCGCCTGTTCTCGCTTGCTTCTTCATATCTCCTCGGTGGTATGCGGTATGCGATACCCGATCCGTGATGAGGCGCGACTGCAGCCTCGATGCTGGGAGGCACGACTGCACGTGGACGGGGTCGGGTTGGGAGTGGGGTGCGAGGCAAGCTCACGCTAAGGGGTCAGATTGAGAACCCGGGCCAAGTTGAAAGGCTGTACCAGGTTGAGAAACCAGACCAAGTTGGGAAGCTGTACTAGATTGAGAAGCTGTACTAGATTGAGAAGCTGTACTAGGTTGAGAAGCCGGGCCAGGTTGAGAGGTCGGGTCAGATTGGGAAGCTTGGGTTCTTTTCACCGGACTCGGTGGCAGCGGCTTATTCGGTGGAGGGCCTGGGGGGGGGGGGGGTGAGGGATAGCACGCGACCCTATCCAAATCGAACGATCCTAGGAGGATCGTGTTCGAAAGAATGGTTCAATGGCAAAGTGCCAGAACTCGTAGAACGCCCTGTTAAAAACATCCAGACTAGTTTCTCCTTTTCGCATTTGGAGGATGACCGTGCCGTTTTCCTCTGAATGGATAAAGGACGGCAGGAGACAGTCCTACTCCCCCAGTAGATGGTGATTGTATCACTGCTCGCCCAAAAGTGGCCCCTTGGGATTGGTATGAAGGTCAGGAAGGCCTTCCTCTCCCATCCGTCACCCTTAGCATTGATGCTATTCGCAAAGTCCCCTCGTGATTGATTTTAGGGACGATCTTGGCCTTGAGAGTAACTAACTCCCAATCCCATGGCAACCCGCTTCCCTCGCGGAGTGCTTGTGGAGCGCTGTAGGTGGTGTCTAGTGTATATAAAGCATGGAAGTGTTGAAGAGGGAGGTTGGATGAAGCATGGAAGTTTTAGTGAACAGGAGAGAACTGACCCCCTTTGATTAGCTCAAAGCTCCTTGAGCTAGGCTGGTGCAAGGTAGAGATATATGTACTTCATAGATAGAAGTCCTGCAGAAACGCCCAAGGCCACTCGCCAAAAGACCAGACTTCTTGCGTGCCAAGACCAGAGATGCGATTAAGATGCCACACATAACGGCATTGTACTGAAAGTGAACATGGTCTATAATAAGGAGACCTGGCGAGAGTAGAACGCTAATCGCTGCTGCTTGGGCAGCTCGTCTTGTGACGAGGTCGCAATATCCCCTCTTATCATCTCCCGCCCTCCTATGGCTCCGATGAGCATTTTCCCTCCCTGCAGTCTCCCCAATAGCATTTGGGATCCAGGTGAACAGGAAACCTGTGCCGCTCGAGGCATTTCTTAGTTTTTTTATTTTCTGATTTTTATTTTTATTTTTAATTTTTAATTCTTTTTTTAATTTATTTTTATTAATATTTTGTTTTTGATTTCTCTTTTGAAATGGTTTTTTTTTCCTTTTTTTTTTTCTTTTTTTTTTTTTTTCATATCCTGATTGCAGCTACTGCAAGCAAACCTCTTTTCGGCTAGCTAGATGAATGGTTGTATTTGAGGAGAGATTGCAACTCGACCTCTACCTTAGGAGGTTGCGACTGCACCCTCGCGGAGGCTAAGTGCATTTGAGACGTGTTGGTAGGTACCCAGTACCCATTGCCCTACAGCCGAGGGTTATGTTGATGCATCGAAGGAAGATGGGGCCTCTCCCGTTGAAGGCCTTGCGCTATCAAGACCCAGTAGGTCGATAATCAGACAGAAGGTAAATATTACATACTTGCACAACCTGCCGACAGGTTGAGGGTCTCGGCCCCAAGCCTTCTGTATCCTCATCGTGAAGACCTGTCTTTTCAGACTCCACATTGCCGGTGAAAATGCCGGTCTAGCCTTTAGAGCGTCCCCAGGTTGACGCAGGGAGTAAATTCGTCTGGTGTTGTTTGGAACTACCAGGATTTTGAACTGTCGTACTAGACAAGAGCAAGTTGTCTCTGAAATCCACCGAGGTTTCCTTCTTCAACGCCCCGACTAACGCCGTTGGTGTTTCAACTATTGGTGGAAGGGGGGTATCCGCGTGGCTTGCTTGGAAGAAAACCGTGGTGGCATGGGTTCCCTCTCCAAGTTGATCGGTTCTCGCTTGTTTCGTTGGTGTAGTCCTGATGCTAGCTCTCCACCACACAACCACTCAAAGTGGAGGTGTTTGACCTTCCGCTGCTTTCCAATATAGTCGTTCAGTAGGTAGTTGGAATACCTTTGGAATCGCGTCGGCAGGGTACACTTGGGTATCTTCCACCCGTAGTCCAAATTGGGAGAGCGATCTCCAGTCGGGGACAATGGCCAAAGAAACATCTTCAAGCATTGGCAGCTTGACCCAGAAGTCATTCCGACATAGTATGTCGAGTATCGATGGAGTATGTACTTGCTCCAGTGCTTGAATACGTCTTGTCCAAGTCGGACCTCTTTTCTTTTGCCTTTTTCTTATCCTCCTTTTCCTTCTTTTTTCTTTTCTTTTTTCTTTCTTTTTTTTGGTTTTCTGAATGTTTTCTTTTTTGACCAGGGGGTCCGAAGATGTGAAGTCAGCTTCGGTGGAGAAAGACTCGTCAGAAGGAAAGCATGGGAGATTATGGCCGTTGCCTTGATGTTGTCGAATGAGGGAGGACTGACGATGGAGAAGTAGATCAGGAATACGTCAGTTTGGGGGTAGGACAGAAGGCCGTTGCCAGTCCTAATCCCCCTGTCCTGCAGTATCCCAGAGACCCCCCAAGCTAACAGGCGTTCGCTTTTCGTACGTAGCGTATTCATGCCAATCCTCTCTACTCTGGTGGTAATCATCGTCATCATTGCCATCTACTATGACACTAGCCAAGTAGCTGTCGAAGCTGTGATACCAGAAATATAAAGCTGTGGGAGGTCTTGAAGAAAGCTTAGAAGCTTTTGAAAAGCACGGTTGCTAAAAGCTTAGGAGTTGAGAGCAAGTATGAAAGTGGGAGAGTAAGGTTACTTCCCACCAAGCTCAATGGTCTTGAATGAATGGGATGCGCTCTCCCACCACCCATGTCGTACTACCCCTAGGTCTTCTTTCTTCGATCCCTATTTCCGGCGAAAGGACATCGGCTTCGGCCTGGGGATGAGGATATGCTCTCCCTCAGGGGTAAAGGAGTCTCCATCATCATTGTCGAGTTCTGGGTGACAATGAACTCTGTTGTGATACCGTCGACCTTGTTCAGGCCAACCTCCACTGGCATCATGCAGAGGTCTGTGAATCCTCCCCTCCCCCCCCCCCAGGTACGCCATGTCGTAGGTAGGCGGCCTCGCAAATTGTTCAACCACCCTCTTGATACATGATCCCTTTCCCCTGAGTCGAAGCGGGTTCTGGCCCCGAAGGTTGCCTCACCCGCATTGCTGGCCTTGTCACGGTATCCCGGTCCATTGACCCCATCGCGCTCTTCCTTAGTCTTTGCTAAAAGCTTAGAGCAGTCATTGACAAAGGTATGGAGAGCATCAGCTCCCCAAAGCTCTCGTACTTCGAGTACGCAGTGACAGGCACGCTAGCCTTTGCTGGTGAATGCGAATTCTCGCGGATTCCTCAATCCCTGGCGAGCTATGCCATTTCTGGTCTTTCCACCTTCGTCGGCAGGTCTATGCCCGACCATAGGGGTAAACCGCCCAGCCCGGCCCGGCCATCTGCCGCCACTTAAACGTGTGGAAGTTGTCGGGATGCCGATGCCCTATCCTATAGCGAGCGATGTAGCTTGGGCAAGCAGGTGAGCTACACTACCGGAATGCTGTTCACATCCGTAGCCACCGCCACCACCAAAAGCATTGCCTCACTCGAAGTGAATTAGATGCTGTCGGGAGACTTGATGTCCTCAGCTAGCTGGTAAAAGGCCTAGGAGAATAAGATAGGCATGGCAGGGGGTAAAGCATGGGAGGGGTAAGTGCTGGTACCGTCCCAGGATTCCTAAGTAGAGATGCTCCACTGCTATCCGTAGCCGAGGGAGGGAGATTCCTTACTCCGTAATCGAAAGGAGTCTCTGTTGTCCCTAGCGTTGGGATTCACTCACTCTAGAACTGGGTATCCTCATCGACGCTGCAGCTATTACCAGTCCTAGCAACGGCTGGAATGTTGCTTGCATCGCCATGCCCTGCCTAGTAGGTATGACATAGAATAGGTTGGGTTGAAGAATATCCGTGATGCTCGTCGTTTAGCTTGACTTTGTTCTGATGTCAAGCTGATTAACTGCGGTAGCAGTGGTAGTATTCATCAACTAAGAGGCCTCTTCGAGAAATCGTGTGTGTTTAAGGATGTATCTAGTTGGTGTCAACTATCCCTGCCGAGATTCACAAAGCGATGTTGCCCGATGGCATTCGTATTCTCGATATCCTCTCCTGTCTTGTCAGCTCCATCATAGATCGTAGAAGGAAGCAGTCCTCGTAGCGCCAGCCCTAGTGAGGGTGCTGGTGTTGACCCAAGTGCCGGTGTTAGCAGATGTACCGGTGCTAGTGGAGATGCCCCTGCTAGTGCTACTAGTACCAGTAGTAGCCTCTGTCTCGGAGTCTTCCACCCCACGATCTCCCCCTTTTCTTCTCCCCCAGTCGTCGTCACCTTCACGTGAGCCGTCTTCGATAGACGCCCATCATCGACGATGTCCGGAGGATGAACAGGCCGATAGCCATGTTGATGCTATCGCGAACAACGCAATGGAATTGGAACCGTATTCCAGATGGACAAATCCGGGGTGGAGGATTTGTCGCATCGCGAAGCTTTATCATACGACTCTAGCCGCGATGGCACTTTACGCAGATGTAATAATCAATGAGACACATTGTTTGCGACTCGCTGTTGAAGCGGAAGATCTTTTTTGTTTTGTCTTTTCCTTTTATTCTTTTTATCTTTTTCATTTTTCTTTCTTTTATTTTTTCTTTATTTTTTTATTTCTTTTTTTATTTTTTAAATCTATTTTTTTTTTATTTTTTTTTTTTTTTTTTTTTTTTTTTTACCTTTTCTTTTTTCTTTTTCTTTTTTTCTTTTTCCTTCTCTCTATCATCTGACCAATCTATCATCTCCTCTTTGCAAGCAGCTTCTTAGCGAGAAGCAAAAGCCCGGGAGGTATGTAGAAAGCATGGAAGGGGGTTAAAGCCAGGGAGATCAGATTGAAGCACAGAAATGCATAAGTGCTTGTTCCAGCATTCAACTTCAACCTCCCGTCAAAAGCGACGCAAAACGTTCTCCGAGTACCTCTTATGGTCCCCGAGTGATGCCAGTAGGTCTCGTCCCTTAGCCTGATGTTCATTCCCCTCATCCTTTCGGCCCTGTAGGGCAGCTAACGCAGTCGCTCGGTGAGAGATGATAGTTGCGCTCTTGACCGATTCGTCGTCATCCGGGTCATCGTCGCTGTCTGTCTTCGAGAGCTCGTGGAAGAGAAAGCGAGGCTCGATAGCCGGGTGCTCTCTGTCTTCAAGTGAGTCATCAGACAGCACCATTGCAGTTGCCTCAGCTAGATGATGATGTCTTCTTAGTCCTCCTAGACAGCAGAGAATGATTTGGTGGTGCGACCGGTCACCGGTCTATATTATCATTAGTAAGGATCGGAAGAATATGGAACGGGTGATATCTTACCATTCCTGGACCGGTCCACACCGATTTCTCCGCTTATAGCGATATGCGGTACTGCTGCCGCAGTACCCCGTCTATAGTGCGGGTGCTGCCGGGAGCGGCCGTAGCGGCCGTAGCGGCGGCAGGCTGGTAGCAGCCAAGCCGGCGCGGAAGGTACGACATCTGAAGCATGGTTAATGCTGTCTCTCTGTAACTCTGTCTAGCCATATCGACGTACTGGTCTCCATGGGTTAAAGCCCCTTTTCTGGCACTCTTGGCTCGGGGTGATAGTGCCGGTCAGGCGCCAATACCCGCTGGCATTGCTACCATTTCTGGAGCCGGCGCTACTGTCACTGACGGTATCGCCAGACTGGTCTCTTTCCTGGGCCACTAAACCGCTTTCCAAAGCCATTGCCCAGTTGGGTGAAAGTATCCCCCGCTCAACTGAAAACCACAAAGGTATTCAAGCAAGAAAGCCAAGAAATGTGGGCCAATTGTGATGCTGTTGATGTTCTCACCATCATCATCCTCAGGTCCCACTAGGCCTGAGGTAGTTCATCTGAACAAACGGTACGCTGCCTTCTTTGATGTTTTTCGCCTCCTCTCCTGACGCCCTCGCCCGTTTTCGCCGAGCCTATCCCACTTTTCTTCTTTCGTGGATCTCACTGACGCCTTCTAGTACGGAGGTCAGGCTGAAGAGTGAAGAGTGCCATGGGGATAGAGCTGAAGGCGCAGCAATGAATCAAAGCAAGGGAGGTGCACTTTCCCTTATCAGGTGGCCGGCGCCAAGCTAAGGAAGGATAGATGGTCTCGCCAGTCTTTCGGTGAGATCGAGAATGGGCTACTCGCCGTGGCCTTCTCCCCCTTCTGTTTGCTGTTCAACACTTCTGCAATTTCCAGAGCAGCTGCGTGCTGACCCATGCATCGAAAAGCCAGGCCAGTGACTCCGTGGCCGGCGAATCCTTCTTCCCCTCCCTCCCCCCTATAGCTTCACTAAAGAGTTGGCCGAGGCCAAAACAGGCGACTACGCCGGGGCCAGGGGTAGGGGTAACAAGAAGAAAAATGGAGAGAACCATGGGAGGTTTAGTCTTCCCCTATCCCCATGGCTGGTGCCGGATGTATCCTTCTGAATGGCTTATGAAAGCTTGGGAGGGAGGGGTAGCAGCTCGAGTGTTGGGATACCGAATGCGACGACGCTTGGTATGCGGATGGGGGGTTGTTTCGCGGCGTCCGCTTGGCCTACTAGGGGTTGAACATATGAAAAGCATAACAGGAAAGCATGGAAGATTTGGCGCCCCCTGTGGCCGATGCCTGTGGGGGCGCGAGAGCTACCCGCTAGGATGTTGTCCGCTGGGTCTTACGGATGTTGATGCGAACAATGTTCGATCAACCATCCTGCCCAGAGTCATGAAGACTGCATATCCCAAATGGATGGCCATAGCTGCGTGAGCCCCCTCCTGCCTTGGCGTAAGCTTGCCCTCGAAGCCAAACCGCCATAACTCATAGATGGCCCTGTTGAATACCTTCAGATGGGCCTTGCCATCGATTCTCGAAAGTAGGAAAGGTACCGTTCTTTCATTGTGATTGAAAGATGGGGTTTGCATCTTCCACTTCTCTCTTTTGATGACGTTTTCCATCCAGTGCGCCCGAGGGTCCTCGTTTAAGATCTTGACCGCAAAAACATTTCGTTTTTCAGTTCAAGTCCCCGAAACACCTCCCCGAAGTGTCCCTTTCCAAGCTGCATCTCTGGAGTCTTTACTACCAAATAATTACTAGCTTTTCCTTTTAACTGCAAAGTCTTGACGGCAGTGACACCTCTAGGGAGCCCCACGGCCGTTGCCTTCGGGGACCTAACTTCGAATTGGCCGAGGAAGAACTTGTGCAGTCCGTCTGGATCTGCACCTTGACGGGAGAAAAGGACTCTAGGGTCCTGCCTCTGCCCCATCTTTCAGCACTTCCGACAGTAAGGCCAGAGCGTGTCCTGGGCAGTGTCGCCAGTAACATCAACTCATGCGACATCTTCCATCTGGATATCCTGGATCCAGGGGTTGGTTGCTGGATGGGCGTCCCAGTCGAAGTTTCTGGCCAGTCTGTCAAGACGTTGGGGTATTCCCACGCTGCCCATCTTGGCTGCAACGCGCACGACTGAGACCTCTCCTACTCTGACATTGCCAAGGTTTCGCTTATCGCCCACAATATGGTTTTAAAAAGCATGGAAGGGTGTGTATCGCATCAACTACCTTGTAGTTTACTGTGCCGTTCAGGATAGCCCGTACACTATACCATGGATGAAAGACGGGAGGGACTAGTCCCATCCTGTCTTTCCCTTCCCCCCCCCCTTCGGTGGCCGCCGACAGACCTCCAGTCGGTATCATAGAAGGCGGGGGGGACTAATCCCACCCGGTCTTTCGGTTTTCCCTCCCTGCCGGGGCTATAACACCTTTTCGTGGTGGATAAAAGGGGGGGCATTAGTCCCATCCTGTCTTTCGGGTAGGCAGTTTTCCCTGTCGGGCCTAAGAATGACCTTTGGTCGATATCATTGTAGAAAGAGATACTTCTCTTACGAGACACGTAACAATGGTGGTGATGTTGATGGGGGTGTGGTTGTTAATCTCATGCTCGTGAACCATTTGGATGAGTTCGTCCTTCTCTTTCTGCAGCATGGAAGCCGTAGCTCCAAGCTTTCCCCATTCGGGGAGGCAGTGACAATAAATACTGATACAGGGCTCTTTCGAGTCTTGTAATTGGAATGAGTACAATATCCGCCTTCAGCGGCCCCGTACTGCTGGGGGAAAATATTAGTGGTCTCAGTATGACCGTGAGACTGAGGAGCCTACAGCTCCTTGCCGGCTGTAGTTGGCATATTCTAATATATGTTCGATCAGGCAGTGTTGTTGTCGATGTAACAATGATGTTGCGAAAATTAACTGCGTCACGCTGGTGAAAATTACAACAGCAGTTGTGTCGGAAGTTGATGTGGTGGGGGAAAGAGGACTAGTCGTCGATATTGTGAAGGGCGACTGACACTTCAGCCCCTCACGCTCTTCCTTGAAGGGCCATTCCTTCCTGTGGCATACTCCCATGGTGGCCCTTCCCGGCAGTGGGTTGCAAGTCCAGCGCTGTGGCTGGAAAGGGTTCCACATCGACGAGGTGTCGCTATCGATCGAAACTGTCGGCATCGTGTGCGCAGACACAGGATGGGGCGTTGCTCGCAAGCGGCCCAAAATGATCCATGATGCTATCCGGCCTAGCCCCGCGAGAATGTATCTGTGTCGCTATGCGACCTCCTTGGCGACTTCGCCCGTGGGAGAGAAATGTGTGGGAGAGATGTATGTGAGAGGAGTAAAGGGAAATGAAAGCCTGGAAGTTGAAAGTCGTAATCGTCTGTCAACTCGACAGTTATCGAGAGTCACCCTGACTTTGCTTTGATATCTTTGATAGCTCGGCAGCTTCTATAGAATCCGTGAAGCGAGGTTGGTCTGGTGAGATCTTTGGATATAATGCCAGAATCTCTCCAGATAATTCTGGCGCTTCGAATGAGATTTTCAGTTTCCTTTTTTGGTTTTCAATTTTTTATCTTTTTTTGTTTTTCTTTTTTCTTTTTTCCTTTTTTTTTGTTTTTCTTCTTTTTTCTTTTTTTTTTTTTTTTTTTTGTATTTTTTATATTTTTCCTTTTTATTTTTATTTTTATTTTTTTTTATGATTTGTTCCACCCCTTGTGGACCCGGGCTTCATGGCCCTCCCCTCTCTTGAGTAGTACCAAGTCCATGAGACAATATGTCCCTGCCGAAGGTAGTTCCTAACTCCTGTTCGAGTTATCGTCGTTATGGGCACCTCGGACGCATCCATCCCGGTCTTCCTCCTGACCATGGGAGCGGGCGGCACGGACAGGAGTTTAGATGAGCCTCTCAACGGTATCGCGGGTGATGAGGCGGACGACCTCGACGTCGCGGGATTAGCCAAGATGACTCGTCAGCATCTTTGACCCCTTCCCCTCTCGGCGCCTGTATTGGCAGGATGATCATGGTCTGGCGCTGTAGAATGAGATCTGTTCTGGGGCTCTTTAGGGTAGGATTGGAAGATCATGACCAGGAGCTGCAGGTCGGGTTCCCCAACCGGCTCTCTCCATGAGTCTATCCAGCTCTTTACTGTGAAATTCTTTGAATTGTGTCGCGAATTTCTCATAGCGCGACAACTTTGCGCGAAGATTGTCACGAATGACCTCAATTGCTTGAGGACTGGAGACGTCGCAGTTTGGGCTGACGTCAATGGCCCCTGAAGCGTTGATTCTTGACCATCGAGGACATTTGACGGGTGGAATTGTCCGTTTTGGCATCACTAGTTTTGCGGGCCTCTGGCCCCGATACCAACATTCTTGGCCATCGAAAGCCAAAATGGTCAAATGTGCCACATTGTGACATATCTTACCACTTGGTGACCCAGTTGAATTGGGCCTGGCTGGCCGGTCCGCCTCACCGCGTGCACTGGTTCGGCCGGGACTTTCCCTCTGGGGATGAAACCATTAGCCTGAAGAGTCTCTGGCTAGTGCTGTGAGGCCAGCGTGATCGTGATCCCGTGAAATTCCTCCATGGCGCTAATCTCGAATGTCTTCTCTTGTATCTGAAGCCATTTCGCCATCTTCTGTGAATCCACGTGGTTGAAATATATAAGCATGGGAGGTAGGATGACCCCAATCCTTTTGCTAATCATCAAGTCAGCAAAGTACATCAACTCCGGGGGTACCATTCATACCTCGAAGCCATAATCTTTGAGGGGTTTCTGGTCTTATTGCAGAGGTTGGCAGGGTGTTGCCTTGAGCGCTCAATGTGAAGCGACGCGCCTAGACGCCGTCTGCTATTGCTCGCTGTGGGATGTTAGTATCAGAGCAGGTAGACCGTATTTCGTTTGATGAGTTGCAAAGATACTACATCGGATGAAACTCTCTATTTATTCTAGTTGGCAACGATATCGAAAAGCTTACCTTGCTTGGGTTAGACGCACTGCAAATTCTATTGTTTATTGTTGAAGCCATCATGGTTTCAGATGATGTGGCCTGGTATCCAAAAACGAACAACAATAAAACATTGTTGACACAGGTTGCCTAGAAGAGGAGCCGTGTTAGCTAGGTAGTCTATCAAGTACTGATAGTATTGAATGCTTCAACTGATAAAATCATATAGCTGGATGGTTGAGTAGATAGATATTGGTTTATCTTACCTCCCTTTGTGTCTAGCACTATAGCCCGAAGCTAATTATAGCTGTTTGAGTTGAATATAAGAATCTGTGAAGACTAAAAGTACGAGTTATCTATGTATTAGTCCGGGGTTTCGGGTTAATTTCCATACTCGGAAGTTTAATTGAGGAGGTAGAGAATATCAATGTTTGCCTGTTGCACTGCTGTCCGAACGGAGACTCTCCACGGAAAGAGCGATATACAAGATGATGCTAAAATGTCCGAGCGTCTCTGGGGTAGTCTGTTATTGATGGAAGATAGTCTACTTACCTCTGTCATCTCTGGACTGTATTGCAAATCTGTGCAGCTATCGTTGACCTTGAGCATGTGGTGTGAACTTGTATAAGATTAGTGCACTAGACCAGAAAGGCTCGCAGGAATACCCAGAATACTGTAGCTGTGGTTTAAGGTAGTGAAAGGAAGTTTTGATGATGGGTAGCATGCAAGAAACAAGAGGGGATGATGGGTGATGGATGTTCATGGTAGATTCAAAGGGTGTGGGAGTAGGACAGTTGATGAGGTATGGTGTTTTATGGATAAATAATATCATACGTAGTGAGGATATGAAGGAAAGCACGACAGGAATTCTAACTTACGATTTGAATGTAGGAACAAAGTCAGGAACGATCAGAAGGTCTTTGTAGAAGATGGAACTGAGAGGAACGATGCAGACAAGACTTCTTTCTGTCAAATTAGTTTAGGTCTGAGTTGAAAATTCGTTATTGGTCTGACGATACCTCTGACTTGACAGATGTAGCACTTCGGTGGGGGGCAGAGATGTGTAGTGTAGGTGGAGGACGAAAGGTAAAAAGTGACTTACTATCTATATGTAGAAGACAGAGAGGAAGACCCCCGTAGTACATGTTTTGTTAACCACGAAATTTGTGTGTATGATGTGTGCAAAACGTGCTTCGGCCTGGTCCGTTCCACTGCAGGGCTGAAGGTAAGTATTTATTCACTTGTAGATCCACTAGATCGTCTGATGTATGGCCACAGTGAATGCTATTCACGGTCTATGAGGGGGAATGTACGGACGAAAGGTTAAAGGCAAAGAACAACTTGTTATCGTATAGATAAAGGAAGATAAAATCAAAAAGATACGTGGTTGGAAATCAAGCCAATGAATATGGCAAGAACGTCGTTGCCTTATTCTAGGTGAGATTAAGTCATGGGTTGAAGGAAGATGGTCGGTTCGCAGTAGGGACCAATTTGTCTGATGTCCATGCTAAGGAGGCAGTAAATGAATGTAGATCTAAGTAGGCAAGTTAAAAGCTCTGGATGGATTTGCTGTACGTATGTAAAAAGCACATGGGAAACTTCGAATGTACATGGTAGAGAGAGAACCCAGCATACGTACGTACGTATGTACCTTGAGCTACGAGCTTATAGAGTACCAGCCTGGCTGTATCGTATAGTTCTATACTGCGCAGCCTGGTACCGTTGCCTAGGATGCGTATCAGAAATCTGTAAGGTTGTAGGAAAACGTTGGTCTTAGAATATGCTTTGTGTTAGAAGAGGAAGACTTTTTCGTTAAAATTCGGATAAAAGAAGAGGAAGAAAAGGAGGAAGAGGAAGAGGAAGAGGAAGGAAGAAAAAGAAATCAAAACTTGTGGGGGCCTCAAGCCCGATGTGCCATTTTTACTAGCCTCGTGAAGCCGTAACGCGGCTGTCGCGGCTGTGTTGCAGCCATGGTACGACTGCCGCGTCAAGGGACCCGGCAGCGGACCTGTTTAGCTATATATAGCTGAACCGAACTTCGGCGCTCTTAATGATGCCGGATATTGTATCCAATTTCAGGACACAGCAGCATAGTTTCTTAACTAACTTGTGTCAGGGGGTGTCGACAGTTAGTGTATTCCAAGATATATATCTGGTTATGAGATCATCCTATGATAGTGTATAGCTTAGAGCCTCTATCCTAAAGCCATCGGAACCCCAGACTGACAACATCTTCTTATATGCGTTAAATCGAGTCGGTTTATCAGGCCCGTTCTCCATTACTGCAAAGTGCGAGTTTTAAGATTGTCTCCGTAAGTAGTATCAAATAATCTCATAGACAGCAGGGTCTACGGGTTTCCTGGTATGCTTTCAATAGGACTCTCTTATATATAGCCGACCAATATATTCGTTAACTGTGGTGCTCTTCGTCTAAAGCAAACCTCCCGGCCTAGATAAATTTGCGTCTTCAGGTATATGACTTGAAACTTTATGTAAACTATTTCATATAAAGTATATATCACAGTCAAAATTCCAACGAGCCTTCTAACATCGTTATAATGAACGAACTATATTGCATTGCAAGAGATAGGGTTAGGATGACGAATTTGAGACTGGGACGTCAAGGAGGAGGCATGTATGTAGCTGCAGATCAACAGACACAAACTCAAAAGGAAATACCGGTTAATAGACTATCAAATATTAACTTGGAGAATCGTGGAAAGACTGGTTGCGTGAAGTGCCATTGATATAGAATTTGACAAGGAGCAACAAAGAACGTGTTTGGATGTCAGCCAAGCCAGCATATGTATGCGTCAAACCTGGGACTAATATTAATCATCAAACGGCTTTATGATATGACGCATCGTAGTGATGGTACCATTGTAATTTCTTTCTGTAAGTTACTAATGTCGGTATGCTAGGCAATGTAATAAGACTCCGTTGGAGTGGTCTGGTTTAAACGCCCACACATCTTGAAATAAATGTCCCGGGCAGCCCCTAAGGCTCTGAGCAATTAAAGACTCCTTTGTGTTGATGAAGAAAGGCGGTTGGAGTTTACCTATCTAACTGGGAGTATATAAGATCAAGAGGGGACGAATGGAGGCATCATGACATGGTACGGTATGGAGGGGCTCTACATCAGATAATGTCAAATCACAAGAGTCAAACGAGGTGGATTCACCAACAAATCAACCAGGGGATGGTCCTAAATCTACTTCCTAAGCATGACACGCACATATTAGAAATGTTCCATCGAACGACGAAGACTCTAAGCGGAAGAATGTCAAAGGCTGGAATAAGTTTGAGCGCATATCCATGAGATCTACTACCACCTGCAGGATAGAAATTACATGATAGGGGTGTTTTTCAGCGTCGCTGCTAAGCTGGCCATTTGAACTCCAAGTTCCTCGCATATCCTCTCAGTACACCCCTAGAATACACGCGCATATAGGTAGTAGTGGTTATTCGCAATATATTTCCTGTCTCTTGTAGTGTATAGCCCTAAAGGGGTAGGTCGATCACCGCCAAGAGTACTTGCCATTGTTGGCTATAACCTCCTCCCGTATCTGGCCTTATACAGGCGGCCGCAAACCTCCAAAATGCAACTATAGCCAGTTGACCCAGCTTCGAACCACTCGTCAACCAACTGTAACGAAGAATAAGGAGATATCGGTAGCCTTCCCGCCCCGAATGCACTCACATATTATGAACATATCCTGCAATGACATGGATGTAGCGCATACGAATCGTACAGCCACGTACTGTATATCCAAAGATGGTTATCCAACGGTGTCCAATCAAGCCCCTTGTCGGATGCCATTCATCAAACCCTTCCCGCCAAACTGCCGAATGGGCCAGTTGGATGTCGAGAAAAGTTCGATTTATGGTGGTATTAAGGCGGAAGTGGTCTAGGCAAATTTTGTAGTTGCATCCCCCAAGCATTTCAAAGTATAGCGTACGTCTATAGATCAGGTGTACGGTAGAGAAAATGATGAGTCTGGAATTTCTATTCTGGTGGAATGAAAGAAACATTATGCTTGGGAGGGTTGATGCGTAATAAGAGTATAAAAGCAGCAGAGATAAACCAAGTATAGTCTCTTTCACTCGTGGTAAACTATCACCCTTCTCACTCATCCAGGTACGCATATTACAGCCATGAAATCGTCAAATTTTGTACTGCTGACTTCGGCTCTCCTGAGCCCAATCAACGCACATTGTACGTATCACTCTCTATCTCTCCGTGTCCTCTCTCCCCTACTTGTAGTAGTAACTATACTAACTACCGTATTAACGATTAGATCTATTCGGGCGTCTCATACTAGACGGCCAATGGACCAAAACATGGGAATATATTCGGTATGCTCAAGCATTTTAGCTGCAGGATAACAGCATCACTCATATCTATGCTAGTGAAATCAGCCCTGCTCAGGGGATGGACCCAGGGCTCGCACTAGTCGCACCAAACGTAGAGCCCAGCTCCCCGGATCTGCGCTGCGGGCGCAACGCCTCCGTCTCGTGGTCCCCGGTGGCGACAGCAACAGTACGAGCCGGAGACACTATCGGTTTTGCTTGTGGGGAGCCCATGCTATCGGTATAGTCCTACCTTTCTTTGACTCGATCGCAACGTCGATTTGCTCCCTTTTCTTTAAAATACCCCTAACGGCGAGCTAGGGCGACACCAAAGCGACCATGTATCACCCGGGGTTCGCATCAGCGTGGCTCTCGAAGTCGCCAACCGACGATCTAGACTCATACACGGGCGACGGTGATTGGTTCAAGATCCTAGGCGTGACGGGGAGGACGGATCAATCGTTAGACTTCTCTGACCCGGAGAACGCAATTTACTACGATCCGTACAAGGCACCGTGGGGGACATTCCGAGTTGATAGCGTAAGTCATCGAGATATTCTTTCCCAATAGGAAAGACCCCTTATTAGCCTGGTCAACTAGCGAACGCATGCATCTAATACCGACGACAGTGGAACTTCACGATTCCCCAAACGACACCTCCTGGGAAGTATCTGCTACGCTTCGAACACGTCTTCCCCAACGAGGTCGACGCGCAGTTCTACGTCAACTGCGCTCACGTCGACATCGTGAATGAGAACAATGGTGTCGGAACCCCTGAACCGTTGGTAAAGATACCCGGAGTCTATACACGCGGACAGCCAGGTACGTGGTTTTATTTCGCAAAACAAACCCCTAACTAGCGGATTTCACTAACATGTAAGACAGATGTCTACTTCGCCTATTACGATGAAAACTTCAATATCTCGACGTTCGTGCCGCCAAAGCCAGTCGTGTGGTCTGGTTAAGCTATCGGTAGCTGGTATTATTAATCTGAGAGGCTGAAGTTGGTGGCTCTTGTCACGTTCATCTCACGATGAAATTCATGTTTCAAATGCCAACCTAGGTAGTTTTCAGTTCGGAATCACGATATTTCAAAATATGATGGATACATGAGTTGACCTGTGGATAATGACAGGGGCATCAAATTACGTATCTGGTATATTGGATAGAATGCCTTTAGCTCCATATGCCATCAAGTTCTCTGCAGAATGCATTACACCTGGATTCCGGGTTATATGTACCCTAGCAGGCACATGTCCGGAATACAAGCTCGTGACTTGTCATTACGGTGGTCTATCTGGTTTCGCCAACATACGTATACCTTCAATGGCATCTGAAATCTACGCTGCTACTGTCTAACATGAAAGGGCACTTCTTGTATGAAGTCTCGTATGCATCGCATCCATCAAGCGATCTCTACCAGGCGTTGCCGTAGATGATTGGCCTATGTCTATATTTGTATCTAGCAAACACATACCGGTGTCTACTGAGGCCCTCTATCCCATAGCCCGTATATTTCATAGCTCGGGCTTCTTATCACCTTGCAGAGGAAGACACGAACCTAAGAACGCCTCGACCTCATCCAGCTCTTCTAGACAAGCCGAATGACCCATGCCCCTATTTGTAGAAGTCAGAGAACCATAATCGCACGCAATTCGGATATACAGATCACTTACGGGTACAACTTGAAAGTGACGTCAAAACCAGTCGATTTCAACAAATCCGATGTGAGCTTGCCAAGCTGCGTAGGCACAACCCCATCAGTGGTACCGTGGCACATCAGAATCGGAGTCTTCTTGTTCAGATCGCTCTTCTGCAGAAACTCGGAGAACTTAGTGTCCAGGGGGAGCCAAGACGACAAGCCCACGATGCCGGCGAGCTTATTCGGGCCGGTCAGACCGGTGAAGAGCGACATGGCGGCGCCCTGGGAGAACCCGCCAAGCACGATACGTTCGGGCGGGATGCCGGCATCGATCTCGGCCTGGATGAGGCCGTTCAGGTACTCGCGAGTGGCGAGGATGCCCTTCTCATCCTGACGGGATCGCAAGTCCTCCACATTCCCGCCCAGCGCGAAAATGTCGAACCAACCGGACATGACGAAGCCACCGTTCTAGAAGCAGTAGGTTAGGTATTTAGAGCCAAGCACACAACTACTTATCCCCTCTAAATCGATGATGTACAAACAGACAGTCAGACAGACTTACACATGTGATGGGGATTTGAGGCGCATGGGGCAAGATGAACTTGGCCTCGTTTAATCTCGACCGACGTCTCCAGTTCTCGACAGCAGATGCCCATCCATGGCCAGTGTCACCCAATCCGTGGATGAAGATCACCGTGGCCGTATGTCTGGAGGCTGCGGGGAACACTAAAGGGGGAAGTTGACGAATGGAGCTCATAGCGGGAGCGGAACCGGAACCGGAATTGAACTGGAACACCTGTATGAAAATGGAGGTGGCAATCACAAGCAGGGTGGTTACAAGCACGGGCTTAGATAAGAACACCCACGGTACCATACGATGAAGTGGATCGAGACTATTGAGTACCTGAACCCGAACAGACGATAGACATGAATGAAGCTGAAGCGAAAGACGTCAGAGGGAGGGGTGCTTGGTACGCTGGCAAGCTGGGTGTGAGATTTGGGTGAATGTTTCTACGCATGTCTACCACCGGCGGACTGGCCTAGCACTAAGTGGAGATCCCACTCCCGGTACCCCGCAATTCAGATGGTGAGCTGATCTAATTGGCGGTTATGATGTCCCTGTAGCCACTTGAGGCTTACGCACGCTTAAGCATGATTAAGTGCTGACAGATCTTTTATAATCGCTGAAAAATCGTGCTAAAATCACCCCATTAGCACTAATTCAGTCGTATTAGTTATTGGTTACCAGTGATTAGTAGCTTAGTTTCCAGCACTGGGAGTCTTCTTAACTCATAGTTCTAAGTCAGGCCATATTTTTAATAGGTATATTAGAAGAAGGAGGGTTATATTAAACTTACTAGGTATTATCGTAATATTCAATGTTTAACTAGCATTTCGTTTTCCCATGGATAGCAATCATTCCCTCAGAAAGCTGATTCTGCTAATTACAATTACCGTCGCAATCGTGGCCATCCTATTCTCCAGTCGACTAGCACCCCTTTTCTCGACATATCCGGCATTGAAATCAATATCTTCCCTTGTGACACGTTATCGGTCTACGAAAAGCTTTCCTACAAACGCCATGCCGTCTAAAGCACCTGTATACTTCTTCAGCCATGGAGGAGTAAGTACCTAATTAGATGATGCCTCAGTATAAGTACGAATACCGAGCTAACACGTGATGATGGTCTAGCCAGACGTCCAATATAACACAGGCCATCCAGCCTACTCAGTCCTCCAGAACATCGGAAAGGAGATCACAGAGAAAGTGAAACCCAAAGCCATCGTCGTGTTCTCCGGACACTGGGAGGGAGAACCAAACACCATCTTGATCAATAAAGCCGAGCATACGGACCTTATTTACGAGTGAGTACATAACAATACCACCAACAGCTGTAGCATTGACATACATATATTGTATTGACACACTACCAGTTTCTACGGGTTTCCTCCCAAATTTTACAAGGCCCAATATCCCAACAAAGGAGATCCAGAGTTAGCCTTCAAGATCATGAGTCTGTTGAGCGCAGCGGGCATCAAGACTCAGGGGGTCACAAGAGGATTGGACCACGGGGTATGGTCTGGATTTCACGTCGGTAGGTCTTAACACGCGCAACAAACTAACAAAAACAGAGAGGAAAAGACAACACATCACTAATAAAAATCCAATCAAGCCTTCCACCCCGAAAACAACCCGCTCAATGTCCCCATCGTCCAGGTAAGCCTGTACATGTCCGAAGACCCAGACAAGCACTACAGGCTAGGCCAAGCGGTCTCCTCGCTACGAGACGAGGGCGTCGTCATCATCGGCGCGGGCATGTCCGTCCACAACCTAAGGGATTACATGCTCTCGGGGGGCGAGTCCACTCCGATGCCGTACTCGGTATCCTTCGACGAAGCGCTCAAGGAGGCCGCCGAAGCCCCTCCCGAGGAGCGCCAGGTACGAATGGCGCAGGTGGTCAAGCGTCCGGACGCGAGACAGGCCCATCCGGTAGGTTTTCTGAGGAGAGGCGAGGAGTAACGAAGTTACGCTAATGTTTTTGCCCAGCGTATGGATCACTTGATGCCGGTCTACGTCGCAGCGGGCGCTGCTGGTAGTGACTCTGGCAAGAGAACGTGGACTTTGCATGAGGGCAGTTTCGCATGGGCACAGTATCGTTTCGGAGACCTATCGTAGAATCAAATCCAAATAAATACCGAGCATAACATCTCTTTACTATCCTTACCAGTTATTGTTGGTTGTAACCTAAGTGTTCACTATCATTAGCAGCACAAAGCCCACAATCCAACAGTAGTTTACGCTCAATCTACAGACTTTGACTTGCCTGTTAGGGACATAAATAGTCTACGTTTGCCTCAAAGAGTTCAAATTTTAAAAGCAAAATGCTCTCCACGCTGCTGGCCAACTCCGGTAGTTTTAGCACATTTATACCCCATCCTTTCCTCTCTTTCATGGATATAGGACGACTAAATTACAAGTTAAGTGGCAAAGTATCAAGCTTACCTTATTATTAGTATTTTTGCTGTTGCTGGATAGTACTCTCGGTCGTTTAGATACTGGTCCAGTCTCTAGGTAATTATAGGTAGGTGTTAATGTATAGAACGTAATTAGAGGTAGTAGGAATGCATGTATAAATATGCCGTTGTCGTTTGATTGGATATAGTTGTGTATAAGGTCTCGTAGTAGCCTAGAGCACGAATGTAGGCCCCCCGAATATGGAGATTTGCGCAGAATATGGTATCTTTGATGAATACTGCATATTTCAAGCTTAGATATTGTGGCAGTCGCGAGTAAATATAAGCGACTAGTTGTCTATGTACGATTTACAGCCATGCTCAATAGAGAGAACTCTGACAGCTTTCTAAACCATTCAGAGACCCTCGGCTTACATGGAAGTTCTCCTATCTAAATATACCGAGCTTTCGATCACTAACAGGGCAGAGATGTCTTGTTCCTGTAAGCCCAGGTATTGACTGGTCAATAATAGATAAAATATTAACCATAGACATGCGAAACAAGATGATCCGTGTTTAAAATGGCCGGTCTACAACTTCAGAGACCTATCCTTGAATTTATGTACCTCTTTTCACTTAGATCCATCGGTAATTATAGTCAAGTATATAATTCGAAAGTCAACTAATCTAAATAATACCGACTGCTATTATACGAATGGTATTATACGAATTATATTAGCGTATAAGAGGGAATATATCCAGAACAGTGGTATTTTTTTTTATCATTGTGTATTTCAAGCCTTGTACCTCCCTCTATAGTTGTCAATCTGCTCACTGTTAGGTGACTTAAAAGGCTATGGATCTTACTGGCATGTACAAGTTCATCATAAAACTATTACTAGAAGATCTTAGTTAACAGGGTCATAAAGGCGAGGCTTGCTTACCGGAAGAGACCCCCCAGCTGTACGCTTCGCTGATGCACTGATAGTGTAGACTCAGAGTAAGATATGGAGTATTCACCTTACTGCCTGAAGCTAAGCCTGTCAATATAGCTCAGACTTATCAAGACTTTCCTCCTGAAAATCCCCCTTGGCGAGGCTTCTATCCAAAAGATCCCGTGTGCCCATTCTACATCTTGATCAAGTAAGGCATGGCGTTGGACGTTCTCGTATGGTCTAGATTCATCCAGCTTGGCTTTACGTGCCTGTTTACCGCCTCCGTTGTATTCGTATAGCGGTGATCTCATGGGTGTGGCTAACACTTTAGTCTTAATCGTGGGAGTCTTAATCCTGTTCATTAGCCAAGCAGACGGCTAGTAATATAGTAAAGAATGAGCACGTTATAGATTGATATACACAGTCTTGACACGCAACTAAAAGCTTAACAATTCATCCAAAATCAAGAAAATGTAACAGGAGGTAGATGGTCAGGTACCTGACTAGCATTATATGTGGGAAGTAACAACTATAGGTACATACCTACCTAATAACTTACAGATTTGCGCAAATACCGGGTTGTTAGATTCCGGGCTTGTGATCATGCCAGGTCAGCTAACTAAGATCATCTGTGCTAACAATCACAACCCCGTGGGCCACTTAAGAATATTATTCGCATACCCGTATCCCTTTAAAGGGTCATTTTCTTCCGGACGTCGATCAGGGAGGGATGGATCTGACTAAGGCTGAGGGCTAACTACATAGACCAAGTGCCTGGGTATTCTGAGGACGGGTGTTTCGAATTCGCATATCCGCGCCACTCCAAAACTCAGCCTTATAAATAACGTTTACCGGGATATTCCTTTTCAGCTTTTCCTTTATCGAACTGCCCGGTACTCTGTTGTTCTGTTGACTTTTATGACGTATCATAAAGGATCAAGACATTAACTAAATGAATATCATTGTTGGTTCATGGCACTTGACATTGTCGTCGGAACTGTTGGTAGATGAGACTAATGCACCCCACAGCGGCGTACTGGCACTATTAATAGCTGCTAAAAGCCGTTGGAGGCGCTAAAGACAGCCACCGTCCGTGCATACATCCCAAGTATGGACGAAGTATCTCAGCCGCTAACTGCAACAACATCACAATTTATTAGAAGTCCCAAGAATAGGTACCTAGGTATGTTGCAACCGGCGCTTTTTCTTAAGCATTTGTTGGATGTGTTATCGACGGCGGGTAGGTAACAAGGCAATGCAGGTAACGTTGGAGTAGAGTATCCTATTCATATTCATATCGCACTTTAGACCCCCGAGGCTTTAAGACATTTCAGTGTAATGTTAAATGAAACGATTCATGGTTGGCTGGCGGTGCGACCGAGGGGATGTTGCACGGTCATTTTCCATGTCACAACGCCTCGATGTCTCAATGCCTATTATAACGGGCGAGGAGACAAAAGTTAAAGATCCCATTCGTGATGATGTTGCCATTTGATTTATGGGCGTCTTATGGTTGGACACGGTGAAACGGTCTTACAACTCAGGGGTTTGTTGAACTTGAACTTTGCTTCTGGGCACTGGTTACATAGAAATAGAGGAAGCAGTTATTGACTATTGACTGCATAGATTTTCAAAGTTAACAACACATCTCGCATGCCGAGTTAATGGCAGAAAGAGTAATGAATTAAAGGAGCCCAGGTAACTACATACATACATGCCTACATCCTACCTGACGATCTAAATGGGAAACAACGGAGAGACGGATCACGGCAACGAACGATTACAGGACCTTCGAGGAAGTGGATACTCAATTACTGGTATTATGCCTAACATATGCCTCCCCTTCCGTCTTCCACATTTAGATAATAAAGTTAGCAGAAACGAGAAAAAGGATGAGAACTACATGTAGTAACTGTCTACCTAGCTTGGATATATTTAATAATTAAAAGATGTCCCTGGCTTATGATTGTAGATATAACTGCATGCAACTCTATATAAATAGGTAACTGACTAGCAGGGCGCCAACGTGCTGACAGACTGCAGGAACGGTAGGTACCTACCTAAGTGGCCTGCAGCTGTAGCGGTACGTAGCGTGTGTAGCGTGTTCCGTCTCAGATTTGTAGCCAATGAGCTAGACTTCTACTTTGGTCTTTAGTGCCTTTAGTGGTATGTAGTAAACTAAAAAGTACATAAGTGTAAGTATGTATAATTTCTGCATACGGAAGGCCCGCCTTTTGCGACGATCAGCAGCGACTCGAAACACCTTCTGAGCGAATACAATCGCAACCCCGAGACTTCCAATTCTGGGGCTAAACAAAGGACAAAGGACACACAGCCTTCTTTCCCTATTGTTCCATTTTCGAGACAATCATTTTCTTAACAGTTCTGGGGCCTGGAGCCGTATTTTGTCAAGCTGACTTACCATACCTTACCTTGACGTATTGTGAACTCACCTGATGACCGACGACGACCTTCTTTTCATCATATTCTTGTGACCTGTTCACTAGTTACTTTGTACCTGTCTGGCCTGGTGCAAGTGAAGTATCCAGTATTACCGAGTAGTGCTGGTACTATCGACTATTGACACAACTAGAATCTCACTTGCTTTCACGGGAACGGGTAAATCACCGAAACCCCCACCACATTCCAACCCAGCAGCTGCCCAGGTACAGTGTCGACAGACGGCAAGCGAAACATATCGGCGAAACGAACATCGCACTATTCGGAGTTTTGCAATCATAAGAACCTCGATCGCATGCATTTTAATACTAGCATAAACAAGAACGATGGCGTATAACGGTGGTGGATATCCTGGACAACGTCCTTACCCAGGCTCTGCACCTCGAAGAGGAGGAGGAGGACCGGGAGGACCGGGACCGGGACCGGGACCTGGTTATGCGCCACCAAGACAACAACAACAGCAGCAACAATATGAGTCTTATGGAGACGAGTACAATAATTATGAATATGATCAATACGATGGTGGATATGCGCAAGACTATGGCCCGCCACCGCCCCAGGAAATGAATTACGGTAGAGGACGACCACCACCCCCGGATCAAGGCTATCCTCAACAAGATATGTATGGACCAGGACCCGGACCAGGACCTGGTCCTGCACCTGGACCTTATGGCCCTGGTAGGGGAGGTCGTCCTCCGCCCGGAGGTCGTGGTGGTCCAATGAGGGGTCCTCAACGAGGTGGTCCTGCGCCGCCAGGACCTGGTCGTGGCTATCCGCCTCCTGGTAGAGGTAGACCTGGTCCTGGTCCTCCAGATCGCTCAGCTACAATGGATCCTGGCAGTAAGTCTTGTGCAGCTATTGATAAGTAGATACCTACTTCCCAGGGTAGTAGGTAAATCTCGTTCTGCATCTAATTGTTTCTACTAGTGAATCGCCGTGGACCGCCGAACGAACAGGAATATTCTAATGCCGGCCCTTTCCCTTCTTTTCCGGGACAGAGTAGGAGACCTGATTTCGATCAAGACCAAGAACTCACCGATCGCATGGACAACATGAACATAGATGGGGGAGGAAGAAGGCCTCCAATGCCTCATCAGAACAGTTCGGGCCCAGGAAGAGGACCAAGACCACCGATGGATGATTATGGTCGACCGTCGATGGATAGTCAGAGAAGCGGAGGACGTGGACCGCAGCCACATGGTTATCCTGGTCAGAGAAGAGGACCGCCGCCACCCCAAGACCAAGGATATGGTTACCAAGATGATGGATACAATGCGCCTATGTCGCCGGGACACGGTGGATTCGGACCTCCATCGAGGAGTATGACGATGCCTACGAATAACGAACCGCCTATGGATATGTACGACGGTGGACCTCCAAACCGAATGGCTAGCGCTCCGTCTGGCGGTCCACGACACCAGCCTCCTCGACCTAGCACCGCTCAAGGGGGTCGGCCTCCGCCGCAGAGAATGTATCCTGACCAAGGGCCTCCGCCTCCACATCCACATCCACCTCAACAACAAGCTCAATTCAATAACAACCCAAACTCGCTAGACTCAGGTTGGAACCAGGAGCCGGCTAGAGGTTCGTTTGGAGACTTCTACGATAATTACTACGACCAGAGAGCAAGTGGCGAACAATATCCACCGAATCATGCGCCGAATGATATACCCGATTTCGATGCAATGCCTTCACAAGGGCCACGAGCTTCATTCGACCAGCATATGCGACCAGGACCAGCCCAGCAACCCAACATACCCCAGCCTGGTATACCCCAACCGGGTATGCCTCAGCCCGGCCCTGCTCGTTTTCCCGAGGTGTCGCGAGCGAAATCCCAACCGAACTTACGAGAACCCCAGGCGGCGATCTTCGAGATGGCTCCGGATATGCCGGCTGTTCCTCCTGGTGGTTTCCAGGCTTACAACGGTCAAGTTGCAGACCACGGCTTGCCGCACCACCCTGCACCTTTTAGACCAGGCCTTCCAGCAGGCCCAGCACCTTCTCACACACCACAATCAGGGCCAGGCTCTGGACATCCAGCACCGATACGACCAGGCTTAATGGCTAATTCGATGGTCAGCGTGAGCGATAAACCAGCACCGGTTCGCAACTACAACGGTGGCACACCGCCAGCAGCCGCAGCCGGTGCTCTCGGTCGACCACAACCTCAGCCTCCAATTCAGAACGGAAGACCAGCCTCCATCAACGAGCAGCCTCCGGTCACGGTTGAGGAATTGGAACGGCTTCGCGCTGTGATCAAGAATAATCCAAATGACCAGGCATCAGCCCTCATACTCGCCAAGAAGCTAGTAGAGGCAGCAGACGTCTTGGTGCCGAGGGTCCCTGACCCCAAAGCGCGCGCGCGGTCCCGAGAACGCTACGTCATGGACGCGCACAAGATCTTGAAGAAGCTAGTCAGCGCGCAGAACACTGATGCCATGTTCTTCCTCGCCGACTGCCAGGGCAAAGGAGTGCTGGGTTACGAGCCCGACAGCAAGGAAGCCTTCACCTTGTACCAGTCGGCCGCGAAACTCGGACATGCCGCGGCGGCCTACCGGACGGCAGTATGCTGCGAGATTGGAAACGACGATGGAGGCGGCACGCGAAAGGACCCGCTGAAGGCGATCCAGTGGTACAAGCGATCGGCGACCCTCGGCGACACCCCGGCTATGTACAAGATGGGCATGATACTCCTAAAAGGCCTGCTCGGCCAAGAGAAGAACCGTCGCGAAGCAATCGGCTGGCTTAAGCGCGCCGCCGAACGCGCCGACTCCGAGAACCCGCACGCGCTACACGAGCTCGCGCTCCTATACGAGGCGGCGGGGCCCAACGACCCGGTCCTCCGCGACGAAGCCTACGCGTTCTCACTCTTCCAGCAGGCCGCCGACCTGGGCTACAAGTTCAGCCAGTTCCGCCTAGGGTGCGTCTACGAGTTCGGCCTCATGGGCTGCCCCATCGACCCCCGCTCTTCCATCCTGTGGTACTCGCGCGCCGCGCAGCAGGAAGAGCACCAGGCCGAGCTCGCCCTCAGCGGCTGGTACCTCACGGGCACCGACGGCGTCCTGCAGCAGAGCGATACCGAGGCCTACCTCTGGGCGAGGAAGGCGGCGCAGGCGGGGCTCGCCAAGGCCGAGTACGCCATGGGCTATTACACCGAGGTTGGCATTGGCGTCCCGGCGAATTTGGAGGATGCGAAGAGGTGGTATTGGAGGGCTGCTGGTGAGTTATTCCCCCTCGTTTTCTTTTGCCTTGCAAGGATACTTTTTTTTGCGTGCTCTACTTCTCTGTTTTTAGTAGACAGGCGGGTACGCGGGCTGGGCTTGTGTCTATTAAGTACATGTATACTGACGAAGATACTTACAGCTCAGGATTTCCCGAAGGCTCGCGAGCGGCTGGAGGACCTCAAGAGGGGTGGTGGAAGGCTGCCGCCGAGACAGCGGGAGCGCATCTCTCGCAGTACGATGACCCGGACGAAACAGCAGGAGGGAGAGTGCTCCGTGATGTAGAACAACTTGGTCAGGTTCCTTACTGCTGGTAACATGAAAACGGGCACTGAGGCTGGTGCTGGTATTTATGTTTGTTCCAACGCTGGCAATGGTGTTGGTGTTGATGCTGGTAATCCTAATGCTGGTGCTCGGCCTGGTGCTAGTACTCGCCCCTACGTCAATGTTGGACCTGGCGGTGGTGGTGGTGGTGGTGATAACTCTGAAGCTACTGCTACTGCTACTACTACGCCACCATCGTCCAACAACTTCCCCCCGAGAAAATCTTCCTTGGCATGGCGGGAACATTTTGAAGGCAGTAGACGACAACTCCTGATACCGACCATCACCGTTCAGGCGGCAAGCCCGGCAGCTCGTTCCGCCGCTTTGCCGCGCCTTCGAAAATACGTCGCGCTGATGAGCGCATCGAAGCGTATCGAGTAGGTAGTTAGGTAACTAGGTGGAGGTGAAGGATGATGGAAGGGGGGAGTATTTGTATAATCTGGCAGGCACGGTGGATTCTTCATGTTTTTTTTTTCTTCCTGCTTCTTTCTATCTCTCTCTCTCTTCCCCCTACAGCGATTTTTGCATGGTATAAAAAACCGGATATAGATAAGCTCTTGTTGTTTTTGAAAGACATCGATCGATTGATCAGGGAGGAAGCGATGGATGGACCCCCTTCGTCTGTCTAACTAGGGAATATTTTGTTGTTGCTGTTGTTGCTGTGGATTCATGATCATGATACCTTCATAGTTGATTGAGTTGAAGAAAGAAAGAGACATAATTCAAAATTAATGGATGTAAAACGATGATAATTGATTCCTCTACATGACTGGCCGACTGACTGATTGATTGACTCATTCATTCATTTGACTGACTGATGAAGAAAAAATGTATACCGTAGTACCCTAGATACCCTTTAGTACCGTACCATACATATGTAGCTAATGAGTGCATCCATCTCTCTGTCGCCGTTTGGAATTCTACTTGTAGCTAGTAGTATCGTATCGTATCGTAATGTACATGTACATTTATGCATCTGCATCTGCGTCTGTGTCTGCTCATCCTCTTCACTCCCTTGTCCTCTATATGTATGCGTACCCCCTAGTCTCAGCTAGAGCAAGAAATGCGCACACCGGTCTAGGTATGTGTGTATGTATCCATCTATTTATATATCATCATCCTTATCCACCCATCGACCGATTCATCCTACCAACCAACCAACCACCACTCCCCTCCCTCCCCTCCCTCCCCTCCCCTCCCCTCCCCTCCCCTCGCCTCTCTTCCCTCACACACGCAGCCCTCACTTCCTCACGCCTTCCTCCCAACGTCTTACTTAGAAGAAGCAACAACAGCAGCAGCATCCTTGACCTCGTCCTTGGCCTCGGCCGCGGTCCCCTTCAGCGAGCGGTGGTAGCTGGCGATGCGGGCCAGCTGGGTGACGCCGACGCCGGCGAGGAAGAAGTTGACGGCGGCCAGCAGCAGGTTCTGGGGCCGGATGACGAAGCACCACCGCGTCCAGATCATGCCCGTCGCCGTCAGCGCCGCGTTCTGCGTCACCGAGAGCTTCTCCGCCGGCCGCGCGAAATCCGATATCCCCGCTACTACGAGCGCCCATTTCATCACGGGGGCCCTGTTTGTCGTTTCGTGCGGAAGAGGTTAGCAACGGTGGATAGGTGGACGGGGAGGGGGGATTTGAATGGAAAGGAGAGAGGGGATTTGAATGGGAGGGAGAGAGGGGGGTTTGCATTGCATTGCATTGTATTGTATTGGATAGAGGTGGATAGAAGAGAGATATAGAGAGAATGTGTGTGTGTGTGTGTGAAAGAGAGACACAGACGGAGAAAACTCACCAGAAGTGAACCGTCTTCAACCCGATAGGACTATTCCACATGCGCTTGAACCAGCTCTGGGGTTGCTGCGGCGCTGCTGGGTGTTCTGCCGACGAGCTCGTGCTCTGGAACCGTCGCCCGGCTGTCCGACGACCCGCGAGACGGGCGCCCGCCGCGGGGAATCGCTGGAACATGACGGGACGGGCGGCGCGGAACATGGTTGTTGTTGCCGGCATCGTTTTTGTGTGAATCCGGGCGTGGGTGCGTGGGTGCGTGCGTGTGTGTGTGTGTGTGTGTTGTCGCGCGTGCCTAGGTATACGTATGGAGGGGTTCTTTCCTGGGATGCTGCTAGTGGTGGTGGATGGTTGAATTGAGGTTGTAGATAAGCCCTCGTGTTTACGTAAGGAGGTACGAACTGAAGTGAAACGAAGGGTCTGATTTTAATGTGATGTGTCGTGTTCTTTTTTTCTTCTCTGTGCTAGGTATGGATCCACTATATACCTGTTTTGTATTTCCCTATTCAGGTAATTAGTGGACTGTGTGTCACCGTCAAATTACCTATCCGATGAATGGCCCAAAGGCATCACCCGCAACGTTCTTTTTTCGTGGAAAATTGGTCAAAACTCACACTAATACACAAATTTGTCCAATCATATTGTCTATAACACAAGCTACTTGCCATTTCAAGCCCCTTCAGCGCTTGAGCGCTTATAGAGAACTGTTGCGGGTGATGCCTTGTGGCTACAAGTCGGATAGTAGTAAGTAGGTAGTCAAAGCATCTACAGCTTACAGATCTAACTACAGGCTCTCTGGCTCTGAGGCTTACAAACTGACAACCTAGGTAGTTATGTACAATATAAACCTACACCGTCACCACCTAGGTGGTCCGAGCATAGGGAATCTATAGCTTTAACCACTTATGTAGGTCACCTTGGTCACCTATAGCTAGACCAGATAGGTGCTCAAAGCGCCACCTACCTAGCCTCTAGGTCACCACAAACCTTCAGCCTAGGTGATCAAAGCGTAAGTTATCTACGTACGTACAGCTTCACTACACTTACAGACCTACAACCTATAGACCTGCAGACTTACAGACTCACAGACTTATAGATAACCTAGCTGTTGTAACCACTTAGCTCCAGTCGTTGATTAACCAAGTCGATAAGTTCCTTTAGTTATAACTTGAGCCGAGTATTTCGTTTGTCCCTTGTCGCCCTTGACTTTAACCCGCGCCGATTTTGCCGCTGTTCCGGTGCTATCTTATACCGTTGGTTAGTTCCTCGAGATTACAATCTGTATTACCGGTACGTCGATTATACCGAGTTGATTCCGTTAGTTGCAACTATACCGAAATTGTTTTGTTGTTACCTTCGACGGTGGGTTTTCGTTTGGAAGACTCTTTGTAATTGTCAGCCTTGAATGTGTTATTAAAAAGATGTTACTAAGTTAGAATGCAAATGTAAGTTAGGCTATTGCTATGAAACTTGGTTTTGTATTCGTATTTAAGTCAGGAATCGTAAGTTAGATATAGCCTAATATACCTTGTCTGTTGCCTTGCCATTAATGCCTTGGTTCCGTAGAGGTTTTTTTAACCCCTTTGTCTCCTTCAGGAAACCGTGCAACTATTTTGACAATACATCCTATTATCCTAGCTGCTGACAACCTGGAATATTTTTAAAAGCAGTTATTAAGGCTAGCGTTTGGCCATTTATGTAGAACAAAGAACATGCTAAGAAACGAATGATATCAAAAGGAATGATATTGAAGAATCCTCTTAATGAGCCTACTCCTATCCCAAGAACCTAAGGACTTCTCAATCACGAATAAGGCAATAGCCCTTCCTTCCCTGCACGACTTTCTTTACCCATGCAAGGGATCCGCAGCCGATCTTCGCTTACCCTAAAAACGGCGAAATCTCTCGATTGTTGCTTTATATTAGCAGCAAATTGCATATTTGCAAGAATTATCAGTTACCTTACGGTACCTTCGATACTATACAAAGCCTAAAGTCATCAGGCGAACTAAGGCAGCCAAACAAATATAGTCAATCGAGGAACGAACGCAAAGGATGTGGAGGTTTTATTTTTCAAATTGATCGCCAGTGCTAGAAGTCATACGAGATGCCTCAAAAACAATGGGAGAGCAAAGCTTCGAAGACCGAGGAAACAATGTATCTGATCATGCGTGGTGTTGGCCTGACAAGGTTCCTAGAGACCGGGGGTGTCCGCTACCCGGAAAACATACTTGACAGCACTCGCCCGACCAGCCTTGAGGTCCCTTAGAGCTTGCTCTACACCTTCCAACCCCTTCGACCTGACCTCGAACGGGTGACCAGCGAACGTCCGTTGCTGTAAGCCGCGGGTGAAGTAGCGGCAAAGAACAAAGGCCAGCTCCCGAGCATCGCCGGCCCCGTCTAGGTTGTGTGCATCCCCTACAGAAGTGGTAGACTTTATGGCAGGCGACGTATCAAAGTTGCTGGGTAGGACGAGATTGACGGACCCACCAGGGACAATGACCTCCTTGAGGATCTTCGCACATTGGGGGCCTATTCCGGAATCAAGCCCGTGTCTCGGTTGAACCTGGACACCGGTCTCCTCGAGGTGCTTACGGATCTGTCTGATTGTCTCATCGGGGCCGCCGCGGTAGTCTATGACCACGTCCCCCTTGGTACGGTCTATGAGAGTCTCTACGTAGCCTTTTCCTCCGCCAGCGATAGCAATTATGGGGTGGACGTTGCCGAGTGTTGCTAACTTGGCCGCAAAGGCGCCGACGGCTGTACTGGCACCGTATATCACGAAGGGGATAGCGGTGTCTGCCGGAGCCCAAGGCATGGGCAGCTTGAGGTGACGGTACAGAGCTACAGCCGCTGTGAGAGCGGCTAGAGGAATTGTTGCGGCTTCTGTAGAAAGAAAAAAAAGGATCAATTACTGCCATTCGAACACGGTCGTTTGGAGAGAAGGCCAACCTTCAAAGGATGTCTCCTCCGGTATATGAAATGTGGTATAGTCCCATGCAAGCGCGAATTCCGCATATGAACCCCCTGGGCTGCCCATTTCATGGAACGCCGCAACACGGTCTCCAGGCTGACGGGTGTTAGCATGACTCGCAAACGCAAAACCGGGTGGTCTGGGAGGGGGGTTCTTACCTTGAACTCAACCACACCAGGGCCGACCTTTTCCACTATTCCAGCAATGTCATCTCCTTGGTTTGTCGGTGTCTTCTTCGTCCTAGCCAATACTGTACCGTCAGGACCATCATAAGCTGCCGCAAAGTCAGGAACCTTCCAATCCTTTGGGTTGCAACCAGAAACGACAACCTTGATCAGTACCTGGAAGGCACTGGGCTCAGGGATTGGCGATTCAATGATCTTAACAACGGCACCGGGATAGTTAATTACCTCTTTCATAGTCGCCATGGCTGCCGAGCACGAACGAAAAGATATGGAAAGAAAGCTGGCTAATTTCGTCGAGATGAACGCCCACGGCCGGGAAGAACAGCTTCTTTTATAAGAGGTCGCTCAAGAAAGTTGACTCCGGCCTAACTAACTTGGACCAATACTTCACTATACCCACTCGTGGTGATCTCGAATCGGACCAAGCAGACATTGTGTGCAGCAGGTGGGGAAATTGGATGGCAGATAACTGGTCGATCCAGCCACCATGAAAGCGCACACCGTTCCACCCGGCAGACGGAAATGACTAGACTAGTTTACTCTAATGGTGAAAACATGCGCGTCGGAGACTTGTTTTCTACTTACTAGAGGATCCCCCGAATAAAGTTGGCTTGGTGATTACAAATACGTCTCGCATATTAGCACTGAATGTCTCCGATGTTCCTCAGGTCCGCCTTCAGAGGCGGAACAAAACAAACCATCCCTGCCTCCGTAACAAGAGTTGTAGCTATATATATAGACACAGCTCAACGGATACTGTAGTCCAAAAGTCACATGGAGGCCAACAACTGCGAGACGAAGAGTCACCCATTGGTCTAAAATTCCAGATGAATGGCGCATTGCGAGCTTACCACCGCCGAAAAAAACAACCTGGGATGACCGGAAAATATGTACGTATATACGTACAAATGATGTCTCACTTCCCTGTGAAGTTGACATCGCCGAGAGCAACGCTTTTGAGGTCGTTCCAGACGATGATCAAAGGGCAAGGGAAGGCGAAGGGGCTGCATACAATCAACGTAGCTAGATATATCATTGACATATGTAGATAACCTCCAACTCTCCAATTCATCAAGCTTCCCCGAGCCTTGGAAATCGCTGAAATAGCCTCATGCGTACATACATGTATGACTACGTAATATGGTACTTACAAAGCCATATAGATTACATGCAAAAATGCACACCTAATCATAGTCGAAGCTATAATTTGTTTAAGCTACAGTTCCAGCTACAATGCACGCTACACTATAGCTAGACCGCATAACCCTTATCCACCCTATTTGATTATAACGTTATACATATTGAAGTAAGGCCACAACAGTATAGAAATAACGCCATATGCCTACATGACGCTGTTGGGATCTCTGTTTTGCTCACATGTAAGACGCGCGGTCATTTATACCTTATCTTTTAATACTTAGACTTTAACGGATCATTCTCTCTCGTCAACTACGCTCACACACGCCCCTTCCACTGCGCGCCACATATTCAGCACTTAGAAGGATAGAAGGGCTGCCCAGGGGAAATTTCTAATGAGAACAGAGACGTCGAATGCGATAATTAAGCCCCCTTAACACCTGGAGCTAGTTTCTTCTCAGCTCGTATCTACTATAATCGCCCCCCCCCCACGCCGTCCGAGACCAAGGTAGCTACGTGCAGACCTGTTAATGGGAAGGAGAGGCTCTCGTCACCCAAATATTCACTTCTTCAGCGTTCTCGGTGGTCTTCGTGCTCCAAAGCGGACTTCCGAAAGGGGATAGGAGATGTCTGGAGTGGACGGCAAGGGATCTCTTATTAGCACATTCACGATGTTCCCACGCAGAAACCTGAGCGGCCTGCTATTTAGAACTGATCGCGTATATAATATATATATGATTATTGTTTAGAAGCGGCATCTGGCGTTGGGAGCTCCCTAATCGCTTGCCCCTGTTCCACGATTTGCTTAACCCCGTCCAACGGTTTCAACCAACCCACCCGGTTTTCCACGAACACTTCCATCTGGGGCTTCAACTTCGTTTCGTGCAAGTGGAAGTCGTCCACTGTCCCAATACGCAGGACACTGTGGCCCGGGAGCACCTCGCCCGCGCGGTACATCAAGGTACCGCACGTGTCGCAGAAATAGTTAGTCATGACTGTGCCGGACTTGGGCGTATCCGACTGGCCCCAGCTCTTGAGGTGATCGCGGCCGCGCACGTGCTTCAGATGCGTGTCCGCTACGGTGAAGTTGGAGGCGAACATGGATGCTGTGAGCTTGCGGCAGTCTGCGCAGTGGCACACGAACCTATTCAGCAGGCCCGGCCCTTCGGTAGGCTACAACAACAAAACAAAACAAACTATTAGCAGACACATAGTGACTTGGAAGACAACAGAAAGCGGGTCAGTGTGTGCCTCCCACGCAGGTCGAGACTCACAAATACCAGTTGAACGGCTCCACACAGACACGTCGCTGTTGCTTCGGTGTCTGATGTCCAACCGTCTGTAGCGACCCCAGACCGGGGGAAATATGGCCGCGAAAGGTCGGGTTTAGTGTCGGCCATGCTGTCCGTTTCTGTCTTGGTGCCTACGAGTCGACGTTCTTTGACGGCTCAGTAAGGTGTTAGTGACTACACTTAACCCCCTGAATTCTTAGCAATGGGTTAGGTTGCTCTTATATATCAGTTATTTAATTCCTTGGATAATATATGTACTTATCGAAGTATTATTTAACTTCAAATTGTCCAGAGAAAGAGAAAAACCAAAGGAAATCATAGCCTTAAGGCATAAGGAAACCTTGAAGCCTTTTATAATGGTACATGAAACAATGTTTGTCTCATCAAAGCTATACATCCAATCATAAATCTTTTATAAGTATGATTTACCTGATCCACTGCTAATAATTCAGGGGGTTGAGTGTAAGTAGGTCCTCGGGAGCCGCTTTCAAGACGGAGCCAAACGGGAGTCTTACGACGCCACTAAGACGCAGAGGTATGATGTCGAGTAGTGAAGAAAGTGTCTCGCCGCGTGTTTCTAAGACAGTCTGTCTGCAGCAGGGACAAATCTCGTCAGTATATTCAATATCCAGAATCTACAGGAATATCGACTAATTTTAAAATCAATTATAATATATATACTGCTTATCGGCGGCTATTCCGTACCAACTGACGTTTCGGGTTAATAATATTTCATGCAGATGTCGACCTATATCAACGTTAACTAAAGCTTAAGCAGCTCGACTTTCCTTGGACATACATGTAGTTATCTCCGAAACTCATTACTGATTTAGGTGATGTCAACGGACTTAATTTTAGTCTACAAGAATCTCCATCAACCCAATCTATAGATATCTAGCCAGTTATCACCTATCAAATGTGGTGATAAGTGGGATAGAGACTTTTAGAGTTGGGGTAGTGTAGGTGTGTGTGTGGAGGCTCCGAATTTGCGAAGAAGCTCACGAACCCCAAATGTCTCCTCAATGTTTTTCCCTGGTTCCCTCCATCCCTTGCAACTGGCTATGTAGCTCGTTTTTGACGTCTGACTTTGCCAAAAGGCTTATTTTCAGCTACATTAATCTTCTCCTTCGGCTATTTGCCGTGCCGTGTTGAGATGCCAAGGAAACGTTATTCTGACTTACCCCAAGACCATACCGTCTTCTAGAGGTATGCACGTCTGATTACACCATGCTCGCCCTTAGTATACTATGACTATACAAGAAGAGCTACAATCATGCGTGCATAATTCATCTCTTCAACGGCATCTTAGATCTCCGGCGTAACTTCATATCTTTAAACGGCTTGACTTCATATCTCCAAGTGCCGGCATGACCTTGCATTGCTAAGTGGGTCTAACCCAGATCGATGCGCACTTCCTCTCCTCGCCATCCAGGTTTGTAAAGTGTACCACTTTTTGGAAGGGTAATTAGTTATGGTTCACTGTAACCAGTCCTGCCTGTATCATACCGAAAAAGGAACAATTTGGCGTTAATTGCGTAGTGTTAGAAACCCCAAACACTATTACTACCGTCTCCTATCCTATCAAAATTATCCTTGATTTATTACAACGGCAATTTGAAATGTCCGACGTCCTCGCGCTTCGCGACGCGCGATGCCGACGACTTGAGGTAAAGCTTCAAGTATGTAATTATATACAACATATTTAAACATGACCGTTCCCTCGTCCCTTTTATCCATCGTATTCTCAGTCTCCCGTCCCTTTATCAGTTAACGCCCTCCAACTCGCGTCGTGTAACTCTTTATTTGAATCTCTTTCCAGAAGCTAGTGAACCCGACCAGATAACACAATGGGCTTGTTGCTCCATTTCGACAATGGGGTTTCGCCTCTCGGCGTTGCCATAGCACTGCCTCTTTTTTCGGTAGGCCTGGTAAGTCTACTGCTGTCTGCTTCCGCTAGACATCGGTTCTCTTATTAACCGTGAAACTCCTTGCCCAGTTGCTTGTCTACGTGGTTTGGATTGCGGTGTATAGTGCCTTCTTCCACCCCCTTCGGAAATACCCTGGACCTAAGCTATGGGCTATGACCCGCATCCCTTACACCCATATGTTTCTCTCAGGCCAAGCCCACATGAGAATGCTCGAGCTCCACAAGGCTTACGGCCCCGTCGTACGGGTCGCTCCTGATGTCCTAGCGTACAACCACCCGGACGCAGCTAAGGAGATCCGGGGCCATCGTAAAGGCGGCCAGAGTGAGAATGGGAAAGATCCCGTCCATTCGGGACTTCTCACAAGGAACGTCGTCGGCGCCACCCGTGCGGATCATGGCCGCTTTCGACGCGCTCTAGCCCATGGATTCTCGGCCCAGGCCATGAGAGACCAGCAGCCTATTATATTAGGGTACGTCGATCTGCTATTCAAGCGGCTGCACGAGGAGTGCGGCGGGGGCACGCAGAAGTTGGATATGGTGAAGTGGTACAACTACACGACCTTTGATATCATTGGCGATTTAGCTTTTGGTGAATCTTTTCATTGCCTTGACACCTCAGATTATCACCCTTGGGTTTCGCTCGTTTTCATGGCTGTCAAAAGCATGGCTTGGCAAGTCAGCTTGAACCGGTATACGACTATTAGCCCATTTGTAAAGAAGTTTATTTTGCCTCCCCACTTGGCAAGCAAATTCAAGGAGCACGGGCAACTGGCACAGGCCAAATTGGCGAAGAGGCTGTCGATGGAAACCGATCGCCAGGACTTTGTTAGTGCAATGAGCAGGGGAGATTCTTCCCCGGGACAGGTAAGTCAAAGTATTCAGAGTATTTAGCGCTCCATTATATACGGTTGAGGAATCCCCGTGATCTGGCCAGAAGCCGAGCTGAAGTGAAACACTAGCACTTAACCTTCGAAGAGAAGACATCCAACGCGTCAACGCTCATCATCGCCGGCTCCGAAACGACGGCGACGGCATTGTCGGCTGCCACGTACTACTTGGGAACCAACACGCACGCACTAGCCGCTGTTACTAAGGAGGTCCGCTCCGCGTTCGCGAGCGAGGAGGACATAGACCTGCTGAGCGTGCAGAACCTGCCGTATATGGCCGCCGTGATCGACGAGACGCTTCGCATGTACCCTCCGGCGCCGGGCGGGCAGCCACGACAGGTTCATGAGGGCGGTGACGTCATCCTCGGTCAATACGTTCCCAGCGGTGTAAGTTAAAACCAACAAGCGAAGATAAGAGAACGAGAGAGGATCCCTTTCTAATTAGTCCCTACAGACCAAGGTAGAGGTTTGGCAGTGGTCGTCGTACCACAACCCTGCCATGTTCGTACGTCCCGATGATTTTGTCCCCGAACGCTGGCTCGGAGACCCTCGGTTTGCAGCCGACTGCAAGGATGCGTTCCTACCGTTCTCGGTCGGCCCCCGAAACTGCATTGGACAGAAGTAAGTGACGGACTCGGTTTTCTTCAACCCGCAAAATTTTGATACTTTAGGGGTCAGGCTAGCTAACTTAAGTTCTCTCGGCCACTAACTAGCCTCGCTTATGCCGAGATGCGTCTGATCCTCTCTAAGCTGTTGTGGAATTTCGACATCAAGCTAGCGGAAGAGAGCAGAGGGTGGGATGTGAGAAGCCAATATTACATCCTATGGGAGAAGGGCTCGGTCTACACCTATCTGACCCCGAGAAAAGGATTCGCTTAGTTGCACTGCTTGCTATTAGTTAAGCATCCGTGGGGTAAGGGGTGTTCAACCTCCTCCTCCTTTTTAACATCCAGCTTAAAACATACTTTTAAGCTTCCTTCCTTCCTTACATCTCATTACCTCTTCTTGCCTTTATATGTATACCACCTAGCCCCTTCTCTAGTTGGAGTAATGACCAGCTATGCACTACTAGGATGGCGACGACGAAGTATCGGTTGAGGGAAGTAGCCGAGGAAGAACCGGAAGCCGGAGTGAAAGCGTAGAGAGATGACCCCCGAACTCGTTAAAGAAACAGACGAGTAAGCCAATTCTATGGCCCAAAACTTGATTTACCTTGCGGAGTGGTGGTTGTGCTGTGGCGTTTGTATAGGTAGTTAAATGTGGTAAATAGGATGAATTTGAAGTGGCGCTTGCGGCGGGCTACTTTTGAATAGGTTTAGCGTGAGCCTTGGTAAGCGCTGTAAGCCAAGCAAGCTGAGCGCTGTGGAAGTAAGTTTAGTGGTCCGAAGGTTACCTCAAGCCAGTGTCCCCCTCCCTGGCTTGGGGTGAGCTTGGAGGGAACACTGGTTAACCTACCTGGTTAATGTTGGTATTTTGTCGTCGCCGAGCCGTGGAATGAATAAAAGGGCCGATAGTACGTAGCTCTAGCATTGATGATCAACCGACCACAGTACTTTTCCGATCGCGAACCTTAACGGCCAAGATGCCGCTTGAGTGCACACCCGACGGGGCCGCCTCAGCATCTTCTCCGCACTTGTGGAGTCCACTGGCGTTCACGTGTTGATGGAAAGAAGAGACTACTACCTACCTATATAGTCATCAACAATGACTAGCCTTGTATATTTGTCTGGGCTCATATCATTACATGCAACTGGGGCGGGAGGCTAGTAACATGTTCACAGTTTTGCATACCAATCAAAAGGTCTATAAATTCACGTGTCAGCCCCTACAAAAATCTTGATATATCCCTAACGCCATCCTCTTCACGTCCTGTCGTCACCCCCTCACCATGGTCCCCTATATCCGTCGCGCCCTGCTTTCAGGGCTCTGCCTAACCCATGCCGCGTCTGCCCAGAACTACACTGAGCGCTACCGTCCTCAGTATCACTTCACGCCTGCCACGAATTGGATGAATGACCCGAATGGTCTGCTTTATCACGATGGGACCTACCACTTGTTTTACCAGTATAATCCAGGCGGAACGACGTGGGGAGCCATGTCCTGGGGCCATGCAAGTAGCTCGGATCTGATCCATTGGGAACACCAGCCAGTGGCGTTGCTCGCCCGTGGCTATCCAGCCGAAATCACCGAAATGTTCTTCTCCGGCTCCGCAGTTGCTGACACCAATAATACAAGCGGCTTCGGTGCTGATGGCGTAGTTCCCCTGGTTGCCATGTATACATCTCTGGTAGGTAGCAACTGAAGCCGTTCCTGGTTGTAGAAGAGAACCCTAATCATCTTTCCCTAATTAGTACCCTACGGCACAGACTTTGCCGAGCGGTAAGTCAGTCACGGCAAATCAACAAGCACAGTCCATTGCGTACAGCCTTGACGAAGGTGTGACGTGGACTACGTATGACAGTGCCAATCCCGTCATTCTCAGTCCCCCCGACGAATATGCAGACCAGATACTGGAATTCCGCGACCCCAATGTCTTCTGGCACGACGTCAGCCAACAATGGGTCTCGGTGATTTCTTTGGCGAAACTCCACAAGCTGCTATTCTACACGTCCACCAATCTCAAAGACTGGGAGCAAGTCGGCGAATTTGGCCCAGCAAACGCCGTTGGCGGCGTGTGGGAGTGCCCCAGCATCTTTCCACTTCCTCTAGACGGAGACGGGGACTTGAAATGGGTTGCTCAGATCGGTCTCAACCCCGGAGGGCCGCCTGGTACGACTGGTTCAGGAACACAATACATTGTTGGAGACTTTGACGGGGCAACCTTCACGCCGGATGCCGAGAGCGTGGAGCAGACAAACTGGATGGACTGGGGGCCCGATTTCTATGCGGCCATTAGCTTTTCAGGACTTCCCTTGGAAGACCGGGTCAACGTTGGCTGGATGAGCAACTGGCAATACGCCGCGGCGATTCCTACCGATCCCTGGCGAAGTGCCTTCAGCATTCCGCGGAACCTGTCCCTCCACACCATCAATGGGAAGGCAACCCTTGTGCAACAGCCTATTGTGGAGGTAGGAGACCAAGAGACCACATCCGAACATTGGGACTCCCTAGCAGCCGGTACCACGAAATTAAACTTCACCGGCAAGACTTTGGACATTACCTTGACCTTTGCTGAGTCGGATTCAACCCAATTCGGTATCATTGTTCGAGCTACGCCCGACTTGAGCGTGCAGACCCAGGTTGGCTACAACTTTGCAAGCCAGCAGCTCTTCGTCAACCGAACCAAGTCAGGGGAGTCTGGATTTGAGGGCTCATTTGCAGATGTGTATTATGCACCGCTGCCTCCGCAGGATGGCAATGTTACATTGCGTCTTCTGGTTGACTGGTCGTCTGTCGAGGTCTTCGGGGGAGCAGGAGACGTCACCCTGACTGCCCAGATCTTCCCCAGCGACGACGGAGTCGACGCTTATCTCTTCTCGACAGACGGAAGCACCAGCAATGTCGACATAAGTGCGATGAATGTTCCATCGATCTGGCCGGGGGCCAGCCAAACTTCACCACCGGATTCTCGCCGACGCAGGTGAGCCAGCGGGTTCGTGCGCGGCGTACCAATCCAAATTGTTGCCCCCCGTCCGGCGCCGGAATTTGTGTTGGTCCAGGATATCTTCTCGTTCACGTCGCTACTGAACACCGAATAAATACAACATAGTAGCGAACCACGCAGAAGACGCCTAGTTATGCCGCGAGGTGCTTTTCGCGCTCCTTTGCCCTGTCCATAGAGTGCATAGACGATATTTGGTTCGTACCTTTTTAGCTTCGCGGGGCTTCCTTCACTTCAGAGTATATTATTTGTCCTTACTATAATTCTATAAGAGCAAATTATGTAATGTTCCCATTTTGTGTCCGGGGTACAAAACGATGGTTTAAAACAAACAAAGAGCCATGGATATGCTAAAAAGAAAATGGCCTGACGCTTATTTGTTTTTAACCTGTCTTTTTTCCCCTTCACTTATCAGGACCTATTCCTTTACACGGCTCTAGTTATCAGTGTTATGATATAGCACTGTAAAGTGCGGTACACTATCTTTGGCGCGGAAGAGCTGCCAGAACAGTATCAGCTCTTGCCTAGGTCCTTTTCCTACTAGTCACAGTTCTTGTCCTCGACGGCAATCCCTCTTCTTAAGTGATCGAGAGTTTCCAGCAGACAGCAACTACATCTAGGAAGCTGCTGAGTGCTTAAATTCGGGCGACGAGACAGCGTGCAGGATGATACCGCAGTTGGTCAAGGCTGACGGAACGACAACAGCCGACCACAGGCAACAGGCCTAACAACTACTGGCCAAATTCCTCCCTCTTTTTACAGACTAGATATTGCATTCCACACAATTGCCCTGTATTTGCTCAGCTGGAGCTCTGAAGGAGGACAAGAGGAATGGAAAGGGCACTGGAGTGATCCCGCCCTTATACACCCGCTCAGTGGTGGAATAGCTCCACTGAGCGCTGATTGGTCTAGACTATATCTCACTGCGACAGGAGATCGACGGCGAAGGGTTCAGGCAGCAAAAAGATACCCATAGCGATGAAGGCTCTCGGGGAAGCTGGGTTATCGCCGATCGTGTGGAGCCAGATATGATCAGTAATCAAACACGGCGATGTTCGGACGCTGCTGAAAACAAAGAAGAGAAAAAGATCAAAAATCACTGTTTCGTCAGTGAAGATGCGCGATGCTCATGCCGCTCAAGGAGCCAAGCAAGGAGAATTACACGCTGACAAAGGTAGGAAGATCAATCTCGCTCGCTGCTGGCAACGCTCGGCAAGGTGCTAATTAGGGTAGGTGAATTTTTAAGGTGAATCTCACACACAATGTAGACGTAATTGCTAACGTAGAGGCTGCTACCGATCAACCACTTCGGAACCTGCAAGCATGGGAGAGGCCAGTCTACATAATTAGGAGGTACTGTAAGTAGATTGCGCAACTGTGTAGATAGATAAATTTAAGTGCTACTTTAGAGTGGAAATTAAGTTCCGGAGGGTTTTGTAAGAGTGATGCTATTTACACCTTAGTTTTTTAAACTTCTACACCTTACTTTTTGATGCCAGGTGGCAGCCGGGCCGTCGAGAGATTGACGGCCCGCCCACCACCTATCTACGTACGTAGTTATCACCAACGAACTGCCACCATTTTAGGTAGCTACTGCCACTTAGTTATAATATTTTATTAAATAACTTAATTATAGGCCATATATTTAGATAAGTAGCAGCTAGGTAATGGCAGCTAGGTAATGGCAGCTAGGTAATGGCAGCTAGGTAATGGCAGCTAGGTAATGGCAGCTAGGTAATGGCAGCTAGGTAAGTGGCAGCTAGGTGACAGTCCATTGCAATTTAGTGGGCTACCTACTTAGTACCTATGCAGTCAAGCTCTACCTTTAATAGCTTAACTTCACTTATACGTATTTTTGCCCGAAAAAACCGAAAAATTTATTACCTTATGAATATATATCTATAAAATTCAATAGAATGTGCGTGTTAATTTCCAGTAAGTAATAAAAAGAGATTGGATTTATTATAATTATTAATCTTTAAGCGTAGGGAGAAAACGGTACAGGTGTGACGGCCCGGCTGCCACTTGGCATCAAAAAGTAAGGTGTAGAAGTTTAAAAAACTAAGGTGTAAATAGCATCACTCTTTTGTAAGACCACGGTATATATCAGCTTACGGTCATATCAAGGTCTTCGGAAAGCATGTTGTACTGTTAGGAATCTATTATAAGGCTAAGAGCTGGCTATTTATACTGTATATATTATGCTGAGCCCCCATTATCCCTTAGCGCTAGGTGTTCACCTTAGCACAAGTTCCATCTAATTAGCATTGCGTTTCCCGGAGATTATGTCGTTTACAGTATTGTACCACTAGTACACAGACATCGAGGCATACCCTCTATCTTACCGGTGGGCGCTAACATCCGGTGGGTTTCTAGAATTTCAACTAGTTACGTCGAAAACAAACAACATCGATCGAAACATGCCTGCGTCGCCACTCGCTCTTCGTATTAATAGTAGGATGTATTAAAGTAGGTAGGTATATCGACCACAGAATAAATACATACTATCAGTTGAATTTACTCAGTGCACAAATATGTCTACATTACATAAGCGAACGGTCCTCATCACGGAGTTTGTATCTCTCGTGGCACGTAACTACTCTGTCTACTAAGTAGTCAGTTGGTAACTAATTAACCAGGAGGGCCCGGTACAGTTGCTCGGATGGCCGGAGCTGGACGCGCTCTAGCCCTTGAAGTTGCCGCCGAGGGCTTGCGAGTTTTTGACGCCTGTGCGATCTAATTAAAAGAGATCTCTTTGCTGACTTCAAAAGGGAAAAAAGGAATATTAATTACACTCTCTCGAGACGGAGATGGTAAAAGCGCACTAGAGGAAAGTTGGACATTCTCTTCAACGCTAGCGTACCAAGTACGCATCATCATCTCGCTCACAGCCTCTTGTCTCCACGTTACTCTTAGTCATTGATCAGAATGTCACCAGTGTAGGAAGCTCCCATAGTCGGCGCAAACCCTATCATGCTCGCATAGTGTCAACCGCCCTTATTCATCCGGACAAGATCAAGCTCGGCTTCTTCGGTCCCAGAGCCTATACGCTACTGCTGAAAAGGGAGCCAAATAAAGGAGCCAGTAGATACCATGAGGTGTCACACAAGAAACCCCCCCCCGGCTGGATCGGGGGAACACGCTTAGAAAGGAACGAATCCTTGGTTCCTGTGGTTCCTGAACAGTGTTAGGTGGAGGAAGTCTTTTGGCAGCACCGTAGAGGGAGCCATAGGTCTAAAAAAAAGATTTAAAAATGACCACCTTGGACAGTACCCAGGGTAGTGTGAAGCTAGAATGGGGAACTAGTAGCTCGATAAAAGGTGGCGAGAACTCCGAGATGGAATTGATTTGTGCCTTAACTAGCAACGTCAGTGGATATAACTAGGAGACGTGCGAGTTACAGCTATTGCTTAGTATAGAGTAGGTAAAAGAAAAAAGTAAATAAAAATATGGTTGCCTCTTTATTTTATCTATGTTATTATTATAAGTTGAGTCTCTATAAGTTTGTGCATATACATGCGTCTATCCAAGGAAGCCCTAATAGCGAACCTCTATAAAAAACAACAAACGGGATATGAGGCTGGTTTCCTCCAGACCTAGTAAGTGTAGAATAACGATTGCAATGGCGGTGAATTAAAATAATGGGTTGAAGAAGACCTGCAGAAACGCGTAGAAGGCTGGAGTGGGAGCCAGAACCCCTTGAGGAAGCGTCGTATTAGTGAGAAGGTCGCCACAGCATCTCGCTTCTGATCGCCTTCTCAAGACTCGGCCTTCTTGGTGGCCTTGGTCCTTAGTTTCATCATGAAGAAAACCAGACCGTAAATACCAATCACAAATACAACAACAATCCCAGCGTTCCTCCACCCATAATATTCCTCCTTGAGGTTCAGTGTACGGAGGTAATCCCCGCCTGTGGTGTATTGGCAGACGCGGCAATCGGCGGTGTCGGCCGGGTTCAGAAGGTTCGTGCCCACCCCCATGCCATGTTGGTAGATATCTAAGTACTCGCCGCAAGTTTGATTGGGAGCTGGGTCAAATATGGCCAGTTCTTCCGGCTCGCAGTGAACAGACTTATCCCAGGTAGTGAAGATCAGTAGGGAACTCATGAGGTAGTTGAAAGGGTCGACGTAGTACATCCTGTTGCAGACCACTGTTAGAATATACGCTTGAAGCAGCCTAGTGAGATGGAATCCAAGTGGCCTTACCAGTATCTCCAGAACGGCTCGATTTGGCTGTAGGGGATCATGACGCCGCAGAATGAGACCAGGGTCGTGATGACCAGTGGGTTGACCAATGATGCGAAGACCGCATTGGGGGTATAGGCGGCAATCATCTGCCCAATAGCTGTGTATAGCATCTCATACATTACCTGGTTACTGGTTAACTGCTATATTCTCTCATGGAAAGATCAGAAGATGCGCGTAGACTTACCACCACAAAGAATACACTGCCGGCATGGTCTGCCGAGGTGGGGAGGCCGCAAGTGAAGTACCAACAGACGTAATATATCAAGGCGCAGGCAAGCAGGTAAGGGAACTCGGAGACTATGAGGCCGGTAACGAAAGGGGCCCAGTGGTACATCTTGCTCTTCTTCTCACGAGCCTCAAAGATGTCACGGCGGTCGATGAAAAGTGGCTGGAGCTGAGATATGACACCTGGCGCCACAAAGATAAAGTTGAAAACGGTGAAGAGGTTCTGCTGTAAGTCTGTGAGCGAATCTCCAATCATCCAAAAGGTGAAGCCGTTTAGTAACGCTAGACTGATGTGCATAGCGAACTTATTATCAAGGTATTCCGTATTCCGGAAGAGAGAGATATTCATGCGCTGTGTCACAAGCTTGATTTGTGTCCACATTGAAGCCGCGAATTCGTTTCCATCGTCATTGACTCCGGCAGGGCGAGAGGCGGCGTCGGCGATCATGGTATCCAGTTCTTGAGAGAGCTTCTCACATTCTGGTGACTGCAGCCATGTTTGGTTCCAGTCTTGGTCCTCACCCCCTGCCCTTGAGACAACATCGATCATGTGCTCCGCCGGGTTAGCTTCTGGGGGGCACGGAGCTCCATAGCGACCGAAGTATTCCTTGATCGTATTTGCATTTCGACCTATATCTCCAAAATATACGGTTTTCCCGCCAGACGCCAGCAACAGTAGCTTATCAAATTGTGCAAACAGTTGAGCTGATGGCTGGTGGATAGTGACCAAGATAGCCTGTCCGGCTTTTGTGAGCTTCCGAAGAAACCGAACGGTATTATAGGCAGCTTGGCCGTCAAGCCCTGATGTAGGTTCATCGAGGAAGATCAGGATGCTCGGCTTTGCTACCAATTCGACGGCAATAGTAAGGCGCTTGCGTTGCTCCACTGAGAGGCCAGCACCCGGGCGACCAATGAGCGTATGCTCGAGATCATTGAGCTCCAGGAGGTCAACAATGACGTCCACATATCGCAGCTTCTCTTCGTCGGGCACGTCACGAGGTTGTCGCAAGAGGGCCGAGAACTCAAGAGCCTCGCGGACAGTCGCCAAAGGCTCATGGACATCTAACTGCTCGACGTAGCCAGCCGAGCGTTGGAATGAGATGGGAACAGGGCGTCCATCGACCAAGACGGAGCCGTGAATGGTACCTGCGGTTTTGCGCTGTGCGAGAACGTCAAGAAGCGTCGTCTTGCCAGCTCCAGAGGAACCCATTAGGGCTCCAAGCATGCCAGGCTTCACATACCCTTGTACGTTATCCAGGAGAATACGATCACCGTCAGAGGTTTTAACAGTATATGTCAAGTTTTTCCACGTGAATATGCTCTTGTTTTGGAGGAGCTCAGCACTGACGTTTTCTGTGTCGGATCCGCTACTGGTTGCATCATGCTTTTCCGTAGCCCGCGCCTCCTCGTCTCCAGAGTGCAGAAGATGCTTTGACCTGTGCTGCTGCTCCCGGGGAATAAGGAGTTGGCGGCCGCCGTCTCCAAGCAGCTTCCACCTGGAGGTGAAGAAGATGGTTAGCGCAACAAATAGCACCCACCATGCACAGATGATGCCGAAATTGCGCCAGATGTGGCTGTGGCTAAAGGACATTCCTGCGAGGTACTCGTCGCCTGTGAGGCTCGTCGCACCGGGTACGGCGCCAACAACCCCGGCACACGATTGCCCACCTTCTCCGCTCGTGTAGCCGAGACCGGTAGGGATAAGGTTAGGACCATAACAGGGTATGATCTGGTCATGAAACTCGTTGGCAAGGAGTGCCTCGAACCCGTAGGCCATGGGATTAATCCAATAGATCCAGACAAACCACGGGTGCATCACGGGCTTGATAATCATGTAACCCATGTAGACAAATAGAGCCACAATTGAGAGACCCGAAACCTTGGTCGCAGCATCGAAAGTAGGGAACGCGGCGCCGACGAATCGGAAGAAAGCTGTCATAGACATGGCGGTCATGAAGTTGGTGACCAAGTAAGTGAAGAACGCCGCAGCGGTAGTCTTCAGGCCTACCAAGAAGTAGAGTACGAGGCCGAAATGGGTGACTTGGAACAAAAGGATGGGGAAGTCCGCAGCGATTTGCGCGATGCAGACAGCAGCCGGATGGTATAGGGCGAAGGCGCGATGCTTGGCTAGAATGGGTCTCCCAGTAAAAGAGTCGGTAACTTCCGAGAGGGCTATGAGAGCGTTGTACAGAATAGAGAAGAACAGGGCGCCTCCTTTGAGGAAGAGGCCAACGGAATTGTCGGGCGCAGCGTAGAAGAGCGAACCGCCGAGGAAGGCCTGGATGACTGTGGCGCCTTGCTTCATGAGCAGCGTTGCCTTGTCACCCCACATAAGCTGGTATTGTCTGGTCACAGCGGTCTTGACCTGCGTAGTGAACGAGGTCGTGACCGGAGACTTTTCGGATACGCCCCTGTGCTTCTCGCGAGAGATCATTTCTTTGAAGACAGCCGTGTTCTCCGCAGCTTCGTCGCTTGCTGGATAGCTTCGACACTCTTCCAGCATCTTGGGCCAGATGCTGGATCGCTCGTAGGCGGCACGGATCTCATCGGCTGCGCGGGGAAATTTGTTTTCATATCCAGGGGCAATCCTGCGCTCGGTAGGGACAACCACACCTGTCAGGAAATCCCCCCGGTTGGATCCGGAGTCCCGCATGAAACCCAGGTCTTCCATGAATGGTACGGCCTCTTTTTGAGGTCCATAGTAGATCTGTTTGCCCTCGTCGAGGACCAACACCTTGTCAAAATGCTCGTAGATGCCGTTGCCCGCCTGGTAGAGTGTGACAATAGTAGTAAGCCCGAGGATGTCGGTCATGACTCTGATTCCCTTGATCCACTCGAGGGCTGTGCTAGCATCGAGGCCTCTTGTCGAGTTGTCCCAGCAGAAAACACTTGCCCGGGTGCTTAAGCACTCAAGAATGGACACGCGCTTCCTCTCCCCTCCTGAGACGCCCCTGATAAACGCATCTCCGACCTTCGTGTGTGCAGTATGAGAGATGCCGACAGACCGAAGGAGAAAATCCTTGTAGGACTGGGCGTACGCCTCGTGCGTCTCAATCCCAGGCGGCAAGCAATGAGGGGTCTTCATCCGGGCGGCGAAGGTGATGGTATCCTCGACGGAAAGAGTCGGGAAGAAGATTTCCTCCTCGGTATTCATGACGATCTGGCCACGGTATGGTTTAGCTTCGTCGGCAGACATGTTCCCAAAGTGGACATCTCCGGTGACGTCCTCGTAGCCGCGCCGATTGTTGGCAAGTACGCTCAACAACGTTGTGCAGCCCGATCCGGGCCGACCAAGAACGAGCAGCATCTCTCCTGGCTTGACACATCCGTTCGAGTTCTCGACGATAGTCTTCAGTTTGGCACCTTTGCCAGGCCTATGGAAGGGGTAAAGCTGGGAGAGCACATTTTCGTTAAACGTGGCGTCGCTGCCGATGCTTTTGACAGTAAGGTTCTGCCAGGTCACGCCGAGCTTCCTGGGCTTCTCCCCACCTTCTTCGTCCCCTTTCCTCATTGATTGGACTTCGGACGCCATGTGCCATGCGGTTCTGGCACGGGAGAGTGTTCTTCCGGTCTCTTCTCCTGAGACTGCCGGAGGCGATGTTTCGTCCACGGTGGTGGACTCTGGGTCCATGGTGGGCAAACTGGTGCTCAATTCACGACCAGGGGCATGTGATAAAGAAATAGATTTTGCAAACCGAGTAAAAAAGTGTATGGATTAGTTAGATGTAGGCAGGCGTGAACCGATATATCTCTACAGCCCCAGGAAAAAAGTGTAACTATATACTGCAACGCTTGTTTGGAGAAAGAAGAAGACAGCATTTTTATAATTGCATCAATATATTCCAGTCTTTCCCATTGGCTGCTTGCACCCTTCGTTGGGCTGAAGAGGAAATTAGTTCGATTTCTCATTATTAAGCCTTCCGGAAGGTATTGACAGAGCAGTGGTGGGAGAATTAATAAGGGGGTTCGCATTCGGGACAGCATCTCGATGTATTTCTGGTACAAGTTGATCATGGAAGCATCATAGGGGTTGGGTCACTTGCATACCGACTCATGCCGACTTCTCAGCTACCTAGATAGCGTCGCTAGAAGATTATGACACAAATCTTAGCTTATCACTAACATTACTAGTGACGTCCTCGAGCTACCTAGGTAGTCTAGATAAGGATCCACATCCTGCAACTTTTGAGAGAAACCCTCCGCGGAAGTTTTCACGGCACCGTACAATCCGGTCCAGTACCGACAGAGTCCCTAGGGGCACGTCCTGATGTAACCTTGTCCACCTTTCCCTTTACTCTCCCTCTCTCCATCCCGCCTTGCATCAACTATCCCTTTCAAAGACAACTAGACGTGATTGACCTGTGGGGGCATCATGGGCGTTGCATCTATGCATCCGTCACAAAGACGCATCTCTTGCGAAGTCTGCAGGAGGCACAAATCGAGATGTCAACGCATAGACCAGAACGACCCCAAGTGTGCGCGGTGTACGATACTAAAAGTAGAGTGTACTGCCGGACAACAGAAGAAAGTTGGGAGACCAAGGCAAGAAGCGGCCCTCGACAAGAAATCCAAGCGAGCCTCTAATGCCAAGCCAGTCTCAGCCGGCTCTCGGACAGGAAGTAACACAATCGATCCCTGGTACCAGCAGAACCAGCCAACGCCTCTCGGAAGTGATAAAGAGATCGCTGGTGATGAGCTTGGCCGCAGCAGTATGATCTCCTCAGCAGTCACTACTGCACCAGCGCCGGCCCTCGCGCCAGCAACAGATGATGCAAACCGAAGGCAAGCATGGCCGCCGATGGAAGTCGATCCTTTCTACCAGGACGCTACTTGGGACATTGCCAAAGATTTTTACAGCGAGTTTCCCTTGGCCAACATGGACTCAAGCTCCGGCTCCTCAATCTCGAGTTCTGACACGCCCGCTACTACTGTCTCTCATTTTGCACCGCTTAACATGGTATTACCGGGACAACACGATGCTGAGGACGGCATCGGTACCTCGGAGGCTATATCCAGGTTGTTCAAGATCAACCTCGACTTGCACACCCGCGTCGCGGTTGTCGAAAAGAACAAGGCGACCCTAGACCTGGATAGTCTCCTATACGTGGAAAGCCCTTTGTTCATCAACAATCTTACCTTGGCCGTTTTCATGCTGAAGACGTCGCATGAATTCTTGCAGATCCTAACACAGCTTGCTAACAGCCGTCGCTCTTCCCGGTTAGATACTTCCCAAAGGCTGCAAACCATATTTCCGCAGCAGGTACCGCTGCCGTCGCAATCTTACAAACATACCCAAGGCGGTCAAACCTCGACGTTCGCTTCGTCCTATTCGCCCACCGCCTCGCAGCCATTGACAGCTCCTCTCGCCTTGACCATCATGAGTATCTTCACCCAGATCATCTCCCTCTATGAACTGTGCCTTAAGCACCTAACTGCCCGCCTCGAGCGAATATCCGCCCAACCTGTTGCTCCTATCCCAGGGCTTACCTTCGCAGGGCTGCCTCTGCCAGATCCATGCATGCAGGGCATGCTCTTCTCCAATGTCGTTGTTGATACGCTGCAGAGGACGGAGCGGGCTCTGGGCATTGACAAGACGTCTGAGAGTAGCGACCTGGGCCTACTTTCGTCAAGACAGATTTACATGCTTTGGAGCGAGTTGGATGAAAGGCCCGGTATCTTTCCTGGGGAGGGTGCCATGCGGCCAGCTCGTGTGAGAAAACTTTTTGGAAAAGTATCCTTTTTATTGACCCAGGTTTCTGTGAATATATAGATCTCGGCGCTGAATCATGGGTCATATATACCAGCCCAAGAGGCCACTCTCATCATCAAACTGAATTGTATTGTTCATCCATTGATTTTATGTCATGAGTGGCCGTGCGTGAGTCTTGATCCCCCCCGGAGTAGCTTTTCGTCACGGCATCATCTCATGATGCCCCGCGAGGAAGTAGTGGAATGTTAGACTTTGTTACTGGGCACGTTCCTACACGATCCTTGAGAATGCAGCACTTCGGGTTCGTTGTAGCCGTAACGATGTAATAAAATAAAAATGATTAATTTATTTATTAAAATATTAAAATATAAAAAGTGAATTAAAAAATATTTTATTATTTAAGCTTTTCTTTATAAGGTAGCTGCGCCACCGCAACTGCGGCGGTGCAACAGCCGCGCTGCGGCTAGTGGCCGTACTCCCGGGAGGTAGCTCGAGTCATATCCCTGCCCTCTGATTGGTCGGAACTTTAGTGGGCAATCGCTACTCAAAGCTACGGCGGCGTCTTGAGAACTAAGGCAAGTCAGAAGGCGATTAGAGCCCTGACGAGTAGCGGTTATCTCTTAACTAACGAAAGTCTACCTACCTACCTACGCCTTCTGCATTTCCTTGGTCCAACTACGCTTCTCCTTATTCTCGGAAAATACCCTCAAGCGGAACAGAGTAGCCGCCAATCATGTCGGCCAAATACGCCTTCGTCAAGTCCCTCAAGGAGGTCCGCTTCCTCTTCTGCCACACCGGCGAGGCCAGCGCTGCCACGAGGTGAGTTCCAGACGACTAGCCCTCTCTTTTGTTCGCTATCAATTGACGACGCGACTAGTCTGCGAGCAAGTTAATAAGAGAATGCTAATCAATCCGGCCTTCATTTCATAGGACATTCCTCACGAGATCCTACCCCACGATGAAGAAGAACAACCCGCACACTCCGATCCTGATCCGCGAAGCTCAGGGCGTCTTGCCTAAGGTCTACGCTCGATACGGTCCGTCCATTCCATTCCATTCTGTTCTATTCGTCTAGTTGCCGGCCTTGCTGTGCATGCATGTCCTGTGTATCCGGCCTTGGAGGTGGATATGTACTAACTAACTATTTCATCTACAAGAGTTTGGAAAGGAGACGAGCCAGTCGTTAGAAGGTAAAGCACATCCCTATTTGGAGTTTGTCTTCCTAATCGCTAATGCCTCGAATTGCAGGATTATCAGATAAGCAGATCGAGGAGACCGTTACGACGTTAGTGAAGAGCGAAAATGTATCATGATTATTCATGATTTCTACACCAAAAAAATAGAGCGTCGGGGATGACGACGGAGACACTATCACCACCCCCACCACTACCATCACTGCCACCACCGACTGGTTCGATATAACCTTGAGACTTGTGAATACAACTATTCGATTAGACCAAAACTATCTAGTTATCAAAAAGAGAGCGCAGAGACGAGATGTCTAGTAGATGAGTAGACTGGGTCTTGTGTGTGGCCATATTGTAGGGTTTGCCAGATAAAGGTGTTTATCTTATTACTGGATCTTCTGCCTAGGAACCAGTTGTATATTCCTTCGAACCTCTTTCTACCGTTCATCTTGATCACTACCTGCATCTTTTCTGCGGTAATGATGCCTATTCGTATGCGATACATGGCAGGTAGGCATTCTGGCGCTACGGCTTGATCTCGTGAAGAAGACAGAATATACCTACTTAAATTACACGTAGTAACGAACACCTAAGCTTCAAGAAATCATGTCCCACAAGGATACATTTCTTCACCAGGTTTAATTCCACGTGTCATTTTCATAGCCAATGCCAATATTAATCGTCGACAACATACAGTAGGGCAAGTCCTATTAACTAGAAAGCGACCATGAGAGCCAAACCTCCTAATACTTGGTTTAACTACTAGAGTAGATGAGATATCGGAACATCTCCCTAGCTTGTCCATCTCTTAGAAATCCGTAACGTAACTCCCGTATCATCTTGATACAATCTATCTTCGTTCATAACCCCCTAAAAGAAAAGAAGAAGAAAACCCCCTCATGATTGCCTGTCAGTATGACCCAGTATAGGTGGGTGAGTTGACTTATTCAACCCCCTCCTAGACAGTTCCAGGTACCAACCAACCTCCTCATCATCGTCCTCGAAGGGAAGAAAGAAAGAAATCTAATCAAACAACCAACCATCCACTATCCATCATTCCACCATCGACCAACCCCCTAATACCCTGAACTTCCCTCTCTCTGTCTGTCTCTCTCCGGATAAGTACATAACCAAGTATGTTAGTACCTATGTAATCGAAAGAGAGAAAAACCGCCTCAATCTCAACCACCCTTCCTCTCCCCCTCAGGCCACTCATTACTCCACTGCTCCTTCTGTTGTTGCTGTAGTTGCGGCTTCTGCGCACTACCTCGACTCCGATCCGAGCGCTGAGAACAAGCAGGTGACGAAGTCTGTTGCCGCGTCTGCATCTGCGTCTGCGTCTGTGTCGGCTCCGAACCAGAACCAGTCTTGATAGACAACTTCCGCCACGTCGACACCGACTGCGCCCGGGCATCGCGAACAGCATCCGCGGTAGTAAGAGTAGGAGTTGTAGCAGTAGCAGTAGCAGTAGCAGTAGCAGTAGCAGTAGCAGTAGTCTGCATCGAGCCCCCCTGATCATGCTCTTGTACTTGTCCTTGTCCCTCCTTCTTGGACGCATCTACGAGCGAGAGTGCCTTTTCCCGCGGAGCAGCGGGAGTCGGGGCGGGTAGTTCGGGCCAGTCCGCTGCGTTGCTGATGAGTTTAGGCGGGCTACTGCTCACCTCTCCTACTCCTGCTCCTGCTTTCGTTACTACTGCCACTGCCGCCTTTGTTGGAGGGGTGCCACTAGTACTGCCAGTAGCAGCTGGAGTAGCGGTGGAGGTAGATGGCTTCGGCGAGGCCGACGATGCAGGTAGGGGTTTCGCTTGTCCGGGTCGTGGCTGTTGGGATTTGCCTTTGTTTTTGACGTCGGACTTGTCTGTCTTGTTGGACTTGGTCGACTTGTTCGACTTCGTGGATTTGGCCGGTGAGTTCGGCCTTGTAGTAGTAGTCGTCGTGGTCGCCATCGTTTGCGGCTCTTCCGAATGCGACTGCGATGGTGCTGATTCATTCTTCTTGGTGTCAGAACTAGAACTGGCGCTGGTAGGAAGGGCCGCAGCAACAGCAGCAGAAGGGGGAGGAGGTCCCGGATTGTCGACATGATGCTCCTGTTGTTGCTGCTGGTGCTTCTTCTTCTTCTTCTTGTTTCCACCCGTGGTACCCGTGCTAGTACCGGCATCGGTACTACTAGTAGTACTCTTCTGAGTGTTGTCCATCTTGGGGCCCAGGCTCTTGTTCTTCTGACTACCTCCACCACCACCAGCCGTCTTGGGTTTGTCGCTAGCGGAACTGGCATTAGCGCTTGTTGAGGGTTCCGGTACTTCGCTGCTATGATCCGTGGCTCTAGACTCGGGACGGTCATGCGTCATTGTAGGGGTCGTGTCCGCAGCGGTGGAAGACTTGTTTCCGCTGCCCTCATCTTTGGTAGAAGCAGAAGCAGAAGTGGAAGAGAACGTCTTGCCTCTGCCCCTGTTAGCCTTCTTGTTGCCCAAGACTTTGCCCTTCTGGGGTTTCGACTCGGTGGACTGCATCGTCGCCTTGCTACTACTACTGCTGTCACCTTTCTCTCGATCCGTCAACGTGGCAGTGCCATCTTTCGTCTGAGATGAAGACGCAATAGCAGTAGCCGATCCCCCCTCGTTACCGTCTGCAGCGCCCTTGACCACAGCTTGTTGTTGCTGTTGTACCGAATCCTTACCCTTACCCTTCTGCTGCTTCTCCAGCAAAGGCGTCGACGGCATCGAGCGACCCATCGTGTCCGAACTATTACCGCCAACCGGATCCGTCACGAAAACCTCGGCACAGGGATTCAGCTTATGCGGGCTCGTCCTCGCACTACTCGTCGCCGTCGGCGTCGATGGTCCTACTGCTGTGTTCGCCAATATGACGGTCGAGGCCTCGCTAGGCGCGGCGCTGTGTTGCTGCTGCTTCGCCGGGCTACGCTTGATAGTCCCGTACTCGTATTTCCCGCCTCTCTTGTTAGCGCTGCGCCCTCCACTGGCTGTGAGTATCGGGTCGTGGTAGTCCGGGAAGGGCTCCGAGGGATTCCGCACTTTGATGGGGGTGGACGGCTGCTGCTGCTCTCCCTTGTTGTCAGGGTTCTCACCGTAGCCAAACCAGTCGTGAACATAACCCTCACTATCACCGACATGCCCTTCCATCTGCTGCTGGGAAGACTCTGGCTTCTTCAACTTCGACTCGAGCTCCTCCTCCTCCTCCTCCTTCCCGCCGTCGTCATCACCGCCCTCATCAGCATCATAATCCTCATCATCACTACTGCCGCGCTGGTGATACGGCGCGGTAGGGATGGCGAGCTTTCCCGACTGCGCGGGCAGCCCAATGCCGGCCTTCTTGTTGATGCTCCTCTTGGCGCTCTTCCCGACCTTCTCGCCCTTGGCCTCCTGCTCGAGCCGCCACTGCGCCCGCTCCTGGTGCCGCTTCTCGCGCTCGCAGTTCCCGGCTATGATCCGGTGCAGCTCCATGCCCGAGTTCAGCTCGCGGCGCTGCGCGTCGATCACGAGCTCCTGCGCTTTGAAGGCGTTGTCGATGTCCTCCTCGCCTTCTTGCTCCTCTTGCTCTGCCTCTTCTGAGGGCTTGGCTAACGATGACTTGTTATTGTTGTCGTTGTGGTGTAATGAAGAGGACGATGATGACAATTCCTTCATTTTCCCCTTTTTCCATCGGGTATTATTGTTATTGTTGTGGTGCTGCTGCTTAGTTCCAGCGTTGGGGTTCTGGCCGTCCACGTAGAGGTTGTAGACAGGGTAGGCCGGGAGAGCACGGTTGGACTTGAGGGATGGCATGAAGGAATCAGTGGTATACGCTCGAGTATCTGTTCCACTGTTGCTATCGGTGCTGTGAGGGCCACTCTTGTTGGGGTTCCCCTTCTGAGTTTGGGCAGCTTTTGCGTCTCTGTCCCGGTTGTAGTAGTTGTAGGCCTGATTGGCCTTGCGTTGCTTGTTCATCTGGAAGGAACCAAAATGCGAGCTCTGATGCTGGCTTGCCTGCTGCTTATCACGAGATCCTTGGCTAGTATGAGTCGAAGCAGAATTCCTTTGGTTGCGGGGCTGCTGTTGGGACGCTCCTCCTTTTGACTTCTTGCTCGGGGAACCACGACTCGATGTTGGTTCACCTCCAGATGATTCCAAGGCATCTTCGGGCTTGCGCTTGGTAGGTACGTGTGCACCGTGGTCCGAAGTGTCACTGTGCTGTTGCTCATTCAACCTAGTGGCCGTGTGTGTATGTGTAGGGCGACTAGGGCTGGGGCTATGATCTGCCCATTTGGATGGAAAACGACTGTACCGAGCCTTCTCAGGTCTGCGGACCACAGTTCCCTGGCCCATTGATTCCCTTTCATCCGTAGACGAGTTAGGGTCGTTTGCAGTAGGTGGTGTATGATCCTTCTCTTGCGTGTAGGGCGAAAACATGGGTTCAGAACTGTGTTGTCCAGGGTTGATGAAAGGATCATCCTCATGCCCTTGAATTTCATGTCTGAATTTAGGGTGTCGTTTGTGACTCGTGCCATGGAACTCCGAACTTCCCCCAGGCAGGGGAGATCTCAAATTGGTCGGGGGCGGTCCTGTGTAAGGCGTTTTGCCTCGAGCTTTAGGGTGACGAGGAAAATCAGTTTTTATATCCTCGATTTTCTGGAGGAACGTGACTGCAAGGGGACGAGGGGCAACAGCAATCAAATCGCAAGGAGCTTTCTTACCAGTTGGGGGTTTTCTCGTGACGCTATCATGTCCTGATGTCCGCGTTGTACTCTCCTGCTATTCGTTTGTTAGTTGATGTTGTTTTCTTTTTCTAGAGACCCCTAAACTATGAATGGTGGTTCCATTGTTCCTTGGATTTATTTTTCAATTACTCACTTGAGATGACGGTGTCGTTGGCAAGCCTTGCTTGGTGGAAACGACATATTGCTCCGGGGATCCAAACGCATGGGAATATGGAGCACGAGATGGGAGTCTCCCCTCCTCGGGGATAGGTGTCGGCACAGGCTTCGGAACAGAGATGTTCAGGCTTTCTGGACCGTGGGGCTCGTTTGCTCCCCGTACTTCATTGCTGACCAAGGGGCCCATCTTCGGTGGAGATCCACGATTAGTTCCACGGCGATCACTAGTGGTGGTGTCGTAGGTATTGCGATGCATTTGACTTGGGAGAGGAGTCCAAGGTACAAAGAATTGAGATCCGATGGGGTGTATAACTTTAGCTGGCTCCCCCGATGTGACATTCTTGATAACCCTGTTGTTCATCTCCTTGATGGCCGCGAAAGCGGATTCCTTGTCCTCGTACCTGTGAGGTGGTAGGAAAAGAGAAGGTTAGCACGATAAAATTCAACTCAAACCTATTTACTAGTTCGACGATGTACTCCGCCGTGCGGTAAGATAGATAGCTAATGGAAAGGGGAAGGGACACAGTAAAAAATAGCACATCTTCAACTTACTTAATGGTAGCGTTCTTAGACTTGAACCTCTGCTTCATGCCGCCGATCCTGAGATTTTCGATCTTGCCAAACCTACGGAATTGGTCCATCAATACACCCTTCATGGCAGGCACCTTATTGTCATCCGTGACGAAGACGGGGTTGATGAAGATGCTGCGATCCAATCCCTCACAGAACTGGCAACCACAGGGCTCATACTTGGTGAACCCAGCATCCTGCCAAGTGTTGCCGCGGCTGTTCTCCAGGTTTCGACAGTTCGGGTCGCTGGAGTAGAACGCCATGGAGAACTGCTTCGTGGGATGTGTCACCGAGACAGTGCTGTCCCGTCGATTCTTGTCGTACATGTAAACTAGGTTGCTACTATTCCGGCGGTGATCATGTTGTTGCTGTTGCGCATTGCTACCGTGCCGTTGGTGTTGCTGATACGGTCGTTGAGGTTTTCGTTGGGATGAACCGCCAAAACTAGGGGTGTGGTGGGACGAAGAAGATTTCTGGCGGTGATGCGGCATTCTGTTACCTGCATTGCTTCCCTGACGCTGATGCTGATGCTGGTGCTGGGGATGATACGGGTGCGTGTGTTGGTTCTGATGTCCCCAGTAGCGACCCGCGCTCATCTGTCGTTGCTTCTCAGTGTTGTTCTTGTTGTTAGCATTATTGCCACTATTGGTGAACGAAGGAGTACCTTGGCCCTTATGATACTGAGATCCGTTTGATTCTTGGCGATTCCACTTGTAAATGCTGCCAGTCGCCTTCTGAGGGGGGCCATGCGAGACCTTCTGCAGTTGTCCCTGGTACTGCGGCTCATGTACGTGCTGATGCCGGTTCTGCTGTTGCTGTGATTGCTGTTGTGCATTCGCATTCGCATTCTGCATAGCATGATGAGGATGCTGCATGGTGTTATTCTTGCAGTACACCGACTTTGGACCATGAACGGACACTGTTCCAGTTGCCTGCCAGGTTCCACTTTCGTTGTTTCTCTGGGTTGTTCCAGGCGGCTGGGGAATGCCATGTACACCTGGTGCATGATGCCCGGTACCGCCGTATCCGATGCTAGAGTTCCGTTCTCGCGTAGGTGCAATTTGAATAATCGGTGCGGGAAGACCCCGACCAGGAGGTTGCGGAACAGTGTTAGGGGCATAACTATTCGGGGCTACATAGGGCATGTTATGATGAGGAGCACCGTACGCCGGGGGGTTTGGGACGTGTCTCATTGGTAAGGCTGAAGGGGGCTGCATGTGCTGCTGGTAGGAGGTAGAAGCACTGTGAGCAGGGACATTCCCGGGGATCACGTGTTGAGGATGGGAAGGCACAAAAGGCCCGTACACATGCGACGGCGGAGGTGGAGGTGGGGGTGGCGGGTAACCCTGGATATTCTGTGGTGCATTCGGATTAAGCATACCGGTTCCATAGTGGTGTGAACGAGGCGGTACTTCACGTTCGAAGCCCGGGGGAGGGCGAGGGTAAGATTGCACAGGTACATGCTCTGGGATAGACATTGCGTTCTCTGGCAGATACTGGAGACCTGGTGCCATGCTTTGTTGGACATCCGTAGTCCCAGTGAGTGATGAAGGTACCATGTTCGCAATAGAAGCCATCGGTGTCCGTTCAGCAGCCGTGTGTGCATAGTCACTAGGCTGCATGGATTCTTTGAGTTGCCGGTCAACCACAAGCTGTGGGGCTGCAGCGGCGCTCTGGTGCTGCAACTCTTTGTTGCCCAGCGATAGACTAACGGCAGGGTCACTTGAAGTAGAGGCGCCAAAGGTCGCCGGCGAACTGGTTATTCGAATCTTAGCTGTAGAATCTGTATTCGCCGTGCTCGCCGAATTCTCGTTCGTCGTGGCCGATGGTGGGTCTCTAGCGCTTGCATGAGCGAGAGTATGACTAGACCCATACTGGATTACCCAAGATGGATATGGAGGCAGGGTCGAGACGACCTCGTCGTAGGAATCAGGGGCTGCGGCGAGCTGGACCGTTAAGGGCGCTGTAAGCATGCCAAGGGGGGAATTCGGGATCAGTGCCGTCCGCTTTTCCACCTTAGGGACAGGCTCGTAGCGAGCATTGCGAGCTGCTGTTTGCGATGTCCCATCAACAACGACAATGTCGCCGACTACCCTGTTGCCGTCATTGGTCTCCCGATAGATTGTTGCTTCCGATTCTTGAGACCCTTGGCTAGAAGCAATATCTCTTCGCACTATTCAATAGTTAGTTGATCTGCATTCAGAATATGAAGTGAATTAATGTTTTACTAACCACCTATTTGTGCATTGTCTTCACTAGAAGCTATGCTCTGTTCAGATTCATCACTGCTCTGGGGCGTATTTGCACCGAACTCGGGAGATGACGTGGGCGCATCACTAGGGGCGCGTCCATCCGACCCATTGCACAGCTTAATGTGGTAATTCCACAAGATGTTGCGAATGGTAGGGAGGTAAAATGACTCCATGCCCTCGATTTCCGAAAGCTCATCCTCATAAAAGCAATCGAGAATATCGCTCTGGACGTCAGGGTTCCATGCACGAAGCCTATTGCGGCGATCCTCGTCCTGGATGAGCTCGATCACCCATGCATCGAATTCTGGGATCGTGCTTTGCTTGAGCCCTTCGAGCAAGTGCTGGTTCTCAGAGATAATACGGTGAATCACGTTCCAGAGGTTCCACGCGCCGTGTAGCTGGATGTCGTACGCGTCGAAGTACTGGTAGAGGTCGCTCCATGCTTGCAGGGGCTGAAGGTACTTGCATTGGGGGGAAAAGCGGGATCGGATCCCATTACAGAAATTGAGGATCTTGGAAGGTTCCCAAACCGGGTGACGGCTGGTAGGATTGGGTTTTACCATTGTCCGCATCGGCTTGTTGCCATTGATGGTCGAGAAGATTGCGCGGGATCCCTTGGGTACAGGTTGGGTGAAGAAATCCGCGGGTACATTGAATCGGGGGTCATCCTCTGGATGATATGGCACAGCAGGTCTAGAAGCCTGCCCAATCATAGACGGATGGGCTGAAGTGCTTGCCATCATGATTACAGTGTGTGATGGACACGAAGGAGGGTTGAGAGAGGGTGAAAGTGCGTACCAAGAAATACCTGAATCAATCAAGATGCAAGTATTAATTGGTTTGCAATTGGGGGTAGTGGATGGGTTTAGAAAGAGCTGACTATCTATCTATGTTGGATGTTCAGCAAGTTGAGATTAAATGGTTTGTTTTGTTATGTTGTGGTGAAGGTAAGGTGAGGAAAGAAGTGGAAGGAACACAATGGGTAAGAGTGCAATGGTGGAAAGTTGTACAATTGAATACCTGATTTCCGGGGATGCCTTAGGAAATTGGGAAAAGAGCAACTCAGGTTACCAGGGAAGATTAGTTCCTTAGGTGCCAGTGCGGTGCGTTGTTGGTAGTATGCGGGTGAGTATCCGGGGAGACCTGACAATGCATTCATGTCCGGCTACCTGTACGTAGTTTTCGTTTGTAGCCACATAACAATCGACCTGCTGATGACCCCTCGTTATTGCAATGATTATTCAATTCCTCTGGCTACCATAATGTCACTTCAAGTCCAAGGCCGGAAACCTATTGTAGTTCTGTGGTAGTGTAAATAAGTCATTGTCGACCATATTGCTTTCTAGCTTCATATGTTAGGAGTATTGTTCATTGTTGGCGTTGACACATACAATTGATGTTTTCACAAGAATGCAAGCACTTGAAGTCAGCAGTTGTAGGAGTTGGGACTTTTATATACATAGAATAACTTCGTTTAATACATGCAAGTGTAAGGGGACCATGGCCTTCTTGTGTTGGAGACTCGAAGAGGAGTTGCTGAATGAAGTCGATGAGGATATGCCTTGATGCTAAGAATTCTAGCTGCATTGGGGACATTCTTATGAGGCAGCATCGTGTGAATGTTGGCCAGTGGGGTCAACGCCGCTTTCAAGAGTGAATTAATCAATTGCACAAGTCGTATTCTGCCTGTCAGCCGGCATAATAGATTAGTTCGCTCCTACCAAGCTTGACCCGCAGTTAATTCCTCATGTGCTCGTCGTCTGCTCTAACAACTTCAGGATTTCTGACTCCTTCTCAGAAGCAACAGCTTTCCCATTGTTCCAATCCACAACCTTAATGTAGAGTTAATTACCGATTGCATACAATGTGGTAAATAAAGAAAGGGGGCCTGGGGGCGGAGGGGTGTAAGGACTCGAGAGTTACTGGTTGTATACATACCACAGGCCGTTTGAAGTTCTCTGCGCTCTCCCTGAATTTCTTCAATGCATCCTTTTCCGTAGATGCACCCTGAACGACTGAGCTAATCTTGTTCTTTCCGACATATTCGAGGATAGTCTGGAGCTGGTCGGTAGTAGGAGGATCCTCAGTGATGTTCAGATCGAACTCTGGCCGTTGCCGCTTAGCATGAGTCTGGACAGTGTGATCACTAGCTTGATCTTCTGTGGCAGACTCGGTAGCATTGGCAGAGACCTGCTTCAGAAGGTTGACAGCTCTCACAGAAGCTGGAGAACCGGCCTTGTGGAAGAGAGTGACAATGTCCTTCGTTTTGCGCTGTTTGGTTTGTATGTACATATTAGTACCAATTGAAACATTAAGTAATAGAGATAGATCTTATCTAGTCTATACTTACGAAACCGAACATGTTGAAGGTGTTATAGAGCTTGTTTGTAGGGAATATAGCTCTTCAATGAAGTAGAGAAGCAGATAATGTGACGATATGAAGTTCAGAGCTCGGCATCTGATAATATCGCTCTTTTCCTAATTGGGTTTAAAGCTTTGTCAGGAACCCGAAAGCTAAAATAAAAGCCAACGACGTCACACGAGCTCGGCAGCCAATTACCGACCTTTCCATTATTCAAATGGTCTATGCGCTTTGCTTACTTAATGGAAGCTGTACTTCAAGGTTACAGGGGAGGACAGCGCTAGTACAATCTTTTTAGTGCGGTTGCTAGGGAGCTTCAGAAGACTAATCTGACTGTATGTAGTTTAATCTCGTAACCTGAGTCGACAACTTCAACGTCGATGTATCACTTGAAACTTCCTGAACGCCCTTCCATCTTAGCGCGGCATTGAATATTTCTTTCTGGTTGCGTCTCGTAAATTTAGGTAGATTTTAAGAAGTACTAAAAAAGAAGTCCCAGGGCAGCCACACTCAGAAATGAGACCTTTAATTCTACATAATGTTCCAGATGAGGAACTCTACACAGGCGAGGACGGAATTCAACGACCCTACGCAATGATATTTCCTGAGTATGTCTTTTCCTTACCCCAGCGACTTGTCTAACAAACCTAATTCATTCATTCATTCATTCAACGATTCATCTGATCTACCTCTGTCCCATCTGAGACGAACACCCGTCCCCATTCATTCATTCCCTTTCATATACATATATATTCCTATTATTCTTCTACCACCATCTAAACAAGGGAGAGACGAGACTCACAAAAACCATGGAATACAACAGAAGCGACAGACAACCAAGCGCCCCTCGCGCTAGACGCGCAGTGGCCGAGACAGGTTCCTTCGGCAAATCGACGAGACGATCTCGATCAAGAACAGGCAGCGCACCACCCAAGCGCGAAGATGCCAACATGAAAGTAGCCGACGACCTATTCTCCAAATTCCTCGCTACCGGATCCAAGCTAGACGACGACGACATCACCACCAGCAACAACAACACAGCATCGGGCGCGGCTCCCAAGAGAAAAACCAGCTACCTATCGCAGAACATCACAGCATCGGCCTCATCCACACAAGATGCCAACGACGGCACCACAAGCGGCGACCAAGCGACAACTTCTGCACAACAGCCGCAGCCCCCACACTTCCAAAAAGAGCCAACAGAGGTGATCCTCCGGGGGTACGCGTCGCCGGACCAGCAGTACGCGGCCGTGAACCACTACGAGCAGGTGGCGGGGCGGATCTGCGAGGACTACGCGCGGGAGCCGCCCCCGGGGGCGCGGCGGTACAAGTCGGAGCTGCGGGACCCGGCGCTGACGCGGCGCCACCCGGCGCCGACGCGCGCCGAGCGCCAGAAGGTCGTCCGCGTCGCCGGCGGCGAGCACTGGATCAAGGTGACGTTCGAGTCGGCCGACGCCGCCGACGCCGCCGTCTACGCCTCGCCCCAGAAGATCCTCGGCCACCTCGTCTACGCCGAGCACTGGCACGGTCTGCCCCCTAAGGAGGACGCGGCCGTCGTCGATGTCGTTGGCGATGCGGGCATGCTGGATCCTGCGACGGCGACGGGGGCCGGGCGGTCGAACTTCGGTGGCCATGGAAGAGGGGGCGCGTTTCGTAGACATCCCTCGCTGGGTGGTGGTGGTCGTGGTGGTGGTCGTGGTGGTAATGGCAATGGTAGTGGCAGTGGTGGCAAGAATTGGACGGGTGGGGCGGCTCCTCTGGGGGCCCAAGGAACAGCGACAGGCTTAAATAACGGCTCACCGCAGGGCTCGCAGACGTCAACGGGAACGCTAGACACCGCAACGGCATCGACGGCGACGGTGACGGGGGCGCAGGTTCCCGAAAACGGCTCGACATCGACATCGACATCGACATCGACATCAACAGGGGCGCAGAACCCGAACAACAACGCCGACAGCGTGTACTGCAGCGTGATCCCCACGGCCAGGAGAGTGAAGCTGCTCCCGGCGGACCAAGCCATGGCGCCGCAACCTAGTCCGATGCAGCTCCTGTTGGCGCGGATCCCGCTGATCGGCTGGTTCAGCGGATCCATGATTGGGAACGAGGTGCCGCGTAACGAGGTGGGCGAGTTCGACCTGGCTCGCGCTAGTCTGTTCTGGCGCCTCATGTTTTACCTGGACCTGTGGTTTGGTCTGTTCGGCTCTGATCTCGTTAGTGGCGATAAGGAGGACTGAGGGAGTGGCGTACACACCCACCAACCCACCCACACAGATCACAGTAGTTAAGGCAAGATGAGTGAGATGGGGAAGAAAGTAACTTACTATAAAGAATGGGATGCTGAACGTTGAATTATACGTGCTTCTACTACATACGCAGATTACATACCTACCTACCTACCTACCTACCTACCTACCTAATCACCAATGCTCAGGTGCACAAACACAGACAGAAGAGACAGAAATCGGCGTTTAAAGGCAGGAAGGAATATCGAGGACGAGACGAAAATCATGCACGGTGGAATGGAATGGAACGGGAATGGGAATAGGAATCATGTACGATGGTTGGTTGGGGTGAGCAGACAAAAAGTATATTCTAACTAGTATATACGTAGTTTTCTGACCCTTCAAACTACCTACATTCGTCGATGAAGAGTACAATAATGGTAGGTATGGCCGTCTCTCTCAACCCGTGTGTGTGTGTCTGTGTCCGTCCACGTATAAACTACATAATGTCTAATCTAATTTGACTTGCTTGCTGTCCGCCAACAAACCAACCAGCCGGCCGGCCGTGATCAATAAAAAAAAACAATGTAACAGTACGATGCCGTGCCATGCGATGCAATGATACCAATGAAGCGCTCGCGAGTCTAATAGTAAGGAATACCAAAGAAAAAAAGGGAATAACTATAACCGTAGTCCCGAAATAAAGTCGTCCAATCGTATAAACAATAACCTTGGAAGTAGTCGCCGAACTCTCAGAGATAGGCATATCACACACTCTCTTTCTCTCTCTGTGTGTGTCTGTATTGGCAGTCGTCGATCAATCCATTCATCCATTCGGATCGGCTTAGGACTCCAATTCCAAATGCTTCATCCCATCGTCTCTTCATTCACTCCCTTGATTGATTTCCCAATTTGTGTAAGTCTCCGTCGGTAGAGGTAGGTATTCATGTGTGATGTGTGCATATGTCTGTGTGTGTGTGTGTGTGTGTGTGCGTATGTGTATGCGTGTGGAAAGACGAGGTCATAAGTGTTACCTCCGATGGTCTTTATCTTTATCGTCATCCTCGCCCTCGTCGTCTGCATCATTACTGCCCCACCGACGTTCCCTCTCCTCGGCAGTCGAGCTATCGACATCGACATCGACACCTAAGTCTCCACCACCCGTAGCACCACCACGATCTGAAGAAGTCGGCCTCCGTGAGCCTGAGACGGTCTCATCACCCACACCAGCATCATCCGCACTCCGGCTTCTCCTCCTCCCTAACCCCTCATTCTTCCACGGTGATATCGTCTCGTCGTCTTCCGCATCATCATCATCACCATCATCACCATCATTGTCCTCGTCGTCATCATCAAGATCGAGCCCCAACGCCTGAGCCGAGACGTCCCTCGCACCACCACCACCACCACCAACACCACCGCTAGCTAGACGGGCACGATGAACCCCCACCTCGAACTCATCGTCGCTGAGCAGCGAGTCCGGATCCATGATGACGTCGGTAGCGTGACGACGGATAGGCTGGGGGCTGAAGGGCCGTATACCGCGCGTGACTTGGCTCAGGTTGAGGTCGGAGAATATGCTCTCGTTGTCGGCGCCGTTTCTCTCCCGGTCGTCGACAGCACCCGTTAGACTCTGGTAGTGGACCCCTTCGTCGACGAGAAGGCTATCAGCACGCCCCGATTCGTGTTGGTTCCCGCTGCTCCTCCCACCACTACCACCACCACTACCACCGCCGCCACCTCCCGACGGCCTCGACTGATCGGATGCCGTGTCGGCCAGGATGCTCTTGGGCGGTAGTATACTAAACAGCTTCGCCCCGCCTCCTCCCTCTGCCACTATTGGTGTCCCGGGACCCCCTCCACCTCCAGCAATCGCCGCAACACCTCCACTCGTCGTGACCATCGCCGGGCCCCCACCACCAACTCCTCCTATTCCTCCCCCCATCATACCACCACCGCCCCCACCCCCACCATTGCCCATCATCAAGATCCCGGGCGGCGGCAGATCATCATCCTCACCAGCGAACAAATCGCGGCCCTTCTCTAGCAGATCATCCAGCCCACCGCCGGACCACCCCTTCCTGGCCAGGGACTCGAAGATATCGACCTCAGCCCTGACCAGCGAGCAGCTCGCATCGAGGATCCTAGCGCTGGCCTCCTGGCTATCCCTTAGCAGGGACCTCGCGTGGTCGGCGTGCAGGGAGGTGAGCCCGTCGAGCTTGGCGGTCAGCTCGACGAGGTGCTCGCGGAAGACGCCGACGTCGCGGCGCCGCTGCCGGTGCAGCTTGAGGCCCTCCTTCTCGAGGCGGCGGATCTCGCGGCTCCGCGCCGCCGCCTCCGACCGGTACGCCTCCTCCTCGTCGTCGACGGCGCGCCGCCACGTGTCGAGCTCGTGCAGCAGCGGCACCTCGAACGACCGGTACACGGTCTCCGAGAGGATCTGCTGGTGGTTCGCCACCAGGTGGTGCACGCCGCTGGCGCCGAGGATGAGGTCCGCCGTGCACGACGGTCCCGATGGCGATGCGCCCTTGTTGCTGGGCGGGGTGTAGGCGAGCCCCGACGCCGCCGCTACCGCGGCTAGTGGACCCCGGGGCCGCGGGCCCGGCTCGATGTGGTTCAGGGACTCGGCTCGCGATTCTTTCAGCCGCGCGCAGGCCTCGAGGGCGGACCCGAAGGCCGACGCCGCCGTGGATAGGGTCGCGAGTGCCACCCGGTACGACTTCGCGGTCGCGAGGAGGTCCGAGTACGCCTGCTGCGATTGCTCCAGGTCCGTCTTGGTTAGCACGGTGTGGGCGGGCCGCGGGGGCGGCGGTGGCGGCAGGTTGTACGCGGATAGCCGGTTCGCGGCCGTCGAGGCGTACGAGTAGGTGGGTGAGCCGGGGATCGGTGGGAGCTGGGAGGGGGAGGGAGAGGGGGGCCTCTCGAGTCGAGGAGGGGTCGCCATCTTTTCTTTTTTTCGTAATTTTTTTTCTTCTTTTCTTTCTTCAGATTCGGCACTTTCGTTATCGGAGGATGGAGGAGGGGTTGTCGAAATATACCGAATGTGGTGAAATTGAAAGAAAGGCGGTCGGTCTCGGGACTTTTTCGAGAGGGCAGATACTCGATATATTACTGGTTGGCTTTGTTTACTTTAGACACAAATTGGGGTTCCGAGGGGTAATGTTGGTATGTATCTAGGTGGTGTAGTATAGATAGGCAGGTATTAATCAACATAAATGGAGGAGACACAGATGGGGATCTTTTGCTGTTGCTGCTACTACTGCTGCTGCTGCCCAGGAGACACGATGCATCTATGATTTACTTTTTATTTTTTGAATTATGTAAGGATAGATGGAGGGTGGCGTCTTTGTTAACAACAGCCTACTCCCCTACAAGTTAGAACTGCCAATTGTTACGAATAGAAGCTTTGGAGCATGCAGAGGAGGTGTGGGATAGGATGAGATAGGATGTCCGGTTGGGTTGGACCAGCTGATTCGATTCGAAATGATCCCAAGGCCAAGGTCAGCCGTTGAATTTCAGCACCAGGGTCCCCTGTTAAAACCCTCGATAAGATAAGCGTTACGCCCTCGATGTGTAGCTTAGCCAGCTGTTGAGTGCTGTAACTTGGGTGCTCCGGGTCTCAATATACATCCTTGTATGTAGTAGGTAGTTATTACGTAGCTGTCTACGATGCTTATATCAACATTCCAGCAACCACCCTAACTTCACAAAATAATATTATCATCAGCATTGTATTTATTCTAATAATTTGTACATTTTCCAATATATAAGAACATATAAAAAGAACCAAAAAATGAAATTCAACTCTTATCATTTCTTAACAAACTAAATATAATCCAAAAAGGTCAACTAATGCAGCGGGACTATGCCCGGTTGCCGATCTTCACATGGTAGAGTTTGGTCAATACTACCTACCTACATACATATGTATGTAGCTGTATCTATTGGGCCATCATTGCAACCTGACGTAGCAGCCGATACTGCCAGAGAGATCTCACATTTGTAAGCTTCGTCATTCGGGTTAAGTCAAGGTGTGATATGCCTATAAAAATAAGGAGATAAGCTTCAAGAATTTTACTATTTAACTCTTCTTGTCCCACAAGCACGGAATATCTCCTCTACTTACCTAATATCAGCCGAGACACGGTTATAGAAGCAGCAAGCATACAGTTAGTTCACCAACATAGGGAACTTTGAGGGCGGCATAATGACGACCGACTTATTGACTTATTGAAGGTGAAAAGGGGTATCAGTTCAGAGATGAAATACAAGGACGGACGTACCATACTAATATATCGCATCATATTGCCTTAATACCACCACATATAACGAATCAACTACGTTAAAGGCCATAATAACTGCAATATATTTATGGAATTACGAAGCTGCAGTGTCAACATTGTTCGGCTACTCATGCTACTTACTGATACCTAGTATCTACCTATCGCCCAGTATTCGGGTACAATGCTAGGTCGTAGAAACAAATCATGACATTATATGCCGGAATCTTGGACGAGTAATGAAAAGCAAACTTGGAAAAAATTAATAACGTTGGTTTTGTCGGGTCAGACGCTTATCTACTCTAGATTATATTGTTGAGTTACAGTACAGTACAGTATCTCCTATTTTTCAAGACCCACTTGAGTCATTTCTCTTCAACCACCGCCTCAGCGTCAATTTTTTTCCCTTGAAGCAAACCCCTTCAGTTCAATCGCCTTACTAGATACATAGTAGAAGAAGGCATATACAACCAATCCCTCTCTATCATCCTCTCCCTACCTACCTATATCCATACCTCCGTTTCCACAAAATGGTTACTGCAGCTGACGCTGCTCAGCCCTTCGCCAGCCTGAGCAGCTATCTTCCCACCGTCATCACCTCGAAGAGGCACACCGAGCTATGCAACTCCGTCATACCATCACTGATCGACGCCATCTCTGGGGTTTCCAGAGCCCTCAGGAAGTCCCAGCAGGTCTCGCTCGTGGGCAGCGCGAATGCGTTCGGGGACGACCAGCTGAATGTCGATGTTATAGCCGAGGACATCATCAGAGACGCGCTAGCGAAATCTCCATCGGTGGTCACGGCAAGCAGCGAGGAAGACCCCGTGGAGCGTTCCGTGCATGGAACGCAGAAGGGGATTGATGGTGCTTCTGGTTCAAGCGAGCAATACACCGTAGCCTTCGACCCCCTCGACGGCAGCTCCATCATAGCGCCCAACTGGAGCGTCGGCACCATCATCGGCATCTGGGAAGGAGCCACGGCGCTGAACCAGCCCCCCGCCGAGAAGCAGATCGCCTCCATCCTCGGCGTCTTCGGACCGCGCACCATCGCCATCGTGGCGGTGCGCATCCCGGGCTCAGGAGAAGGTGTGTGTTTCGAAGTCAGCGTAAGCGAAGACGGTGGACACCAGGACTCCGTGATTTTGCGGCCGTCGATACGGTTTGCCGAGCCCCCTTTCAAGACCCGCTATTTCGCGCCCGCGAACCTCCGGGCTGCGGCGGAGGACGAGAAGTACATGAACCTCGTGACGCACTTCATACAGAATAAGTACACCCTGCGCTACAGCGGGGGGCTTGTCCCTGATGTTGTCCATGCGCTGGTTAAGGGCCATGGTGTCTATATATCTCCTGTTACGGAGCATAGCAAGGCGAAGCTGAGACGTCTGTTTGAGCTGTTTCCTCTTGCGCTTATTGTGGAGTGTGCAGGTGGTTTGGCTATCGATCCGGCGGATGGCAGTAACATACTAGAGAGGGCACTTGAAGATATTAACGAAAGGGCTGGGCTGGTGTGTGGAGTGAGGGAAGATGTAGGGTTTGTTAAGGGGTTGATATAGACTATCTAAATTAACTAGTCAGTTTAGTTCTTAATACTTGCTGCGTTCTAGGTATTACAATGCTGAATTCGATAGCTAAGCAGATGTTAACTGATTTCGCTCTCACCTACTATCACAGTGGATATACCAGAACTTCGTGTACAACAATATTGGGGTACGGGTAACTCAAGAACTTGTTATTAGGCACGGAAACTAAGTGGAAGGCAACATGACTGCCACCCATCTAAATACACAAAACGATCTACATGGTGTGCCCAGGGCAACTACCCTACATGATTCCCAGAGAATCCATCCAAGCTACCAGTCACCTTAGCAACTTCCTTCCCACAGATTCCTATCCATCTAAGTAGCTCGCAACATCTGCCCACAGGCATTAAACTAGACTTAAGCCAGCCTGATCGACCACCTACCCCTTAGCAGCGGCTTGACCCTGGGCAGTCTCTGTGTTTACTGTGCTCGGTGCCTTCTTTACTTCTGTAACCTCAGTCCCGAGCACACAGTCTATTTCTTCTCCCTTCCCTCCATCCTGGATTTTGAAGAGCTTGAAATACTTCACTCCTATGAAAGTCTCACCTCCTTTCTTGACAAAAGAGCATATCTGAACGTGCTTCAGAGGAACATCAAGCCGTTCCTCCTCGGTTATTCCACCGTTCTCTATACTGGAGAGCTCGACGTGTCCAGTCTCTTTGCCATCCGCATATCCTATCTGTCCGAGGTAAGGTCGATCATTCCATATCATAGGGCAGAAGGGTCTAGTAGGGTGATCCCCCGACCTAGACTATATCATAATGAGTTATAACCGTCGTGGATTAGAGAATGAACTTACTTTAGAGGATTTGCCTTCCGGTTTGGGAAGTACGGCTCCCGTCGTAGGACGCTTGTCGCGTTCGTTCTGATAAAAATTCTGTTAACTGATATAACTTACTAAGGCACTGTCGTAACCTCTTACCTGAGACATGTTGATTCTTGATATATGAGTTGTTAGGTCCAAGTAAAATTCAGTATCAAATATGGCTGATGAATATGTCTTGAGTGCTTTATGGATGTGTAGAATAAGACCGGTTTTTAATTTTTAATCAACTTCGAATTACTGCTCTTATGGATTTTCTACAGCCGTATATAGTCATAATAATTCCACATGATTCCCAAGTTCCTTCTGTTTTCTATCTCTAACAATAAACTGTAGTCATACGCACTTTGTTTGTACCATATCTAAAACTTAAACTTCATCGTTATCGGTGTGACTAGGTCTCAAACTATCATGTTGCCTGGTTTTAGACCTTCACAAGCACTTAGATTGTTGGAAGGCACAGTACAGCCAAAGGTTCCTTTGCAATCTGTCTCTTCTTTTATCATATTTGCCAAGTCATAACTTAAGGAGTTAGTCAGTCTGAAAGGCATGACAAGCAATAGTGATGCCATGTGAAGCCTGTGAAGCCTGTGAAGCCTGTGAAGCCTGTGAAGCCTGTGAAGCCTGTGAAGCCTGTGAAGCCTGTGAAGCCTGTGAAGCCTGTGAAGCCTGTGAAGCCTGTGAAGCCTGTGAAGCCTGTGAAGCCTGTGAAGCCTGTGAAGCCTGTGAAGCCTGTGAAGCCTGTGAAGTTATAAGGGTTCAAGATGAAGAAAAAGTGAACTATCAAACAATGCTATTTATTTCCTTACAGGTCTGGTTGAATCCTTCTTTCCAGGTACCTATATTAGAATGGGCTATAAATCTTATACAATTAGATAACCCTTGTTTATGAAAAGTGTTGTTTTATGTCCCTTTAACTTCTCAATCAATTGTGGCAATCTACGTATACTATCATTACCATAAACGCGTAACCTCAACATACGGACTTCGGCTGGAATCTGAAGGAGAGATCGATCACCAAAAACACGCAACGTGATCAACTGCAAGGATACGATGCATCATGCCGCTTCTTGATATATCAGATATGCCAAGCAAAAAACCCAAATACAAATAAGACATGATTGAGACAGAAGACGCAGTGTAGTAATCCAAACCGGCTATATCTTATACCATGTCTAAGCTTACCTTACATAATGATGTGTATTCCCTGTGGATTTTCTTGACTTGATCAGACATCTTTCACTTTCTCGACCTCTACGTCCAACTTCACGCTAGCTTTGTTGATAGCCTCCTCATAAACTTCTTGAGCGAGCCTCATCTTGACCTGCCTAAAACATCTTCAAGACAGCCGGCTTGGAGAAACGCAAAACCGGCTCTTGTAGTGAATGCCGTGCTTCCAAGAGTCGCTGCACGAGGACGAAACCCTTCTGTAGGAGGTGCACCCTTCGTGACTTGGAATGTTCTTACCCTAGCAAGGAGTCCGATAGTCCAGCAACTCCAAACCTAATTGTAGTCCCTCGCTTCGATATAGAGCTCGATGAGTACGTCTTTGGCGAAGTGGGAAATCGGGTCATATGAAACCAGTTTGCTGACCATAATAAGGCTATACTCAGATATACCCCTTGAGAACCCTGCTCTTAGGCTACGGCTAATCAACACCTACTTCGAACGAATCCATCCGCTGAGATGCCTGGCATTTATACACAAACCCTCGTTCATGCACGCACTGAGCAGGGATTTTGCAATCCAGGACTATTCGAAACCGTTGTTGTACGTCATGTGCGCCCTAGGAGCTAGGTTAGTTATAATTCCCACGGAATGAAAGGTCTACTATCTGCTAATGATACTATAATATCGACAGGGTCGTTTTTCTTGACTCTGTGCGGTCTCAGAAACTAGCGAGGTGTGCTGGAATCGCCGTTCATGGCGAGGCTTGGGCTGACTGGGCTCGTAAGCAAGTTCTCTCAGAGGTCCATATTGTGACAAGGATGTGAAGGCTTGGAACTGAGGTTCTATTCAACTAATAATTTTCTTTGGTCCTAAGGTCCGTGAGGTCCTTTCTTTTTCCTCTGTACGACCTGTAGGGTCGTTTACTATATATACACAAAATGAAGGTACGTATCTGTAATATCCTATTGCCGTCCTAGCTGCTGCTAATAGCTGTTGGCTCTTATTAGGCACCTATGCATTCCGTTGATCGTCGCATGACCTCCAAATATTGAAGTGTTAGCATTCTTTTGCATTCCTGCTGCAGCTGTCCTGCAGCCAACACATATGGCTCCATTCCCTGTGTGACATATACCTCATTATAATGTATTGAAAAAAAAATGAATACCTGTTCTAAAGCACCTACACGGATAAAAGCTTTTAGATGAATGGCTCATATTTCTCAGTATATACCCAGTATTAGTACAGAGTCCATGGAATAATGGTATAATAGTCCCTCATTATCTTCGAGCACATAGCATTCCATTGGCCTTTTTCATAGGGCCATGTCTTACATTGGTAAATAGATTCACTGGTCCGAACAAAAGGAGGATCTCAAGATGGCTTATGAAGTTGTCTTTACTTAATTCTGTTCATAAACACCGTTATCAATCTCTATAGTTCGCCTTCCCTGAAAGAAACAAACAATGACAAGATTGTGGCCGTCTACCTTTGCTATTCTGCAAGCCCATCTCCACCCACTGCCCTCCATCTCTATGGATGATTTTGAAGTCAGTTGTTGTATGCTCTAGACGGTTTGGCTCATGAAAACTATGAGAACACCGATATATCTATAAAATTTTAGCAAAGATCAATCACTGCATATATATGAATTACTTACGCTACGGCTGTGGCAAATAACTCGTGTCGTTTTAGTCTGGTCAAGAATTTAAGGCAGAGGGCAAAAAAGCATGTGAACCCAAGTTGCGTGAACATTATAGCGGTTAGGGTCCTTGGGGTAAGTTCATGGCTGCTTAGTTTAAACAGTGGGTAGATTGGACCGATTAGTAGAACCATGAGTGGAATTCCGAGGAGAAGGCCTTTAGCAACGACAAGTCGTGCATTCGAGTAGAATAGAATGTAGTCCCCGTCTTTCTATTAACAAAGTAATGTTATAGTCTGGTCGGTTTTGGGCGGCAAACAGAACTTACTCTACTTGTAAAACATTTCTATAGTATCGTCAGCAGTGGAGTCAATGTGACTAGAGTTATGACTCTTTATTTACCTGAATCAAGCGACAAGGGTCCCTTTGCAAAAATCTCCCCAAAAGTTCGTCTATTTCAGTCGTATCCCCCTTAGGCCCCAAGGCAACTAAGTCGCGTTTGTCTTTATCACCACAGTAAACCTCAGACTCGACAAGAGGTGTATAGTTACGGAAGAAGGTCCGCAAGTTATGGTAGTCTGTAGTCGTAGGATCTGCTCGCGAAGCTAAAGACGAGGCACGAGAGAGGAGTGAAACTCGTATTTTATTAGATTCGAAGATAACAACATGCACAAGGGGAACGCTAGACTCACTATACTTCTCATACCGCTCTTCTATCTCTTCCATGAGCTCTTTGCGCCGACCTGAGTGTTTTTCGTCATCTACTCTAGAGTGCATTTTGACGCCAGTGATAGGAACTTCCAAAGCGGCCAATTCCTCTTCGCATACTCGAAGCTGGTCCTGCATGTGGATCAATAGCCGTGCTTGCAAGTATTTGAATCGACGAAAGATGAGATAGCTCTCGTTTCCTGCGATAAATGCACCAAGTTGCGGGAATCCCTCGGGTGCCGTTGCTACTACCTAGTGTGAATCAATTGTCCGTACGATCGGATCTTGTTACTTACCAGTTATGCGATCCCCCTGTTGAGGAGAGGCGTCCTCTGGCTGTGACTGAGACCTGAAACCTGAAAACATCTTGTATCTGCTTTATAAGCTTGTAACTGATGGAAGTAATATATACCTTAAAGAATTTTAGGAACCCAAATTTTAAAGATATATATGTATATATATTACCTTGACCGGGAAGATACTGCCACACGGGGAATGAAGCCAGGTGTTGTTGGCTGCAAGATAACCACAAAGGACAGCTAACTCACTAACACTTGGAGGTCATTCGACGATCTCAGGAATGCATAGATACCCAATAAGGGCTAACAGCTATTATCAGCGACTAGGACGACAAAAGGATATTGCAACATTTAGACTGAAGTTTCATGTGTAACGTAACTCGAGTAAATATTCGGAAACGAGTGGTTCTTAGCATGCAGGAGCCGGGTTCCCGTGATGCACTACGAATACTATACATATGCATGCCACAAAGGCACAAATATCATAGCTTTTCGAGGCATCGTTTGCTCGTGGTTATATTGTCCAAACATCACTAGTTCCCTTCGAGTGATGCTTAAATTAACACTTTCAAGTCTCACAGACAGACAAACAGGGCGTTCATGCTGTTCTACCCTGAAGTGAACTATTGTCTGCGAGGCACCGGGCTGTAAAGGGATATAATGTTTCATCGAGCCGTAGTACGACAAGCTCTGAAAATAAATGGCTGAATCCCAATCTGTGTGCAACTCACTACATTGCCCCCTTATGTTGTAGACCGAGTGCTAGAACAATGATCTGTCTGCCTTACAAGGTGGATGCTAATAGCGCATATGACCGGTTATGATTCCAAGAGCTGACTTGGAATACCGTAGGACTTGAATCAAGGAATTCCCAACGTACGCCATCCTGCCGACTTCCAAAGTGTTTTACATAAGTAGCCCTAGGACAAGTTACAATTTCGCTTTCGTCGGTGGTTAAACACCGGGATATCTGTATAACAATATAAAGTCAACTAGTAATACAACAAGTCATATCAATTTCGTCAATTCTTTTTATAGCTAGAATTTGAATGATCAAAAAAGGGGCGAAAGGGGACATCGGAGAAGGCTCATTGGTCACTAATAGTTAACTACGTAGATGGAACCGACCAAGGCGCCTACTAGTTAGACCAAAGCTTATGTAATACCGGACCCCGAACTTTCGTCATTGGCCAATCTTAGCAACGGAGTTTCTAACCATCAACCACGCACGCCACCTTCTGGTTACCCTTTTGATATCCGGGGCATTTCCAATCGGCATTACTGAAACATCAGGAACCCAAGATGGCGGCGCGTTCGTCAAGACTCGGAACATGGTTGAAGATGACCGTTGCGTAAGCTTTCCCCTGCACTCCGGTCCCACTGACCGACCCACCAACCGCAAGCAAAAATCACAAGGCGCAAATCGCAAATCGCAGACCGTAGCACCATTAGCTACCCACCTATTATGGACTGATTGACCGACTGACAAAACACATTGATTTACGTACAGCGGCGGCGTGATCTGTGTGGGCGGTCCGGCCCTGACGATGTGGCTCCAGCCGACCGACGAGGAGCTGTTCAAGCGGTACAACCCCGAGCTGCAGAAGAAGAGCCTGGAGCGGCGGTACGAGCGGCAGAAGGACTTCGACGACTTCGTGATGCGGTTGAGGGAGTATTCGAAATCGGATAAACCTAGTACGGAACCCCCGAATCCCCCTTGATGCGATTTTGTATTTTGGCAGTTCAGTTATGTGTAGAGGTGAAGGAGATACGAAATTAAGGAGAGAAAGAAAAATAGAGAGGCGCAGACACATGTTGTAGGGAGCAAGAGACACGATGGCTAACGGGTATATACCTTCATTTAGTATGGGTCGTGCAGGAGGAAGCAGCCCGCAAGGCCAAGGCGGACAAGTTGCGCGAGGATTCCGCGAGTGCCGAGGAGAAGAAGGCGAGGCAGGAAGCTATGCGGAAAGAGACCGGCTTATGATGAGGGGATGGATAGATATAATGGACAGACGGATGAATGGATGAAGAAAGAAAGAAGGAACAAAAACTGGTGGATCAGAGACATTGTGTACGATCATTGTATCTCTTAACTAGCTGGCTTGCGACACGAGCCGACGATGGCATGAAACGGGCGTTTGGGGGTGGGGAGAACATCGTGTCTTTTAACTCATGGTATTCATGTTTGATACGAGTCAGGCAAAACGAAAAACTCTACTTTTGGGAGTTAACCCATTTGGCTTGCTGCTTGCTTGTTTATATATCATCCATCGTCTGCGACACCACCTGTGATTCAATGGGTCTACCTACCACCTACTAATGACTGCAATTGCGCTGCCGCTGTAGTTATCAATCACTCAGAATCTCCATACCTCTCCTGCAGCCTCGCTATATTTGCAGCCAGCAGATCCCTGATTTGCTTCCACCGCTTCGTCAGGACAGCGCGCTGCTCCGGCTCACCCACCCCCTTCAACCCCTCGATCTCGCGAATCCTCTTCTCAGCCTTCCCCTTGTACTCCTCTAACACCTCCTCAAGTAGCTCATCCACCATCCCCTGAGTAGCCTCCCCATCATCAACCCCATCGACGAACCTCCTCCACTCAGCGACACCATCACCACAGCAAAGCAACCTCACAGCAACCTGCGTCCTATAGCACACAACTTCGCCATCCGACGGCGAACCCACATCGAAATTGCAATCGAGGACATATCTTCCCAAAAAGCCAACCTCCTCCAGCAACGCCCTCTGCTCTGCGCTGAACCGGGGCAGCAAAACATCATCGAGCGCGACCTCATCCCAGCGGTTCCCATCCGCCATGGCGAAGCCGTACTCGACGAGCAGGAAGTCGCCGGGGTGTCGCCCGTACGAGATGCGCACTTCTTCTCCGAGGGCGAACGCCCGGGCCGCCCGCACCGCGTACCCGTCGTCGTCGAACGCCACGCCGCAGGCCTCGTCGTCGCCGTGGTTGAAGAGGTCCGCGACGGGCTGCAGGCACATGCAAGAGTCGGCGTCGGTGGGGCGCACTTTCCGCCGTTTCGGTCGCCCCTTGCTGCCTCTGCTGCTGGTACCGGCTGCGTACCAGTAGAAGGTGCGCGTGTTGACGAGCAGCCAGGCGTACCGGTAGTGGTCTTCCGGGGAAGGCGTTTCATCATCATCATCAGCGTCGTCGTCTTCGTCCCCGTTTCCAGGAACAGCAAAAGCAGCAGAAGCATCAGCCCAATCGCGCGCCAGCTTCGCCTGCTGCTTAGCGAGCATTTCGCGCGCGGGGGGCCCCGGCAGGAGCGCTTGTAGCTCGGCGGGCCACTGCAGCGGCATGGTGGCGAAGTCGGCCGGGGTAGGACACACGGCGTTCCAGGGCGCTTGGTGGTCCTCTGTTGGGTCCAGGTCCAGGGAGAGCGCTAGGTCCGCGGCTAGGAGGCCGTGCACGGAGATGCTGCGCGGGAGCTTAAGCTCTAGGGCCTTGGGTACCGTATCTGTTGTCCGGAGGCAGGTTGTGGGGACTTCGAGGAGGACTTCCCCGGGCTTTTGGTGGTGTGAGTATGTACGGTGGGTAACTATTATATTGGGGGAAGAAAGGGGGGGAGGAGATGGAAGAAGAGAAGGAAGGCAGGAAGGGGAGATGAAACTTACTGCGATCTGACGTGTTGCAACGACACCGACACCGCGGCCGGGCATGCGGGCTGGTTTGATACCATTTAGTTTCACCCCTTTTGCGGCGGCCCAGGTGATGAGCTCGTCGAGAGGATCCATTGGTGATTACTTTTTTTTGATATTGGCTGGAATGGACAAGCAGTTACTTAGGTGAAGTTTTCAACCTACATAGGTAGAATCACCGTATAAGTAGAAAGAATGGTAAAATAATAATGAACTGAAAAGAGAGAACGCTAGAATTGTCGAATTTGCTGCTACTACTACATGGTTTCTGATATGCCATAGTGAAGAGTTGGCGCATTCATCGTGAAATGTCTTCTCGTAATGTAGTTCTAGCACTTGATACCTTGATCTAGTAGACACCTAGCATTACATAAGCATTTAATTGAATAAACTCATGGATGGCGGCACTTGAATCTTATCGCCGACAGCTTCTGAGTTCCGATCCCTTGGCTCATCATTTGTTTGTCGATTACCTACCTATCTATGTCTCCGTACCCAGTGAATCATGAACCAATGCTTTATTTGGCGGATATCCATATACTTACATATGTACTAACTAGTTATCCTTGATAATGTTGCCAGCAAAGGTTATTTCTTGAATACCTACGAACATGAAGTACCTTGATGGAAATCCCTCCAATGCGCGGGGTTATAGCTTCAGGACCTACCTATGGCTTCTAAGCACTTGAGTAGCAGTTAGGAAATATATACCATTTTAAGATATTCCCCAAACCATCACAATCAAAATTTCCGCAGCATTACAGAAGGCAATCAATGGGATTGCTACGTACTTAAGTAACTAGTATTTGTATATCTTTGTAAAGAAGCAACACCTGATAAATCCGTTAAAGCCGAATCCCCCCCGCTGGCACGTTAGAGATGCTTATCAGAATCATGCCACGAGCCAATCAATTTACAAAGGACGTCATGGTATCACCCACCTGCACTTACATCAGCGGTACAGGCGGAATTCACGAATCACTTTCTTACATTCAAATCATCACATAATCTAGTCTACCTAGAATCCTATTTATCCGTACCTAATAGAGCACTGAAATTGTTATTTGTTGCGCTCATTCCTAATGCACATTATAATACTTCGACAGGCCGAAATAGTAGTCTCGCCTACATTGACCTCACTCTGACCCCACCCTTGCCTCTCTAGTAGTTAATTCCCACCACCATGACGCCCGAGGAGACCCGGCAGCTGTATGTTAGCGGGGAGCTTCAACTAGACGACGTAAACGACCCTGAGTACGAAATTGATGAAGATGATATGGTGGATGATTTATTCGAAGAAGACGAAGACTTCCATGGTACTGAGAACCACCTAATTAGGAAGGCCTAATCAATCGATCATGCCCACTTACACCAGCTTCTATCTAGATCCCGAGGTTGACGAAGAAAACGAGGGCGATGATGACGAATATCATGGTGCGACATTACAAGCTAATGACCATCATACCAACATGAAGCTGACCTATCAACTATAGATGCGGAAGAAGGGAATATCGAGTTTGTAGTGGAAGTCAATCAAGGCGGGGACGGCGGAAACCAAGCAGCTGGCCCCGACACCCCCGAAGACGAACGAGCTGCGGTACAACAACGGCTGATAAGTTTAATAACTAGTTCGTCCGCCATTCCCTAGACCACCGAGTTTTAAGGTTCTGACACACAACATATATAGGCCGGCGCCCCGGGTTATTGTCGCAACGACAGGTTTTAGAGTATCTTCGGAGATCCAACCTCGGGCACTTGCTATTCGACAACGCGGAAGAAGATGACGACGAAATCGCATGGGGTCCGAGACGGCGACGGCAACAGTTGGACGCGAATAGATTCCCCAAGGTACCTAGCGAGAGGGGCACCGAGCTCATGAACTCGGGAACCTTCGGCGCCAGTGAAGTCAGCTCGACACTCGGTCCGAAAAAGCGCTTAGCCAGGAGGATATTAGACCGCGAGCTGGGAATCGGGAATAGAACAGGCCGTCGCATAAACCAAGGCATGATGACTCAGGTAAGGAATTCTATAACACTCTCAACATTCTCTTGTTCCTATTTGGCCCTTACCTAACTGGCCATGTTATATTCACACAGTCCATGCTTCCCACAACCGATGCGGAGATGATCATACACTACGATGAGCCAGTCTATTCCGGCCAATTCTCCGACGACGGCAACTTCTTCTACGCCTGTGTTAAAGACTTCAAAGTACGGATGTACGATACATCCAACCCCTACAACTGGCGGCATTACAAGACGGTAGAATACCCCGGCGGGGCCTGGACATTAACCGACGCAACTTTAAGTCCCGACAACAGGTGGCTAGCCTACACCTCCATCACACACCACGTCTGCCTAGCGCCGACGGACCCAAACGACACGGGAGATCCCTATTCGCTGAACCTACGGGCTACCGACACGGCGGAGGCGGGGTGGTACGGGCGGATGGGGATATTCTCGATCCGATTTTCGGGGGACGGGCGGGAGCTTGTCGCGGGCACGAACCAGAACTCCATCGTGGTGTACGACATCGAGTCGCGGCGGGTGCTGCACTCGGTGACGGGCCACGAGGACCACGTCAACGCGGTGTGCTTCGCGGACAAGTCGTCGCCGCACATCCTGTACTCGGGGAGCGACGACGCGACGATCAAGGTGTGGGACCGGCGGAGCCTGGGGGACGGGCGCGAGGCCGGCGCGTTCGTGGGCCACATCGAGGGCCTCACGTACCTCGACAGCAAGGGCGACGGGCGGTACGTCCTCAGCAACGGCAAGGACCAGAGCATGAAGCTGTGGGACCTCAAGATGATGTACACGACGGCGCGGTTCGAGCACCTGAACCCGCGCCAGCACACCGCCCACAGCGACTTCGACTACCGCTGGAACCACTACGAGGACCGCGACTGGTTCCCCCACCCCAACGACAACTCCGTCGTGACCTTCCGCGGGGGCCACCAGGTCCTCTCCACCCTGATCCGCTGCCACTTCTCGCCTCCCGGCAGCACCGACTCCCGGTACGTGTACTCGGGCAGCCACGACGGGAAGGTCTGGATCTACAACATGGACGCTACGATCGCCGCCAAGATCGACGTCCGCAAGACCTCGCAGAACCCGCGCGCCCTGCCGGGGAGGTACCGCCAGCACCATGCGCGCCGCGGTTTTAGGGGCTGGTCGACCTGTGTTCGGGATGCGAGTTGGCATCCTAATGCTCCTTCTATCGCTGGTAAGTCTTCTGTCTCTTCCTTTTCTTTTCCCTTGCTTTCTATTGCTTTGTCCCCTTTTACTTTCCGATTGCCAGTTCCAAACGAGCCGAGGATAAAAACATTCAACTTACTGATCGTCCAATTTTTAGCTTCCTCCCTCAATGGCTGGGACCACGCCCTCGGCACGGTCACAGTACACTCGTACAACGAGTCCTCGTTCGACGATGGCGAACCACGCATGGGTGCCGGCTACGATGATAGTTTGAGGCCCGTGAGCGAGGATAAGGGGCGCGAGAGTAGGAGGAGAAGAGGTAGCCCGGACTCGGATCCGGTCTCGTCTGAGGAAGAGGACATCGAAGAAGAAGAGGAAGAAGAGGAAGAGGAAGAGGATGTGGGGGAAGCCTGGGGTAATTGGGCTTTCTAGGCGACGCTCGACCTCTGGAGAGACTGATGAATGATGGATGATTGATTCATGATGACTTGACGGACGTATAGCAGCCTGCCTACCTCTTTGGGTTCTTTTCAAAACAAACCCCAAAAAAAAAGCTTCATGACTTGTATGCATATCGTATGACTTTCCTTTTTTTCTCTTCTTCTGACGAGGCAAGAAGAATAGGCGATGAGATGGGTATAGGATCACGAACGGTTCGGCGCAACTAGCAGTAGGAGTGACTTTTAATAGAATGGAGGGATGAACGACTATGGACACCTTTTCTCTTTTCATCCAGCCAGTCCTTCTTTCATTAGGTTTGTGTTTGGTATTTTGTGTATTGTGTACAAAGTGATTTAGAGACAGATAGGTAGGTAGGGTATGTAGGGAGGGCAGAGGCAATACCCTGCCTGCATGTAGATATCTCAGGATATTCCGTCCTCTGCATACCTAAGTAGGTATCTCGACGAGACAGAGGAGGCTAGGCCAATAGCACCACCACATTCCCTCGCATCTGTACCAGCACCTGCACCTTCCAGCCATGTATCTCCCATGATAGGCCTCGCATGTGTACAAGGCCAGCTGATCTTATGTTTATCCTCTCATATTGGTGGTATTTTTGTGTATAAAATCGCATGTGCCATTGATACCTTTGTTGTCCTTTTCTTTTTGCACCCTTTCCTACAGACCAAGCAACCAGCCAACCATGCAGACAGACAACAGACACCAGACGCTCTCTCCCCCATCACCCTCGTAAATAAGATAAAAAGGAATTCGGTCAGAAATCGAGCAGGTTTACGCGCCTCCGACTAAGATGTTGTTGACGGGGATGTGGACTGTGGAGAGGACACATGTTAGTTTGGTTTTGATTGCAAACTCGTAGTCGTATCGTATTACGCCGACCACGTCAATGGCCCGGGGAAAGGGAAAAGGAAAAAGGGAGAGGAGGGAGGGAGGAAGGAAGGAAGGAAGGAAGGAAGGAAGGAAGGAAGGAAGGAAGGAAGAAAGAATGGACGGATGAACGTACTCAGCTTCACGAGATACCCCGTCGCTCCCATGATCAGGAAACCGACGCCGACGGCCTGGCAGACCTTGATGAATTCCTTCTGATCGGCTGTATTGCTTCCAGTTAGTATATATCTATCGTGTTTGGTGCGACTCCTTGAGGTTAGGCTCGAGAGAAGGATGGGATAGGAGAGGAAAACTAACGCTTCGTGCACCGGTTGATAAACTGAGAACCGTCCTTGATGAAGTCCTTGGGGACGTCGAGGATCTGGTCGGCCATGGCTGCTGCTGCTGCTGCTGATGTAAATTATTTTATTATTATGTTGGTTATTTGGTGAGTTGCGCAGTAAAGTCGTGGCTCGTGGTAGAGAATATTATTCGTCGTGGTTATGTTTGTATGTATGTATGTATGTATGTATGTAGGTTGAGGAAGTAAATGGAAATGAATGAATGAATAATTGACGGTGCTGCTGGCTGGTTGATGATCTACCTAACACGCTACCTATAACTTAAGTAGGTAGGATAGGATGCGGCCAGATTGCCTCTCATATTAAAATTCCCCAGATTAACTATGTATTCCAGGAGGGCAATAGGTAATGGTAAGGTAGTATGTACTCTTGGCGCGGCTAAGCCACATGCTAAAGCTGAATTTTAGGGGACCAGAGCTCCAGCCTCAAATGGCAACTATGTAAGACCCATTATAGTTACATACAGGGCAGTAACTCCTTATGGTTAGGTTAGAATTAACTAACACCAAACCTGCTACGAAATATACAGGGTTGTATCAAATACCTTAAAATAATAAATTAAAGAAAAGTCCCAATAACTTCAAAGATGCTGTATTGAACTGCAAATATCTGATTTGCATAGCTGCGCTCATTTGGTAGTCCGTGCAATTTTATTTATTTTCCCAGTAGAAAATATGGTTGCTGTGTATTTGTAGAACTACCAGGTAGGTAGGTGGAGTTCAGCCGCTTGCATCCACTGCGTCCTCGTAACCCTTGATCATGGACAATTCGCAGCAGCTTCAGAATCACAGCCCCGTGTACTTTCGTGACGACCTCAGTTCTAGCTGGCTATCCTTCATAAGTACATCAATAACTACCTACCTATGTATGTAGGTACCTACGTAGATTGGGGTACAGAAACAGCCAGCCGAGAGAAGACGCCGTTCAAGCATTATGAACCGTTACGTTCCTCGGCTCTTCTCAGCGACCCTCTTAAGAACGGCTGGGTAGACACCCGGAACGAGCGAGTGAGCGAGCGCACACACGTCCCGTAAGTTGCTCTGCAAAGCACACCGGGCAGCTGTTTAGGTATGCCACGTCATGGTGCCCATTTTGAGTGAGGAGTTTCCCGATCCTCGTAGTTAGCCATAGTCGAGAATCTCTTCCTCGCTCGCCCTTGGCCACCACGACCGACAGCAAGCTTTTTTGTTGTTAGTTACGTGCGGTTAGGGGCTCTTTCATATACTGCCAATCGTTCATTCGTTCTCCACGTGATACCTAGTCATTATAGAGAACCGTTTTCTTTTTTCTTGCCGTCGTCTATCTATCGAGGTACCTGACTTAGTTACTTTGGTCTTAACTCCCAACTCACAATCAACCGAGCCTCGGTTTCTCTAGTTATTATCATACATGGTTGGTATGTAGGTAAAGGTAGGTAATCATACAAGGTGTATATACCATCTATCTACGCCCCCTCCTCCTCCTCCGTCTGCGAGATCTGGTGCTTGATCCAGTTCGGCAAGCCCCCCTTCGCGACGATATCCTGCAAGTTCGCCGGGAACTCGCCGACGCTCTCCTCCCAGCGGTCGCCGTTCTCGCCCTCCTGGACCTCGATGACGCTCCGGACCACGTCCCAGGTGAGCGTCCACCCCGTCCTCCGCGTCGCCACCTTAGGGGAAGCGGCGTCGGCGGGGAACGTGGCGCGCAGGCGCTCGACCAGGCGCGGGCTCTCGAGCCCTAGGAGCGCGTTGTTGATGCAGTTCCGGGAGAAGATGTTCCCGAAGCTGGCGGCGACCACCAGGGGGATTTCTTTCGCGAGCAGAGCGGTTGCGGCCTGCTCTCGGGAAGAACCGCACCCGAAGTTTAGGCCCGAGACCAGGATATCGTTGGGTTGAGCGATCGAACGGAACTCCTTGTCGTAGTTGCTCATGCAGACTTCCGCCATGCCCTCCTTCGTGATATCATCCTGATATGTATACTTTCCGGGGTACTGCAACATCTAGAGTTAACAATTACTTCTTTCTAGGTATCCTAGCGAAGTGTGGGTATTGTTCGAAAAGAGGAAGGGGTTGCTCCCCGAATATGCCCCTTTTTCGGAATCTCAAGCCATGAAGCTAGCAACAAAGGGAAGAAAATAGCGACGAGAGTTACTTACGATGTTATCTGTATTGAGGTTGTCGGCATCGCACTGCAGCATTGGGAGTCAGTAGTTGCTTCTTTGTGGATATCTTAGCGAGGTCTCGGAGTTATTCGGGAGCCTTTGCTCCTGAACATGACCCTTCCAGTAATTTCAAGCACTAGTGCTACGTAACCGCAGAGGGCAGAAAATAACTCCAAAAATGACTTACGAAGATAATCTCGCCAGTGATCTTTTCCGGGAAACCAGGGAGAATCTGTACAGCAGCCTTTGAGGTTTCGTCGCCTGCAGCAGACTCGACTCTATCAATAAGCGATTCCAACTGATCGATCATCGCACCGAGCTGGTTGTCTGTTGATGCGGCCTCCCCGCGGCCGTACCCGTACTCCACGCCAGCATAGTTGGCTGGGGGCTGGTGAATGCCCGGGCCGGAGATCTTCCCGCTGAGGGCGCTGGCGGCCACGACCTCAGGACTGGCCAAGTAACACAACGCTTCTGGGGATCCCATACGACCTTGAGTCAGGTTAGCTAGAGTCATGTGGGATTTGGGCTAGGTTAGAAGTGAGTTACCCTTAAAATTCCCTTGACATGATAATGTTAGCTACTGCTCTCTTAATAATGCTTTCGAGGACACTTACTGTTTGATGCTGAGATACCAACCTCTCCGGGCCGCAACAAGCCTCGTCCAAGACCGATACAAGTCCCGCACCCACTCAAGAGTGGGATAGCCCCAGCTTCTACCAACACTCCCCAGTCGCCTGCCTCTTCCGATGTCGCCTGCTCACGAGCCGAAGCTGCGGAGAGGTACAGTTTAACGCCGTCCGCAACCTTGGGGATCTTACCGCCATTAGCCTCTGCAGCATCCCTAAAGACCTTCGCAGCTGTAGCAATATCTGAGCTTCTGGCGTTGGTACACGAAAGGATATAGGCCCTGTCCACCTTGATATCCTTCGGAAGATCGCTAAGCGGTGTTGATATTTTAACAGAATTGGGACCGGAGATATATGGTGAGACTAGGCGAGTGAAATGAAAAAGGTTAGTGTGCCATTTTTTATCCTATCTTGTAGAATGTTCTATAGTAGAACAAGAAAGGTAAGAACATCGACTTGTTTTCGGTACTTACGAGTCGAGAGGTTGAGGTAGAGTTGTTTCACGTATTGTGCTCCTGGGTCGGCCCGCAAGGGGTTGGCGAACAGCCCGTCGATCCTTTCATGCGTGAAACGATCTTTGGCGGGAAGTCCAAGCATTGCTGCCTCGGAGGCCTTGCCACGAAGCCAGCGCTTCAAAGTCTCGTCTACGGGGAATATAAGAGAGAGCGCACCCCACTATCCAACACTTGGAGTCAGTAAAACACCATTATTGGTACGTTTCAGGAGCTTGCAGCACTCTCTAGAGTCTGAGTACACCAAAATGGTATTGCCAGAGACCAAGAGTTCTCGAGATAGGCTAAGAAAGGAAATAAAGAACTCGGAGAGCTCACCTCGGTACTCATGTTGCTTCTGACTGTTAATATGATTCTGATCTGATGCGAGTTCTTGCAAGCGTTTATTTGGTTACTCACCTGATTGTAAGCCTGTCGTCTACCGGAATGGAGGCCATTGTCTCCTCAGAGCCTGAGATCTCGACAGCATGGTTCAGGGCGTCGCTCTGAAATACACCACAAAGAGCAATAATGGCATCTTTCCCAGTGACACCCGGAGGTAATGTTCCTGTGAGATTTAGACGTAGCGTAGGTGGTACTTGCCACCAGGTTGTCCCCGTGGCGAAAACCGAGGCTGCGTCGGTGCGAACCAATGCAGTGCCGAGTGCGCCTACACCTCCGTACATATTTGAGTGCGAATCTGAGGCCACGCACCTATTTCTTTGTTAGTGGTAGTTTCAAGCTAAGAATAGGGGAAGCCCGCACAAAGTCCCCGGCCAAGCAAAGCCTTCTTCTACCATCCTCTGGTGACCTATGCCCTCTCCCCGCCCCGAGAACCAGATGTTATGCTTCTTCGCGAACGCCTCAATGTGTGCACTGCAGCATTGAGTGTCAGAAATCATGTATATCTTGGCGAGGCCTGGGGGCTATTCGGGAGGAAAGGCTCCCGAAGATGACCATGGGTCTACTTACTACTTTTTGAGATTGGTTTCGCTCGTGTTGGACACGTCATGGTCCAGTGTGAAGACCAACTGCTTCGGGTCCTTGATGCGAGTAGCGCCTATAGACAGGAACTTCGTTATGATAGGAAATGAATTATCGTGACTCATGCATTTGTACGGCTTGATCTGGACGTAGTCGCCGCTCCGAACGAGCTTCCCCTCTGGGAGATTGACAGCATGGCGCTGTACGATCTTTTCCGTCAAGGTTTGTGGCTTCTTCTTCTCGATTGGGATGTCTGTAAACGGGAATTCCGTCTCTTGCGCATGTGGGACTGTGGTTGCTCGGTGGGAGGTTGTCGTGCTTATGGCATGGCGATGTGAGTGCTGGTAGATGGCTGTGCGCGGTAGACGCTGACTAGACAGGCGTGGAAGGCGTGGACTCGAGAGACGCCGGGCGAGTGATCGAGCCCATGGAGCAGCCGCGGCGACCTGGGAAAATGGGAAAGTCAGTCATCAGAGGAAGTCCAAGCGGAAAATCGCAATCACATACTGCTCTGCACGACATGGCGTGCGAAAATGAAACGCAGCTGCGCTCAGGATTGTAAGGGAGATATTGTTAAAATTTTATTCTTCATAAGTCAATTAAACAAATCAAATCAATATCATCCATTGAGAGCTCAGAATCCTACAGTTTCTGTCTTTTATAGGCCTACAACGAATTACTAGAGCTAGTAACTAAGGTGAAGCGATACCATCATTTTTCTACTTTTTTTGGTCAACCACATGCCCCGCCGCCACCTTTAGCTGACATTATCTCGGTTTTCAATGGACAATTTTCTGCTTGGCCGCCGAGGCCGGCTACTTGAGTAATTAGAGTGGTCATAAATCTCCCCCGCCTTTCCTATTCGGGTGTTAGTTAGCGTGTCCTCGTAGTGGGTCAGTAGTGGGTCACTTACTATTTTTTGTAGGCATTTTAAGGCCAAAATCACCGGTTGCCCATAACAACCTCCCGGCTCATCTTCTTTATAAAAACATATTAAAAAAATTTTAAAATTAATTATTAAATTTAATTATTATATAAAATTAATAAAATAAACTAAGTATATAAATTCTTTACGTTTAAAAAAACCTTTTTCATTTACTTTTATTATATAAAACTTTTTTTAAATTTAAAGCTTTTTATATTAATATTTTAAATATTAATAAACGTTTCAAAAGTTATTAATAAAATATTAAAAAAGTTTATTAACGATCTTAAATCGTTTTCGTTAAATAAATAAAAAAATCTTTATTATAATTTAAATAAAGTTATTGTTAACTTTATACGTAATATTTGCTTTAATCGTATTATAAATCGTATTATTAATTGTAAAAAACAAGTTATATACATTACGTTACTTCGATAATAACGACGTATAATTAATTTTTAAAAATAAATATAAAAACATTCGTAAATTTACGTAATTTAAGTTATTAAATATAATCGTAATACAAGTAATAAATATTATATAAATAACGTTATTATTATATAAAATATTTTCGTTATTTATTAAATTTAATTAATAAAAAAAAAACTTAATTTTTTATATAATTATTTAATAAAAAGCTTATCGTTAATATAATTATTATAACGAAGTTAAACGTTATTAACGAAAAAAAATAAATTAATTTATTTATTAATAATTAATATTACTTATTATATAAGGTAATTATTTAAGCGTTATCATTATTTAAAAATTTAAAAATATTAATAATTAAAGTAATAATTAAATTAAAAAAAATAAAATAAAAGCGTTATTATATTAAATATAAATATATATAAATAAAAAATAATAAAATTAATAATAAATAAAATAAAAAAAAAATTTATTAATAAATTTATTAATAAATTTATTAATAAAATTATTAATAAATAAAAAAAAAAAAAAAAAAAAAATTAAAAAAAAATTATAAAATAAATAAAAGATTATTAAAATAATAAAATAATAAATATAAAATTTATAATAAATAAATTTTTTTTATTAATAAATTATTTAATTTATAAACTTATAAGTAATTAAACGTAATTTAAATAACTTTAAAATAAAAACAATAAATAAAAAAATAAATAACTAACGATTTAATTTAACGTTAATATTAACTTATTTAAATATAATAATAATAAGTCGAAAATGAAACTAAGTGGAGGTTTCGAAACAGGAAAGGTTGGGGAGATATAAGATCACCCGAGTAATTAAGCCCCGGCATGGTCCGTGCTTTATAATTTATACGCTAGAGACTCAGGTACCGGAAGGTTTAGGCTGTTAAAACATGGCGCTCGGTGCTCCGTGCACTTGACACTTTCAACTTACGTACATACATACAACCAGCTCCGAAATAGAAGTAGAAACAGCAGAAGGGCGCCATCAACTAGTTACCTATTGACTTCAACCTTCGTTGTCTCTCTCTCCCTTCACTTCAAAGCTCAATTCCAACATCAAGCAATCATTTCTGCTTGAGCATCTTTTTATTTACCACACAGCTTTTACTGGATCCCTTAGACTATTCGGAGGTAACATATAATTACCTATCGATCACTCTGTTTCCAACTAGATACTACTTCCATTTACAGACGCGCTCCTTGACATCCAGATATTGTAGTCAACACAAAACGACTAGTCAGCCTACATACATATCTATCTCTACCTTTTTATTATGTCCTCCTTTTAAACTAAGGCAGTAGGACAGTAGGACCGTGCAAGAAACGACGCTATATTAACCACCAAAAGGAACACATATCATCTCGGATTTCGCCATTGTTGGAATCATCAAGAAGCTTATCCCATCCCAGTTCATAGCCTGATATTTTAGGTTTTCTTTATCGGGAACTTCTACCTATCTGTACCTACTATACAGCTTGACTACCTATCTCTGTCAAAAGGATTTATCAACTGAGAAAACATACAAGAGAAATAACACGAGATCGCAAGCATAGAGCTGCATCTTGGGAATCTTCTATTCAAGAAGGGAATTCATACATACAGAATCAGTCCAGTTCCAGTCCATAGGAACTTCTTTTTTGTCATTAGAGTTGGAGTGTACGTATTCGCTACTTCCTGTATCTTTCTTGTCTTTCTCATCTTTCTCGTCTTCTCGTTTTCTCTTCTCTCTTCTCCCCTGATGCCTTCGCTGGGGATCATATGTAATTCGTGTTAACTGATGATATGGATTGGAAAGGCTACAACAGGCAACTCCTGTATTTACTGAATACATCCTCATTTGATACATCTCAACCATCATTCCTACCTATCGAGCCCATATCTGACATCGCATCGCGCCTTCTCCATCATGGCCGAGGAGGACTTTGATATTGACATCTACGGCGATGCCGGCCCTGAAGGCGACTCGAGACAAGAAGATGCAAATGCAAATGCCCAGGCTTACGAGAGCAACTCGGCCATTACAGTAGCAAATGGCTCTAATAACTCCACTAGTCACACCAACAACCAGAGTAGTTTTGACGCAGATGTCCAGGATGACAACCAGAACCAGAACCAGACAGCCGCGAGTGCTCGGGATAGTAGCAGCACACCAGCTCAGTCACACCAGCAGGGTGTGAAACGAAAGGAAGGACCTGACGATCGTCCCATCGACCCCGGCGCCACCAACTGTATCCTGTTGTCTGAACTTAGCTGGTGGACAACAGATGACGATATTCGAAGCTTTGTTAGACAGGCTTCGTGCGAGGATGAGCTGAAAGACATTACCTTTAGCGAGCACAAGGTGAACGGGAAGAGCAAGGGGTAGGTAGCTTGCCGTCTAACCAGTTTTGACATGAGATGTGTTTTCGGTAGTATAGGTCTGCTAACCTTCGTTCTCTCATCGTAGTCAAGCATATATTGAATTGACGTCCCAGCAAGCTGCCACGGCAACTAAGCATGCCATCGAAACCTCCGAGTCCACCCAGCCAGGTGGTAAGAAACCCACCATCATATACTCCAGCCCTAACAACAACCCCTTCCGAACTTTGCCTAAGGATGGACCTACCCGAGCCAACAAAGATCAAGGCTCTCGAGGAGGTGCCATGTCAGGCGGCTACAACGATCGCGGCAGCTCCGGAGGTAACTTCGGTGGTGGCTATAACCGAGGAGGACGTGGCGGTTTTAACGGTCCCCGGGGTGGCTTCAACCGTAACTTCTCCGGAGGCAACATGAACGGTGGATACAACAACAACAATAACAACCCTATGGGCGGCGGAGGCTTTCCCATGGGTGGTGGCAACTTTGGAGGCTACAACAACCCCCGTGGAGGTGGCATGATGGGAAGAGGCATGCATGGAGGTCCTAACAATATGCGCGGTGGTCGTGGAGGAGGCATGAACCCCGCAATGAACAACATGATGGGCGGCATGATGCCCGGTATGGGAGGTATGGGCATGCCCTTGGGAGGGGCCATGCCCATGGGTGGATTCCCATCCGCCGTCCCCAACTACTTCAACTTCGGCGGCAACCAACAAGGAGACTGGAACCAGAATCCACACGGCGCCAAGAGACCCCGCGGAGAGTAAAGGCCTCGGCTCGGTCTACACACCAAGTAAACAAACCCTCGCTGGTATTCGGTCATTGCTGCCTTCTAGGAAATTGTCGCCTAGTATTTCATGTTGATACGGTCGCTTGCGATTATAGCTGCGACTGCAAGGCCCCCCTGACTTCGATCACTACCAGCTGTTTTTACTTGGCTTCGGTTCTTCGTCACTGCGAGCAATTGCTGGAAGGTACAGGAACAAATTGAGAAAGCTCCCCGTTATGATCAGATACATCCCGACTCGTTACGTTCGGTACAGGATTACTCACGGCACAGCCTGGTTTGTGAGATAAGCTCGGCTCTTAGTCGGCAGTATGTGTGTTGTTAGAGAGAGAGGAAGGATCAAATTTCTTTGGCAGACTTTTCTGGCCTGTTGATCGATTGATTGATCGATTGCTTACTCGAGCTCATAGAGAAAGAGGGCTAGAGAGAGAGAAAAGGGGAGGGGGATCGAGTGTACTGATGTAATTTAATGAGAAAGGGAAGGGAAGGGAAGGGAGGGGGCTCGGTTCTACAACTACAGACAGGAGGCGTTCTTTGAGGGAGTTTTTTTTAATGTTAGGTATGCATTGTATTTATCTGCCTTTACTTTGCTTGTCTTCTCTTGTCTGGTTTTGTCTTGCCTGAGATGGTTGGCTGGCTGGCTGGCTGGCTGTGGAGTTCAACTTCTCTTCCCGTGGTTGGTTGTGTGTGTATGTGTGTGTGAGTGAGAGAGAGGGGGGTGAGATGATGTATCATCTACCTAAACTAACTACCTGAACTGAGTTCATGCGCGGTTTTCGCCAGAATCGAAATTCATTGGTCAAGCAGGCAGGCAGGCAGGCAGTGAGTGAGTGAGTGATGTGTATGAAACGAATCGAAACAGCTGGGTTTACTTTTCAGTATCTATCCGTCTAGGACAAAGACTGCTTTCTTGTGGGTTGTTTGAAGATATGTGTATGCGGAGCAGGGATAGGTGGGTGAGTGGGTGGGTGCAGGGATGGATCTACATATGTGAGAGCCTATGGGTATCTATCTATCTATAACAGCGGTTGTTATATCGTGGATGTAAGGTAGCAATTAGTTTAAGGGGAGTTGGTGTAAAGGCATACAGTACGGATGATCGTGTCTCAAAATAGCTTCTACTCTGGCACACGGCCTCTCTTGTAGTTGATATAATATTATATCCTACGACTCTCTTCTACGTCAATGGCGGCGATGCGGCTTTAACTTGTCGGCATGAAACTATGGACATTGTCATCGTTGGGTATCTTCTCTACTTACCGTTCACTAGGTATGAAGTACGTAGGTAGATAGATATCTAGAGATTGTCTGAAATCTTTAACGTATGTAAATAGAGGAAGCATCACATGACCTCACATATTAAAGAAGTACGTACGTAGTTTGAAATTAAGATTCCATGATTTTTTGTGACGGTCTATCCTGCTGTGCTGTTGGGCACGTTGACATTCGGAAGCAAGTCCGTGTTTTCTTCACTCATGAGCTTACCATACCATACCATACCATACCATACCATCAGCAGCACTCTTTTCCTCCACCACTGTTTTCCTCATAGCATCATAGTAAGTCATATCTTTAACTACTCGTATCTAAAACAAAGGGACCAGCAGTTGTTGTTAACTAACTAACTGAACCGAGCCCTTGCCAGCTAGGAAAGGCTCTTGCTTGTTCTTATGATGCCTTCTTTTTCTTCCCACCGCCGACATCTGCTGCAGCTGGCTCACTGCTGTTCGGTCCAAATAGGCCGAGAAACCATGCCGTGCGCGTTAGGAATAGGAATGTCTAGTTATAAAGTTGTCAGTAGAGAGTATCATCAACAACCTAAATATGCACATATATAATCAAATAGGCGCAAGCAAGCAAGCAAGCAAGTCGCCGCTGCTTCTCACTACCTGTACGTCAACTTAACTCCCGGGCCTCTCTCCCTCATTGCATACTTATGAGATGAGCCGAGCGAGCGAGCAAGTAATACGGAAATATGTCTATCTTTGAATACGTATGTGTACATACTCCCTCTCTCTCTCTCTCTCTTTCTCTCAGAATAACAAAAACAGACGAAAATAAAAAGGCAACAGAACAGAACAGAACAACATACAGTAAACCCCACATTCCCCCAAGTCATGGCATTCCACGCCCCGACATCGACGGCGCGCTCCCACCCCAGCAGCCAGCACGTGAGGCCGACGTGGGAGATGTCGGCGAGCCAGGCGCCGATCAGGTAGTTGCGGACGACCTTGAGCTCCGACGTGGTCCAGAGCACGGCCATGCCGAGGAGGAAGATCAGCCCGTAGAGGTTGCCGAGCTGCAGGGCTACGAGGCGGGAGTTCGTGTCGTAGGCTGGTGGCGTGGTTGAGAATGATGATGAGGAGATTTGTGATGCGATGAACCAGTCTACGTTGACGAATGCGCTGAGGGCTCCGCTTACGCTGTTGGGTTTGAAGATTGGTTATGGGGGCGTTCATTAGTAAGGCAAGAGGTAGGTAGGTAGGTAGGTAGTAGATAATGCTTACAGGGAGATAGGCTCTACGATGGTGAATATGATGCGCGGGAACGTGGGAAGTTGTGAAGCCATTTTTAGTTAGAAATAACGAATATCGTATCAAGGTACGTAGTTTGAACTATATGTACATGTAGAGACAGAACCTGAGGTTATCTGTCTGATCATCAGGAACGTAGCAAATGTTTCTTCAAAGACTACGACATGGACAACGATAGGCAATCTAATTACAGGGGCTTACTCCTGTACTGTCCAATTAAGGTTGAGGCTCGAGGTTGATCCCTCTCGGGCGATTAGCAGCTTATCCCGTCACCCGTCCCTTGCGTATTGTAGCTCTGTATGTATGTAGGAAGGTAGGCATGTATGTACGTGGGTAGGTAGCATCACCCCATACGCACGATACTGATAGGTGTGTGGTTTGCCAAGCGATTTGAATCTCGATTTAGATATCGGGCCTCTGCGAACGCTGCGTCAATAGGTAATCAACAAATTCAATTCATCTTCTAATTTCTCATCCCTTGCTTTTCACACAAACACCGTACGTTTCCAAAGCGATGGTTCGGCGTTTAGAGTAGACGACTCTGGCAAGGTTCTACTGTACCTAGGTATTGTATTGTATGTACCGGAGGTCACCGCTAGCGCTTCCGGAATTGCCTATTAATGGATTCTCTAGGCCGGTCTAACTGGGGGGCAAACAGGGCAGAAAACGGGGGGGTTGAGTTTAGGGATTAGGTAGGGAGGCATGTGGTTATAGTGCAGGTGGGGGTTTTTGTGTTTCCGTGTAGTGTTTGTCGAACGAACATTCCAAGATTCGAAACTCCAAGTATTACACAAGATAGAGCTAAGGTGGGTAAAGGTAGGGGGAACTCCTCTTCATTCTCTCTCTCTCTCTCTCTCTCTCTCTAGTTTACCTACCATGTGAACCTAACATATCTAAGTATGAGTTATTAGGTAATTCAAAGTGTGCATACCTATCTGCCTACCCTACATACCTAGATCTAGGTATTAACATCGATAGAGGTTATGCTCATGGATTAACAGGTATAATAACTTCCAATACCTACTACCTACCTACCTACCGACCATATATAACTAGCACCTCTACCTCTACCTCTACCACTACCTACATACATCGACTATAATTACATACATGCCTCCTCCTATCATATTGCACTCACTTGGATTCAATAGTTCTCCGTACTTAAAACAAACATACCTACTGTATACAATCACATGGGCACATATGCATGCCAATGCTCCCCAGTGTTTCTGATTCGTTCATCTGCCGTTCTTGATTGAGGTTTCATTGAGATAAAGTTATAATTAACTACAGGTTGAGATCAACTAGAGCTAGCTTCAGTAGCTAGCTACCTTGGCTGCCTACCTACGTACATAGGTAGTTACCTACCTAGATAGCTACGAGTAGGAGGCGACAGAGATTGAAGTTGCTCTACCATCACTCACACCTTCAAGTTTTCAATGCTGACTTTAATGCCACTCTGACAACCTCAAAGTCAAGCCCTCATTAATTCTTCTTGTTTCACTCTTACTTAACTTGAACCTTGTCTTCTCTGTCCATATCTTCCTCCTCTTCTTCTTCATTCTTTTCTCACTCATCTTTCTTCGGATCTCTCTCTTTCCCCTCTGTTAGTTTCAAAACGTTAAACCCCGGCTTTGTTTCCCAAATGCCCCTCTTCTCCCGTCTGATCCGGCCCGCTTACGATGGCTACCATCGAGCCGCGACTGATTCACCTGCTGAACGAGTCGACGGCAACCCCACGACCTCACCATGCTGAATTACCTCCAATCAAGGGACTCAGTCTTCCCAAGGCTTCCGGTCGTCCTCATCCCATCGAACCCGATGCTGGCCGGAGATCAGACGGATCCACGGATACTAACGGCGGTCAATTGGCCGCGCAGCAGCCAAGACCATCGCTGTATCCGGTAGGAGATGAGGGATCTGCATCCGCCGCCGCCGGACAGCGGAGAGAACCTAGCAGTTACACCACGGATCGCACCATCCTCAACCATATCTCTTCGCAAGATCTACGTATGATATTAGATGATACGCCAACTTCCGAATTTTCCGAGGATCTGACCACCAAGAAGCGACCTTCGAAAGAGGATTTCGTGCAATTACCACAGCCATTGAAGAAACAAAAATCAGGCACACAACAACACATTTTCCCTCCCATCATTGTCGGCTTGCTCGAACCACCATTGAACGCCGCCTTGTTCCCTCCCATCTCATCCGGCTCTTTCGATGATCGTCCCCATTCCGAACCTCCACAAGCCTTGAGCATTACCAGACCACCGGAGATACAGAATGAACCTGAAGACATTATTACCAAACCTGCTCCTAGTCCTTCTCCCGAGGCCGACAAGACGCCCACGGGGAAAACTAAGCGGCGGGCGGCGAAACCGAGGCGGAAGTGGTCTGAGGAGGAAACAAACCATTTGTTGAAAGGAGTGAGCAAGCATGGCGTGGGAAGATGGACCGATATTTTGGCAGACAAAGAGTACAACTTCAACGACAGGTCGGCGGGGGATTTGAAAGACAGGTTTCGCACCTGCTGCCCCGATGAGCTCCGCGCCAACTTGATGGCGAAGAAAGAAGCCGCCAAGGAAAAACACTCAGCTATGGCGAGCGAAAACAAACCGAAGAAGGGGCTCATGTCGGAAAATATTCTAAACGATACGGAAGAGGATGTCGACATGGACAGGGCGCAGTCGGTGCAAAACGATTCCGACTCAGCAATGCCCAAGCAGCGCAAGAGCCGCGCCCACCGCAAGAAGATGGAGGACTTGGCCGAGCTGGGAATCAAGGGCCCATTCAAGAAGTCACATCGGAGGGAGCGGAGGCCATTCTCAGAGCAGGATGACAGGGAAATTCTCGAAGGTTTCGAGCTTTATGGCCCGCAATGGACTAAGATCCAGAGAGATCCACGGTTTAACCTATCCACCCGACAACCTACAGATCTCCGGGATCGGTTACGCAACAAATATCCAGAGAGGTTCGCTAGCACGGAGAAAACGGCCATGCAGGTGAAGGACCAATCCGGACCCGGGTCTTCCGGTCCAGGTCCTAATCCTAGTCCAAACAACAACTTAATGGAGCCGTCGGTCAACATGGCTATCGAGAACTCCCTGAACAATGTCTCCGGCACCAAGTCGGCGCTTCTCGAACCGCACCAACTCAATCGCACGAACTCCAAGGACGATATCCCGCGATGGTCACTGCTACCTCCGTCGTCCATGTCTCTCACGGCGGAGCAGCCTCCGGAATCTGCGTCTACGCATCACCATGCTGGAGCAACGGGTTTCTACTGGAGCGAGGGTGCAGGCGGTGCACTAGCATCGGGAGCCATTGGGGAAATGGATATATCGCGCCTTCTTCTCGACGATACGCAGATCACGGGCGATCAACCATCAGACAAAAGGGGCCAGGGCTGAGAAAATGAGAGTCGAGGAGTCCGAAGACGATGGTCAATTGTCCGAGGGAAACATTGGAACGGCTAGAAATGTCCTTGAAAGACATGGATGGGGGAACATTCCCTAAGAGCAAAGGAACGATCGATCGAGCGAACAGATGAAGCAAGTGGCAAGTTATGCCAGTCCCATTACACGGCAGCAGCTACTGGGAATCATCTACCACGTGCCTACTTACGACTTGTCATGATGGTGTGTATATGTGTGTGTGTGTGTGGGTATGCTTACGCCACGGGATGACGGGTGTGGATATGGGCTCTACATGAGCTCTATGCTTGCTACCTACAATTCTAAACTACATAATGATGAGATTCCTGATGGGAATTGAGAATGAACCACGCGGGGACATCTCATCACGGAACGGTTTTATCCATACCTATCATCTATTTCACGGGGGTATGTCTGGCCCATTGTTGTGTTCTGGAGACATCCGTTAAAACGACACCTTTGGAGAAAAAGAACGACACGGACGGGTAGGAGTCGAGCGAACGAACGAACAATAGGGTCAAGAGTGTGAATTGGGATCAGGTCGGGCATTTTGGAATCGGAGCTTGATTATAGCACCTTCTGTCATTACCGAGCATTGTGCGAACGTGCGAATGTGCGAACTAACGAACGAACGAACAACGGCGGGGAGGAATATATATATGTGTGTGATTATCCCCGTTGGAGAAAACAAAATTGGTTGAAACTGTAGATACCTACCTAGGTACATACCTACCTATCTACCTTCATGTTCCTACTCACTTCTTGCAGTTATTATGCAGTTACATAGTAGTGTAGGCACCTACAAGTGCTAGGTAGGCTAGAAGTAGGTAGGTAAGGGAGAAATCCCTACTCTACAGAACACGAGCTCGAATGAATGAATACAACATTGAATACAGTTAAAGTAAAAGCAAGCAAGCAAGCAAGCAAGCAAGTACACTACTACTATTACTATTAGCCAAATTCTATGTGTGTCGTGTTTAAAGGATTGATATATCATGCATTAATCGTATGCTCTCTAGTTAGTGTAGTATAGAGGGAGTTGCCCTCCTGTCAGACGGATAGCTGTCAATGTCTGATAGGCTCTTTGCCGTGGTAGTTCTAACGCCACTATAGTTGCTAAGTAGTATATATGTAGGTTATGAGCAGGTAGGCTGTAGGTAGGTACAGACGAAGTAAGCGTGAATATTCAAACTTCAAGAGCTGTGGCTGGTGGCGTCGTTATTGAATCGTGGCTAATAACTTCAAGTGTGCATCCATTTGCATCTACGTAGTTACACCGTGCACTGACCACATTTTCGCAGCGCAGACACTAAGTCCGATAAAATGGACCCGCCTAGGGCACACACACTTTGCACTTTCCACAATTTCCAATTGGTGCTGAACCTGTCCCAAGCGAATTTTTTAGTTTCACTCCTTCAACGAGACGAGAGGCCCGCATCAAAAGAAAAAAGATTCCATCTTCAATTCCTCTCCTTCGTTCTTTTCACGAATCCACGACCGACCAGACAGTACTAACCATCAGTCAAAATGGGTAGAGGACCGTAAGTAGTTCCTGGATTTGGCATTAAACGTGTTCAATCATAGATTCCGTTCGTCCATCATCTGCGCTCTTGCTTGTTTGTCTTGTGGCATGCATGCGAACTGTAAATCTGTGCGATGATGGTGATGATGATGATGATTGAATTCAGCGTCAAATACACCTACATCTACACCTATACCTAACTCTAACTCTACCGCCAACTCTACATCTACTCGCGGTTGCTAACTACATTCTCCAATACAGAAAGAAGCACCAGAAGCGCCTTAGCGCCCCCTCTCACTGGCTTCTCGACAAGCTCTCCGGTGTCTACGCCCCCAAGGCCTCGCCCGGTCCCCACAAGGCCCGCGATGCCCTTCCTCTCATCATCTTCATCCGCAACCGTCTCAAGTACGCCTTGAACTACCGCGAGACCAAGTCCATCCTCATGCAGCGCCTGGTCAAGGTCGACGGCAAGGTCCGAACCGACATCACCTACCCCGCCGGCTTCATGGACGTCATCACCATCGAGAAAACGGGCGAGAACTTCCGTCTCGTCTACGACACCAAGGGCCGATTTGCCGTCCACAGAATTCAGGCCGAGGAGGCCGAGTACAAGCTGGGCAAGGTCAAGCGCGTTCAGCTTGGCAAGGGCGGAATCCCATTCTTGGTCACGCACGATGCGAGAACGTAAGTTCTGTCAGACATCATTCAGCCGTTGGATCAAGCTTTGGTTGAACCACCCTTAACGATGATAATCGAGCTTCGAACTGATGGCTGGTATGTTTCCCCCATCCTGTTCTGCTTGCTAACATGATGTTTTCCACTCTTACAGGATTCGCTACCCTGACCCTTCCATCAAGGTCAACGACACTGTCAAGATCGAGCTCGCCACTGGCAAGATCACCGACTTTGTCAAGTTCGACACGGGTGCCATTGCTATGGTTACTGGTGGTCGTAACATGGGTCGTGTTGGTGTCATCACCCACCGTGAGAGACACGATGGTGGTTTCAACATCGTCCACATCAAGGACGCCATTGACAACACCTTCGCCACTCGTGAGGCCAACGTCTTCGTCATCGGCTCCGAGCGCCCCTGGGTCTCTCTGCCCAAGGGCAAGGGTGTCAAGCTCAGCATCGCCGAGGAGAGAGATCGTCGCCGGGCTCACACTCTGGCTGGTCACTAAAAAATGTGATCCGGTCTGGGGAAACAATAAAAACAAAATCAGGTTTTTCGTCGGCAAAGGAATGACATGACTTTTTCACGCATGGGGCTGGAGTTCTTATGGTAGTATATCCGTTCGTGCTTATCATGAACAGGCTTGAATGGCCCAGTGAATTGAGATCAATTGATCTATCAGCCCCCTACCAATCGTAAGGGATTCAGACCCGATGTGCCTTGTCTCGTGTGTTCGTGTTATGTTTGTCGAGTTGATGTTGTTGGCTTCTTCATCTGTCATTCTTTTCCGTTATGCATTGCGCAGCTCAGCCCAGCCCAAGTCCAAGTCCAAGTTCAGGTCCAGATGGGAAGGTGAAATACGACTACGCATCCCATATCCGGCTCGTCCATCTGCTTCAAGTCCGCTATTACGTGTGCCCCCTCCCCCAGTCACCCACGGGACATTTCCTTTCTCTCTGGCGCGCCCAATAAAAATCAAGTCGAAGGAGCGGTTCCTGCGGAGTAGAGCATGTGTGTGTGTGCGTGTATGTTTAGTAGGTCCCTCGTGATGGCACTTTGCATGTAAATGATTCACCGCCTCTTCCATTGGTTCGCTATAGGTATACCATCAGCGTTATCCTTATCCTCTATCCATACATCTAAATATTGTTTCAGGGCTCCCTCTATGTCCAACAAGGTACGGTTGCTAGACCTCGCTGGATTTCTAGGGACGCGGTAGGTAGGTAGGTAGGTAGGTATGTAAAGAATTTAGAGTAGACAGACGAGCAGCAGATCGTGGAGTTGATATATTATGTGAGATGATAGATCGTTGATTACCTACCGGTTCTCAGCCCAGTCCAGCTTGGATATCTAGAATTTATTTTCCAGTCAGTCAGACCCAAGACCAGACCCAGATTACCGTAGAGGAAGCACGACACGGCACTGCTTGCTGTACGTTTTGTCATATAGTTGGGTATGGGTGTAGATACCTAATATATGCAAGCATACTGGTAAGTGATGTGAGGTGATGTGATGTGATGCGGACGGTATTGTATTACATAGCGTAGCATAGTAGCTCCTCATCCTCATCAAGAGCCAGTCCTGGTCTACCTTGACACCAATGACCGTATCTAGATTCTATATCTGCCATTCATACCTACTTAGAACATACCACCCTTTCACTATCAGCCTGTATACGAATTCCATGCTATTTGGTTTTCCATTTCATCGATCCCTTGCTTGCTATTGAGAGAGAAAATCGAAGTAGAAAAAAAGCAAATAGGGAAAGGTAGGTTGGCAGGCACGCTGTGATCCATCATCGTATCGTCGTGGGTATATGCCCCTTTCCTCGCGCCCCTCCTTTCTACGTAGATACCTAAGTAAGTAACTATTGCTCACATATAAGCGGTTAAGAGCGGCCAAATAATAAGCAATTTTGGTAGATAGGCAGGTAGGAAGGCAAATCAAGCGAGTAAACCGAGCAAAAAGAATTACCCTTTCTTTGCCGTGGGTCCCGTTCCACCTATCATGAGCCAGCGGCCATGCTTAGGTGGTTAAGGGATGTCTGCGTGGGATATCAACTCTTGATGGTTCCTCCGAGGAAATCTATTCCTTGCCTATGCCCGCGAAATGGGATCTCTGTTTGTGGTTGCTTACGGTAGGAAGATACTTTGGGACAGCTATCTCAAACGTTGCATTCGGTCAGAGAAGACGGAATGGCCTCTTTTCGCCTCTTAACTTTTCCGTAGGTAGCTAGGTAGGTAGTTAAGTATGCAGCCAGTGAGTTCTGAGTTTTCCTTTCCCTCGCCTTAATAGCCACTTCTACCTACATAGAACACATCGAGATTACTGGCTGACTGGCTAGTCGGTCAATAACTCGCTGTCAGTTAACTACCGACATTTGTCCTCGGACTACCTACAACAACACAGCAGTCATACGAGCAACGTTATCATACCTACCTACTTGCGTAGAGGTGATGGAAGCAGAGCCAGCAGGAGGAACGAGGTTAGGTACATAGGTAAGCAAATAAGGAAGTATCCAATTTCAACTCGGTCCGTCCTCTTCTTCCCCTTACCCTTAGTCTACTTTCCCACGACCCAATCCCATCTCAGCCGCATACATAAATCCTAACGGCGGTGACGCCGGCCATCCAATCGTGGAATTGTTTTTGGGGGGGGAGGGGGTTTTTGGTCCGTGGTATCTCATGTCTGTGCGAGGTACTTACCTATATATGTGCGTAGCAATTTTCGCGCATTTCTCGCGACGAGACAGACGATCGAGTGAGTCTTTCTCTCCCACGGAGCTCACGCCGATACTAACTACCTACCTATCCCGAGAAGAGAAGGAAGGGAAGAAGGGAAGGGAGAAAGAAAAAGGTGGGATGGATGGAAAGCGTGGGGGTCATTGACGCGCCGGTCTTATACAAAGTCTGGGGTCCATCCGACGACCTACATACCTACATATCTAGTGCGCATTAGTCCGGTCGTCCTCGGGGTATTCACCACCGCGCGCGTCCGTCCAATCCAATCCAATTCAATTGGCGAGCTCCGGGCTGGCATGTAAGTGACTATGGCTTTAAGTTATCCGATTCGAATCCAGTCGGGTTCCCTGTTATAGATTGTCTGGTTCTGACGGCTGATATGCTGGGTACGTTGGTAGGCAGGCAGGCAGGTAGGTAAGGTAAGGTAAGGTAACGAACACATTGCCCAATAATTGTACGATACGTGGGCTCAGCTTCGTCTCCTATTTGCTAACGCTTATATATATTTACCTGCTGCGTAGAATATTAGGGGGAGGGGTAGGTATTCTTGTAACATATTCAGGGGTTCTAGACGGGGATACCGCGGATACTGTACATCAGTTGTAGACTCTTGTTCACACAACTCTGGATGGTTATAAGTCCGATGTTCACATAGGGATTCTCCGTGACGGTAAAGCTTGATATGTAAGTAAGTACCTACATATGTAGGTCCAGCCAGTCAGTTAATCCCTTGCCAACATATGATACCGTATCTCCGACAATGTCGTTCGATAGATAATGCCTAACTAATAGGTGCATACGGTTATTTTCTACTGGTTATCCGTCAATTCACTGCATGGTTCAGCTCTTGTGTTAAGAGTCGCAGGAAACACAGGAACCCTCCTGATAGGATGCCCTATCGATAAACTGACTATATAAGTATGCAAGCCAGCAGCCCGTCACCAGAACCTTGGTAACGATACGGTAACGCCTAACTAAAGGAGGCCGGAGACGGGTTTAAGTCAGGTACCAATGCAACCGTAGCCCAGCATACATGGCGTGCCTATGTTGCATATTACTTTTCTTTTTTCCTTTCTCTGCTTTTTCCTCTGGACGTTATACGTCAGTTCTCCTTGGGGCGTTTCCGATGTCGAGCAAGGATGGACCATTTCTTTTCGTAGGGCGTACCCGAATGTGAGTCTCGACTCGTTTCTGGCCCTGTCGTGCAACGAGACATTACACATCATGGCATATACACGCACATACATGATTGATCAGGGGGTTCTAGACCTGTACGTTGGCGAGCGGAAACCCTATCTATATCCATCCTTTGTAGATCATTCTCATATAGTTAGTTACTGGTGCATATAAAATAGGCGTGTGCGTATTCCATTTCTGAAACGATGAAACCCAATGGTACCTACCTACCTACCTACCAACGAGTCGAACTCGAACCCTGACGTCGAGGAACCACCACGAATACTACCGTAACATCCCGATCTTCTTCTCCGCTTCTAACCCTACCTACTGCTACCTTAAAAAAAAAAGAACTCACATACATCACCTTCTTGGACGAGAAGGGGATCCACATGCCTTTCGTACTTCGCCTATCTAGGGAGCTACTCATCCTTTCGAGTCCGTTGACCGCCTCGAAACCGACACTTCCGGTTGCGTCGTCCGTCCCCTATTATGTCCTATCTACGTGGCGATATCTCCCTAATTGATACCTTACCCTCCTCTCTCTCTCTCTCTCTCTCTTCTTTTGGTTTCCGGCCCGCCCCCCTGAGTGTTGTTGCAAATACTGTTCTTCATGCCCAGTGGCATTGAGTTGCGGAATAGGAAAGCAAATAAATACCTACCTCTAGGTGCCTTTTTGGCATGAACACCGACCCAGACGGAAGCATGGGAACCACATACATGCATGCAATGCAGCCTGACGTCGCGACGCACGACTGATTTCCCGTTCCGGAAACCGTCTTCTGCAAGAACGGGAGTGTCTGCCTGCCTCCCTGCCTGGCCTGCCTGTTTATATGTGTATGTATGGTGTTGTACTGCAGGCTCAGGCACAAAGGTGACTGATCATCTTTTCGCCGCTGCAGATATCCCAGATGAGCGGTTTTTTATTTCTGGAGAAATTTATTATATTTTATTTTACTCCGTTTCAGCTGTATTGCGTATGTGCCAATCTGCATCATAGTGACATATCACACGAGATCGGCCCAACCCGACTTTCCCTGCCGCCTTCGTAACGGGGTAATAGCAAACAGCGGTGGAAGCGGCGGCGGCAGCAGCAGCAGCAACAGGAACGGCAATAATTGTTGCAGTAATAGTGGTATTTGAAAAGTAGCCAAGGGCATATAACAGTGGTCAGAGGCAATCCAGAACGAAATTAATACCTGATGTAAATCGAGACTCCTTCAAGTACTCAAACAGTAAACTGCATGAGGATATACCTAGGTATGTACATGCGTGGCATATGAAGTTTGCGTTCCACAACGTATATGCATATGTATGTTTCTCTTCCTGCCCTATCAAGCAAGCACCCGATGCCATATCTATCTGTCTATCTGTCGGTATAAGGCTCCGAGAGCTTACGTGATCCATCCTACATTGGTGTGGTCTAGTTATTTCTTTCCCGTCTATTACTATTACGTTGGAAGTGTCATGCCTTGTCATGCCATGTCACATCACGTCACCCGGGCCATTCTGTCTGGACTAGCGCTCGTCTTAGTTCTCTTACGTGCAGGAGGAAGCTGACAATATATATTAACTGTAGACGATGGGGAGCCAGTCGCGACTCATATTTGTATCATTATTATCATTACTATTATATCCGGATAGATAGGTAGGGGGCGGTGTCTTCGAGCCCAGCCTCCCTGCCTCCTTACCTACCTAACATGTATCTAGACGTGGAGCCTTGTTCGCCCCAGCCCCATTGAGCGGCCCGGTCCCGATCCCGTCATCACCCTGTTCATGTATATATGTGTATATCGTCTGATATGTTCTACCGGTGTGTGCTGTCCCATTACCGTGCCGTATCCAAATATTAGGTGCCGGATACCCCCTGATCATCAAGCACTTCTACTCACCAGGTAGTCTACATATTAATTAACAAGGTCACCCGCTCTTCATGCAAATGTGAATCTCACCGGCGGGGGACGATCAAGGCTGAAAGATAGATATATTGCAGGATTTATTGCAGGAGGAGAGGGGCATACGCTCTTCATTTCTCGACATGCTGAAGCACATCCCGTAAACACCTACGTCAAGACTCACCAGCCCGCTGTAGCATTGCATATATGGGTGGCTATGAACTAGACGTTTATATATATATGCACATACGATCCTCCCTTCGTTCCGGGAGCAAGGATAATTCTATTCTAGAATCCCGAGATTCTTAGAAATTGCGGGATCACCCCGCCTAGTCAATAAATACATACCGTGGTGATACTCGTCTGAGCATAACCCGCCTACTTGGAAGTGTCTGTGAGTAAGTAGATTTGAAGTTAGTTAGAGCCTGCCGTCCAGATAACAGTCTGAGTAATATAGTAGACAGACGTAAGCGAGATACCTATGTAATTAATAATCTTAACCGTCATCAGTACCCATACACGTAGTTACATACATGTATTGTAACTAATTACTGTTGGTACGAACGGGCGGACGTTGGGTTGAGCTACCCCTGATGATGCCCCGCATCGTACGTAGTGCCCCTCTCCCGCCTAGGTCACTAGTGCATGGGGCAGTTGGGGGTCAGGGGGTCTGTCCAGGGGGTAAGCTTTAGTGCTTCTTAGAAGCTGAAAACTACGTACGTGCAATACATGTTAACCCCTCCTTCCATCGTTTCTATGTCGTTTCCATTGCCCCGCGAACTTATTAACGGGTTCCCGCATTTAGAGCCGCTTGCATGCGGACTTCGCCAAGACAGTCCAGCTGGGGGATAGTTATGTAGTGGAAAGAAAAAATAAAATTGAGAAAAGGACCTCGCTCTGCCAATTTCATAATGCCGAATTTTAAAATCCCTCCAAGAAGAAGGAAACCGAATATCTTGCTATGGAGCTGCCCATTTTAGCCAAGCTCGAGGTTCTACATTGGATGAATGTATGTACTGTAGGTCGGTATGTTACTGACCTACATATATACATGATGTGATCCTCAAAACCGGCGTGCAGTAGCCAGGCACATACGCACTTCGTGCATTCAAGAAGCTAAAACGACCCCGAAGCCCTCAAATCAACGGCATTGAAGATGGACTAGCTTTCTTAATACAAGCCAGTTAATATTAAGTCGCCTATAATACCCATATCGGTCTTATGACTTACGTATATGTATGACTGTTGGAAGACCCAGGTATCTATCTATCGTATCTATCTATCTACATACTTACCTTAAGTAGGTAGGCATGTAACGTTGAGGTATGTGATCATTGTGGCGCCGCCCACAAGCAGTGAGAACACAAAAACTAAGCCACTTATCCCTGTCTCTACCGAGTTAAGTATTAAAGAATTTTTATTTACTCACGAGAATTTTTTTTTTTGATAGTTGAATCTTACTGGCCCTGCTATATAACTGCCTACCGAGTAACTAGCCTCATTAACCACAATATTCAGCTACCTACCTACATATACCTCTTCAAACATACCCTCCTTTACACAAACTGTGTTCACAAATTATAGTATCACGAACCATGGTACATCCAACCCAATGTCTCTCGATGTCTCTCTATGTCTCTCTACATCCTCACCTACTATTTGACGGCCTTCTTCTAATATACACTGGCCAAAATGCGGTCAATACCTTCATTATGCAGCAAACGAAAAAGTGTACGAGAAATACAAACCATTGGACTTTTCCCCATCAATACCTGCTCTGGTATTTTCTCTCCACGTCCTCCCTTTCTGTCCCTCCTCTTCTCCCCTCTCCTCTCCTTCATATCCCCGTACACGTGGAGCCTGTCTGACGAGTCTTCGGCTTGTTTGACAGTTCTACCCACGGTTACGGTGTGACAAATGATAAAGAGTTTCCGCCGTAGCCCATTGGGTCATAATTACTCTTTGTTTAACTACCTACACGTCACTCTAGCCCGAGTGGTTGGTGCCCTTCCTGCCTATCTATACGTAACACTCATCGTAAGCAGCTGAGATATTTGTCCATCTCGCCCATTTGCCTTTTTCCCTCTATACAAATGACCGTAGCCGGGCGTAAACATCAAATGCCACTAACGGCACACTCCTGTCGTAGTGCTACACAGCCATGTCCACGTATGGAGTCTATCATTAAGTCATGAGTTCAAGTCGTAAGCTCAGCCGTCGCAGCCTTCGTTTCTCTTCCTCTCGGACTTCGGATACTGCACCTCGGTCCAGCATAGGTCCAACATAGGTATTGGCCTTCCTTACTTCACTTGCTTGCCTCTCTGTACCGTTGCCCTCCTAGTCTAGTCCACCCCATCTGCATGCTTTCTACTCACGTGGACTATAGATACATGAACTAGTGTTCCTAGTACTTGATTTAAACTAGCGCGGCTCCTTATTCCCCTGGGGTTCCACAACCAGGTTTACCTACCTTACAAAGCCCACCTCCCGCCGCCAATATACCCGCTTGTGTCCGTAGGTGGTAGGTAAGTGGTAGGCAGGTTAGGTTAGGTTATGTGATTGTGAACGAGTGACTGTGCGTGTGTGTTTGTTTGGTTGTTTGTGCGTGTACTCGTTCGCCTATTCGGGGAAAGGACATAAGCGTAATCCATAAGAGCCCCGAAGGTTCCCCAGCTCTTGTCAGTTTCTATTACCTCAGACTTTCTCCTCATCTCCCTTCCCCTTACTACATGAACTAGGCTACGCTCTGTGGAGATAGTTCAGTACCCGCCGCTAACTATCATCGTGTGAAACCCGAGCACGACATATGTCATATCCTCTTAGTATCACCAAACCCCCACCCGACGAACTCTACACTTGGGAACGAGTCCCGGCTTTCGGACCCGGCCCTTAGGAACCTGGACATATAAATAAGTATAGCCCGTTATCCACCGAGAGGTGACTTCCATTCTCTCTCCCTCCTTTTGTACGTCTTTCTGCTGTACCGGATTCTTGCTGCCCAAGGCCCTCCCGTGTCGTTCGAAGTCGAAAAGGGGTGATAGGCTCTAGGAAATAAGGGTACAAGAAACTCGTATTGGCTTTCTATCCGAGTTAGGTTTTGTTGAAGACTGTCAGCCAAACGAGCTAGGCGCAAAAGGAGATTCGGTCCACATATCCATGATCCGCGGCCAACCGGGACCCTAGCCGTCGCTACATACCGTACTAAACCGACAGCTTTGCCTGTTGCCGCCGCTGCTGGTGATCCTGCTGCAGGGGGGAAGAGAAAGAAAAAAAAGGAAGGAAAAAAGGAGTTCCTGGTTCTTCGCTGCGTGTGACTGTAAATCCCACGTTCAAGCCCTCCAAACCGTTGCTCGCTTCTGTCTGCAGGGAGGGGCTGATGCATCCCCCCTAACACCTCGTGCATATATACCGTACCGGTGCACTGTTCCTTTTCCTTTCCGCTGTAACAGAACCCGCAGCAGCCTGCCTGCATGTCGACCAGACAATTTGTCAGACGCCTGGGTGGCGTGAGGAGCAAACGGCCCTTCTCCTCTACGTCCTCCTTGCCGCTGAGTAATACCAGCAGTACTACGACGAAGGCTGTGGCCGAAAATGGTGGAGGGGCCGTCGGGAGATCCACGGCCGCTAACGCCACCGGTGGTGGTGGTGGCCCGGGACAACAACCCCCGAAATGGTCCGGCCGCTCCGTCTTCGCCCTGACGGCTACGGCCGGCGTGCTGGGTTGGGGTCTTGCGGCCACGACGCTGCAGGAGGGCCCACACAAGAAGCATGCCGGCAGGGTCATGCTGTTCGATAGCAAGACCCCTAACCCACAGTATGCATCCCTAGATGAGATGGAACACGTAGGTTTTATCGTTTATTTCATTTCACCAGCTCACCTTCTTTTCCAAAATAAAATAAAATAAAATTCCGCAACTCAGATGTGAAAAAAATCGATACACGGTTTTTAATTTGATTCATTTCAATTTTTATTTTATTTTATTTCTATTTTCAGAAATGAACTAAATTCTCATTTTTATGTATTAGGCAATAGAGGAGATCCGTCGGGAGATCAAGGCGCACGGCGAGCACGAGGACATCATCAGCACGGACCCGGACGACCTGCACGCGCACGGGTACTCGGAGTGGTCGACGACGAACCCGGACAACCTGCCGGTGGCGGTGGCGTACCCGCGGTCGACGGAGCAGGTCTCGGCCATCGCGCGCATCTGCCACCGCCACGGCGTCCCCATCATCCCGTACTCGGGCGGCTCGAGCCTCGAGGGCAACTTCTCCGCCCCGTACGGCGGCGTCAGCGTCGACTTCGCCTACATGGACCGCATCGTCCAGTTCAACAAGGACGACATGGACATTGTGGTCCAACCGAGCATCGGGTGGCAGGACCTCAATGCTCAATTGAGTAGTATGGGTAGTGGGCTGTTCTTTCCTATTGATCCTGGTGCGTTGTTCTTTCGGTTCCTTATTTAAGCCTCCTCTCTCGAATATGATTTGCCTACTTCTCATGCATGTCTCGCATTGCGTAACGCCTGATCCCTGTAGCTTCATATATACTTCCAAGTGTAAATTCTTGGCTTCAAGTGCTAACATCTACGAATAGGCCCTAGTGCCAAGATTGGTGGTATGATCGGAACGAATTGTTCAGGGACAAATGCTGTCAAATATGGGACTATGAAGGATTGGGTCATCAATCTCACGATTGTATTGGCGGACGGAACCGTTATCAAGACGAGAAGACGCCCACGGAAGAGCTCCGCCGGTTACAATCTGAACAGCCTTTTCGTCGGATCAGAGGGAACGCTAGGACTAGTCACCGAAGGCAAGTTCTCCCCCACACATTGCACAAAACCAGGCAATCCATCACAGAACGTTATAATGCCCCCCCTCCTCTCCTAACATCCCACTCGCAGCGACGCTCAAACTAGCCGTGGTGCCCGAGGAGACCTCGGTAGCGGTGGTGACGTTCCCGACGATCCGGGACGCGGCGGCGGCGGCGGCCGAGGTGATGCAGACGGGGGTGCCGGTGGCGGCGATGGAGATCATGGACGAGGTGCAGATGCGGGTGGTCAACGTGGGTGGGGCGACGGCGCCGCGCGTCTGGGAGGAGGCCCCGACCCTGTTCTTCAAGTTCGCCGGCACCCGCGCCGGCGTCCGCGAGAACGTCGCCCGCGTCCAGGGCATCACCCGCGGCCACCGCGGGGGCGGCTTCGAGTTCGCCAAGGACGAGCGCGAGCAGAAGCTCCTGTGGTCCGCCCGCAAGGAGAGCCTTTGGTCTATGCTGGCGCTGAGGAAGCATGGCGAGGAAGTTTGTATGTTTCTTTCTTCTTTTTTATTATTATTAGTCCCTTCATTCTCATTGGTTTGTCGGTTGGCTTGGCTAGTGTTATTCATTGGGAGTCAAAATAAGGGTAATTGGAGGATGGAAGATAAGAAGGCCACACTGTTACTCTCAAACCCCTTAATTACCCTCCCCTTACCATCTCTCTCTTCTTACACTAACACCCGCAACCAGGGAGCACGGACGTAGCGGTGCCGTTCAGCCGGCTCGCGGACATCATCGAGGTATCGAAGAAGGAGATGGACGACCTGGGCCTGTTCGCCAGCATCCTGGGCCACGTGGGCGACGGCAACTTCCACGAGAGCATCATGTACAACCGGGCGGACCCGGCGGAGCGCGACAAGGTCGAGAAGTGCGTCAAGAACATGGTGCGGCGCGCCCTCGACATGGAAGGGACCTGCACCGGCGAGCACTCCATCGGCTGGGGCAAGAAGGAGTCCCTGCTCCTCGAGGTCGGCCCGGATACTCTCGCCGTCATGCGCCAGATCAAGCACGCCCTCGATCCGAAGTGGATCATGAACCCGGGCAAGATCATGGATCTTTCTTGATTCTTGTTCTTTTTTTTTCCTTCTTCAATTCTATGAGGTTGGTGACGGCGAGGCGAGGGATGATGGGTACCGAGGATTGAACGAGGAGTGAATTCCTCGGGCGTGGTGAGACTTCGATATATATAGATGGTCGGCCAATTAGTCAAACAGTCCTTGGTCGTCTACGTTACTCTCGTGTCCTTCATGGGGGACTTCATGGAGGACTTCATCGTGGGTATACGCGCTCAGAAGCGCACGGATATCTAGCTAGGTTTTTCTATCTTCTTTTCTACATCAACATTTACTACATGGCAACGATAGACAGCATTTCTTCAAAGGGTTAGTCCCGGGTGGGGGCATAGTTACAGAGAAAGACAAAAATAAAATAAAATAAATAATAACAAAAGGGGGAAAGGAATTCAAAACAGTTTAGTTAGTCGTCGGAGGGCTTCCAAGTAAGTAACTAGTTAGGTACGGCAGAATTCGAACTCGAACTCGGTTTTTGCTGGGCTCGGATTACAGGTTTAGATCTGCATGCATGCATGGTTCGTTCAATACACGATGGATTTGATGGCATCGATCGATAGCATTTTTATTTATTCATTCATGTCTAGATAGTTACATCCATTCATACTTATTCGTTCCTGTGTGTGTGTGTGTCTATGTTTGAAATGGGAAATATAAAACAGGGAAATCGACCTTTTCTTAAGATTGCGGATCTAAAGACTAGTTCTGACAGGTGTAGGTTGTAGTCTGGCCGTTGAATCTTCGAGTATTACATATGCCTGTGGACGCATCAGCACTGGCAAATTCTTTGGTATTTAGTAGAGTTGCTTACTTGTCTTAGCAATATATGGAGGTGACTTAGATATCTCAACATCTGAGTGGGTCACGGCATAGTGCTTATAGATATCTGCTAAATCTAAAGTTCTCGGAGTATATCTTCTATTCCACGAACGGCTGCCAAAAGCCATCGAGTCCTGTTGGCATATTTTAGGGGTAAATGTGAATTATATAGATGTACATATGATGTTCACAACCGACTACAGATAGTTCTGGAGAAAAGACTAAATCTACCTACCCGGTCATTACGTATGACTGACTGCCATGTACCTTATTACCTTCGTGTGCCCCTTTAGACTCTTTAAGGGGGGCCGGTTAAGGGGATCGACCTTAGTAGTGATAGTGTATGAGTTTTGATCTCTGCATTTCCAACATATACCTGGTTTCCAAGGTCAAATGCGTGTTTTAAACGTGCGCATAGAGGTAGATTCCGTGATTACTTGCCCTTGCCATTAGGTACCTAGGTAGGTATCACTATCAAATCAAGACCGCCCCTTTTATTCTGCTGGCAATAAGTTGCTCCATATATGTACTTAAGTAGGTATGCGTATGTAGCACCTTCCACGACGCGTCTCTCTCTCATACATGTATGTATGCTATTAAGGTGGATGCTGGATTTTGATTGCTGCCCACCTAGGTAAGTACCTACACCTCCTCTTCACACATTGTAAAATTTCTTCGAATCTTTCATTTATCAACACCAACTTTGCTACTCTTCTTCCTAATCTTCCCCATTCGCTTCAGCATTCTTTTAACCCCCATTCGAATTGGTATTCTCTTTTCGTTGCTCTTTGACCGCTATTGACGAGGGACTTCCTGCATAAACCTGTCGCCGAAGTTCGTTTCATACAGATTTCGTGCCATTAAAGTACCGTTCTGGCAACCCAATCCATATATCACCACCACTACACTAGGTACAACTGGCAACAAACTTTTATTTCTTCATCCTCTACCTTCTTCAAAAAGAAACTACATCAGCTTCTTCTTCATACACCCATCAATAACTTCCTCAGCCTATCGTACGCCTGTCTACTCATATTCACACTTAGCATATCACGTTAGTTGACAGCAACAATAGCAACACGGCCTAGCTCCCTAAGCAAACTTAACTGCGGGAATTTATCTCGTATAGGCTCCGCCACGGCATGGCAACCGTGGCGGAGGGCATATTTGCTTATACTGCTCTATATCATCAACAAGGCGCCCTCCTTGTATAAACTCTTATTGCGGAAGGTTGTTTCGTACAATTTCGCGTCACAGCAGGACAGCTGTGACATAGACTCATTTTAAACCCTACCAACACATGTCTAGATCTTCACTCTCCAAAACAGGAACGCCAATTTCTGCTAGGTATGTTATCTACTTACTATCCTCCTGAGAAACTGATATACATGCCTTGCTGGAATACGCGATTTCTATCACATCAGTTCGGTTTCAACCTGATATACTTACTACTTCTCTACTTTATATTAATTCAAGATGTTCGGTAATACAAGAGCTTTGAGAATCACTAACAATTCAGGTACTTCTACATTTATTTACTAACAGAAAATCTTTCTTTAGTATTGATCACTTCCGAGCAGATAAACCAACAAATATTAGAGACAGCTAGTCAGAAGACATATCCTTTACTCACCTCCTTGGTCTCTCTAAATACCACTACATCACCACCTTGACATTGAAGGTTTTGACACACTCGGTCCCTTGGAACCGATTTGTGGTTGCGGCTAGTGATGTTTGCTATCAAACACTGAAGTCTCACGAGGTCCGTGAGGTATTATGTGGAAGTAGTCTGCTAGTTCGTCCTACCAAGATCTTCCATCGGCTGGGAAAGGCGGTGCTAGACCTGGTAATCGACGAAATCATCAAGCATCAATTATCATCAACAATCATCTCCATGGTCGTTGATTCCTATTAGGCAATGACATTTTGGGGGCCTTCTTACAATCCGATCTAGCAGGTCATAGCTAAATTGGATTCTTGGTCTCTTCGAGTAAGCAATTCTTGAACATCGGCCGAGGCGGATAGGATTAGACGGTTAGTCCACCCCTTATGTATCTAACCCCTTATTTGTATCTTCAAATTTGGTTTCTAATTTTGACATCTAGGGGATATAGGTGTATGGTATTGTGGCTTGATGGAGTCTCAGACTATCCCCTGACTCCCACCTCGTTACCAACTTCCCTAGTTCTCACCATACTAATTACGGCTGTAACGTAGGTGCCTGTCACTGGGTTGGATGCTACGCCCCCAATCTGGATTATGGGATCCACGACTTCGCTATCCTTCCCAGCACTCCAGAGAGCTCAGAGACCTTTCAACAGCAAATTCTTTCGGCAACTTGTGGTCACCAAAGTCTCCAACTTCCTCTCTACCCGGATATACTCATCCCAGGTTTAACACATATTACTCCTACAGTCCAAGATCCGATATTAACCTACACTGCGGTATCAACATTGGTTCTAATTCAGAAACAATATCGATTCTAACAGAAACTCCTGTGTTGGCGATGGATTCATTCCTAGAAGCTGTTACAAACTCTGCCCCGACCGCCGCGTTCAGATTTGATGATACTAGGTTCTACAACATCATCCCTTGACCCTCATATTCATGAACTCAATCATCTTTTCATACCACCCACGATATCAAAGATGTCCTAGGTACATTAGTGGCCAGAGAAACGCCCATGATGCTCATGACTACAGGGATAACTCTTGTCAACTTAAAGAGGCTGCTTGTACTACTCTGTTCACACCCGTCAGCATATCCAGTCCTTTGTGTCACCTGCCCCACCGTCACTGAGTCTTAGAGCTTATCTGGTTGTCGGGTCGGAGGTAACACCATCCAGCCAGACCGTATAACACGAGGCAAACATCCTAGTTCCTTCGAAACCAAAGAAAGCTTAATAGGACAGAGGTGATTAAAAAGTCATGATGACAATGACGAACATAGTGACGACCTCTCCTGGAACTCGAGCCAGCATTTCAAAACCGTCACTCCACGCTTGATCCCGCAGACAACTGGGGATATATCCTTACCGATGTGATTGGTCGTGTTTGACTTTACAACCCCGATTACACAGATTCCATATGCTTAAGAACGCAGATAAAACGAGGGCGAACACACATACTCGCAGTGCTTGCCACCAATTTTACAAGATACATGCGGCATACGCGAGATGCAGAGTCCATTTGATCATGCAGCGAATGATTAGAGCTGCAAGCACCATCGGCATCACACCAATAACCAGTTAAAACGCTTATTCGGACAATCTATCAGCGAGAATCGGTCAACTGCGGCCTATAAACCTCAACGTGAAATCAAGACGTCGGAGAATGCCTACATGATTACAATGAACAGATGAACTTGGTGCTACATATACTAGCATGTTCTAGATGATAAGCGAAGGACTGGTTACGTTACTCCGTCGTCTGCATTATCGAGGACTTCAATCCTAGCTAGCAGGCTGGAACATGCCGGTCCATAAAGCACTTGGCAAGCTTGGCCATTGTTTTCGGGATGTTGTTGCTGACTCAACAGGGATTCGACAAGGTTGAGATAAGACTAAAGTTGGGGTTGTGCAAAGTCGTTGTCCGATCTAGATAAGGCCAAAGTCGCTTACGGAGAGTATATTACTGATCTGCGGAAATCGTATGGCTTTGAGTTAGCGCCGTCTGGGGAACATCGCGATGGTTATAAGATAGGGTGAGACTCCAGAACTCCTATCTACCACTGGTAGGGGTTGATGGGTCTATTGGGTGGTTATGCGGGGTTTGGTAATATGTTACCCCTACCCTGCTGCCATGCTCCAAACATGCCTGTGAGGGGAAGGAGTACAGGTACTACAAATAGGGTTCAGCGCCTCTCCGAGACTCGCTAGATGCGTGAAGTGGTCTCGCCTTTTGCTTCCGCAAACGCATACACTCGAGCGTATACCCACGAATACCGCCATGGATCACGAAATCGAATCGAAGGCACAAGAGTCCGGCGAGCCTGTCGATAACTCTGAGCCAGAGAAGACTCATGGCAAGACTACTGAAGTCCAGGGAGATTCTCATTTCCACGAAACCGTGACGGCTGCCCCCTTAGACCCCTGGTCAAGAACATCTCTTCAGCTGTACGCGATTCTTCTCGTTGCGAGCTTGAACGCGACCGCTTCTGGATTCGATGGCGTGAGTCAGCATCGAGCAATTTGTATGGTAAATGTGATATGTATGCTAATGCCTATGAAGTCTATCTTCAGCTCTATCAACGCCATGACGCAATATCAGGAGTATTTCCACCACACGGAGCTTGGTAGTGCGACGGGGATCATTTTCATGATTTACACAATCGGTAACATGGTATGGTCAATGATTATCTGTCCTCGGGATCTCTTCTGACAGTTCTAGGTCGGCTCCTTGTTCACCGGCCCAATATGCGATAATTTTGGCCGGCGAGCAGGCATGGCGACGGGATCGGTGCTCATTATGGCTGGTTCCGCCATCCTCACAGCAGCCCAGGATGACAGTTACCTACTTGGCGGTCGGTTCCTTCTCGGCTTCGGAGTCTCGATAGGCACGAGCTCAGCTCCTACTTATGCCCTCGAAATGGCCCCTCCACGTGCGTCTTGGATAGTATTAAGTTTCTAACATCGCCGTGGGACTATAGTGGTGCTAATTATCTTCTAGAATGGCGGGCTCGCATTGTTGGTTACTACAACTCCTTTTTCTACTCCGGTGCTATCCTCTCCACGGGCGTGGCCTACGCGTCAAGTAAATCTCCTTCGGAACTCTCGTTTCGCCTACCCCTAGGCTTGCAACTTCTCCCACCCGTCGTGATCTTCGCAGGATGTCTGTTGATTCCGGAATCGCCTCGATGGCTCTCTGCTAGGGGGAAGCAAGAACAGGCTGCGGCAATCCTGGCAAAGTACCACGGTGGAGGCGATAGTGAGTGATTTTGAAATTATCTCTTACCCCTATTTCTTATTTTCCAGGCCACGATCAACTCACCCAAGCATGTGCCAACTACACATCCGATCATATGAAATAAACCAATACTGATAGGAAGTGGAAAAGTGAACCACCCTGTCGTGCAGCTCGAATTGAGGGAGTTCGAAGATAGTATCAAAGTGCAAAAGGCACAGTCATGGTGGAACTACTATGACCTGTAAGTTTACGACGATGCGTTCCTAACTCGATATTACCAAGGGAGGCTAATGAAATCCAGAGTGGAAAACCACAATGCCCGATGGCGAACCCTTATGAACGCCTTTATGTCGTTTTTCGCACAGATGGCGGGCAATTCCGTTCTGACATACTATCTGCCAAGCATGTACACTCGCCTTGGTATAGCCTCGACGGAACACCGACTCCTGCTTACGTTTGCAAACTCGATCGTCTCGTGTGCGGGGGCGTTGGCCGGTTCGGCGACCAACGACTGGATTGGGCGCAGAACGAAGCTCTGGACGGGATCCATTGTTCTGGCCTGTCTTTTCGCTGGTGTGACCGGCTTCTCGAGCCAATTTGATGACGGGATGAAACCGTCGGCCTCGTTATCGAACGGTGGTGTCTCGATGGTATGAGCCATGTTGTTGTTGTTAACATATAGAAGCGAAAAGAACGGCGACTAATGAGGAAAACAGATCTTCCTATTCGGCGCGGCATACTCGTTTGTTTACACCCCCTTGACTGCAACATACAGTGCAGAAGTACAGGCAAATCACACCCGCGCGAAGGGAATGGGAGTTGTACGTGCATCCATCCAGAAACAAATCAATATTGCTGTCCACTAACCTGCCACTTAGCACGTTATCATGTCGAACTGCGCCAACCTTTACAACACATACGTCACTGCGATTGCGCTAGAGGCCATATCGTGGAGGTATTACATCGTTTTCGTCGGGCTTAATCTTATATACGGTTTGTCAACCCTACTAACTATGTGAAAAGAAATATAAAAAGGGGGTTCACTAACGTGGTGAATATAGGCGCTGTCTGGTTCTTCTTCGGAGTCGAGACCCGTGGACGTACCCTCGAGGAGTTGGATGCGGTCTTTGATTCCAAGTTTCCGCCAAAAGCATCGTTGGCGAAGACGGTCATGGTTAAACGAGATGACGGACAATTACAAGCGGTTGACTCGGTAGTGGGGGCGCAACGTATAGACGTGTAGGAAGTCGGCTTGAGGAGATATTGTAGGACTGTAACTTCAGTCTTGATCTAGGTATATCGATTCAGAGAGTCTAGTGATGGAATTACTGGTTGAAGACGTGGCATGATCACCTCCCCAATACGTGGCTTGCTACGCGGTGGTCCGCGTCCTAGCTAGCCTGACTTCATAGAACAATTGACACAAGTCGTACAGGTGTAGGCAATGATAGTCCTAGCTTGATGTTTGTGGTCTTAATTTAGGTAGGATGAAGCAGTCCTCCTGTCTTGTCACCCGGTACTGTTGGGATCGCGTATATCGATATCGTTGAAGAATAACTAAGCAGTAAGTGACCATGCTCAGATATTTGCCTTCGTCACAGGCGAGATCCAGCATTATTTCTGAATATATTTTATAAGTGTGCTTGTATACAACCCCCACCCCTCGATAAATCCTCTTGAATTCGTCGGGACGTCTGGGGGGATACAAATTTCCAAATCGTCCTTCAAAAACACCTCATAATGTGCTCTACCAGGGCTGACAACATGTTATAATAGAACTCCTTTAAGCATATATTATAAGTAATGCGCTAAATCGATATGGCCATTGCCGTCAAGCAGGGGAAAGAGATTGAGAGTTCCGAAAACATGATCAACCTGGTCCTGTGGGTTTTCGGCTAGATGAGAAAATCCAGAAGAGACCGTTAACGGATCATGCAGGGGGAAAATGGAAGAATCCATATCCGCAAAGGGAGAATCCACTAGGTGCCCCGTAGGTAGTAGGGAGGAGCGTCCTCCTTCACCTAGTCCAACAGTTGGCAAACCCAAATTGTTTGGCGTACCGACAGGTATGGAGACATTTGGAGCAGCGTCTTCTTTTGGTATGAGACCGAAGAGCTGAGATGAGCCCTCAGATATTCGCAGTCTCTCCCGCGCCTCCTTCGTTTCCAAGTACTGCTGTGCGCTGGATAGCAGCGACTTGGCGATGAAGGAGTACTGCATCGCGTGGGTATCTTCCTTGGCGAAGAATTCGAGGGCTGAGATAGCCATGCGAACATATCTGTCTAGTATGCGACCGAATCCGCCCAGGAGTCCGACTCCAATGACTAGTGTAGATGCGAACAGCCATGATCTGTATAGACAGTTAGTAATTGCTAGGGCACATACAAATAGAAGGCCATGATATTCTAGCATGACAAGTGCAGACACGCATATCTACGTAGAAAGGGTGTGATATCTTACACTAGTAAAGGGCTTCGTCTATCCAGGGCACCCCTTGTGACAAGATCCAATACAGATTCCGACATCAAGCAGGCGGCATCGATGCAGGCATTAGCGAGCTTACACCTTCCAGAATTCGTCTCGATCCTACCCTCTCCTAATTTGTTTATGTCTTCGGGGACTCGTTTGTACAGTTCGTAGACAAGGAAGGGTCGTGAGACGAGCATCACGCAATAGTAGTAAGACGATAGGACCTGACAGGCGCCTGCTACTTTGGGTCGATTTTCCAGGTCCGAAGTCCCCGACACGATGCTTTTCAGGGGAGAAAGCCACCTCGCTGACCAATCTCGAAGCTGACGCGAGATTCCTTCGGTCAATTGCAAAGTGATCTTCCGCCTCGAGTAGACTTCCAGAACGACACGTTCGGTGATGAGGAATATCTGGACCGATGCGTCCAGGAGGTCGAACACCTCGTAGCCTTCCTCGTCGACGGTCCGATACGGGACTGTGCAATCGACGTCCGACGTGGCCGGTGGACGACCCTGAGATACGCTGAGAGACAGGTCCAGGACCCGGAGACTCCTCCAGAGACGGTTTCTTTACTACTTAGCTTCATTCACTGAGTGCGCAATGCGATCAACGGGGGACTCCCAACGTACCTCTGAGTACATAGTTCAGTCTCAAATCGAGAATTGACTTCCCCTCGATGCGCGCCTATTGCATATGCCGCCCGTGCAGCGATACCTATAGATGTCAGTGTCAGTCTAACTGCCAGTTACTAGTTATTCCATCACAGCCAATATTGGTGGTGGCGAAGACATCATTACCGAAGAACAAGAACGCCCCGTTGATTTGGCAAGCTCTAAGCATATATAGAGTAATGAGAGCAAATGCTTGAACGGTGCCGACGCCGAGATTGCCGTCTAGACTGACCAACGCCAGAGTCTTCGCGTACTGGAAATACTGGGCGGCTAAGTCCTGCGAGTCGGTCTGCGCCCCGATGGCTAGCACGAGATAGTTCACTGCCGACGCGATGTCCGGCGGTTCCTGGTTTCGACCGATCCAGATCGGAAGCTCGCTCGCAAACCGGTCGTAATCGATCAAGTCGACGAGTCCGGAAGTCTAAGCCCATGAGTATATATATATGTGTGTGTGTGTGTGTGTGTTGGGGGAATCAGATGGGGGAGTGGACAAAGGCAACACAAAAACAAAGAAGAAGAAAAAAGCGTCAGGTAATTTAGGTAGGTAGGTGATGATTTCAGACTCTGACCTACCACTGTAGCGAACGTGGAGAGCAGCCTACCCGCCGCTTTGGGATCTACCTCGGGCGGCCTGCCGTGGGCGATACCGGGCCCGACAAAGTTGCCGCTCGTGTTCTCCAGCATCGAGAACCGGCTCGTCTGAGGGGCGAAGGCGTGCGGATCAACGCGGGAAGTGACGATCTGACGCACGGTCTGGAAGAAGGAGAGCGGCGCGCAGTCGCCGACGAAAACTATATACGATGATAAGTATCCCGGATAAGCAAGCCGTGGATCCCCCCCTCTTCCCCCTTTCTTCCTTTCTGATGGGGAATTACATTACATAGGTACCTAGGGTGGGTAGGCCATTTTCATCTACGTAGGTAGGTAAGGTAAGTAGGTAAGGTACTCACTTAGCTTTCCCTGGGTGTCGCATAGAAGGCGAGCCTCCCGGTGGACGTCAGCTTCTTCGTCGGCGGATACGTCGGCGGCGGCATTGTGCTGAGCGGAGTGGGTGGTCGCTTGAGGCGGCGAAAGTAGTAGAGGATCGTGATCTTGATCTTGGTCTTGATCGTGATTCTGACTCTGACTCTGACTCCGGCTCCGACGAGGCGACGTTCCCGGATGTTCGGATGCTGAAGACGGGCGCGGAGATGGCTGGCCGGAGATTCGTGTCGTTAACGGGATCGGGACGGGTTGCTGCTGCTGAGACAAAGGGGTAGTGGTGGTGGTGGTGGTCGTCGTCGTCGTTCGTCGTCGGGTTCGAGGGGAGAAATGACAGTTACCGGCTCGATGTCGTCTTACACAATAGCTACAAGGTAGTTTGCCATCACACTTCACTATATACGTACGACCGACAGTTAACTAATGTACGTAATCAATCAATCCCCTCCCCCTTTTTTATTTTTTTGTCTCATTGTCTCATGAGGTCTAGGTATGTAGTAGTTACACACTTGTTAGACCCCCGCAATTCGTAACACACCTTTCCTTGCTTTACAGTGATCGCAAGCGTTTGTAACTCGGCTACGAATATACTCGTGATATTCTGGCATAATTTTTTTCTTTTTGTGTTTTATGTCTCTTAATTACCACAGAGATTATTTTCGTATAAACATCCCATTATTTACCACGTGTAACTATTTGCTAGATATTTCGGATATTGGGACGGGGAACCACCTAATACTCCTTAAGCTTAGGTTCGGATAGCGGAACTTCGGAAGGGGCTCTATGTAAGATCTTCAGGGTCTGACTACTCTAGCCTGTGGTAGGTATGGCATCAAACAAACAAAGTGCCCCCCATTTATCCGAAATCCCGTCAAATTCCGTCTCACCGTCATGACCTCGACAGTTAGCTACCTACTTATTAGTCATCTGGTGATGGGGGAAATGGGTTCAAAACATTAGGTAAATTATAGTTAATAAGTAATAACCAGCTCGGCATAGGTAGGCTTAGTTTGAAGCACCACACCAGCTAACTACATGTATACATACATACAACATACCCCTGTCACTGCTGTAGCTCTGCTCTGTTCTGCCCCTCCCCCTCCATCAATTCATCGTATCGTCATCGTACAATCACGCATAGGAGCATTCACATTCATTGGCTGTTTGTCCTCACTACTAAACACCTTCCATCTTCTCTTCAACATTAAAGACAAACTTAGTGAAACCTTTCACCCCCTAATAAAACAAACCCAAGCCTCAGTTTCATAGAATTCGATTTGGTTACCAGTTTCATTCAGTCCTCTTCAAAACCAGTACGACCCATACAAACACCGTTGTCGGCTCCAACGGAACTACGAGATCCCAACAACACGATTTCAACCTCGTCCCGATGCATAAAGACCAACCGATCTACCACGGCTCCCTCGAGCATCTCCTACCCCCCAGCTGGAAGACCCAAATCACCTCCTGGCTCGCCGAAGACACGCCGTCGTACGACTATGCGGGCTTTGTGGTAGGCGAGCACGAGCGGACCGCGACGCTGTGGGGCAAGAGCGCCGGAATCATAGCAGGGATCCCATTCTTCAACGAGATATTCAAGCAGTGCGGGTGCACCGTCGAGTGGCACGCCGTCGAGGGCAGCTACGTCAACCGGCCGAAAGACGGATCCGGCAAGACGAAGGTAGCGACGGTGACGGGGCCGGCGCGCGGCCTGCTGCTCGGCGAGCGGGTGGGGCTGAACCTGCTCGCGCGCTGCTCGGGCATCGCCACCGTCAGCCGGGACCTGCTGCTGAGCCTGCGGAGCGCGGGGTACGAGGGGATCCTGGCCGGGACGCGGAAGACGACGCCCGGGTTCCGGCTCGTGGAGAAGTACGGCATGCTGGTGGGCGGGGCCGACACGCACCGCATGGACCTGAGCAGCATGATCATGCTGAAGGACAACCACGTGTGGAGCCGGGGGTCCATCACCGAGGCCGTCACCACGGCCAAGATGGTGGCCGGGTTCGCGCTGAAGATCGAGGTCGAGGTCCAGAACGAGGACGAGGCCGACGAGGCCATCGCCGCCGGCGCCGACGTCGTCATGCTCGACAACTTCACCGGAGACGGCGTCAAGGTCGCCGCGAAGAGCCTGAGGGCCAAGTGGAAGGGCAAGCGCGAGTTCCTCATCGAGGTTAGCGGCGGCTTGCGCGAGGACAACGTCTTCGACTATGCTAACAATGGTAGGTTATTCTGGAAGGCAATTGGAAAGAAAAGGGGTGATCCGATCTCCCTAAGAACACTGCTAACAATATGTTAGACATCGATATCATCTCTACTAGCTCGATTCACCAAGGCACCCCGCACGTCGACTTCTCTCTCAAGATCAACCAAGGCCAGAGTCCGGCAACATGATCGGTAAACGTCCTCGCATAGAAAATATTCAGCTCGCTTGTAGATTATGTTCAACGACGTGATGAGAGAATAGCTTCATTGTTGTCACATGACTTTCGGATGCTTAGACCTTGGTCAGGCAGGGAGGGTGTACATAGTTAAAAGAGATACTCCGTACAAAAATCGGCTAATAACTTTCGCCTAGGAACTGCTTCTTCTTCTTCTTCAAGTTGAATTTACCTTTGAATTATTCTCCAGTAACTATCCCACCCTGTTCTCATCATGATTTATCATCTTGTGTGGACTTCCCTGTCTTTCTTCCCAAGATTTGATTAATCCACCCAATATATATGTAGCCAAGCAACATCTCCATATCCAACTGCTAGAGATATTATGTCAGAGAAATGATGCAGAATGACGTTGATGTGGGTGAACTACAGTGCTATTCCATCTCTCCAGTGGACGTGTCCCACTTCAAAAATATGAGATCATTCTTTAAAGCACTGATCTTGGGCTTGCTTAACAATTTCTATGTACATTGAATGTATGTCGCTTTATAAATAAATAAAAGAATGGAGAAAACTAAGAAAGAAGGGTATATATGCTGTTGACAATACCTCAGCAAATCTACTCATGATCGTCCAAATACAAGAGCTTATGATGTCCTATATGAAGAAGGATATCTTAGCGCTTCCCGCAGTTACCTCACAGCCTCTCTCGTAATCCCACCTGCTAGTAGCGTCTCCTCCCGAGTCTGTTTTAAAAAGGGTATTAAATCCGTACCTCCTGTCCCAGTCAATCCAGTCTTTTTCTGTGTCGTCGGTACTTTAGAGCATGGTGTAACCAGATTGGCAGCAGCATCGCGCTGTCTTCTTGATGGCACGACGATGTACCTCGTCACCATCTGCATGTGTTTACTTCTGAACTCCGCCAGAGCCAACGTAGCGTCTCGGAACGCCTGCTGCATTCGGCGCTGTTCGCCCGACGTCGCCGGCTGCTGTCGGGCGAAGTCTTTTAAGCTATCCATGCGAGAAACGTGCTTGAGGAACCTGCGATGTGGTTCTGGCATATATGCGCGCACCTCTTCATGATAGCTCATTTGTCTGCGGTTCGTCTCTGTCGAGGCGCTTTCATTCCCGGCTGAGGTATGTTCGACTCCCAGAACGACATCGAGAAACTGAATGAGCGAGCTCTGCCCGTTACTGCCGCCTCTCAACTGCCTCCAGGTCCCTCTACCGTGTCCCTCATCGTAGAATACCCCGTTTGGAAGACCCATATTCTCCGCGTTCTTGCTGCCCGCTAGGTACGGGCGTATCTGATGGTAGAACACCATCGGGTCGCATTTCTCGTGCATGCGCTCCAGCAGTCGCCCCAGATTCTCTATGCAGGCCCTCAGCTCGTCCAAGCTACGGGCGATGGTCAGAAAGTCGCGGCGCGGTATTGCTTCTATCGCGTCGAGCATGACGGGGATGATGTGTGCGCCCTGGCATTCCATCGCCACGGATAGGCAGTAGAACCACGACTCGTCTTCCGTGCCGCTGAAGGTGTGCAGCGAGTTTAGGCTGTCCAGGTCCGAGAAGTCGCCGCTGGCAGACGTCGCGAAGTTCCATAGATTTAGTGACGCGTAGGTCGCGACCGGTGGGAGACGGAGATGCTCTGAGACTTCGAGGTATGGTATCGAGATTGCTGGTGGGAGGGTCTAGAGTATGTTAGAATCTGGGTGTCTGTGTTGAGCAGTCGTACCATATCAGCAGCCAGAAGACTAAGACGAACCTCGGATGCCTTATCGCCTCCCCATATGTAGCCGTGGGCAAGGAACGACAGGACGACGTAGGCTCTGCGCCATTCTTCGTGTGTACGCAACCCCTTCGTCGATAGGACGTCTAGTTCGCCTATCGAATGACGAAGATCTCTGCTCTTGAGAAGTTCGGGGAGCTGTGACAAGATGTTCTCCCAAGGTGTGTACATGAGATCGGGTAACCGGCTTAACGGAGCTTCCTGGGGAAGAAACCCGTTGTCTGAGATGTCATGCTCTTGGAGCAAGATATTAGACCTAGACGTCTCGTCCCTTTCGCAAAGATCGATGTAGGGAGACATGTCTACGATGAAAGCTTGGAACTGGATGCGTGTGTATGTGTATGGACTTGAAGAACACTCAGGGGGATAGGGATACACGTAGAGCTGGAACTCCTAAGCAGAGTATGAGAATAAGAGAGGAAACATCCTCAGCTCTTAAAGAGAGAGAGTCCGTAGACATTCTATTCCCATGTTCCCGTACTTTCCTGCTCGGTTGCTTGCTTGCTTGTTTTGCTGACGACGGACCAAAGCCAGTGGACCCCCTGAATTCTCGGAGTTCTCCCGACCCACCGCCATCCATCGTCCGTCCGTCCATCCGTTTTCCACGACACCGCATAACTATACATACACACACCGACAGTTCTCGATGTTGGTTGGTGGTGGTTGGGGAGATGCCATACGTAAGTACCTACCTAGGTATGATGGCCCTTTTTTGCAGTCGCTTAGATGCGGTGCCATGTGGAATAGTCGGCTCGAAGTGGATGAGTGTTGGTGTGTGTTTTTTTCGGATCGCGGATGACGGATGACGGAATTCGGATGCGCTAGTTAAAGAACCCCGGAGTTGTTATTAGTCAAGAGGCTCCATACGTACGTAAGGGAAGCAAGCCCACGATCATGTGTAGGCGGGGAGGGCTTGATGTAGGATAGTTAGTGTAAGGTTATAATCGACTGTTGCCTCGTTCTGAAGTGTTCGTTAGCTGGCTGAAGTGGACCGGTTGGGTATTCCTCTGGTGGACACCAATCGCCCGGATCACAGAACGTCATTGCACGTTGCTCATCATCGGCTCTTTCTCTTTGTACATAGAACATTGTTGTTCTATGGTTATATGTAGTCCAACTTCTGGGCGATATCTAGTAACTACCTATGTAAACCCGTTCGCCTTGGTCCTTCGGAGTAACACTGCACTACTAGAAGCTTGACCGCCCACGCTTGTGAGCTCGTACCCTCTGGCACAGTACGTAGAAACCTATATCCCAAGTTGGCGTGCAAGTTTGAATCTTCCAAATGCTTAGTTACCTTGAACTGGAATGAAACATGGAGGGGATGAGTTGATTAGGACTGATATATGTACCCGATAGCCTGCGAGCCTGAATGGCGGGGAATAGGGGTAACGACGACTGAGAAAGTCAGCCGGTATTACTCGGTTCTCTATCCCCATAAACATTCGCAGTCTCACTGTCGTGTATGAACCGGCTCTGGACAACTTGAATACCCCAGAAGCTATTTCCCTCGTGCTATGAGTGCGACAATGGGCTTTCCCTTCCCCTTCTCAAGCTCGCACGTATCAAATCAGCGCCTGAACCTGATGTATGGCTTCTCCATTAGACGTATGGTGAAAGGTGGTAGGTCACTGACGTTAGGCTGATGTTTGAAGCGGGACATTGTGTTGAATAATGCTAAAGTCGAAGTCAAGATTAGCGAAAGCCTCAGTATGTGCCTGAATCTAATGCACGAAGCTGACTTGGATCAAGCCCAAACGAGAGTCTTACTAGAACCTTAGAGACCAAATGGCAATGGCAGGGCAAAGTCCAGAGAGTGGCCAAGGGGTTCCCAGCATACATTATGCTTATTTACTGGGACACTTTACGCACACCTCAAGTCTGTATACTCGGTTTGATGTAAGAAGGGGCTATGTTGCATTGTAGAATGCTTTGCATATATCTGTCGGTATGTGACCCTCGAATGGGACTCTTCTCACCTACACTGCCTAAGGCTATGTCCAATATATGAAGGCGTTTCCAATCCAGCCTCATCAGCGCCATATCCCGGTTACCTCGTCAAAGGCATGGAGTGACATTTTGACCGATCTGATATTAGATTATTGAACGACTTGATGGAATTGCACGTTCGACACAAGCACAGCCTCCAAACGCCTAACCAAAAAAGCGTTTCAATGGTCTTGAACATATGGAGAGAGAGAGATGTCTCTGCCGATTAATAGTTGAGATAATTTTTGTTCGCGTTTTATCTTTGGCCCGGCGGGGGGTGTCCCCAGAATTAGAGCGTAAGGATATTTACCAGAACCTATCTGCGCAGCTGCTTCGATATGTCGACGACAACCAAAATTTAGAAAGCAACCGAAAAGTAAATTGTGGATATGGTGGCTTTATGCAAGATATGGGAGAAGAATGAGTTATGGTCCATTGTCTGATTGAGATCGATGAGTAGACCGAGGGACTTATTAAGGGGCTATTCGCAGCCTTGTGCGGCTCCGGTACAATACTCTAAGGGCTACAGTTAGTCTGACTAGGGTTTCTTGCCTTGGTTCAAAGTCTTTTAGTTAAAAGCTGTTTTTTCGAGGAAACCCGTAAAGAGATCTTTTCCTGGTCATCACCAAGTTGCCAACTGTCATTTGTGTCTGCCGTCGAAGCCGGGGTGTGCAACGAAGCCCTGAATGACAGGGGCATCGTTTGCTGTGGACACCCTTGGCGATTATTAGATTGGTAACGCCCTGTTTAAGTTAACCAGGGGAGCTTGGCTATGTTCGTCGAAAATCTATCTAGTGCTGCTGTGACTTATTAAGTCTCTACCGGAATGATATTCACCACCGTATAGGTAGACAACAACATGGGTATCCCGAGTATGTGGGTACACGCATCTCCTGAAGACTCGCTGGCTCCTATGTACAGCTATAACGCAATTCAGCTCTTCTAGTTGGGCTTGTTTAATGCGCCGAATGCATTAAAAAAACCCCATGCAAGGTGACTGAATTGGCAGTTGGCGTTAGGGTTGCATCGTGAGATACGAAGAAACAGAGGTCTGTTACAAAGCACAGGCCCGGGTCCTCCACCCGGATTGCTACGTACATGGTTCCTAGGGAGTGATCCGCAGATCGGCTAAGCAGTTAGATATACTTAGTTAACTAAGTTTAATTCGTGATTAACTGCTTCGTGGGACTGCGCGGTATAGCTTGTAAGTACATGAGAGCTGATGGGTGGAGCCCCTTTTCTCTCACCGATGTCCTGCCTATTTGAACTGGTTGGGGACCGCCGATAGACATAACAATGTGCTTGTCATTGCTTCTAACATGTATCATGCTAGACCTAGGCTTCAACTCAGCCTGTTCAAATAAGATATCTTTTACACTCGCCTTAAGTTGCTAATATGAAGCAGAGTTCTACGAGAATGCCCGGTCTTCCGGTAGTCACAGCCTTGATAACTCGCGAAATGGCCCTGCAGTTGAAAATATCCTTGGCTGGTACCAATCGCGATATACATGTGTCCAACCCTGAGTAGGAATTGGCCTGACTACTACATCGTTTCCTAGTTTCCGGTGTATCCGTCGTCATGTCCATCCAGTCATCGATCAGAGCTGCGCCCATCCAAGCATACTTAGGCCGCGAATAGTGAGAAGACCCCAATAGTGCATAGGTATTATAATGCTATACTCCTTACCAACGGAAAGTCCAAGGTTCTTTACAGGTTGACAGTGTTAGACGACGGCGACATTACGCCAAGGACAAGAGGGCCTAACTATCTAACTAATAGGCGCCTAAAATCATGATTTCCCGAACCCAGCTTGCGTGTCCAACGACCATGGGGCAGAGAGGTCATGCATGGAGTTTAAGTAATGGTATTATTATCCCATTTTCACTATCTCAAAGCTAACAACTAATATAATAATGATGCGTTGGTGCCGTTCACACATCCTTAACGAAGATACTCATAGACAAAAGCCCACCTACTCACAACGTAATAGACTCCAACCTCATGCTTGTGACACTCCCTTAGGTAGAACAATACTACTAGTAGCTATATCAGCGAGTGGAGTTCTAACCATTCACGCCCTCTGGAAGTTGTGAAGGATGCGAAGGACGGGCTTCCGGATTTCCCAATAGGAACTCACTCTGGGCAGACACCCAACCGGTTTATCCAACGCCTGGGTAGGGAAGAAAACCCCTCTACATGCAGACTTAGACAAGCTTTACTATGATGTAACAATAGGTCACCGTTAAGTTAACTGGCACTGCAGCCAACACCTCTCGGCACCAGATGTTGTCCCTCGGACCGGCTAGTTACGCCATGACCTTGGATACATTGCTTCTACGTAATTTTTGGATCCTCACCGTTCTAACCCCTCACTATGTAGATGATGGTTTCGCTTGCCTTATAGAAAAGTTCAATATTGTAGAGGTAAGGGAGGCTATCTCGAATACCTTGAATAATGAAAGCCAAGGAACTTCTGTAAACTCAAAGTCTATATCGTATAGCTCTAGTCTGCAGATGGGGCGTTTATTCAGTCCAACATAGTCGGTGTGATGCTACATAACCGACTCTCATACCGCCGTGGGAGACCAAGGCCATTCTAATAGGCGTCGAAGGCGTGAGCATCTTCTATAGTGAGGCCTAAGAAGAGACCCGTAATCCGTATAGAAGGGTATGCCATGACATAGCAAGTTGAAATACTCTATATATCGGAGTACGCCACTTCAGATCCCCCTCTTATAGGCAATGATCCAGTGACACTAGAGCTTCAGACCATTACTGGCTTTGGGAGCGGCTCGAGGTGTTCATGTGAACAGCACATGAAGATACCCTTCTGACAAATATAAGACAGGATTCTGGGCAAATCCTCCTTCTCTGATAGCAAGCCAGTCATCTCGAAGCACCTACTCACTCATACGCTGCCCTAAAGTGGGGAGAGTTAGCTACGGCGTAGCGCGGGAGCAGGTCGGCTTCGCCCGCGCCCGATAATGGCGATGATTATAATCGGGATCTGTGTCGGCCTTGGCATCGGACATTTCCTGCCGACATATTAAGGGAAGGGTTTTGATAAAATTTTGTTAAACTTGCTAAACTACCTACATACATACCTATACTACCTACCTACCTTAGGTAGGTAACTAGATATATGCTCTAATGGGGCTGAATATCTAGAGTTCCTTTAAATAGAATATTATCTTGATATTGAAGGCTCTTCGACAGTTGAACGATATTACTCTTACTCATGACGACCGAAGTTCTCTTATCGCACAAAGCTTCTTAAACTTCTCTCCATCTCACGTGAAACTGCAAACCCTCATCATAATAAGCCCGCGCTTAATGCATCCAGATGCGTCTCTGCAAGGTCAGATATACATACATCTAACGTTACTTAGATATATATTAACCACCTTATGTGTGCGTGTGCGCGCGTTGACATGCATGTACATACGTGTATGTAGATCATAAACGCTACATAGATGTAGGTAGTTAGACTTGGCTGGGGTTCTGCTAACCGCGACCCCTGTCCTGACACCACGAGGGGGCCTGTCTGTCAATTAGGAATACACTAGTAGCGTCATCGCCCTTCCGCTTCGGCGGGCGCACGTGGTAAGATTTTCTGCAGTAGGGCTTCTTGCGGCTACTACATACCTACCTCATCTAGGCAGTGTAACCAAGCCACGCCGACAAGGAAGAGGCGCTGAAACGAAACGTGCATGTGAGTTGATTGAAAGAGAGAAAAAAAAAAGTTTAAAAAATCGTTCAATTCTGAATATGTATCTTGTCTCGGGTAAACGTATCAAAGGAGAAAAAGGGTTACGGGTATGGATGATCGGAAACTGCATACTTCAAACTTACGCACTTACCGATGACAGGACCTCAACTCTTCACTCACTTGAGCTGTCTCGGGCCGGATGAATAAGCTCTTCTCTCTTTTCTGGTCAGTTCCGGGCTCCTTCCCGGGTGATCATCACGACAGGATAAGAAAATGTAAGCAGTCCCGTTATTAACCTTGATTAACCTTGCAGTGCTTCAACTAATACCTGTAACTATGTAATGATCGCTCAGTATTATCTTAAGAATCTTACGGATCAACCCGTTACGCTACATGGTACTAGACTGCAGATCACTTATAACTCGTTTGATTTGAGCCGAAGTATTCTCGAGTGTACATAGGGATGTTGCACGTACATGATCTGCTCAGGTTAAACTGTAATATCGATCCCAAAATGGCGTTCACTTTTATACATATGCTTAATCACTTCGCAGTTCATCTAGGTATCAAAGTTGCCTCGCTGCGTCAGTTGGTCCTGCTGTCTAGCTCTCCATAGTTACTTCGTACTTCTATCCTCTTGGCAACAAGTTCTCGATTTTCACTTCCTTGTGCGTTAAGATCATGGAAATATGCATATACCCTCACTACTAGGATGTCCCCAACGGTCAACGGGACGGTCCACCAATTTCTGTCTAGTTACATAAGTAGTTAGAAACGCCGTTTTTTTCACCAAGGCCCGCACACAGACCCGACCCATGATTACTATCGCACTTCGTACATGCATATCCGCTGGTTGGTCGACTCTCAAGGCAAGTAATAATGAAGCAGGTGAGCGAGCATCCTTAAACTGCATGACGAGGCAAAGATAGGACTAATGGGTGGTACAACACGTATAGAACAAATAGGATATCAGGACTATATCAGGACTATATCAGTACAGAGGTTCCATACCTCAAGAAACAGACTTCATAGACCACAGAACCACAAAATCTAGGAAGCGGGTCTAACTTGACGTTATTAGGGCTGCAGTCAAATCAACTGTTATCGTTCCGCTAACGTTCTACCATCATTCTACGTTTCTTTATAGCTATTGTTCCATAGGTTCTGTTATAACTAACTATATTGCAACTATTCGACAATTCAGCGATACAGTATAACAGTCATAATGTCTCGGCATTGGGCTGTATGCACTATAGAACTGCGACATTCAAAATTTGTGCGTATGCTGGTAACTAACTAACTAGGTAACTACTTACCTAGTCGTATGCAAGTCTTTCTTTATCTACCTCGTTAGGGCACGAGACACAAGGTCTCTGTGGGACATACTTACTGCATATACCTACAGGGCGTTGACGAGTTACAACGTGGCAGTCTAAAACCCTCCAGTAAGGGTCGCTGCCCAGATCCTCTCACCTCCACCTAGCACTAACTTATATAGAGCTTAGCTATTATAACAGCCCACTTTCCGCTATTTCTCCTCCAGCTGCAGGACGCTTACCCTACCTGTCCACCGTCCCTAACTATGTAAGTAAACTGTAGCCAAGACGACAATCTGATGAGCAGACGCCAGGATTCGTAGGATTCCATTCATTTTTTTTTTTTTCATGTTGCAGAACGCTAACACTTAGACGCCCGGCGTTTTCCCTTACTCGGGGCTCCAACAAAGCACCTCACAAGCGCTACGACGCTGTTGTCTCCCGTCTGCCCGCATAGTCCACTCTGTATACATCTAGGTAGGCCACCTTGTGTGAGTGTATGTATGTATATGTGGATGTGCGTACGTACGTATGTATGTATTAGACTATGTATGGATCCTCGTTCGCAGCATATCACCATCGCCTTCTGCACCATGATCTGTATAGGGAACCAACGTGCATGATGATGGCGCGATTGGATTCCCGGGGCGCATGTTTTGTCACTCCGGATGCATGCAACGTATAAGAGCCGCCCGAAAGGTCAAGGCCATTCAAGCCGAGAAAAGAAAAGAAGAAGAGAGAAAAAAAAAAGGCAGGACAAGAACTGACTCTCCATTTGTTCTTTCTTCCTATTTCGGCCGTCGAAAAAGCGATCTGCCGAGGGTCCCGCTGCGAGAAATTCCTCGATCCGCAACTTAGAGAAACCCGACCCTGTAATTTCGCGCCGTTGCATTGCAGATTTCTACCGTGCCGGGTGATCCAATCTGATACGTCCGCTCCCGGCGTTTGTTAGACAACCAAGCAGGGTGAGAGAGGGAGAAGGTTCGGCTTATCCCTATATTCTTCATGGAATCGAATTCGGAGCAGGAGAACGTTATTAGTGCTGCTGCATCACACCTCCGTAGTAGTCCTCTTTGTTCTTTGAGGATGTGCCGCTGAGCTTCGGGTCCGTTTCCAGGTGCATTCCTTCATTTACGGATATCCGATCGGAACTGATACACCACCACGATAATGAGCCCTCCAGATCGCGAGGGGCAATCAGGGGTAAGTGACATTACTTATTATATGCCTTTCACGCTAATGAGCGCCGTCTTATTATCATCTCAGGAACCGCCTTCTGAAACCGGTCCTTCTGGCGAGACCGAGTCCGTCATTTCGGCGGATCAGGAATCTCTCACCAGCCAGTACGCCGCGGCGTACGGCCGTCCCTACTATTCGGCTGGTAACATCTTCTTACCTTTCGACGAAACCGAGCAGCGTCGTTTAGATTCTCTTCATCGACTCTTAAGGGTGTGTCTTGATGGTGAATTGACTGTGGTGAGTTCGTGTCGCTCATTTTCTGCGTATTCCTTGTTGCGATGCTCATACTAGCACTCATGATAGCCTGCTTGAATGCGTTGCTAGGTGAATTTCTTTGCTGGATCCCTGGGTTGGTTTACTTGACTTTGCCGGCTTGCACATCGTTTCACTGGGGAGGTCTGCCTATCACCCCCGATAGCTTTCATTAGGTAGCTCGCATTATGTGGATGGATCGCATTGAAGTCGTCGGTAACTAACTTAGGATGCCCGCAGACCAGAATTCCTCATGACGTCCAAGTAATACTAGATATCGGCACCGGAACTGGCCGCTGGGCTGTCGAGATGGCAGCCAGGTATCCCGGAGCGACTATCATCGGAATGGATATAGCGCCTATCCAAGCCAGGCTGGTGCCCGAAAATGTAAGGTTCGAGATCGCTGACGTCGAGACGCCTTGGGGCATAGAGCCGGGTACCGTCGACTTTATCCAGGTTCGAGCCTTAGCCGGTATGATACGGGATTGGCCGGCCCTGGCGGCTCAGGCGTTCGAAAAGTTGAAGCCTGGGGGCCTGTTCGAGATCACCGATATCAGGGGCAAGGTGCTGGACTTCGACGGCAAATTCGGAGAGGACGAGATAACGCCAAACCTAACCAAGCTGTTCCAGCAGATGGCTGCTAATGTCGGCACAATTTTCGATCCCGCGCCTCGACTTCCCGGCTGGTTACACGACGAGGGCTTCGAGAAGGTCGCCCAGCAGACGGAGATAATCCCCCTTGGCCGCTGGCCTAGGGATAAGAAGTTGAGAGCCCGGGAAAAACTGGCAACTGCAATGGTCTTGCCTTGGTTTCGTACGTATATCTGCTCTACTTGATACTTGACAGGGGCGAGCGAGAGCCCGCAGGTTTCGGTGTCGACACTCGCACCCGCCTTGTTGGAAAGTGTGACCAGCATGTTCAAACGCTAATATTCAAGAAGAGAACCATGCACCTCGGTTATCTGCTAGTAATGAATCGACCCAGACAGCTACTGACGCCGATATTGAGCGCGTCCTTCGCGATATTGCTGATCCTAATACCAAGACATATCTTCAAGGGTACGGAGTTTGTCCCATGCCTGCCTTATTTCGAGTTCGGCTGACAAGATCACAGTGTTTTCACCACTGCGAGGAAACCCCGCAAAGAATGAAAGGGTAGTCAAATACTTGAGTAATCTTTAAGCTCACGCCGATCCCCCCATTCGTATTCTCATCGCAGCCAACGATAGATAGAACGAAAAGGTGTCTTTTCGTAGATAAGGCTGAACATAATAGCTAGGGGAAAGGTATGATGAGCTTTTCCGTTTCTTTTCCCCATCGAGACTCTACAGTGTTTTCTACCCGATTTCAGCTGCTATGATGCGAAGGGTGAAGACCGGGTTACCATATCGATATACTAGGGGATACTGACATGACCATAATAGACATATTGCAATCAGAGTAGAAGGGGCAACTTTGCTGTGATAGGGTAGCAAATATTTCATCCGCTGCCAGTTATATGCATAAAGAATATCACCCGGCAGATTGGACCCTAAGGTAAAGCTGTGTTCATCGCTGCTTGTCTACTCTATTGCCCCTGAGCTTCTGTAACACTCAACTGTTTATTAGCTAATTAGCAAATCGATTAAGATCAGAAATAAACCCCTTATGAAGTCCTAGTTATACCGCTAGAGTAGCTGGTCGTCACTTATAGCTACAGTTCGCAAGGTAGACGTGTCTAGCCTATAATAATGATGTATAATTGGTCCAAAGACGCATAAAGATAAGAAATCTGAAGAACAACCGATGTTTCTACACAGGCCGAAACTTGAATTCTTACCTGGTCCTCGTAGGAGTATCACCAACCAGCTCATCCAATCTCGGACTAGACGAATCGAAGAACGCTAGATGAGTGACGTTTGGTCTTGTGGAAGCTAGCAAAGGGTGCTTAACTACGTTTTGAAGGTACTACGCTAGCTTGCGTCAAAGAAGGGAGTTCAAAGCATTGTAGGTTCAAGATTTTTAAATGCTTTGAAATATTACAGATATTTCAATCAATGTTGACATGGTAAATGCCTCCTATTGTTTACTACGCTCCCCTTCCAATATTATGATGTGTGCTACTATATCCTGGGAATCGTCACGGTTCACCTGCTCTATCCCATGCATCCGCCATCATCGTTCCGGGGTGATCAAAACCATGGTCTCTGAAAAGTCATTCAAAACGTGAACTTTATTACTAGATGCACATGCATCTAGCTTCATAGCAACTAGGTCTTCAAAGCCTTCCAGCAGAGAACAAGCAAACCAGAGTGGTTAAGTGATGATGAAATTCTTACCTACAGTACAATAACCAATGTACCAATACACCGTGGCAACCATGCCATTCAACTAAGTATGGGATATGGAGAGGTAGAAAGCCTTTTAAGGGGGCTTGAGCGTAAGGTTTTCGCCGCAGCAAAAGTTAACAGTTACCCTGGTGACAAAACAGACTACAAGCCTAAGGCACCACATCTCGAATGGTAATGGATGTGCCGTGTTGTTTGTAGCCTAAGGCTTTCTAATTGCATTGTTACAAAACCAGAGGGTGTTTATTAGACAGACGCCTCAATTTTACGTGAACTACTTACAGGCACACATCTACCACGATCACGCACTAGGCACCAAAGCTTCTGAGCCCTGCAGGCCACACTTGGTTCCCTATTTCCAAGATACAGACACGCACGCACTACAGGGTTCTCGTAACAGCAGTAGTTACAAGCAGATATCTCCTAAGTCTTGCTTGTCGCCTAATAAGCGGAGCAAGAAAGGAAACAAGGAAGGTGCTCTCTTTCAAGATGGCAAGAATGGTTTTCAATCTTGACAACCCCTGGTTGTCAAGCTACTATTATTTATTGCCCCCCTCGCCTTCGGATGAGATTACCTGCTCCTTCCTGGCTTATCCTGTACCTGATCCCATTGCTCAGCCGGGAGACCTATCCCGGTTCGGAAGCATCATCAGCGAGACGCCAGAGCGCCTCGAGATCCGCCTCACAGCGTACGAGCTCGAAAGAATGCACGAACTGAAGCAGGCCTGGGTGTCGAAATATGCGGAGGAGAAGATGATCTGCTATCTGCGCTTAGGTAGTCTCGAACCGGACTTCAGCCGTTCGTTGGTCTTCCAGCAGGGCTACAAGATCCCCCAAGTCTCGCAGCAGGCGGATACGGCTGCCAACCCTACTCTGCCTGCCATCTCGAATGCTCCGCGGCTTTTGGAACCTGTCGATCTTGAGCAGGTAGGTGGTCCAGGCTTCGAAGTTTTCAATCTCTTGATCATTGTTACTAACGTCAAATCAGGAGCAGGAAGAGAAGGATCACGAAAAGCACACCGAGGACCGAGGAGAGAACGAGGTCGACGAGCAAGCCCAAGAGCAGGCTAAGGACAGTGATCATCCGGAATGGGGCGAATGCGTTGACAGCAGCAACTCAGGTCAGGCACCAGGTTCGACATCCTCGATAATATAGCCTAATCCGGGCGATTTTTACAAGAAGCAAGCGGCCACTGCCAAATCACCTCCAAGACTTCAGCTGATAGTTCCATGGTTGAATGCAAAGCTAGAAACAAGCGAGCTTTGGTTGTGGTTTCGAAGCAAGCTGGTTAGATGGGGTTCTGGCCGAATAATTGAGATCCGAATATGGATGCGGCAAGTTGGAGGGCACATTCGTAGGATAAGCCACGAACCATGAACCCCACTGGATACGCTCTTTCCTGGAAGTATCGTAGTTAGTGGGCCTATTACAGGCCTTCTTACGAGGGCGATTTGTTTCGGATGCGGCTGCGATGAAGAAAAGCACCTGTGAGCTATACCGTGATGGGCCAATGGGAGGATTCCCCATCATCGCTAGAATAAAAGAAGTATGCGTAGACGATATTATATGACTTTCCTAAATATTGATATTAGGTATGTACAGTTTAAATAAAGACCCTCAAAAATTCCACAAGTGCCATAATCGCCATAGCCTGTCCATAAGGCATGCTGGTGATGGGGATATCTTTATAATGCTGCAAGTTATGTCCCATGCCCGTACCGAACGACGTATTTAGAAGCTCGCCATTCGCATCGACATTGTCCAACACGGCTTGTATCGCCTTCAGCGCGACGTCCTCGTACTCTTTAGTAATGTACTTCTTCCTCTGGGCTTTCAGAACTCCGAAGGCGAATCCTGCCGTGGCGCTCGACTCCACGTACGAGCCTTCGGCCTCGGGCTGGTCGAGAAGAGTGCGCCACAGCCCCGATGCTGTCTGTAACGGCTTCAGGGCTTCGACCTGCGCGTTCAGAGTGTCGAGAAGATGAAGTCTAATTGGGTCGTTGGCGGGAAGGTCCAATAACTCCAGATACTCGGGGATCACGATAGTCAACCACGCATTACCTCGGGCCCAGAGCGCATTGGCGAAGTTATGTCCACCTTCGTGAAACGTCCAGCCGTGGAAGAAAAGGCCGGATTTGGTATCGAATAGGTACTTGATGTGGAGAAGGAACTGCCGCTTCGACTCTTCGACGTAATGCGGGCGGTTCAGCAGCTTGCCGATCTTGGCCAGGGGCACAACGGTCATCATGAGGGTATCGTCCCACAGCTGCTGGTCGTTGACTTCCAGGTACGTGATGTGCTGCATGCCGCCGTACTTGGTGCGCTCGAGGTCGTGGTACGCCCACTCGGCCCAGCTGTCCAGCCACGGGAGGTAGGTCTGGTTGCCGGTCTTCTCGTAGACGTAGGCCAGCGTCAGGAACACGGCCATGGTGTTGATGTTCTTGGTGGTGCCGCCGGCCGCGAACCGGTTCGCGAACCAGTCCTCGATGATCCGCAGGTACTTCGCGTCCCCCGTCAGCGAGTAGTACGCCCATATCCCGTTCAGCCCGATCCCGTGCGTCCACTCCCAGTCGTTCCACCCCTTGGTGTCGATCACCCGCCCGTCCTCCAGCGTCAGCAGGAACTCCCCCGTCTGGTCCTTGATGTTCACCAGCCCATCGATCAGGAGCTGGATCTTGGCGTGGATTTCGCTGGATTTGAAGCCGTGGATTTCGGACGGCATCTTGTATGCTCTCCTCCCTTGGCTAGCAGGAAAGGCTCTAAAGTGTGAGAAGGAAAATGTACGTCGAGGGGTAAGATAGGAACTTCCTAATTTACAAATTTACTCAAGACGTCTCTAGATTGTAGGTTTTACGACACTCTTTGAACAATTCGGGAAAGAAAAAAAAGCAATTATCCAAAGAAGTGAATTCATCTGCGGAGTAGAGCAAGATCGTCTACACATACTCCGCTCGAAGCTGTTCCCGTACAGATAAACTTTTATGGGGACTGACTGGCGCGAGGGGTTCCATCTAAGTTCGCGATGCATTTCGGCACGATATCCATCCCGAGGGAGGGAGCCATTCTTCAATTACCTAAAGGCCCCTTCTGCAACAACTATGAGTCTTGGAAGGTTACAGTCAATTTGCGCTTACGCATATTCAATGGGAGAACTTGAGAAATTACTGGTTCCCGGGCTGTTGGATCTTAGAATGCTTGTAAGTGTTTCCTCTCGCAGGTGGCCATACTTCTTTCTCATTGAGGCTCAAGCAGTCGGGTTTTTCCCCTTCTTCATCTCTAGCTAGTTATTCAAGTATAGAGCTAGGTAAAACAGGGCCGAGATTATACGAGATGGCGCTCGCTCGCTAGGGAGATCTTTGGTGGACAATTAGGCCCCCCCCTTGGCCAACATCTCCCGGTCTAGACGTGTGGGCACTTCGGTCTAGCTGTGCCCGAGAATTTCCCCCTAAAAAATTAGGGAAGCGGGGTTCCAGGATGGGATATCGTGAAAGATAACTCCGCTACTATTCGTCGGGCCTTCTCCAGATTTGGAGAAACAAACCCCAGATCTACCCCATTGCCAACCCCGGAAATGCGGGCGGGCTCAACAAGTTCACTCGGGGTTTAGCTTCGCTTATAGCCAACCCCTTCGAGCTAGTCAGCGATGCTAGCCTCTATTGTGGCCTTGATTGAGCAAATTGCAGGCATCCGTGATTGGAGTCTTCGCACCTCGCTTGGCCGGGGGAGTGGAACTGCTCCCATGGGTTGGTGCTGCACGTCTCGTGGCATCGGGGTAGTATCAGGGGAGCGCTGCACAGATCCCATCCAAGGGTTGGTCAGAGTTGGGGAATAAAAAGATATGGCGCGAACCCTCCTCGCTGACATCTTTCCTTTCTTCTCTTTCAGCTCCCCTCCAGCCTAGATTCGAAGCGTCTCGTTCGAATCTGACAGCGCTGGCCCAAAAGACATACGCCCTGTTTCTCTGGCTTCATCATCATTGCGAAGAGCACTTTTCTCAGTTCCAATTCCGACCTTTTCACTAAGAGAATCGCAATGTCATCGACCGAGGTCCCAGATCCCGATATGGTCCAGCCCGTCCATCCCCACCAGGACGACGCGGTGAAGAAGGCATCCGCCGAGGTGGAGCGGGCGCACATCGAGGAAAAGAACAACAGGCGTCCGTCGAGCGTCGATGATGCCGAGGATGCTCGGAAAGACCCCAGCGGTGGGAGAATGGACAAGGAATTGGCCAAGTATACCGCCGAGGCGCGGTTCGACATCTCACCCGAGGAGAGCACCCGGCTGCGCAAGCTGATCGATAAACGAGTCCTGCTCGTCATGATCGTGACGTATTTCCTCCAGGCCATTGATAAGGGGACCATCTCGTTCGCGTCCATCATGGGCCTGCCGAGTGACACGGGCATCGTCGATGCAAACGGAAAGGTTACACAGCAGTGGTCTTGGCTCACTTCGTGTATCTATATCACGATTCTGGTTGTCGAATACCCGCAAGTGAGTGAATACATCCATTCCCGCCTTATTACTATTTCACGGGAAAATGGAGACTGACTATTTATCGTGCGTCTCTTGTAGAACTACATTTTATCCAAGGTGCCGGTCGGAAAGTACCTGGGCTTCTCCATTATCGCCTGGGGAACCGTTCTCGCCTGCCATGCTGCTTGCACGAACTTCGTGGGGCTCATCGTGGTGCGCACGCTCCTCGGATTGTTCGAGTCGGCTTGCCAGCCTGCGTTTATCGTGCTGTCGGCCATGTGGTATAGGCGCGAGGAACAAGCCTCGAGAGTCACGTATTGGTACATGATGAACGGTGCTCAGCAGATCGTCGGCGGTCTCTTGGCGTACTGCTTCAGTCTGATCACTTCTGGTCCCCTGAGGTCCTGGCAGTGGCTCTTCCTCGCTTACGGGGTCATATCCGTTATATTCGGTATTTTCGTCGTGTGGTATATGCCAGATTCTCCTATGCGCGCTAAGTGCTTCAGCGAGGACGACGTAAGTTTGCCTCCCGTCATTCCCTTCGTATATTAAGTGATGTCAATGCTAATTGCGATATGGTAGAAACGACTGATGATCGAGCGTGTCCGTGACAACCAGACGGGCATCCAGAACCGAACGTTCAAGAAGGAGCAGGTCATAGACGCCTTCACCGATCCCCAGACTTGGTGCTATGCTGCGATCCAGTTTTGCACGACGCTTCCGACGAGCGGTCTCGGAGCTTTCGCCAACATCATCATCCAGCAGTCGCTGGGCTTCTCGGTGCTAGAGACGCAGCTGCTCGCTATGGTGCTCGGCTTCTACATTATCATGGTGCTTCTCGGATCCGTGTGGCTGGTGAAGAAATTCAACCAGAACTCCTTGACGATGCTGGGATTCGTTATCCCGTAAGTTATTTTTTCAACTCACCCATGCATGCGTCTCTCGGTGGCATATCCTATGTCTAGTGTCCTTTTTAATTGACAACGAGACAACTAACACGTTCGGGCGCAACAGATCGTTCGTCGGCACGATCCTCCTCATGACGATCCCGAACGAGACGTTCTCGCAGCACATCGGGCTCCTAATCAGCTACTACATCACGCTGTCGTTCTGGTCGGCGCAGACGCTGGGGCTGTCGATGATGTCGCGGAACGTGGGCGGGCAGACCAAGAAGTCGGTGGTGGTGGCGACCAACTTCATCTTCTGGGCGGTCGGCAACACGATCGGCCCTCAGGTGTTCCTGGGCGTCGAGGCCCCCACGTACCACACGGCCTTCGCCACGCACCTGGGCTGCTACGGCCTCCTCGTCCTCGTCATCGTCTACTTCCGCTGGTACCTCGTCAGCCAGAACAAGAAGCGCGATGCCCTGGCCGCCTCGGGCGTCGCCGAGGCCCACGACGAGGACATGGTCCACGCTTTCGACGATCTCACGGATAGGGAGAACCCTAACTTTAGATACGTCTACTAGTTACCTATGTAAGGGACTTGTGTGTTTTTGATTTAATTAACTACTTAGGTACATGTAGGTTGGGGCGGTGATGATTACGAGGATGATATCCATGATTGTATTTAATTAGCTTGTTGCTTGCAGGCTGGGGACTACCTATTCCAGCTCATCTACTGTGCATATTATGTAGTCCTCCAGGATGGAGCAATGGAAAAGAGACATTTAACTGAATAAAATAAGAAATTTAACCACCTGCACTGAAGTGTTAAGCGTATCATCTTAGATTGGAGTTCATTTATATACCTACATGTAGAGGTGGGATGTATCACCCATTCCTTCATATACCTAACCTCCATCAAGTCAGGATGCAACTCTGCTAAGCAGATGATGGTCCCTACCTATACACATATAGCCAAAATTCATGCTTAGGTAGGTAGTATTGTGTACCTCGCCTTGTTTCACTGTAAGACATGTAAGATACTTATTTAATGGATCGTTGATGGATTATGTTGCCAGCCTTTGTGTTGAACGTCTACCCCATGTATACCTCAGTAACTAATAAGTTGCATACATACATACATACATACAGCCTACTTACCCACACCACTAAGGTACCTACGCTTTAGCTTATCTTAGCTGCTTTAATGTGTGAAAACGGCATTCTCCACCCCCCACAACAAGCCAATCAGTACCTATCAATTGTACCTTATTTCCTATGAGGCTATGACTTAACTTCATAGTACATACAGGACTACAACTTTTTTGATCTTTCAACTTTTTTTATCTCAGCCGCAACAACATCACAACCAACAGCGATTCCAAGAATCAATACAAGCAGCAGTGACGTAGGATATTCCAGCTTTATCAACCCCAAATTGAACCAATCTCGAGATTTCTTCGTGTTCCCTTGTCGTTGTCCGCTAGCTATGGACTACAAATCCCCGTCGCGCGACCGCGATCGTGTCGGCTACGGTTCACGATCTCCTACTCCGAAATCGCGACATTCGAGATTATCGCGATCGCCTTCGCCCGTGCGTCGTCCCAGATCAGCTACGCGATCTCAGTCTCCCGCTCCCCGTCGCAATGGCAGATATCGCAGCGAGAGCAAGAGTAGAAGCCGGAGCAGAAGCTTGAGTCGCGGCCGAAGCGAAAGTCCTCTGCGAGGCAGTACGAAGGTTAGTGTCCCGTCTGAGCAAGATCTAAGCACCAATGGATACATCTGGTGTCTGGCTGTTGTCGAGTTTAATTGTGCTAACCGTCTCGTCCTCTGCATATAGATCGTAGTTGAGAAGTTGACTAAGAACATCAATGAGGAGCATCTACGCGAGATCTTTGGTCATTACGGCCCAATTAAAGATCTAGATCTCCCCATGAACCGACAGTGTAAGGAACTCTCGTCTCTCAATTTTCCATTACCTTTTTCATCCCTAGATTTGTAATTTTAACACGCTTCTTCCATAGACAACACCAACCGCGGCACGGCGTACATCCTCTACGTACATGAGGTGGACGCTGAAAATGCCATCTCCAACATGCACGAAGCTCAGGTCGACGGTGCTATTATCAACGTCTCCATAGTGCTTCCTCGGCGCAAGTTCTCCCCGCCCCCTCCTACCGCAAGCCGCGGCGCAAACATCGATCCAAGACTCCCTGCTCCGGGTCGCTCTGGTGGACGAGGAGCTGCTGGCGGCGGAAGTAATGGCGGCGGCAATGGCGGCGGCAGAGCTGGTGGTTTCGGTCGCGGCGGGAGACCGCCACGCGGCAGACCGGCTCGAGATGACTTCGACACTTACCGTCCCCGCTCTATCTCCCGCTCGAGGTCTCCTCCACCCGCATACCGCCGTGGTCGTAGTCGTTCGCGCTCGTACGATTCACGATCCCCATCTCCGCCTAGACGAAGGGGAAACGACAGAAGAGGCAGCTACGATGACCGACGTCGAAGCCCTAGTTATGATAGCTACAACAACCGAGACCGTAGCCGATCTCGTAGCCGCGGGAGGGGATACCGTTAGAGATTCGGTAGGCAACAGGCTCGAGGTGGCATTTACGACAGCTATAGACCTGGTGCTTCTTGCCATCGGCATGAGGAATCCTCGAAAAGGGCAACACATCAGTTGTCGAGAGATGATAATAATAATGAAAAGGATGGCATATCATTTTCAGTCAGAACGAAAAGTGTCTCGGAGGTCAACACCACGGGGGCGGTCCGCATCACGGAAAGGGCCAACGTCACAGTCTTTTAAGTCGCAGCAATTGCTAGGACCGTAGGAAGTTTCACGACCTTCCAGCTCGAACACGTCGTTGTGTTCACCATATAAGGCGAAACTAAAATAGGGAGAAGGAATATCGATGGCTTGGACTTGTGCGAGCATGTGGTTCAGGCATGACAGGTGGCGATGAGGCAGGGAGATTTAGGTACAAGGCACAGCCAACGGCTATCCTTCTCAACTCTACGAGAAATTGGGTTCTTCTCGGTTAGTAATTGATTAATGGTTGACAACGGAATTCCCCGTAACTTGACATTAACTATTATACATAGTTCGTCGCGTTCATCTACCCACCACGGCGTGTTCGAATTTGTCATGGGCTTTTGCTTCATTACAATCCCAACACAACTCGCAGCACTGTGGTGCTGGTCAATGAACTAGTCAGTGATTAGTAAAGATATGTCTAAGTAATACTTTAGGATTCCTTCGTGAGCTTCCGTGTCCTGACATAGCCCCCGGAGTATATTGGACCCTCTCGTGGGTCCTCCCGTTAACCCTCGTTCCATCACCCAAGGGAGCCAGCTCGATGAAAAATCGACCTGAGCATTAGTCAACATCCAAATCCCAGCTTCCAATTCTTGTTTCAAATCTTCAAGATCTGTCCTGATCCTGATGTTTGTTTAATAAGCAAAAAACTCCGCCTGGTTACCGGCTCGGGCTCGCCACATAGGAGAGGACTCAGGCGCTGGTCTAGTAGACGTAAGTCGCATCATCCCATCCCGTTGTTGTTGTTGACCACGTTTAATTAAGCCTGGGCGAAGTCTCCTGTGTTTGAGTTCCTATTCAGAAATACCGTGCATGCTCCAGGCAGTGGAAATAGTTCAAAGGCGCTATCACCAAGTCTAACGCCTTCACTGGACTGGGGCTAAGTAGCTCCTATGAACATGGGTAGCGAAAGGGTCCATTCGCTGATTAATTGACCACATTTGTAATCACCAACAGCTCCCTCCCAGTCTATATGATATATCATAGAATATATCAGGGCATGTTTATATCTCCAGCTATAAATATGAGCCCAAATGCTGCTGTTGCTTGAAGATGCTCGAGATGGTGAGGTTACCATCCTAAACAGCAACAGTTGATTAATCGCCAGTGTCTCTGTCGCCTTATACTTTACTTTTTTTTTTTTACAGCAAGCATTTTCTCCTCATCAGAAGCAATGGCATCGCCGAGTACTCTGATGCAAGCCCGAAGGCTCATCACTTCCTCGAACCTTCCTCTTCCAGGAGACAGAGCTTCCGAGCCTGGGGCCGAACCGGGCGTAGACGTTACCGTTGACGTGCTCAAATCCCAGCCCATCTTGGGGGGAACTCTGATGAGATCGCGCGTGGCCACAAACAAGAAGTTGCCTACGAACAATGATGGATTGTGAGTTCTGATGGAGAACTGTCTTGGGGTCTTGGCCCGTATTATGTCGCGAGCGAGGAACGTGGCCGGGAAGATGACAGCTAACTAATGGTTGCACAGTGGAAGCATTCCCCTTGATGACGTCCCTGGCGTAGGAATCGTCCTACCTGGCGGTCTCAACATGTACTACCTCGACGTAGCCCCAAATACAGAAGGCACCATGGTTCGTATGCCCAGATATCTCATCCTCTTTGGATCTTTTTTTCTTTCATTTCTTTTTTTAGTCGATGACTCTTATTCAACTCACCCCCTATATCGCTACGAAATGCGAGGGTTAACCCGATAGTAGCACCGAACTACTTCGACCGATTATCTGGTCATCCTCGAAGGCACACTAAGCCTTATAACACCACCTCCGGAGCCCTACACGGTCGATGGCGGGAAGCCTACTTATGGAGAGCTGGTCGAGACCCTCTGCCAATCCGGTGAGTCACCGAATCAGCCCTACGAGCCAGAAGCAGCCGTGCAGATTTCCCAATCTTATTATTCATTATCCCCATTTTACCGACCCCAAACAGCTCCTTTCAGATATGTATCTATCTTGAGCTATGCGGCTCTACGAGGCTCAGACGATAGCCGCTACAGATTCGAGCTGCATAGGTATGTTTCATTTAGGCAGATTGCTGACCCGGGTTCGTCATAGGCGAGGTAGTGCTCCAGCGCGGGATGATGCATGCGTAAGTTTTACCCCTCGAATTCTCCTATTGGCTGTCTGGAAATTAGCTGGTCCCGGAACCCTGGATATACCGAGAAAATCTAGTAATCATAGAAATCGATCCGTGCAGTTGCCGGTGGCTTGAAGATTTTCCGGGATAGGACTTGCGCGCAAGATACTAATATAACATCTGCATGTAGGCTGTCTAATCGTACCGACCGGTGGGTTCGGCTGTTAGCCATTGTTCTGGCCTCGGAACCGAATCGCGTGCCGATCCAGCCAAGGCGACCTGACGTGCAGGAGGAGGAGGAGGATGTCAGGATTCTGGATGACGCCTGGCTTGCCTAAATCTGGTGAGTGAGTGACTTCACGAGATCACTCGGCCATTCAACGAGGCCCTTTTCGCAGCAGTAGCAGTAGCAGCAGCGTAGCGAGCAAGCGACAAGAGGCGGCTAGAACAATACATTTGGTGGACCGCGGAAAGGGAAAAGTGAAAGTCTGCCTAACGTCGTTTCTAGCGCGCGTGTCTGTGTAACGAAGGCGCCCCCACGCCGCCCGGGTAGCAAATTGGGGCTCTCGCTTATATATATTTGGGGTGAGGAGAAAAAAAAGAAGATATGTAGGTACTTATGTAGGAAGGGTAATTATTAATCCTCTAATAGGTCTTTTAAGCGGGGAATGATCGACCGTCACTGCCCTTTGTGCTACGTGTGTTCCGCGGTTCCTTTGCCGGCGTTTACTCATATCGAGGTACGGCACGGTAGTCATAGTCATAGTCATACTGATGATACCCACCCTCTACTCTGGCACTACATACATACCTTCTCATAGCCATGGTGTCAAAAGTAGGTCATTTTGTAGGCTTAGCTACGGGGAAAGGAAAAAAAGAGAAAATAATAAAAAATTGGGGATTATTAGGCAGAGGAGTCAATGGTAAGAGAACTTTCGCATAGCACCCTGATTTCTTTTTTGGACCAATCGCATTTCTTCCAGGCAGGTCATCTCACGAGCTTGTTCATCCCACGAATCCATCAACCCGTACCGTCCGAGGACGATAGCGGCCAGCTTCTCTCTCTCTCTCTCTCTCTCTCTCTCTCTCTCTCTCTCTCTCTCTCTCTCTCTCTCTCTCTCTCTCTCTCTCTCTCTCTCTGTCCTTTCTCATTCCCCCTCGCTTTCTCTCTCTCTTTCGCTCTGTGCCTCTCTCTTTTTCTATCCCGATTTACTCTCTCCCTCGCCGCGCTTATCTCGCGTGCGTGCGTGTCACTCCCTCTCTCCACACCCGTCAGCCTTACAGCTCGCTCGGCGTGGATGTGATATCCGGAATCCTTATGGCCCACCACCACCACCACCATCACATACCTACCGTACCATACCTAGGTAGGAGATAGAAACCCGCCGCCGAATCCGCCCCAGCCCGCTTGTGTGCTTGTGTGCCCTGCGGCTAAGTTGTATTTTGTTTCACCCTCCTTGCCCCACCACGTAGGCGCTCGTCGCTTAGTCAATTCGCTAACTACCTACTTACCCTATACGTTCTGTTTGATTACCACGCAGCCGTGCTATCGGCATTTGGACCTCCTTGGCCCGCTACTGCGAGGACCTTGAGGTAGACGGCATAGTGACCTCACCTGGTTGCCCAAAGGGGCAGGTCTAGAGGGCTGGATTGGGCTAATTACCCTGCCACATGGTTGACTTACACTTACGGGTGTGCTTCCAAAGGGGGGGGGAGGGAAGGGGGGCTGCAGCAGGTTCAGCTGGGTAGGTATTCTCAGGCAGGTGAGATAGAGTAGCTAATTCGGATGATAATACGAACTGCATGCGATGGGAATGAATGGATGGAGCATGACGGAATGGCCCCATCGCAGCTATATCGTTGGTTCCTGGGCTAAGTTCGGTCTGAGGTTGGGTTTATAGTACCTGCAGCTGTGTGTAAGGTGGTCCGTATACCTCTCCACCTCATGTCCATCTGCTGCTAGCTGGCTAGCTGTTGCTATTTTGCTATTTTCGTTGCAAAGGAAGGGTTTGGGTTAGGTGAGGAGGTCTAGGTGTGAGACCCCTCTCTCTTGGACACTCACTCCCTCTTGTCATCATCCATTCATTATACGACGACGCTACGATGATTCCCTCATTCGACGCCGCGATGAGCTCCTCTCGAGAGGTCTGGTAAAATTCTATATAAGTAAGTTGGGTTAAGGTCCAGGGTCATGGTTTCTTGTTCTCCAGTGCATCATCTGAAGTGAAACCACATCATCATTATCTTCATCTTCATCTTCATCCCCTTGCTTCATAAGTCACTAGATTACTTAGTCTCATTTTCTTCGATATTTCAAGTTGTCGAACCAGCAGTGCAAGATGGTTGTCTTCTTCTCTACTTCTAGCGGCTTTGCATTTCCGCGACAAATCCCAGGACAGCCGCCTTCTTATTCGCATGGCCAGAAGGTTCATGCAGCTAGCAGCAGCCCTAAGAAGCCTAGCCAATATCGGGAGCCGTTGTCAACTCTCCTAGAAAAGGCCGCTTTACTTCCGGATCCCCCACGGCCGCCAACCCCGGGGCCTCCTCCGAGACCACCCCCGATACCTCCACGTCCACCGGTTCCTTCGCCACCGCCAAGTCCCCAACAGTGTTCCATGCAACACGAGGATGGATGTGTCACACAGTGCCTCCTGACTTTCGTTTCACAATTGGCGGCTGTCTTAACCTTTCGGGTAGTCCCGACGTCTTTCCCCCATCCGCCACGCCCTCCCAGCCCTGGACCCAGACCTGGCCCGATACAACCCCGGCCAAACGTCCCTACCCCTCCTCCCAGCCCACGTCGACATCTCAAGAGCGAAGAAGACTGTTGCTCTATTTCCGTCACCAGCTATGACGTCAATAGCGAAACCAGGAATGCCATCATGGGACTCTGGGCCGCGATCAACAAAGAGGCAACCAAACCGACTCTATAATACGAATCGCGTCAAGTCTGCCGGTCTCTCACCACGTATCAATGACCGGGTAGTGAATGTCTATGATGCAGATGACAGCACATCATGCCCTTGCCAATATTGCGAAATATGGCGAGAAAAAGACTGGAGATACGAGGGGTCGTAAATAGGGCTGTCAGCTGAGTAACTCAATCAAGCACCGTTTCCTTATCGTCAGCGGCAGCGGAATCAGAAGAAGAGGAGGGTGGGGCTCTTCCGAGACCCAGAAAACAAGGCTGAAGCTGAACCTGAACCTGAAGCTTTCCTCCTACTTAGGTGCCTGAGGTAACCTATGTAGTTAGGTTACGCCGAAGTCAGATTATGTCACGCCGTGTGGCTGGCCCACGGTTTTCTTTTCTTGCACAACTTCTCCAATTGCTCCTCTATCACGAGAGTACCTCGTGACTGGGTAGCAGAGCTGCTGACTAGACCCGGTGTCTACGATGAACTCTTTTTAATGTCACAACTACCGGACTAGTCAACAATTGCAAGGGCCCAGTCATCAATTGGAGGAGGATATTACTGGAAATGGACCTACACTTTCTTTCGTTTTTTGGAGAGGACGGGAAGGGGGAGTGGGGGAAGGGATGTTTGGATAATGCGGGACACATTTCATAGGGCTGACACGACCGTTTCCGGTAAAATCAACTGCCAGTCCTGGGGTCTGGTTGGTCGGATACCCTGGAGGGTCTGACGGGAGAATACGCAACAACCCGGCGGGTATAGTATCATTTCAGGGGACGGGCCCCCCTGACTTAGGTGATCGCCGATCCACTTTACGATGGTGTCTGGGTGTTATGTATGATTTTGGGATGGGTGGGCTCTAAATATGTATTGTACACTAGTAGATTTCCTTTGTCATTTTGTTTTCTCTGATTTCTGTTTGGTTGGTTTTCGCAATAGATCGTCAATCGCTAACTTAGATAAATTGCTACTCTAGACTTCTTCTCTTCATTGGTTCTTGTCCCTCTCTGTCTCTCGGCCAAAAACGTTTGATAATATAAGCACCAAATACTTACATACTGCATACCTACCCTAGAATTCTACCCTTTTCACGATGCCGGCAGCCCCAACCCCAAGGCAGAATCCAATTATTTTGCACTTTGACGCCCCAGCTGACCGACAGCCTCACATTCAGCGCCTGTTGTGCCTCCAACCTATTTTGTAGGACTCTGGCTTTAACTACTAAGGGTATCTTCATTACCTACCTACTGCGTAATGTCAAGAGTTTCTTAGATTAGCATCTTTCTCCACAGTATGATCAGCGTTATCCGGGCATAAGCACCTTTTTTAACTTCCTTGTGAGTCCTGGGAGCCCTGGGAGCTCCAGGATTACACTCCCCCACCACTCCCACCACCAAAATTATGTAGATTGCGTACGCACCCTAAATTTATAAGCAGAACTTCCACAGTCTAAGGTACACACATGCACATAGGTAGTAACTAGGTAGGTAGTTGAAGCGCCTACCGCACATAGATTCAAATCTACACTCTGGAGGTCCAGCTTTGTGGATATATAATTTTGATCATTTTGTGGAGGTACGGTGGCTTGTTAGGATTCGAGATAAAAGCCCGAAGGATGCAAAGGTACCTTGGCAGCTTGGCAGGGCAAGAAGCGACTATTTATTGTTGGGGAACCTTACCTGATCTAGTTATTGGTCAGAAAAGAAAATATCTATATTGGAACTAGAACAGAACGACCTTGTCAACCGGGCAGCTGGATTTTCGAAGGGGATCTTAGTTAAACTATCTCCCGTACAGATCCCGCACCGATCGGTAACTCGGCTTCTACTAATACATCCTGACGATTTCTATTTTCCGCTGATGAGCAAGCCACCTGTTATCGGTTAGATCAATTTTCTCCCTATTTCTGTCTACTCCCCGAACCCGAGGGAAACTTACTAAGTCTCCGCCACGTCGTCAGAGTAATCAATCTCTCCACCGCACTACATTCCCCACCGCCACGATTATAGATAGAGACAGTAGGCTTTTACTGAAACATGTTGAGTATTCTTAGATAGATTTGATATTGACAGGGCCTCATATTTTAGCCATGCTAATAATATTGCCCTCTCCTCCAATCCATCCCGGTCCCGCTGGTAATTGACAATCCCCATATCCCCCCCCCCCCCCTTTCAACTCCGCGTCGTTGCGAAATAAGTCCATTCTCGGATTGACGTTTTGAATTCAATCGAGCGAGCTGACTCGGATCTCCAGAATTACTATGACGATAGATCCTACGTAGTTAGATGAACACGAACTCCAACGGACTGGGGTACACGATAAAAGCGTAGTATCAACTCGGGTCCGGCAGATCCATATACGAGCCGCCGTTGACGGGAATATCTACAGTCCTACAATATATACAGTAAGATCCTGTATAATACCGAGTTTATCCTGGTCACGGATGTGCCCTTGGACGTATGGGGTTGTTAGCGAGTTCCGTTGTTCTACTCAACACATGTGGCATAGTGTACGAGCAAATTCACACTCAGCATATAGTATTATCAATATTGCTTTTAGTTATGCTCTCCATCCTTGCTAGATCCATACAAGCAGCAGAGGGTGTGCCTTCACACTGGAAGAATGCACGTCTGGTCTAAGTTGGAACGAGGTCAAAGGGCAATAGCATAGGTCTTACTCTTACGCTGAAGACTTTATATATGATCTATCATAGAGTCCTTACGTATTACCATTGGTCACTTAGGATTCTTAGTAATCATGAGCTCTTATACGAACAATCCCTAAGCGTGATGCGCATCCAATCATGGCTGTTATTCGGTATGCTGATCTCGGCAAGGTGTCCCGACAGGTCTAGCTGCTAGTAAGAGATCGCCGAAACGATTAGGGTTATAACGGTGCCGAATATTATCATCTCAGCAGTGCCCCTTTTCTATTTCCGTTCCCACACAAAACTGTCTTCGTTTTTCGGTTTTCTTTTCCCCTACCAGCTTACTACTCCCGGGTTGGCTCACTTGGACTAGTACGGAATAGCAGCTCGAAATCTTCCATCCGCCTGGTAATAACGGGGAAAGATCAACTAATTTTAGTCGAGAACCTTTGGGTTCAAGTCTTATTACACCGGCGATTTTGAGGTCCGTCAATGACTTTGGATCTCCTGAAAAACTGACGCTTGAAGATGAGAGGTGTAATGTAAGTGTTTCAAAATAGCACGCGTTTAAGGTTGTACCCTATGTTAAAACGTGATAACTGATACGCGTATCGCCATTTTATCCATCTCAAGGATGTGCGTCAAAGACTGTTCATCAATCTGATAGATCTGATTTAATACCCAGGCAAGTAGACATGAATCCATACTGTACTGACATGTAACCCAATAACACGTGTACAAGTCTCACGATGTGCTGAGCCAGACAGACTATTGGTTGTAATGTTGGCTCATGAGTTTTTATTCAGAGCTGAAAGCAGGTATGAAATTTGGTTTTGTGAATACGGACGATAGTATACCGATTACTAGACACGTATAGTCCTCTAGGATCCTGGGTTGCCAGTCTTCCCTTCGATAATAATTTTATGTGCTGATGAGGAACTACAAGGCTAGCTAGACTTCACTTGGTCATCAGGAGTTTGACGCTTATGATAGTATGATATAGCGAAGTACTGGAGCCCAGAAACCTAGCTTTATATCGTGCTTTCGTTACTGTTCCGATGATCTACTTAATGATATGGTGATATTCACTACAGTGACCTTTCTCAACTTAGATATTTCCAACACGCAACACCAATTAGACCATATTAATAGGACACTCAGGGGATAATCGATAGATTGATATATAAATATTAAGTTCACTTCTTAGTTTTGTAAGCTGTTACTTTGTCTATGTTGTTTTCTTCTATTGAAACATATTGAAAGACTTGAGTAGACTGCCTCGTTAATGCCATTTGCAACTAGTCACTACCGAAGCAAGATCCGCGTTTGATATTCTAATCGTACATTTTTTGTATTCTTAGCTACTTGGACTTCGAAATTCACCACGTTATATACGTGCTTTATGGACTATTGCTGTAATCATTAAATGTATATATAGGTTACTGGAGATTAGACTATATGGGTTTTATACTGTTATAACTAGATACGCTAACCACGGTTTGTTCTGACCAATTCTAGTCATGAAGTTGCTGCATGGTTGTTTTGATTCATTATACATATTCCAACGTTGTGGTGTCCTTGAAGAGATCACCTCTGGCATAGTTATACACATTCGAAGGCAACTGTAGCCAGCTAGGCACTGACCTAAGTCGAGTAGTTAAAATGATATACCATATATCTACCCGTGATCGTCCCGAACCTCTACACTACAGCATACTAAATTCTTTGGGTTAAAATCAGCTCTTGTCATGGCCCGACTAAGCCACTTAACCACTAAGCCATCATGTTCCCTGGGATTGCCAAAAGGGATACATAATTCCAAGTTAAAGGGGATTCCTTAAGCGGATACCAATGCTATGTATGGTCTATATCGTAACAGCTCTGGAGTTACGGTATTCTCAAAGAGAGGTTATTACCAGAAGCTATGTGCATAACGGCAGTTCTAAGGCCTTTAATAATCGAGCAAGTCTCAAAAACAGTTTCGTTTTATCGGTAGGACCCTATTTACATATCATGATAGAGATGGTTCCTACATTCATATAAAACTTTACCACTCCAAGGGGAAGAGGGTTCAGCACTATATTCAGTAAGGAAACTAGGCATTTGCCTACATCCGTCTCATGCCCTTCGTAGTTATTGATTATCACTATCACCATCACCTCCACGGTATATACTACCACGTGTGAAGATGCTCCCACTATTCTGCATCGATCGAGTTTCTTTAGCACAGCGTCGTCGTATGAGATCAAATTACCACATGTCTAACCTAACAGAGTAACATCGACTCTCGTATCTCGCCTTCTAGAACCTTGCGATAAAACCAACATGCCTAGTCTCTCGTATATGTATCTGTTGCATGGCGCTAACAGGGGGTTACATCGCAGGAACAGGGGGTTCACGTCCAGCTAGGTATTGACTGGATCGTGACGAACATTCTTGGCGCATTCCCGTCACAATTGATAAGTCAGTTCATGCACGCCCACTATCTAGTTAGTGCTATCTGCAGGAATTTTACACCATCGACTGACTTCGTAAACGCACACGATAACGTCCATATGTAGATGAGGGGCAATGATGCGCGAGTGAGTACAGAAGTGAACCCCCCTCCCGCCTCTCAATTCTGGACTCCCCGCTTCTTTTCTTACAAGCGCAAGGCTCACATAGGTAGATAGGTATGTAGTATTGCAGCCTTTCTCACATGAGTGGACTTGCTATCTTCTTCCTGCGTTCTGTTTTGGTTTCGAGAAATCGGAAATTCCTGGCAACGTTTCATTTGTTTCATGAGAAGCTAGAACTGCATGGTTGGTACGGTCTTGACTGCAGCTACTGGTTAGTAGTTTAGGGAGCTGGGTAAGGGGTCATCGATTGTCGTAACAGGAAATTCGCACGGATAGAGGCTGAATAGGGCGTTCCCGAGCTGAAATCCAATAAGGATATAAAGTAAACGGCTGTCTCGTCTCATCTCAATTGCCACACCACCAAACGTGGTCTTCATTCAGCCTAGCTTCAGGTAAGACAACTAACCACGCAGCTATGATGGGCTTCTTTGAGCGATAAGTATCGTACTCACCGTCGGCCTTTAGTCGGTATACTTGTGCTACTACGGTCCCACCATGATGGCAATATTGCAAGCTGCAAATATTTGGTAGCCGCTTTTAATATATTAGCATTCTCAGCTTGTCAAATCCACATACTGATGCAAGCCACAGTAGCACACGGCTACCACCCGCCGATTCGTAGTGGAACACCAGATCAGGTATGTATCCGACTTTTCATCCATCCGAGGCTTCGATCGTTTGTTTCAATCTCACTTATGCAAGAAATCAAGGTTTTTACCGATCGTCTAGACTGTAGGAGCAGTGCTGTGGTTGTCACAAATAGCTCACAATACGGAGATAAAGACTAAATACCTGATTGACTCTTGCCTTCAGCCGCAATGCAATATATCCAAGGGCTTTCTCGTGCGCTAGTATTTTACTTCTGGAAATGAAATGCATATGCTACATAGAGAATAGCTAGATCTAGAGTTACGGAGCTCATGAACCTTTGAATCAGGAGCTGGAGTAGTCATGTATAGGTATCCGAATCATTCAATGAGGCGAAATCGTTCGGCCCTTTCCCATGTTTTTGGTAACCTGCGTTGAACCCCCTGGAAAGGCTAGAGGTGTTATGCCGTTGTTGATAACTAACTAAACTAATTTGCCCCCCAGATCTACTGTCGGGATCTTAGCTAGTTAGCTCGCGCTACTAATGGGACGGCCACTAAATGCATACCCGTGCGCTTACTTACATACCTATAGCTACGCAGCTACGGGGCTCTTGAAATACTAAGAAACTGAATGCTTTCGCCGTCGGCGGCAAACCAACGATTAGACAATCTTGGACATTTGGGCATGTGGAAATCTAGATCCAGGGCCTCGAAGTACACAGAACTTGGGATATAATATACTTCATACGAAGTCTACCTAAAGAGCTCAACGTCGAGCGTTTTTCAAGTTGGCTCTAAATACCCCTGACGCCACGCGCCTACTAACAAGGGGTCGCTTACATCCCTAGTTTAGATCCCGTAGGTATGTAAGCATAATTTCGGTGGAGTCGCCCAATCCTGGCCAGCCCAGTTCAGTCTCCATGCTTCCAGGCTACCAGGTACTATATACCGAGAAATACTTTCCAGGATCCATGCATGTTGTAGATAAGCTATTGGAAGTACCTCTACATGCCTACCTCTACATGCCATAGGGGTGTATTGGTGGCATCAGGAGGTGGGATAGACACAGAGATAGAAGTTTACCTTGGGTAGAACTTGCGGCTTCACTATTACATACTTGCATGATGTGTCTGGGCCTTTTGTTTCTAAAGCTTCCCGGTCCTTTGGTTCCTTTATTGCTTCCATACTGTCTCGCTCTTAGCAGGATCATACCTTCGTTTTTATCTCTATAACAGACAGTTAACATCACTGCTGTGGCTCCTCCTTCCTACGCTCGTTCTATTTATCAATGTCTCGAAGTCATAAGTTCTATTAGACTTATCACCCGTCTTACCATTCTCATCTTTTCCCTTCTTCTAGTCCTCCTGCTTACGAGAATTCTCTCTTGTAATAATATAATTTCTAATCCAACCAGTCATACGCCATGGAACCAGCAGATGGGCCTCGTTCATTCGAGAGACGCTCGTCAGGGGATGCTGGACCCTCTAGAATAACTTCAGGAGATGCTACCCCCCTTCCGCACCCGTCCTCCGGCTTGTTTGATAATCCCTTTGGAGATGATCGAGCCCAATCAGTCGCGTCTCCCAGCAATAGCATCCCTAATCCATTTCAGTCACCTGCTATCTCGAGACCGCAGACCATCTCGAGGCCTGCATCCAGCTTCGGCAGTGCTAGTGCACTTGGTCGATCACTCGAGTCGAGGGGCCAGAGGTATTTCCACTCGCGCAGAATCAACAAGGGGGAAGTCGAGAAGCCATGGCTAGAGAAGAAGGACCCCAAGGAGAAATGGGTCACGATCATTCCCATCATCGGCATATTGATCGGCTTAGGTCTTTCGGGATTCCTTATCTGGGACGGCATCAACTCGGTCGTCCAACATACTTACTGTGTTGTTTTGGACGATAGTTTTGCGACCTTCAACACCGACATTTGGTCTAAGGAAGTTCAAGTTGGTGGCTATGGGTAAGTACCAACTTCGATGAAGTGACACCTGCTTCACTATTTTCCCAGCATGCTGCCATGTATGCACTACTATTTATACACTGCTTGAAGACTAATACCAAATGCAGTAACGGACATTTCGACCAGACGACCGGCAGTGATGAGAACGTCTACGTTGACAATGGGCACCTCTTCATCAAGCCGACACTGCAAGATGCCGCCCTGATCAACAAAGACAGCGTCCTAAATCTTACCAAAGACGGCACATGCACGTCCGACTCGTTATCTGATTGTGTTGCCGTAACTAATACTACCGTCGGCAACGCGACGATCGTCCCTCCTACGAAGTCTGGCCGCATCAACACCAGAAAGGGGGCTACTATCAAATACGGGCGGGTCGAAGTGACAGCTAAGCTTCCTCAAGGTGACTGGCTCTGGCCCGCCATCTGGATGATGCCTGTAGACGAGACTTACGGGGCATGGCCCGCCTCCGGCGAGATTGATATCGTAGAATCACGCGGCAATAACTACACCTATCCGCAAGGGGGTAACGACATCGTATCGTCTACGCTACACTGGGGTCCAGATTCAGCCAATGACGGCTGGTGGCGGACCAATGTCAAGCGCCCAGCCCTCCACACCACTTACTCGGCGGGTTTCAACACGTTCGGCATCGAGTGGTCGCAGAAGTACCTCTTCACGTACGTCAACTCTCGCCTGCTGCAGGTCCTCTACACGAATTTCGACCAGCCCCTCTGGTCCCGGGGTGAATTCCCTGCGTCGAACTCCAACGGGTCCCGTATCGAAGACCCCTGGACCCGGACTGGACATGACAACGCCCCGTTTGACCAGCAGTTCTACCTTATATTGAATGTTGCTGTGGGCGGCACCAACGGATGGTTCGAGGATTCCCAGAGTGGCAAGCCGTGGATTGACGGAAGCCTCAACGCCAAGAAGGACTTCTGGAATGCTAGAGATACGTGGTACCCTACCTGGACACAGCCGGCTATGGAGGTTAGTAGCGTCAAGATGTGGCAGCAGTGCGATGGTAATGAGGAGCTGTAATGGGAAAACCTATCACGATCTGTTATAATAGTCTTTTCAGAGAAACAAACTTTGGACATAGGAGTAATGGTTTGGGTTGCTAGAAGAGTCTACTCGGATACTGAAATTACATAGATGGTGTATGGAATTGGTTATTTATTGGGAGTAAGGATGATATTAGTAGGTTTAATAATTACTTTTACATAGAACTATCTCATGTGCTTATATGATAATTGTTGTTCTCACTTTCCCCTCTATCTTTTTCTTAACATATTTCCCATGGATTTGAATTTGAATTCGAAAGATTGCTAATATAGTACGTTATGGATGACTTCTTCAACGTAAAGAATCAACCGTTCATACGTGCTGTACCGAACAGAGACGGAAGACTACCTATTGGGATCCGCAGGACCTGACAGTACCCGCGTCACCGGCGTACGGCCATGAGCCGCGCGTGGTAATGATATCTAGTAGTGTGTTGTGTGCCTTGCTTTCAGCTTGAAGCCTTACTCACCATCCAAGCGTCTAGAACTTATTCCCTTGCCATGAACACAAGCGAAATATTTGTGGATATTGACCTTATGCATGCTGAACCTGAATTATTGACATAGCTATGCTTGTGCTGGGTTGTCCTGCAGCGGGAGTTCCGACCCCGAATTAATGAATTATCGCCTGCAATATCTCTCTAATATGGGAATTAACTCCGTGCTGTAGTACAACCGGAGTTTTCGCTGCGGCGTTTTAACCAGCCTCAACCAGCTATGTCTCAGCCGGGGCTATAGCGACCCGGGGAAAATCTAATGGTGGTATCTATCTACTGGGAAGATCGCACGTGGCAATGTCTACGACTAGACTTGGACTGCGGGATCAATGAAACCCTGATCATACTTAATGTATAAAGCCGTCTGTTATAGAAGCACGATACTATCTATCATGGTCGTCTAAAAGGCGCTCATTATTCTGAGACCATACACCGAGCAGTTGACTAGCGAACCTGCCCGCTTGCCTTGATACACGAGGCGCGATTTACACTAATTCAAATAATGATGTTGATCTCATAAAAGCTAGCCCCCCTTGTTATATATCATATACAGACTGTATACATGTCAACCACGCATCGGCTTAGAACGAACTTGTACAGCGTTGCGAGCCAATATTACGAATTGGTAGCGATAGGTATTCATGGGTGAAAAAGACGTCGATGTATCATCTATGGCACGATACATAGCCAGATAGGTAGTTAGGTAGTGATTATGGCGAGGCCAGACCTATCAGCTTCGCAAGCCACACCTTGGTCTGAACTACGCAATTTCCAATTCAGGTCCACGGAAGCGCTGGGCGCATTAATAAACCAATGTGCTTACGACCTTTCTTTTAGGAAGCCATCTGGGCGTATTACACGTTTATTCCGATAAAGAACGTGGGGTTTTCGCAGCTGTTAGCTCCGGTTTGTCAGACCTGGGCTTGAGGGCTTCAGGGACCACGCGAAAAGGGGGAATGCGATTACCATACTATTCGATCTGTAGGTACTAACTACATATATGATATGCCTCATCTACAACGACTGCATTTCTCAAGCGAGGGTTACTAATATACTTAGAGAGTTAGGGAGATGATATATCCTTGAATAACAAACACCGTATCTTACAGCGAAGAATACCCTTCCGTTCGCAATGACATCTCGATTTAAACAGTTACAACCTTCTACATACACACTTAGAAGCATGTACATGTATCCACTAATCAAGGTAGCGGTACGTGCCGACCGTTACGCCATGCCCCTGTCACTATATTTTTACCCCTGTTGGATTGGAATGAGAGAACAGGGATCAAAGGATTACATGTAAGATTCGGGACACTTCTCGGGCACTTCCCGCTTTAGCGCACACTCTGTAAGCCAATCCGAACTACTACAGCGTTACTTGACTGCATACCACTTGCATAGCTACTTCGTACTTACATAGGTACATATACATCTGACGTGCGAGTCCAGAGTACTTATGTAGACTATATGTAGAGCATCTGATAATTCGGGAGGTTAGTTAGTTCGGGAACTTCGGCGACTGCCGGATAGACTAAACAAGCGAGCAGGGTAGGGGTATTCTAGGTCAGAGGTCAGAAACGCATACAATAGATAAACAATGCGAAGTAGGTAAGTATATGCGTCTCTCTCGCTCTGTGTGTGTGTGTGTGTGTGTGTGTTCATCTTGACCGGCTGAGAAAGCCCCCTTATCACTTATTGGCTCTTATTTATCGCGATCAGATGCAGCAGCAATACGAGCTTGTAAACACTGCAGATGTTATGCCACCTCGATCCTGTTGGTATCCCGTGTAACTTGAACAGACCTATTACATGCAAGCTCTCCCAACTGCACAATGCCAATGGTTCCCAACATCGCGTATTTGGTACATAGCAAAAGAGGTATGTCCGTTATTTTTAGAACCTCCCATCCAGCCAACACAGAACGAACCGTCGTTACTCCCGTTATCTATGCATGTTTCAAAACCGTTCGCCTCTGCATGTAGGTTGGATTAGCTATGTCGATGTGAATAAAAATATGTATTATACCTAGCATTGGAGTGAACGAAGAACCAGGTTACCTACTCGAAACAACATGTCTTCAGGGGTACTAAGTCGTAGGTAGGCGCTTAGTCACTGCACACATCGACCACCTGCCTTTCGAACTGTTGTAACCTATCATCATTGTGTAAACTATATGGCAAATGATATATGTAAGCAAGTTTTATGGTCTATGTCGTAGGTACAGTACTTCGTCCCCCCCCTTATCCTCACCCACCCTCATCGCATTCTTCGAATTCTTTTTCGTCTCGGTTAGGCATCTGCACAAGTGGTACTTTTGTCAATATCTAGCGAAGCCGAGGCCAGGTGAGAGATCAAGATAATAATACCTATCCAAGTTAGCTCCGGTTCCTGCAGGCAGGCAGTCAGGCAGTCAGCTCTATTCATTTCTCAGTATTCCGTACTACATACTTTCCTTGTCTTGACCCCTGCTGTAGCGATTTTGGGCCCCCCTTGTCGTTTTCGTTGACTGGTCATGTCTAGACCCGCCTCCACCCAGAGCCATGGGAATGCCACCGGATTTCGGAACAGTTATTACTTGGTTTTTCTGTAGAAATATTTTCGATCTGTAAGAAGCATTTGTGGGATTCCTGGCAATCTTCGACGCCACTTGGTATAAGCCACGCGCAATAACTTCTCCAGCATCCACGCCATATCCATCGCTCACATCTAGCCCTCCTCCGGAAGCCATGTCATCTATCATCTTTCCCAGGGCCGTATTGGGACTTTCTGTCAACCTGACAGCTCTGTGATTGCCTGTCCATTCGCTTCGTCAGCTCAAACAAAGAATCGGGCTCAATCTGAATTCGAATTATCTGCGCCCTCGTGGATCGCGGACCTGCTAAGAACAAGCATTCCAGCTCTAGATATATCCCATTTCAGTATCTATCTGGGCCTGATTTTTCCTATCTGCGATCCTAGGGTCGTCTATTACTTTCGTTTAAACTCTTTTCCTTCGACGTCTCACCTTTCACTTCATTCGTTTCTGCACACAATCCCCAGCGCCGTGCTGTTAGACCCATTGCCTTCCTGACATTCAGAGCTGGGCAAGAGTGTTCGTCATCAAGGCATTGCTCTGAGTGCATGAATAGCCGTTTAGATCCAAAGGCGCCTTGACTTTATAGGTCATAGGATCGTTTCTCGGCCGGGGATCTGCGTGCTATATTGTAGGTGTACATAGCTCTCATCCGAAGTATGCTTAAGCTCTTTCTTGCCCTTCTTGAAGTTAATACTTAACTTAGAGGTCGGTCTCTCTCACGGGCTGGGAAATATACAGAGCGACCCGGGCCCTTTGAAGTGTTGATAATGCTCGACCACACCACTTACTCCCATAGCCGGCATCTTTCTTTTATTTCTTACTGAACACAGCAAACCAGAGTACTGACATTGCTCTCAGATATACGGTTCCTAGCCTGGTTCTGCTGTTGGTCTCACCAGTCAAGGTTAAGCTCGGTGCTACTCTCAGCACAAGGTCTCATTCGTTACTTCCACTCACTTGTCTGTTCCAAACAGCACAATATCTCCATCATGGGGATCAAGTCTTATTTCAAGGTTGAGAAACAACCACCACCACCACCGAAGCCATCTGGTGCTGTTCTAGTCCCTCCTAGCAGCTCGCGACCAAACCCCTTTTCTGAAAATGAAAAGCCTTCACCATTTATCAGCCGCAATGATCTGGAGCTGCTACCTCCGACGCCAAGATTCGACTCTTCGAGGAATTCAACCCACTCGGGACGCTCTATGAGATCTGGCAACAGCTCTGGCTTCCTGGATGACATTAGACATCAAGTCATGGTGACTCATATGTACCAGCAACAATGTAGCGCTTGCTGGGTTGGTGATGGGAGCGGTGAGATCGAGGGAGTGGTCATACGTAAGGCGAGGGGACATTATTTGGCCTGTCCGGAACCCTTGATTGACTCTCCATTCGCTGCGGCTTGTGCTGCTCTCAACGTTCAGGTACCTTCTTTCGTTCTTCCTTCTAACGGATTGCTTAAGTGTTCCGTTGCTAACTACCACCAAGTGTGCCATGACCGTGAACTCGAGAGTAGTGAAGGCTTTCTTAGACATGTCGCCAGACGCTATCGACGTGCCTTTGATGAACGGGCTCCGGATCCAGATATTGCCCAGCGTTGAGTTCCTCCCGCGGGCAAGGAAGCATCAGTTTGCTGCTTTCATCGCCTCCGATGGTCTGCTAGTAGTTTGGGATGATGACCCGATGCATCTCATGGACCGAGCCAAGAGTGTGCAGGACGAGTTGATGGAGCTGGTGTGGAAAACCAACAACGACGAGGGCGAGGGGGATGAGAAGAACAGGGGTACGCGTACCGGGGAAGTCGAGATCGACGAAGAAAGCGGCCAGATCATACCTGAGAAGCGACCTATCCACCTACAGAACACAATTCTGGTCTCCGTTACCCTTGCGATCATCACCGTGAGTCTAGGAGCCGCGTGGCGTCAATTGTCCATTGAAGTCAAAGTCGATGGTTACTTCGTGAGATTGGCGTTGGTTGCGCTGGCTCCGGTCCAGATATTCTTCACGGTATGTATAACGAAGCCCTTTCCCCTTTACTCGATTTTTATTTTATTTAACTGCTTCGCCTACTGTTGTACCAATGCCATTTCTCCTTCTGTCATACCCATTACCTATATGTTAATATTGCCCTCTTCGTCCTTCTTTACTGTCTCTGGGAATGTCAAAATGCTAATTCCCATTTTCGCTTAGCTCTTCTTTGCGCAAGTTATCGTAGGCTGTCTAGCACAGATATTCGGACCCATCCGTCAACTCGATACCAACTCCAAGTTTTACTCAGCTAGGTTACCTTACAGGCTAAAGGGGGATGTTCTACCTCACCTGACTGTCCAGTGTCCGGTGTATAAAGAAGGCTTAAATGCCGTCATTGCTCCCACGGTTCGGTCTCTAAAGCAGGCTATCAGCACCTACGAGTTGCAAGGCGGATCCGCTAATGTATGTCTAATGATTGTATCACCCTGAAGCTGGGACATTATATGTGGACTGATGATCCCTTTAGATATTCGTGAACGACGACGGACTGCAGCTCCTACCCGAAGAGGAGCGACAAGCTCGCATCGATTTCTACGCCGACCACAGCATCGGCTGGGTTGCCCGTCCTAGGCACGGCGAGAATGGGTTCTTACGTCGCGGCAAGTTCAAGAAGGCCTCCAATATGAACTTCGCTCTCATGATCTCCTGCAAGGTTGAGGAGAAGTTGGCATTGATCGATCGGCCTCCGATGTGGTCGCAATCGGATGAAGCTACAGCTTATGAGAAGGCACTGAATGAGGTCCTCGAAGAGGATGGTCGTGCATGGGCCGATGGGAATATCCGCGTCGGGGACTATATACTTATCAGTAAGAATTCTCAATTGGTCCTTCATTCTCATCGCTAACGTATTATCTAGTTGACTCTGATACTCGGGTGCCCAGTGACTGTCTGCTGGATGCGGTCTCGGAGATGGAGCAGTCACCAGATGTTGGGATCATGCAATTTTCTTCTGGTAAGTGGCTGGTCTTGGCTATGTTTGCTCGTCGTTTCCTGCATCGTCGCGTTTATGTTCACCGCGGGTATATGCTGTATCCAATCAACTAACTCGAGCGGCTTAGGCGTCATGCAAGTTGTTCATACGTACTTCGAAGATGGCATCACATTTTTCACCAACCTCATCTATTCGGCCATTCGTTACACTGTAAGCAACGGAGACGTTGCCCCTTTTGTCGGCCACAATGCCGTTCTTCGCTGGAGTGCGATCCAACAAGTCAGCTACGAGGATGAGGACGGGTACGAGAAGTTCTGGTCCGAGAGCCATGTCTCCGAGGATTTCGATATGTCCCTTCGCCTGCAATGCAATGGGTATATCATCCGTCTTGCCGCGTGGGCTGGCGAAGGCTTCAAGGAGGGTGTGTCCCTGACGGTCTACGACGAGCTTGCGCGATGGGAGAAGTATGCGTATGGTTGCAATGAACTGCTCTTCTATCCAATTCGAATGTGGCTTTGGAAAGGTCCTTTCACCCCCCTATTCCGGACGTTCCTGTTCTCCAACATCCGGTTCACCTCTAAAGTCACCATTATCTCGTACATCGGCACCTACTACGCCATAGGAGCTGCTTGGATCCTCACAACGGTAAACTACTTCGTCATGGGGTGGTTCAACGGGTACTTAGACAAGTACTACGTCGACAGCTGGCAGGTCTGGTTCAGCATCATCATCGTCTTCAATGGGCTCGGCAATATCGCTCTGGCCATCATGCGGTACCGGAACGGCGAGCGCGCATTTCTCTACGCCCTCTGGGAGAACTTCAAATGGACGTTGCTCTTGGCAATCTTCCTGGGCGGCCTTAGCTTGCACGTCTCACAGGCGCTGTTGGCACACATGTTCGAAATCGATATGACCGTAAGTGATACCAAATCCTCGTCAATCTGACCATACAGCGGGGAATTTATGTGTTCTTGTGCACCGCTCGGAAGAACCCGAAAACTGACTCGTTATGTATGTAGTGGGGTGCGACATCGAAAGAAGCAGAATTCTCCAACTTCTTCATCGAGGTGCCCAAAGTGCTGAAGAGGGTAAGACATCCGACCTTGACTTTTTTCCCTCAATTTTCTCTCACCTCACCTCACCAAATCCAATCCATACCCAGATAGTTATGTAGAACTCACCGTCCTTACCAGTTCTTACTAATACGAGCTTCTTCTACCTAGTTCAAATTTTCGATTGCATTTGCGCTTATCTTCATTGTGGGCATGATCATCATGGCTGTGGCACCATTTGTACCCGTTAGCTGGCGGATAACCGACTTCGTCGCGATCCTACCTATGGCCACCGTGGCAGCCAGTCATTTGTTGCTACCACTTGCTTTGAACCCGGCACTCATGACCTTCTCTTGGTGAGAACTGTCCTTAATTAGGTTCCCTTTTCACATTGTTGCATTATACCTATCGCATCTGCACAAGGCGTATCGGGTGTCTTTTCGCCGCCTTTCTTTAATATGGATTGGAAGATAGAAATTGAGCATATATATGTTCGGGGATAGGTAAATATATACACAGGCACTACGGAATGCGGCATCCACTTGGCATGGGTGGACTTCACGGTGTCAATAATGACTTATTAGATAGACTATCTATCGGGTATGGTGAACGGGAAGTTACCGGGCTTAGAACTTAATCACATTACAACCAACTTACCTAGATAGAAACGCATAATACCATACATCCATTACTTTATTTCACGTGTTTAAAGTTTTTGAGGATAAAGCCTCGATTAAGATGGTCTCAACGTCTGAAAGCACTTCACCTCAACATGACGGATGAGTGTAGTAGGGAATGATGCGCTCATTCTTGTGCCATTTGCGGTTAGAGTCGATGAAGCATGACGTTGACTGAATGCAGTTAGGGATCGACGGCTTCATGTTTAATAACCTTGGAACCCGACATTTTGGACCAGTAGATAGACGACGATAACGGCAAATCAGCTACCGAGATGAACACCCTGAACACCCTGAACACCAAGTCGCGCTACTGCAGGAACCTTGGCCCCCAAGCTTCAAGCATCGACCCCGGAATCATGAATTATTTGAATACTTTACGTATGTATGTAAAGCCAGGGAAGCAGATTGGATTGTATTGTATTGTACATGCCGGCTGCCGTTCCACTCCACACTCTAAAGGGTTATCGTCCCGTAATTCAACTGGGTACATACTTAAGCAGGTAATAAAACTATCTACATTAACTATGTCATTGGCTTGATTGGCAAGGATCGGATAACCCCCACTACATATGAATACTGTGAACACAGTGAACGGACAATTGCCCCTTTCTTCTCGAATTCAAGAAATCTCAAACTGGTGACCCGGTCCCTGTGGGTTAGAGCACTAAGTGATCACTAATAAATGTCCCAATCAAGGGACCATTCCAAGAGTGTTTCACCTTGGCAAATTCCATTGATTCGCCCAATTCGTTTGGTCAGGGGGTTCAATGCATGTCGCCCACTCAAACAGCACCGAAACTGTCGAGTCGTCCCCTTCCTTAGCTAATAACTCTTCTTATCTATGTCCATACTAAGACCTTGTCTGTCTACCCGCCCTTTGATGAACGGGCACCACAGACAAAGGAGGCAATTCCACCAAAATACATTCACTCATTCGAAGTAAACTCACCCACTCACTCTCTTGTAACTAGACAATAATCACCACGCTCATTTCACCTCACAAGGCTGTGTCTTGTGTCGACCTACGAAGCATCACAACGAATATCCGATCCGATTCCTCGTGTCGCTGTTAGCCTACGATTACTACACCCTCGCTCTCTATATAACATATTCACACCTATCGGTTCCAATTTCTCTTGCTGCGCCGTAATTGCTTCTCAATTAGCCTATACTGTCATCAGAATTTGTCGTGATTGGTTTTAAACCGTTGATGACATAACATTATCTTATAACTACCTACCTACGATTAATAGCCGACAATGCGCGTTTGACCGTCACTCAACGACTAGCTATACCTCCTTTACTCCCTTGGCCTCATTGGCCTCTGCGCCATTTTCGAGATACCTTCACGGGTTTAGGCCACCTACGTGCCTCTAAGTGTAGTGCCTTTAGGTTCCCATACACCTAAACATTAACGTTGTCTTGGTCGTCAACGGACGTACGATAATGTCGCGTTTCCTACGGACATCGGCCTTGGGGCTGTTGTCACTTCTACCCCTTGTTACGGGACAGCTCACCACAGATTGCAACCCGCTCAATGCGACATGCCCGGCAGACCCGGCTCTCGGAACATCACACACATTCATATTCAACGACACGCAACCTGAAGGTGTTTTCAAGACAACTGCCGGAACAGTCGACTTTGACGCCGAAAGGGGTGCCGTCTTCACGATCAACAAGCGAGGTGAATCGCCAACCCTCATCTCCAACTTCTACTTCTTCTGGGGCAAGACGGAAGTCATCCTGAAGGCCGCTCCCGGCCAAGGAATAGTAAGCTCTATTGTTTGGATGAGCGATCTGCTGGACGAGGTAGACTGGGAGTTTCTGGGTGGCAAGCCGGAGAATGCGTCGACGAACTACTTCGGCAAGGCGCGACAGGACTTCAGGAATGCGGGTTACCACCCGGTAGAGGGTGGCGTCCAGGATGACTACCACAACTATACCTCTATCTGGACGAAGGACAAACTCGACTGGTATATCGACGGGGAGCTGATTCGTACGCTACTTCCCGAAGACGCCAACAGTACCAACAACTATCCGCAGACACCAATGCAGCTTAGTTTGGGAATATGGGCCGGAGGTGACCCAAGTCTGCCGCAAGGCACCATCGACTGGGCTGGTGGCCCAACGGACTTCGATGCGGGCCCTTACACCATGTACGTGAAGAGTGCGCGCGTTGAAGACTACTCAACCGGCAAAGAGTATTCCTATGGCGACCACTCCGGTAGCTGGGAAAGTATCAAGATCACGGAGTAAGTTTGCTTGATGACCCTACTATGGGCGGGTTCTCTATCCTGCTTTGGGAATATGTTAGCTAATATGTACAGGGGTAACTCGACGGCCGTTGACAATATCAACAAGGAACCAGAGAAGTCTCTTTCCGAGAAGTGGGATGAGCTGCCGCAAGGGACCAAGACCGGCGTCTACATCGGAGCATCTGCACTAGGTGTTGCCCTTTTCCTAGCCCTCATCTTCTACTACATCAAGCAGCGACGCCGCGGCGCCCGAGAAGCCGCGATAGAGGCCCACGAGAGCGAGCGAGAGCGCGTAGAGATGAACCGGTTCAGGAAATCACGCGGGGGCATAGACGATCTTGCTTTCGATGGCGCCGATGCTTCCATGGCTGCGAAGGGCCCTTCTGTCAACGTCGGATACGCTATACCCGACTCGCCCCCTGGAAGCGCTGCCGGACCTCCTGAGAAAACGTGGGATCCGATGAGCAATGGTAACAATGCTCCTCCATCGATGCCTCTACTTAGTCAGCCCCGTTAAAAAGCTCTACAGCAGGTTTTCGCCCCCAAAATCGATGACGGGTTTTAAGCTAGGGCATGTACCCATGTCCCGGTTACTCCCATCCTCCTAAACCCCAGGTCTCCTGCGGTCGTGGTACCTCCTACCCGGATAGTTCCATTAGTGCCTAGATCCGTTAGTCCTTCAATGAACAGGTTTCACAGGACTAGCAGACGACACTCTTGATAGCGACGGGGAGTAGTATTAACCAAGACATCACCCATTGTGCTCGAATAGTTTTCGGTTTTAATCAGTCATTCCTTGGACGTTGCGGGGTCAGGTGACCGGAAGCAAGTTTCAAGGTTCTTTTTCTTCACGATGGATCACGAATTTTACCAGTATATATATATCTCTCTCGCTTCAGTCTTTAGGAGAGTCTTCATTAACTCTTACGTACACATCTAAGTTCAGAAAAGAATTTAAAAATGTTCCAAATATGGGACTACTCCTATCAATAATCTTATAGATAGTAGCTAGGCGTTTAATGGATGTTTCAGGTTGATCATAAGTTTCAATGTATAATCTTTGCATGTAGCTCGCAATACCATTCATGTCTGTTCGGCTCGCAAGGTAGAGAGATGGGAACTGAACCCATCTAATTTTTGTTGGGGGCCAGCGAAGACCAACCCTAAAGCCTTCTTCGTGTCGCCACTTGTAGTCACGAGCACAAGGAAAGTTAAATTTGGGGGAGCAAAAATTAGGGTCAGTGGGATGCGCGAAGCATCGCCAAGAACAGTGGGCTCCGCGACGTGCAATGTAGGCTTCCCGTCCTACCCGGGGACATTCTTGAGCGTCCCCTGGTTGACCTTTGTAAGTTTGAAGAAGGAAAAGAAGGGAAGGTAGTAAGTAGGAAAGGTTCAAGACTGTCCTAGTTATACGATGAAGGCTGGTGGTAGATGGTTCAAAGAGCGAAGTAAGGGACAAAGATTACAATGTCTATACCTCTCGCAAGCCTGACATCAAAGACTTGTTTTTCATAGCAGCCTAAATGTTATTACTTTTCATTCATCCATTCCATATCCTAAACTATAAAGCAGCTGAGGACCTCCTTTGTCTACGATAATCACGTGGAATCCGGTTGCATCTAACACAGCATACATGAATGAACGTAAAGCACGCACACATGGAGGTATGCTTGGATATGTGTAATTCGTGTCACTCCAGCCCGTATACACGCCGAGACACCATGTGTTTTTTGTATCCGGATCCCTTCATCTCTATTCCCCGGAAGATATACTGCGGAGCCACCTTCGGAAGCGAGGTCTCTCTTCAACGGCTGGTGTTATACTGCATCATAGAAGCACCAGCGTAGTATCTGAATAATTCCCGGGGAACGCATCGGGGAGAATTACCGGATCAAGACATGAAAGGAACGAAAGGATTGTTCTCGATCAATACGCTGCTCCTAGAAAGCTCTAAAAACCTCTAGTTTTACTTGCATTCTTCATTAGACTTGATATTTATACACCTCTTAATCATACTTACAAGATTCTATATTTGTTGAGGCGTAACCATGGACTATTGGAATATTAGAACTGTTCCTCCTATTTTTTCTTTTTTCTTTTTGCTTAACAATGATTTGTCATATTCCCCTTAGTCAAGTTCAAGACCTGAGATGTAATAAATATCATGACAGCTAAAGATTATAGACACTTGAATACAACTATCCTTGGTGGTTTCTACCGGGCTTGGGCGTCTCAGGCTACATTATCTATGTACTGATACAATTATATCGGCATTAAGAGATTTTCAGGGGGCACTTAGTATTAGCACCTTGGGGTCCCTGGTCTGCCCAATCTTGGTGTTGAATTCAAAAATCAGAGCGATGCAAACTAATTATTACAGGCGTACTATGGAACACCAATCGTCGTACAATACAACGTGTACAGACCTAGAAAACGTGCGTTGCGGCTCTAGCGTGTGTCGTTTGCATCGATCAATGAAATCGCAGTCCATGCATCTAGGTAGGTCGTATCAGATCTCCTAGCTGAATCGCTCCCTGATATGTGCTACTCTCGCATTGGATACATTCTTCCGTCCGCTGTCGTACGCCAATGAAAACAGAAGACCTCAGAAAGTGTATATGTTGTGAGAACTATAGACTGCTAATTACTCAGCATCTAATAGGGGGCGAAAAGGTTTGCTCGCCGGAATATGTATACAACAGCTAGATAAGAGTACTATGCGACGGAATCTTCCGAATTCTTCTAAAGAATAAATCTAGCTCCTGTGGAATGATACCACGTTCTCGACAGCCGGTTGTGTCACCACCACTTACAGATTCCGTACTACGAACTTGCCCCGGTTGCTTAGATTCAACTACGTGCCCAATGGGGTACCGTGTTTTCCGCGGAAACATATTTTCTTCAGATATGTCGTCTCTTTAGGAAGAAATAACAAAATAGACTCTCACAACATGGTTCATGACGAGCTCCTTGCTAGGTTGGGGAAAACATTGCTTCGTGCTAGTTACTATGGGCATTAATAAGAACTGGACTTATTCAGGCGAGAGTTCGCAAGAGCGAAGATACTCAATTGGTCCAAGAGAAGCGAGGGAATTCAGTCATTGCAGACGTCATATTGGGTAAGGAATACTACCATGGGCTACTCAGTAGGTAGCTCTGGAGCATGGCTAGTACAGAGAGAAATAGGTTCTAAGCATCCCCTTCTGGCCCCCACATCTATAAAACGAAATATCCCGTCGTAGAAGTCAAATAAGCTGGATCCAAGGGTATATAACCCCTTCAGATAACCGATTAAACTTACCCTAGCATTACGCAGCGCTGACTTTCTTAGACAAGCATGAGTGACCATGTACAACATCAGGACGACTCTGGAGATATTGCAGATATGCAACCTATTTCACCTCACTGGACAACTTCCACTGCATCTGATGAATCCCAACCTAGCGAGTCTCAGCCTAGTGACAGTTCGGAGGCTACGTTACGGGACGAGCAATCGAAACCAAACCGCCCTTCCAGCCACATGAGTAGAGTTACGAACGGGACGAGCATTCATACGCGAGAAACCAACCAGCGATTGTCTGCTGATGAGGTACCATACCCAATCATATTGGAAGGATGGGTTGACAATGAATACCGCAGCGAAAACCCATGGTACGGCCAGACAAGGAGGAAGCCCGTGTTCAGTTTAGGGAAACCGCTGCCGCACACCTCGCGACGGGCGGCGAGATCGGAAAGGGGCGACATTGAGAGCCAGGAAGACGACTCCATCTATCAAGTTGATCTAAGGAGCCTCAATTCCCGAAATATCCGAGAGCAGCAGACTGCCAACCCGGATAGGGCTGATGGGAGGAGGAGAAAGCCCGCGGGTGTGTCCCATGGCGGGAGGCGTAATGACGCGGGGCAGCCGGTATTTGACTATGTGCCGTTTGACATCGGTGGCCACAAAAACGTCGATGAAGGAGGCGAAGACACGGGTCGGGTTGAAGCCGAAAGTACTCCCAATAAGCCCAGCTACGCAATTGATAGCGAGCCTATTGGGAAGAGGGAGTGTGACGAGGTCGAGATGGGCGAAAAGGACCCCGATGAGCTTCGTAACTGGTGGGCGAGGGTACGTGCGAAGCATGCCGAGCCCCTAGCCGAGTTTCTCGCGGTAAGTTGAGCGACGGAGATCAATCAATCAATCAATCAACCACCAAACTGCGCACTTGACAAGAGCTGACATTAGTGACCTAGACCGGCGTGGCTGTGTTCCTCGGCCTCTCGGCCACGCTATCGGTGAACCTCACGGCCAACCAGCTGATCCACTACGGGACGTTCGAGATGACGTGCTGGGCGTGGGGATTCGCGTGGATGCTAGGGATCTACCTCGGCGGCGGCATCTCGGGTGCGCACATGAACCCCGTCATCTCCATCAGCCTGGCGATGTTCCGGGGCTTCCCGTGGCGCTCGTGCGCCGTCTACATCGTCGTGCAGTTCCTGGCTGCTCTCGCCGCCGGCGCCCTCGCCTGGGCTATATACCGGGATACGATTCTCTACATGGACCCCACGCTGGACGAGCTCTCCAAGTCCTTCTTCTCGAGTCCCCGCGAACACGTCTCGGTCGGCAGCGCGTGCTTGAACCAGGTCGTGGGCAGTGCTATCTTGGTCATTGCTATCCTCGCGCTGGGCGATGACCAGAATAACCCTCCCGGGGCTGGCATGCATGCCTTTGTGAGTACTCTGGCTCCTATGCTACCCATTAGTGACAGGGTCGAACCATACGCTAACTCTACAAACACCGCTAGGTTCTCGGTTTGTTGATCACGATGCTCAGGTTTAGCCTTGGGTATACAGCTGGAGCGGCGTTGAACCCAGCTTCGGACTTCGGACCTAGGGTCATAGCTTACGCCGTTGGGTACCGACAGCCGAAGGTCTTCAAGTCGATGTGGTGGTTCTATGGTCCGTTCCTTGCGAATATGACTGGGTGCATCATAGGATGCTCGCTGTATGATAGCATGATCTTTGTGGGATCCGAGAGTCCTATTAACTACCGAGTACCGGAGATATTTAGGAAACGGACTAAGAGGCTTTTCCGTGGGCTGGGAAGGGACTAGTCTAGTGGATGGTCAAGGGATACGGAGGACTGTTTGTTATGTCTTGGTATATTCCGGTAAGGGAAAAAAGAATTTGGAGAGTGAGGATATGGCCTGGGAAGGGTATCACAAAAAGGAATCAGATTCACGCAGGAGTTCTTCGATATAAAGGGCTGGGCGGATACGGTTTACACAAAATGGAATTATGAGTGAGAAAGTTGCATTGGCAATTGCCAGACACAAAAAACGGTCACTACTAATACTGAATGCCACCCACCCCCTTAGCCACCCCCCTTAGCCACCTCCCCTTGAGCCACCCCCTGAGAGACCTTACTGCCCACCATAAGCCCCCACTTATCGCAACATTAAAACCCCCTAAATAAGGAAGCCCTAGTGAAAAAGGCTTCCTACACAGATCAAGCGCATGCTTTATAGATACTTAAGTACGCTATTTAGTCCTTGCAGGCTTGCCAGTTGACGTGAACCTGCTGGGTGAATGCGACGGTAGCATCGTCATCGGAGATCGTGCCAAACGCAGTGGTGTTGCTGCTGGTCAGGGCAATGCGGTTGTTGACATTGAGGAGACCCGTAGCACCGCACGGAGACCAGATGACAGCCGCGGTGGGAACTATGGGGGTTGATAGCTCAGGTTAGCAAGATTGTTTCCAAGCGAATCGAACATTTCTTTTCAGGAGTTTACGCACCTTGGTCCTGCTTCGTGTACACTTGTCCCAGTTCCCAAACGCCGCCGCCCTCGATGGAAGTCCTGGTAGTGGTCTTGTACTTATGGTTAGTATACATGTTGTTGTCTTCGTAGTCAGAAGCTAGGTAGTTTGAAAATGGAGTGACTCACGGTTGCGCCGGCATCCTGAGAGAAGTAGTATGTAGAGAGGAAAGTGCCAGTCACACCGGTCTCCAACTGGGCGTATCCGTGATAGGTTGCCTCAACGACCGAAAATTGGAAACCACCTAATATGCGGAGGAGTTAGTAACGAGGTCGTGCTCAAGGAGGGAGTGAACTGTCGTGCTATCATAGATCCACAGACGCTTTGCTGGAAACGAACGAGACGGCGGAAAACACTGGGATGTGAATATCTCGACTCACCTGGATATTGGAGATTCAGATGGAGTTGACAGTTCTTGCTCCTGTCGGCAACGCTTGTGCCAGGACCAATGTAGGTCTGGAAGGCATCAAAGCCAAAAGTGACGACCTGCTTCGAGTGTCAGCAGTGGTCAAACCGATTGGAAAGACATTCACGTAACGTACCGTGCCATCGGGGGATAAATCGGTTGTGACTGTTCCCTGAGGGCACCCATTGCCCGAAGTCGAAGCACTGATGATCCTGATGAGGTCGCCATCTGGCTTACCGGTTTCAAACTCGATAGGAGTAGCGGCGATGAGAGCCGGTGCGAGCAGGGCAAGGACAGCAGAACGCATGGTGGTAGATAGGTGGATGTTAGACTCAGGTAATGGACTGAAAGTAGAGACTCTGGATTTCACGAAAGCCTTGCTGATGATGCCGATATGGAAACGATCGTCTTCATTGCGACATAGGCTGTATTTATAGCCATCTCCCGAGCCTGAAGTCGAGCTCCATCGGGGCCATGAAGAGTTATGAAGGATCAAATCCGTCTCGGACGAGAAGACGGCTCTAGAACGACACTGCTGAAAGTATCACGAGGAGCCAAAAACCAGTCGAAAGCAGCGTAGATTCGACCATAGTTTGACGACCCTGGACCTTAACTGCGATGTCCACCCCTTAAGCGAAGCTTCCAGCCGCTGGGCAGGTTCGCGGTTGAATTCCGAGTCTGGGAGCTTTAGATGAAAATATATTAGACGAACGAGGTCCAGTTCCTCGGACAGCTGCAGGATAAATGAGGTTGTTTCCTTTAATAGCTCTTTGGGGCAATATGAAGAATTCGTTCGATGGCTAATAAGTTTTCGTATAATATGTTTTAGCGGTGGAGGCATAAGCATAAAAGACGTACCTGTGTATAGTGAGTGAGGTAGTTAGTTAGTAAGTAGGAGCTGTTGTCGAGTCACGTCGCACACGGCTGGCTTACTGGATCCGGAAGCGAGGCGATGATCTCTGCGAATGATTGCTCTTTACGGAGAGCATAACGTAGGTAGTATTGGCCCAAGCCGTAGGGCGGATGGGATGGGAGCATGAAAGGCATGAGGGGGACAGGGGCTGACCAACTGTCTGGACCGTCGGCTGCCACGCCAGGCCGCCCATGAGTCGATCTGGGCATTTTTAGATTAAGCTTAATTTGTCCTTAATACAACCCAATCTTGCGTCAGCTGGGTTCGTGATGCCTTGGTTTGGAAGTAACAGCAACACTAAAGCGGCATTGTGAGTCCTACACCGCTACGATCAGGGTCTCATTGATTGCAATCTGGATAGTTGGAGCTGAGGGGCATTTCTACGATACTTGATTTAAAACTAGGGATAGAATCGCTGAGAGAGATTCTAACTCATAAGCTTCTATCATAGTAGGCGAAATGTATGGTCTAAGTCAATCCTTGTTCAACTGTGTTCACCCACGCCCAACCACAACCATTTGCCTAGGAGAGAAGAAATGCGCAAGTTGGCGGCGGCATGGAACCTTGGGATATTGCTTGGAGTATTATGAATTGATGGCTAGGCGCGGTCTAGTCATTATCACATCACCTAGTAAGCTCTACAGGATTCTGTTTCGTAATGTTGTTCACTTTAACCTCTTTAGCCGAGCATGCATCTAGGTCGAATATATCAGAGGGGGGGTTAAATCCGCTCGCTCGCTCGCACCCGGGTCCCACAGCAGCCAGCCAGCCAGCAGAAGCTGGATTCGCAGAGAATTGCAGGAACACTGAAACGGGGGTCTTGCTACATACGTACGTACGTACGAAATCATCGTCATACGACATCCACGATCCAGATCTTGGTCGTCGTGTGCGCCGAGGAATATCGTTCAAGAGGCTAGACCCATGTGTTGATGTTTTTGTCACTCGACGCATTGAGACCCCTGGCTATGCCTAGGAAGGGAATGCTAGGTGATGATGCCGAATCTCCGCATCCTATACGTCTAAGTAGACAATGATTGAGGTCTGGAACTGAACTGAGCTTTTGGCGTTTTCAGCCGGTCCGTTCGAAGTTATGTGAAGAGCATAAACTAAACTGAAGAACTACTTTCCATAAGTGATGGTACGTTGACGTGACGGTACTTCCTGGCTCCTCGCGCATTTTATCGGAAACGCGAGCTCTACACGAACACGAAGCGTCCTAAACAAGCCTAGGCGAACAAGAAAGCTTGGCTATTAACTAATACACTATGCTTGTGGCGGATATCGTGATTGCTAACCAGAGCGCTATGAGAAGATTTCTTCTACTTGTCGTACTCGAATGCACCTTGAAGACTTCACCGTTAGGATTACTAAACCGTGGCTAAGCCTTCCGGTGATTCGGGTTTCCGCCATCTTTAAACATGTAGGTAGACTACAAATGGAATACGGACGAGACTATCCCCCCTAGTTGCATTTGGTGGCATTATTAATTTATCGCTTCAACAGGCAGTCGAGCATGCCGCAGAGCACGCTGAATTCTGTTCCAAAATCGCTGGCTATTCGCTATTTACAGGAAATATTTTCACGCTCCAATCTGCTTTAGAATCCCCTCTAAGTTGATGCTCTTTGGTCGCTCGATGGGGAGGCCTAGAGCTCGATCCCAAATCAGCTGGGCCAGAGGACCTAAACCTCGAGATACGCCAAACGTTGCCGTGTAGTACAGCGTCTCGTGGAAGCCGTAATGGTGGAACAGCACGCCCGAACTCGAATCGACATTAGGGTATGGATTCTTGGTCTTCCCGTGCTTCTTGAGAACCTCGGGAGCTACCTGGCTATTGAGCTTCACCAGTTGGAAAACCGGATCTTGAGCAATCTCCGGTCGCGCAGAAGCATAGTCCATTAAAGCTTCGAATCGGGGGTCGGGCTTGCGAAGAACAGCATGGCCATATCCAGGAACGACACGACCGGTGTTCAGAGTCGACCAGAGATAGTCATGAACGTCTTGTTCGGAATAGTTGGAAGGGATGCTTTCCTTCATCTGCAGGATCCAGCGCAGTACTTCCTGAGCGGCTAGACCATGGAGAGGACCGGCCAATCCCTGAAGACCAGCACTGTAACTCAAGAAAGGGTCGCTCAGAGCGCTACCAACGAGATGAGTAGCGTGGGCGCTCACATTTCCTCCTTCGTGATCACCGTGAAGAGCTAGATATAATCGCAGGAGGTCCTGGAAGTTCTCGTTCTCGGGACCGCCCTTGCCCAACATGGCGGCGAAGTTATAAGACCAGTCCTGGTCGGCATCAACATCGGCGGGTAGAGCACCGCCTCCTCGATAAGAGTTCTGGTAGATCTTGGCCGCTATAGTGGGTAACTTGGCGATCAAGCTGATGCAGTCGTCGAACGTGGGCTCCCAATAATCGGCCTTGCTCAGGCCGTGCTCATAAGCCTTCGCAAATTGGGAGGTGTAGTTCAAGGCGCTAACAGCAATAGCGAACTGGGTCATGGGATGAAGATCTATGGGAAACGCATCGAGCATCTTGTTGACGAAGTCAGGCAAAGCAGCCAGCTCGGCAAGCTCTCGTGACAATCCGCGGACTTGTTCGACGGATGGAACTTTCCCGGTCAGAAGCAACCAGAACATGGACTCGGGGAGCATTTCGGTTCCTGTCCGCCCCTTGGGGAGTTCCTTCTGGCAGTCTTTAATAGTTCGGCCATGAAATCGAATGCCTTCTTCCGGGTCTAGCACAGAGCCTTCCCATACCATAGCTTTTAGTCCTCTGTGCTCACATTAGCGACATCCCATTCCGTGCAGACGAAGAGCCAACTCGCTATAGCCCTCGTCGGAGAGTGTATGGGCGTATTTCTACCTACCTCATGCCGCCGATTGTGTTCTCAACCTTTACCTCTCCGATGACCTTAGATCCATTGGCTTTAACTTTCTTGAGAAGCTCTCGCTTCTCAGGAATGACTGCTCGAAGTGTTTCCTTCAAATTTGGTTCTGAAGACGAGGAGTAGCATCGTACCGATGGGACGATAACGGCTGGGGCACGCCGCTGTTTATAGAAGTCAGTTTAGCTAGCTGTGCATTTGGTTTCCCGGGAGAATGGCGGTCTAAGGATCATAGGTAATGTTGACAATTGATCAATTTAATGCTCATGATAATCAATAACAATTATACTTACTCTGAGAAGCCCTAATGTCCTTGTTGATGTTCTTAGAGTGACAGCCATTTCAATTTATGTCTAACCGAGGCTAAGCGGGATCAACATGCGAATATCGGTCTAGGTCTGTAAAGGACGACGACAGACTACGGTGGGTGTATTGTGTATAACTCGTAGTATAGTAAATCTATTTGAACGATGCAATGCAATAATACACACGGACAGACAGTCGATTTGTGGTATACCTTCAAGTCATTCTAGCAAGAAGTCGGACAAGAGAACAAGAACAAGAATAAGAACAAGAGCAAGACTATGGGAACATACGAGTAATTAAGAAGGAAGAATAACAATTAAACGTGAAATGTGAAATGTGAAATGTCAAATGTCAAATGTCCCTCAAGCTCCGACTCGGGAGTTAATAATATACCTACCACTTACATTACATATGTAACCTGGAACCTACTGACCTACCTTGTAGGGGTCCTGCGATTGGGGTAATGAGCCAATGTGGGGGAAGCAGTAGCAACCACCATTCCCCCGCATTAACCGAGCAAGCCCCGAGGAAAGCCGCATATAACGTATCGTGCATTGTATCATAGAATGTAGGTAGCACAGGTATGGACCTGCTTTGTACGTAGATATCTGTAGGACGGATCTAAGTAGTACTGGTGCTCGGATTTTAGACAGCCTACATAACGTTGTAGTCATTTCTGAGAGAGAGAGAGAGAGAGAGAGAGAGAGAGAGAGAGACGTAAAGATCCCATGGACGAACGGAGATACAATGCCACAGCAGTTTGATGGCTTGCTTGACTTATTTGAATCTGTTCGAACTGCTAAACCACCCACTTGCCTTCGACTAAATCTTAGTTAAGTACAGCGCCATTCAAAGCCATTGGCCAATCAACAAAAAGGTATCAAGGAACAGACGATACGGCCTATTGTAGGTATGCCATTTACCCCAGGCTGCCAGGTTAGGTAGGTAGGTACCTATGCTAGTTGCTCGGTCTAATCGGTAAACCTAGGCCGATAATGGCCACAGAGTGTGAGAGTCTCCATTTCCCCGCCAGCAGACCGGGGTAGCTAACTGTAGGGGGTGTGAATCCATTGGCGCGGGGAATCGTTGCTACGAAATAGGGACCTCGCAGGTACATACTGAAGATTCGCTCATCCGCTTAACCTCGGTCGCATGTTGAAGTTCTTTACTGTACTCCAGTGCTTGGAAATCAGGGACCTTTATTATTTGTCTTTTGGTTCTTTTTGCCCCTCGTCGCTGACTGATTCCGGTCAAACCTTTTACCAGAAGAACTGCTTAACCTCATATAAAAAGAATATAGCTCGAATTTTCCCATTTAGCGTATAGTTATGCCCCATGTGTTGAATCTATATACATTCTGTATCTTTGCTATACATACTACCTGACCTAACTGGAGTACGTCTAAGATAACACGCATATACTGTTACATCGTGCTTATAAGGTTCATAATACTTATGGTGGGCAGCTCTAACCATTGACATAAGTCTTCTATGATCAAGTGTATGCATAATCTAATGACGAGCCTACATCTATATAGGTAGCGACATAGTAGCGAGCATAGCGGAATATTTGTCGAACAAACCATCTTCTTTCGTCTTTCACCTTTATACAGATATCGACCTGTCAAGATATTATATATGTAACTGCCTGTCTGAAATCGAACCTCACCGACAGACATCGCAATGCTTCGTCGAGCAGTCACCCGTTTCCCACGCCCTCGGAGGCCAACACCACACACTCCTACGTCCATCTATCCTGTGCCCGTTGTCCAATCCTTCTCGACGACGAGAATAAACATGTCTTTACCCCTAGTCAATCCTCCCATTTCGACAGCTTTGCCATCCGATTCGTTCCAGCTCTTGCCCGAAGCAGAGAAGGCTGGAAGCGCCGAGGATGCTCTCTACGACCAGCAGATCAAGGATGTGGATGCTTGGTGGGCGACACCTCGTTTCGAGGGGATCAAGCGACCATATTCCGCCGCTGACGTCGTCTCCAAGCGTGGATCGCAGCTGCAAAGTTACCCAAGTTCTGTCATGGCGAGGAAATTGTTTAACTTGATCAAGGAGAGGGAGGCAAAGGGAGAGCCAATACACACAAGTACGTTCAGCGATCAAAGCCCCCCAAGACACTGCCTTTACCTTTTCCCTGCACTTTCTATTTCGGATCTATATCATTGAAGAAGGATCTTGCTAATCATGCTCGTCCATCTTCCTCTAGTGGGCGCCATTGACCCCGTACAAATGACGCAACAAGCACCACATCAAGAAGTTCTCTACATCTCCGGCTGGGCATGCTCGTCGCTGCTTACCACCACCAATGAAGTATCCGCCGATTTCGGCGACTACCCATATAACACCGTTCCGAACCAAGTTCAACGCCTCGCGAAGGCACAATCCATGCATGACCGCAAGCAATGGGATAACCGTCGGAAGTTGTCTCCCTCGGAGCGCGCCAGTACACCCTACGTCGACTACCTACGACCCATCATCGCCGATGGAGACACAGGCCACGGCGGACTCTCAGCCGTTCTGAAGCTCTCTAAGCTGTTCGCCGAGAACGGCGCCGCGGCTGTACACTTCGAGGACCAGCTGCACGGAGGGAAGAAGTGTGGGCATCTCGCCGGCAAGGTGCTCGTGCCAACAGGCGAGCACATCAACCGGTTGGTGGCGGCGCGGTTCCAATGGGATGTCATGGGCGCCGAGAACCTAGTCATTGCGCGGTCTGACAGCGAGAGCGGTCGTCTAATCTCGAGCGCCATCGACGCCCGCGACCACGAGTTCATTCTAGGCGTGGCGGACCCATCCGTGGCGCCACTCGCCCAGACCCTACAGGAGATGGAGGCCTTAGGCGCACCGGGGGCTGAAATCGACGCTTTCGAAGCTGACTGGGTCGCAAAGATCAAACTCGTCACGTTCGACGAGGCCGCCGTCGAGCAGTTGGCAGCCCAGGGCGTGGCCCAGGATAAGATCGACCTATACCTCAACTTGGTCCGGGAGGGCGAGAAGAGCGGAGCGCCCCTCGGCATCGCGAAGCGGCGCGCGCTCGCGAACCAGCACGCGAAGAAGGAGCCCATCTACTTCGACTGGGACGTGCCGCGGACGCGCGAGGGGTACTACCACTTCCGGGCGGGAATGGAGGCGGCGACGAAGCGAGCGCTGGCCTTCGCGCCGTACGCCGACCTGCTGTGGGTCGAGACGGGCGATCCGTCGGTCGAGGTAGCCACGAAGCTGGGGCGCGCCGTACGGGCCGTCCACCCGCACAAGGGGCTCGTGTACAACCTCAGCCCGTCGTTCAACTGGATGGCGCACGGGTTCACCGACGAGACGCTGCGGTCGTTCATCTGGGACCTCGCGCGCGAGGGGTTCGTCCTGCAGCTCATTTCGCTGGCGGGCCTGCACAGCAACGCCACTATCACCAATGAGCTCGCCAAGGGCTTCAAGAAGGATGGCATGCTGGCCTATGTCAACCTCGTGCAGCGCCGCGAGAAGGAGTTCGGCTGCGATGTCCTGACTCATCAGAAATGGTCTGGTGCTAGTTACATTGATGGCATATTGGGGGCTATCCAGAGTGGTAGCAGTGGGAGCAGGAGTATGGGGGCGGGTAACACGGAGGGGCAGTTTAATTAACTACTTATCTAGCTAGGTAGGAGGAGGAATGGAATGGAATAAGATGGGTGTAGAAAGTTGTTTTTGTAGAGTTTTAGGCTGTTGACGTGCATGGCATTGGATTTCGCATCCTTTTGGAGCATTGGAGTTGAGGTCGCTAGCATTTAGAACCGGATGGATATGAAGTTAGGGTTCTTGCCCCTACATATAGATATGCTTTAGTTATATATATATATATATATATATAGGTAGTCAACTGATGTGAAAATTAAATATTCTTCATTGACTGGAGCTGGATTCTAACGTAGGTTCTACATAATCTTGCACCTATACTTAGTAGGTACCGACCGAGTCGTTCTGCCAAACAGAGGAACCATGCATATCACACATCCCATCCATCCTAATTGCTTACCTCTCTCTCTCTAGAGAAGGAACAAACTTGATCATTCTGGCCATCTGAGCCATTACTACCTGACACCAAACTCCATCCCTTGCCTCATGCATCACAGTCGGGCTGCATCGCATCGGTATTGTGTATGTAAGTAAAGCTTATCGACCTGTTTGTCTGTCCACCTGTTTCTTTTCCTCGCTACCTACTTAGTACTTATGTAGGCAGGTATTCTACAGCTCATTCTTGAGCGCATTGTTCGTAGGACCAGCCAGCGGCGGACCCTCAGGAGTGACGTAAGCCTTAGACATGGCGCCATCGACCACCATATCGTGACCGTTCACGAAGCTGGCCTCGTCGCTCGCGAGGAACAGCACGGCCTGGGCCTGCTCGACGGCCTCGCCGAAGCGGCCGGACGGGAAGTGGACCTCGCGGCGGGCGCGCTTGGCGGCGTCGTCGCCGAGCCAGTCCTGCAGGAGCGGGGTGTTGAGGGGCGCGGGGCACAGGCTGTTGAAGCGGAAGCCCTCGCGGGCGTGGACGACGGCCAGCTCGCGCGTCAGGGCCAGCACGGCGCCCTTGGACGCCGTGTAGGCCAGCTGCGGCGTGGCGGACCCGACGAGCGCCACGACCGACGCCGTGTTGACGACGCTGCCGCTCGTCTTCTGGTGCCGGCGCAGCGAGAGCACCGTGTGCTTGCTCCCGTACCACACCCCCTTCACGTTGATGTTCATCGTCAGGTCCCAGATGTCGTTGGGCGTCCCCACCGCGTCGTCGTCCTTCCCGTGCATGATCCCCGCGTTGTTGAACGTGATGTCCACCCCGCCCCAGGGGTCCACGGCTTCGATCGCCGCCTGTACTTGGCTTTCTTGGGAGACGTCGCAGATCTGGAGGAGCGGAGGTGGGGAAAAGGATTGCGTGTCAGCGCTTTCGGTTTTCTGGCTTTCTGGCTGGCTGGCAAGCTAGCAGTACGCGGGGCCGATTCCGGTTTCTCTTACCTTTGTCTCGATCCGTACGGCATTAGGTACTAGCTGGAGAACCTTGGCTTTCGACTTCTCGAGCGCCGCCTCGGATATGTCCAGCATCAACACACTGGCGCCCTCCTTGGCGAAGAGGATGGTGGTCTCGAGACCGATACCACTACAGCAGGATTAGTGACATGCGATATTCTGAATTCTTCCATTCTCATTGATGTAGATAATTCTTCATATAGCTTTTCGAGAATAGCTATGTTGTTTATCTACCCCCCTCCCCCGCCTTCAAGACCGGACATATTATAAGATGAGTAGAAACTTACCCAGCAGCTCCCGTGATGACAGCATTCTTGCCGGCCAAACGGCCCTTAGTCCCTGTAGCAGAGCTCATTCTTGGTAATTATGTCTTTGCAAGAGTACGACTGGAAGACCAGAGGTTTAGTAGACTCGTAAAATTGAAAATGTGACGGGTGACGACGACGAGAACAGTTGCAGTTTAGGGAGAAGCTTTAGGAATGAGGGGGACCGGAAAGACAGGAATGAGAATAAACTTATTAAGCCCAGCAATGAAACAATAATGATAAATCGGGTAACAGGTACTACCTCCTATAGTAGTACGTCAAGAAAAATGAAGAGGACCTTGCAAGCCCACGTGTGTGTGTGGATATAATTATAATATGTACATACTTCAAAGTTTGCACTTACCTACATGGCATCTTCAGTCTGCCTACACACACATACCCTACTACCTACCTACCTGTCTACCTTCCTACATCCCTCCTAGGCCTACTCATTAGATACCGTACGTACCAACTTTGAGACATACAGTATGGACCCTTATTTGGAGGGGTTATCGTGCTATGTAAGGCACACCTGCATCTATCACCAAACAAAAACGTTCAGAGGGTCCGAGAACGGAGGGTGACGATCTATATAGCGTAACAAGAAGGGCCGTATACTACGTAGAGAGAACTTGTTATCTTATCATAGAGGAATAGTCAGGATGTAAGTCCATAGGTTGGAGGTTAAAGCCGCTGATTGGACGAAAGACATGAATTGTAATAGTCTGCATTTGATAAGTCTCAATGACTATAGTAACTCAACTGAGTAGGTAATTAGAGGTATAAGGTTGTGTGGACATGGTGGGGTAACGACATTAGCTTCGTCCTTAGGGATGATACAAACATACATCCTAAGATAACGAACACGACTACTTCGTAGACACTCGTGTATATACGTAGAAAAGGGGGTAGTAATAGTATACTGTATAAAAATGAAGAGGGTCTTCCAATTGGATAGCAAGGTAAAGCTAACGAGGAGTCAATACGTAGTATCACGATCAACATCACCATCAGCGAGAACGGTGAACAACCAGTCGAGAACCCCGCCATGTACGTAGTGCTAAGTACTTAACTAAGCGCTTCCCCTCTGCCGACAGGCTGTCTCGGAGTCCTAGTTTAAGCATTTACTAAGCATTAGAGCCGCTAGAAACAAGGAATATCGTAGTGGACCTCTGCCATCATTATACCTGCATACGTAAGATTCGTAGATAGACGAGATAAGGGGTCTCGTGCTTGTCATCATCACTAGAGCTAGGACTAGAGGCTAGGTAGTATGTATGTATGTATGTATGTATGTATGTATGTTAGGTAGGTATTGTCAGCCCCACGTTACAGTGCATCCCAATTATTCGTCCTTTCATCGATAAGGTTGTGTGTGTGTAGGTATTGTATGCGACTCTTACATTATATCCCAAGTGATACCACCAATCTACTATACCTACCATACCTACTATACTCTTCTTGATCTCGAACCTCGTCGACTTTGATTCTTAGTTTTACCTAAGCTACTAAGAACCCTAGGTGTCCTTTATTGGTCTTTGTCTACTTCTACATGTTAAGAGCTAAGTACATACATAGTATCATCAAACCAGACTCTACATAAGTTACTTTGTAAGATCGGGTCTAGACAACTTCCCCGATCCATTCAAACTACCTACGAACACCTGCAGACATACTATACTTCATATATGTGCTATATCATATAATCTGACTGATATATTATTCCTTTCCCTTTATGGCAAGAAGCTGACACTGCGATTACCTACATTCTCTTCTCTTCTCTTGCGTTTCTCTTACTACCCTCCTAGCCTCACCTTGCAAGAGCCTATAACTTGATATATAGACAGACACTAGGAAGTTAAAGAACATCCTTCCAACTACAAATCGCCTTGTTCTATACACTCCTATCGCCCATCGAACCTTGGGATCATCATTAGAAATGTCTTCAACAGACCCAATTACAGCAGAAAGCCTTCCGGAGCTTCTCAAAAACGATGACAAGGTCAAGGTAGCCGGTGTCGACGTCGATGGCATCTTGCGGGGGAAGCTTATGTCCAAGAACAAGTTCCTGTCCATTGCCTCGTCCGGCTTTGGCTTCTGCAGTGTCATTTTCGGCTGGGATATGCACGACACCACGTATATCAAGGAACTCAAGATCAGCAACCAGGAGAACGGCTATCGCGACATGATTGCTATACCGGATTTCTCCACCTTCCGGCGTATCCCCTGGGAGGACAATGTGCCCTTCTTCCTGGTTAGCTTCTTCGATCCTGATACGAAGGAACCTATTTGCGCCTGCCCGAGAGGTTTACTAGGGAGGATGCTAGGGAGACTGGAGAAACAGGGATATGATGCTATGGCCGGAGGTATGCGCTACATGATACACATATCTTCCCACCGATATACGCAGATATACTTCAATGCGTGATAAGCTAGGCGCAATGCGAATCGCCTGCTCACATTTACTAACATTGTAATCATGCAGCCGAATATGAATTCTACCAGTTCAAGACACCATCGACAGAATCGCCTTCTGCGTATCTTCGCGATAACCCCCCGCAATCTCTGCCCTCCCTGACCGAAGGCATGTTCGGATACAGCATAACGAGACCGATACACAACCAGGGGTACTACTACGATATCTACGATTCTTGCATCAAGTTCCAATGCGATATTGAGGGTTGGCATACGGAGAGCGGGCCGGGCGTATACGAAGCGGCCCTGGAATTTGGACAAATCTCCGGGATGGCGGACCGCGCCAGCCTGTTCAAATACGTCGTCAAGGGCGTCGCGACCAAGTACGGAATCACACCGTGCTTCATGGCCAAGCCGCGCGCCGGACTCCCCGGCAACAGTGGACATATACACGTCTCGGTCATCGACAAGGACAAAAAGAACCTGTTGGCGCGCGAGACAAAGGACGAGGGCGCCGAGTGGCCCGACATCGAGCAGCTGAGCGATCTCGGACGGCACTTCCTCGCGGGCATCTTGGAAGGCTTGCCGGACGTCATGCCCATGCTCGCGCCGACGATCAACAGCTACAAGAGGCTCGTGGAGAACTTCTGGGCGCCCGTGACGGTCTCGTGGGGGCTCGAGCACCGCGCCGCGTCGATCCGCCTGATCGCGCCGCCGACGTCCAAGCCCGGCGCGACGCGGTTCGAGGTGCGCGTGGCCGGAGCCGACGCCAACCCCTACTACGTCATGGCCGCGATCCTGGGTCTGGGGTGGCGCGGGGTGGAGAAGAAGCTCGCGATCCCGTGCCCGCCGCTCGGCAAGGGGCAAGACGTCGGCGGGGCTAGCGACAAGGGCGCCCGGCTGGCCAAAAGTCTCAAGGAGGCCACCGAGACGTTCATGCGCAAGGATAGCATCGCGCGGGAGGTGTTCGGGGACGACTTCGTCGACCACTTCGGCGGGACCCGGGAGCACGAGGTTCGCGTATGGGAAGAGGCCGTCACGGACTGGGAGTTGAAGCGGTATATCGAGACGGTTTAGTTAGCCATTGTAGAATAGGAAAGCATCATCTTGGTTTTTTCTCTCTCCCTCTCTCTCTGGCTCGAATCGGAATTTGGGGGGTGATAGATGATACCCTTTGTGCGTCAAACGCTGTCCTACATACATAAGTACAGTGGGGGTGCAAAAGTTTCGGTAAATATATGCAACTCTACAAAAACGCGTCTTTTTAACATTAATAACTTATATTATTATATATTTTAAAAATGTTTAAATAATTTAATATAACTTTAATTATTAAACGAAAAAAGTATTTATTTTATATAAAAATTAAATAATATATAAAAAAAAATTTAAATAAATTTTTTATAAATATTACGAAAAAATATAACGTATTATTAATTATTATTTAAAGCGTTTATAATCGTTATTTATATTAAAAATTAATTAAATTTTCGTTACGTTTAAATAAATTATAAAAGTTAAATAATTATTATTAAAAATATTTATAATATATTATAAATAATAATTTTTTTATTTTAATAATTATATTAATTAAAATATATTATTTATATATTTTTAAATAAATATTAATACGTTAATTTAAAAAAAAAAACATAATATATTAATACATTTTATAACGATTATTTTTAATTTTAAAATATATAAAATAAAAGTTTTTTTTTATTTTAAAATATTATAATAAATTTATTAAGTTTTAAAAACGCGTTTTATTTAATAATAAATTTATAATAAATTATAATTATAATAATTATATAACGTAAATATTTTATTAAAAAAGTTTTTATTATATTATTATTTTTTATTTTAATTAATTACGTAATTATTAATTAATTTATTTAAAATAAAAAAATTACGTTTATTATTAATTTTTATATAATTTAAATATTTTAAAATATTTTTCGTTATAAAATATAAAACTTTTTAATAATTTTAAATAACGATTTTAAAATAAAAAAAAACGACGTAATAATTAAAATTTATTTATAATTAATTAATAAATATTTTTTTAAATATTTTAATAACGATTTTATTTTTATATAAAATAATACTTTTATTTATATTATTTATATTATTAAAGTATAATTTTAAAATAACGAAATTAAAATATTAAAATAATTTATATATAACTTTAATTTAAACTTTATAAAAAATATATAAAAATTATTAAAAAAATAAATTTAAAAAAAAAATTTAAATTAAAAATATTTAATAATATATAAAAAGCATTAAATTTATTTATCGTTATTATAATTTTTATATAAAAAAAGTTTAAAAAAAATATAATAAATTATTTTATAAATTTAATATTAAATTAAATTAAAATTATAATTATTATATTTAAATAATATATTTATTATTAAAATATATTATATTATTTATTATATAAAGTTATTTAAGTAATATAAATTTCTTAAGGATTTATTAATAATTAAATAAAATCCGTATAAGTAAAGTTAAAAGATGTTATCGTAAATTATGCGTTGTGGAGATTAACCCGAGACTTTTGCACCCCGATTGTAGTTAGGCGATTGATTATGCATTGGATGGAATGATAGTTAAAGCTGATTGATGTCTGTATCTTTTTAACTCGGCCGTTGCGTGCCTGTGAACCCCAATCTTAACGAGGTATGAATACAAAGCAACATTGTGTTTAGCAACTTCGCATGAATTATACAATTCCCTTCTGTTCTGAGTGACTATGAAGTCTTCATAATCCCTAAAGTGTAGGTAAGTAGCATGTCTCAGCTTGGTCTTTGCTCTCCACTTTCATTCTTTTTTCATCACAACCCATGCAAACTTCACATACTCCTCTTAGTCACAGTACCGGTCAAAAGACCCTGTGGGTATGGCTTGGTACCTATTGTATATTTTGATATATAGCCAATGCATAGACTGAAGGCGCTATCTATTGAACTCTGGTTAGATCAACTTGACAACCGGGACGGACAATCATCTTCCTGTGTAGCATGGCCTTAGGGGCTATGAAAACTTACCAAGACCATGCCATCTTACCTACGCTTCGACGAGTTGATTGACTGGTATATATTAGTGCGTATATGTGTGAATAGGAGTTTATGCATTCTTATATAGCTGTCTATTATTTATCTAGGTACAACTCAGAGATAGAGGGGCGAGCTACCCCTGGATTGGGGGAAGCTTCCCAGAACGCCTGAAAGGGGGCAGTTATACTATCGACGTACACCACATTTATGGAATAATGGGTTAGAAGGAGTCTTAACTATTTCATACACCGTCCTCTACCTTAAATTCTCTGCTCTGAGAAATGCAGCAGCTAAGAAAGTCGTCGTTAGTGTAGTACTACGTAAATAATAGTAACCATATCCCTACGTAAGCCAATCTGATGATACCTTGTTCAAGCTCTTTGGTAATGGCGCGATTCTAACCTGGGTTTCCACTAGTTATATTCTTGTTCGCGATCCTCTTCTAAGCTATTTTCAATTGGTCTTTTTATTCTGTTCCAGCGTGTTGTGATTATCGCATCTTTTACTGTTGCGCCTTTGTTTTTATAGTCCGCGCTTGACCCATACCTGAGTCCAGCCCCCTATCGTTGATTACTTCCTCTCATCAACCACCTCCTGTGCAATCCGGCCATTTACTCTTAAAATTTCCTTAAGACTCTGGGTTTTATCGTGTGTTCTCTACGCGCATTAAATACCCCGAGACTCGTCTCTTTTTCCCTGTTGAACCCCTGCCCCTTTCTCCAGATCTCGGCCCCACTATGCTCTCTTCTGTTACGGTGGGTTTTCCTTACCTCTAGGGTCTTAACCCCGATCACCTCATCCATCCCCCGATGATGCCATCCTCATCTCAACATATCGTTGGCCGCTGGACCCCCGAAGTTCCCCAAATCTCCCCCTCTCCCGTGCGGAGGCCAATGTGATAGCCACGAGATAAGGCAGGGTTAAGGAACAGGTACCTGGGAGGCATGCTCTTGCCAGCGGCATGACGCCGTACCACCTCTGCTAAATCCTTGTGCTCGGCATTATATTATATCAGCGCCGCTCTGAACCCCCAGCCATGGATACCAGGAATAGATCTTATAAAGGCATCACTCCTTGCTATCAGATCTGGTCCTTGTTAGGCCCTTACCCAGAGTGATCGATTATCCCCCATCCCCAGCTTGTCTTTTTTTTCCCGCATGGTTTTTTGGTTCATAATGGGTGCAGATGAAGTTCTACCAGACAGTGCTAAACAGCCGTACGAAGCTGTCGATGCCCCAAAGTCTCCCAAGGATAAATTAGGCGTGGAATCCGAGAAAGATCTCGATGACACCTACCAGATCTTCAGAGAAGGCGAGGGCCTTGAATTTGACGAGCAGGACGCGAAGAAGGTTCTGCGGAAGATCGACTACCGCATCGTTCCTATCCTTTTCGTGACGTACCTGCTGCAGTACCTCGACAAGAACTCCATCAACTTTGCCAACGCCTTCGGGTTGCAGGAGGGGACGAATCTAACAGGGCAGGACTATTCGTGGCTAGGTTCCATCTTTTATTTCGGATACCTGATCTCCCAATTCCCTTCAGCCTATCTCATGCAGCGGTTTCCCGTCGGCCGTGTCGTCTCCCTTACAACGCTAGCATGGGGTATCATCCTGATGACTACGCCCGCTTGTTCTTCCTTTGCCGGCATGGCGACGAATCGGTTTTTGCTCGGGTTCTTCGAGGCTGCTATCAACCCCGGTTTCGTTTTAATCATGTCGCTCTGGTACACGGCCTCAGAGCAGCCATTGCGTCTCGAGGCATACTACTGTACGAATGGTATAGCTACGATGTTCGGTGGCCTCGTAGGCTACGGCGTAGGAAATATCACCACCGGTCTTCCCCGGTGGATGTACGTCTTCATCATATTCGGCGCTATAAGTCTCGTGCAGGGCATCGTCAGCTTGCTCTACCTCCCGGATCTGCCCTCTACGGCTAGTTTCCTTACCCCTAGGGAGCGTACCATCGCAATTGAGCGTGTCTCGCGTAATAGACAGGGGGTTAAGAACCAGCACTTCAAGAAGTATCAAGCCATACAGTGTCTAAAAGACCGTGAGTTGCGTCAAAACCTTATCGTTCATCTTTGTCAAGACCTATCCATATCCATATCATATCTACCCTAGGTCGTCTGTCAAGCAGGGGCACACCAGCCGCCATCGTTTACTCTCCAGACAATGTACTTATCTATGATCTTTAGCTAAAACCTGGATCCTTTTCGTGATGGCCACCGGTGCCCAGATCCCCAACTCCGCGTTGACCAGCTTCGCGAGCAGCATCATCAAGGGCTTCGGGTTCGATGAGCTTGGAACTCAGTATATGCAGATTCCAGGAGGAGCGGTGCAGTTCTTGGCTCTGATTACGGGCGGATTCGTCTGCACGAAGTGGCCTGGTCTACGGTGCATTACCATGACCGTTGCGAATGCAATCTGCATCACGGGTGCTGCTCTTCTCGTAGGACTACCTGACAGCAACAGGGTAAGTCAAACGATGTAGCGATTTTACCAAGGTCAACCCGTTTAGTCGTAGACCCTGTGCTAACTTATCATCCAGTGGGGCCGCCTTGTCGCGCTGTGGCTTTGTTACTTCCAAGGCTTGGGATTTAGTATTTCTTTGACGATGGTGTCGTCAAATATCGCCGGGTCGACCAAAAAACAACTTACTTCGGCTATCTTATTTGCCGGCTATTGTGTAGGAAATGGTATGTGCTATCTGTCTACAGCTCTAAGTCTCCTTGGATAATAGCTAACGTACAGCTAGTGAGTATCTGACTTGGTTATCCTCAATTAGAGATCTAACTAGAGTGCTTCCATTCTGTCTTTCATTTCATGCATATATCGAATCTGTACCAAAATGTCAGGGGTTATCGAGACTAAAGCAGGTGTACTAACATATGTACTTATGTCAGATCATTGGGCCCCAGACTTTCATATCAAGTGAAGCACGTAAGTATCTGGACGGGACCAGGGAGATCCTATGACATCGACACTAACAATCAATAGCTCGATATCCCAGCGCATATATAGCCATGCTCGTCGGATACAGCGTGAAGCTTATTGCTGTTCTTGTGCTGTATCTTTATATGTACAGATCTAACAAGGCAAGAGATGCTCAAGGGATGACTGATGAGAAGGCTGCCGTCGAACTCGGGATGCATGATGTAACCGAGCTAGACAATCCCGGGTTTCGTTATTCGTTGTAGATATGAATAAGGTCGTGTTTGCGAGATGTGACTTAGTTAACCTATATACAAGACCATTGGTACATTATCGTCAACTCCGTGGTCTGAAGATTCGTATCATCGGTCCCGCGTTGCGCACACCAATTGCCCCTACATGGTCCATTCCCCAAAGTCTCGTCTCGAAATTGTGAAGCGAAGCCAATGTCGCCTCGGCTAGGCTTACTCTGCACTAGAAATGTGTTGAGATTGAAGCTATCGTGGTAGTAATGATGCAGTCAGTTACCTCACGAACTAGGACAATAGGGTACTAACAAAAGAAATAGGGGTAACTTGAGGATCCATAGCTCCTATATGAAAACATCCCTGCTGGGTGATGCTATTAGTTATTTAGTGATAGCTAGGTGTTGTCCATGATCAAATCCCCGAATCACTGCGATGTCTATGTTCTCCGACTCGGATATAAGCGGGTTGCACGTTACATATCAGTATCAGATGACATGATGACTTTGGGTGATGACCAGTGGTTTCATCGCGCAGGAGAGAGCCATATCACCTGAGCTTGGACTTGTGAGCCGCATCGTGAGCATCGGTGAACGGAGATAACAACTGGAGGCGCACCCCCACGGCTTGTAAATGGAATTTGGTTGACTGGCAAGTCGCCGAGGTGCTTCCGGTAAAACTGCTGGACGATGTATAAACCAACAAAATGTGTGTATAGAGCAACGGGTGTGCCTAAACGGGGACCGGACATGTTGTCGAACAGCGCATGACCGTCCGGAGAACATCCCCAAGTTAGTAGGAAAGAAGAACTTACACGCATGAACCTTCTTCAAAGCCAGGCTAACTTGCCCAAGACACGATTCTATCTTTTCCTTTTCGGAGTATTTCCAAGCTAGGATATCCATAACTAACTATGCATAAAATAGATTTGCCGATTTCCTGGAGGGGGTTCTAGACGATCGGTAGACGTGCCAAGGAACTGGTAGGCTCGTGTATTCTATATGTATCCGTCTAGTACGATATTAGAACGTCGATGTGGTCTAAATTTGGATACAGTGATCCTCCGATGCGGACGGAAGGTTGCGCAACCTTCCCCCGGTACCCTGGTTCTAGAGATCGTCACATGGATCAGTAATGGGAACGACTCTTGATTGGTAGTTTGCGTGGAAATCTGCAAGGGTCCGCGAGGCTATTTGACGTCAGCATTAGTCTGCGGGTCGCGCCGGGGGGAGGGGTCTCAATCACCTCAAAACGGCGACGAATTGAAATGCGAGAAGCGAGAAGCTGAATGGAAAGAAGATAGCCACATAGCTACTTACCACTGAATAGCAGTTGGGCATAACATGGAACGTAACATTAGTAGCAGCAGGATCAACATCCCCCCCTCCCCCTATGGCTAGAAACAAGTCAAAAACAAGAGATGAGATAGTTAGGCATCAAAGCCCACTTGACGATAGGAAACACCAGGATGTATAAAACGAAGCGTGAGCTTGATTGAGATAGATAAATCTAGAAAGAATGACCAATGACAGAAATGAGTGAACATAACGAAACGAAGGGTTTTAAGACGGAGAGAAAACAAAAAGAAAATACATCAAAACCACCAATGAGTAACGCCAACCATGAAATTCGAAATGCAACAAAAGGAGAGTGTAGTGAAGGCACCTTGAGAGTTTCGCTCAATCCCTCCCCCCCCCAGATTCCCACAAAACCGTCAAATATTTACCGCGGTAGGTAGACCGTATTTTCCAATAACGCCATCAAGCAATCCTACGCAATGCGTTTCCAACGCCTCGGGACGATGCAAAAGAGATTGATAAGACCTTCGAGGAAGAGGAGGAAGAGTCCTCATGCCATGCTTCCTCGTTCAGTACCAAGTGGGCGTAACGGACCAATGTCGTAACATGTTGTTGACTGCCTGAGTCCATTCGTGCTCGAAACACTGCGCAAGTTGTTCGGCTTCTTCCTGGGTAGGATCTCGTCCACCCCACATCTCCTTCTTCCAGGATTCGACCATAGCGTAGCTCGAAATCAAACCTCTGTCGATAATGTTAGTCGGGGTAGTTCAACGTCTTGACTTAGGGGGCATGGGTATGAAGGCCACAGAATAGTCACTTACAAGTCCCTCATTTTCGTGAGACAGAGCCAGGCCAAGTTCCAGCTACGATTGGACTCGGGGTCGTTTTGAACCCTGTAGAGGGCATCATTGACAAGCTCGCTTGAGATGGGATAGTTGCGTGTGAGGCCGCTAAGCTCAGTGAGGAACTGGTTGCTCGTCACATAGTGGTTCCATGCGGCCGTCATGGGTTCTTGAAAGGCTCGGGCATCCTCCTCGTTCTCGCAGCTCGCAGCGACACGCTCAATGCGACAGAGTTCCGTCAGGGTATTGACCCGATGTGTCCTCAAGGAGTCGATGAGTTGCTGGATAGACGACTACGGAAATCAAGTGTTAGTTGAGTCGTGAAGTTCAAGTCTGAAGGCTACGCATCGTTGAAAAGGGCGTAGGTATCGAGGCAGAACATGGGTAGGTATGATAGGGGAGGAGAGTTACGAAGCAAAAACCGTCACGCACTTGGGATGCTCTCCCTTTCTTGCTATTGCGAGAGCTCGAATGGCTAGATCCGCTGGAACGGCTTGAGTGCGATGGGGCCATTTTGATGTAGTTTAGTTGCTTTAACACGGTTGAATAGGCTGTAGAAGGCGGCAATCAGAATTTGAAGTGATCGAATATTCTAAGATGCTTGAGTAGTGTTTGAGCGATTGGTAGTCTTAGACTTGCGGTGTTATTGATGTTAGTTAGTTAGTATGATTGTGTGAGTGATGCTTAAGATGAAAAGGGAGCTGTCATTTATATTGGAAAATCATCGTTGATATCTCTATGATGCTAACTAGACACCCGATACTCTGGACGACGACCTTATTCCATGTGGTTGCTATATTAAGGACGAATACACTCAGACCAGCGACGTTGACGATGGATGGTGGCTCTCCGATTGGTGTACGGCCAGACATTCTGGATAGAGAAGGTAGGAAGCGTAAATAACCTTCATAGTAGATGTAGATGTCGTAGGGGAAGTCAGTGGGTAGGAATGATTTGAACTACTACCGGTCTTGTTCCCGTCCTTCAACAAATATGTCAACACCAGTATGCCGATACCCACGGATGAACGAACGACTGGACTAGATAAACACCCAGGAGCTATCAAGAAGGGTTTACTAAGGGACATCCGGCTTTCAGCCTCATAAAATTGGTGGTTAGAACGAACATGACTAATATTGCATAGCCTCCCCTCGTTGAGGAATCTATTCCACCTCCGAGCTCGATGCCTAGATCCCATGGCCCACTTCCCGATGCCGACTCTCTCATGTTCTATAAATTCATCAGGTGTAACCAATGTCGGTCAAGAGAAGTGGACGGGGGCAGTTGGATAGATGATATCGAGACATCCGATATGGTCATGTTACATGAACACCACAAGGAGATCAATATGGACAAGGCTGGCTTTCAGTGCAACCATAACCCCCCTCCCCTGTAGGTATATTGATTAACTCTATATCAGTAGTGAACTATATCGCGGGGAAGGAGTTAAAAACCCAAGGAGAATAGTTAGGGTCCTCGGCAATCAGTGGATACGGACCCACGGCAGACGCCATCCATGACAGGGTACATTTGAGGGGATGCGCTGAACTGCAGATGTCGGCAGATACGTAAGGTACTATAGAAGTACGTCGTGAGGAGCTCTAGTGCCAATGAACTAGAACGTATACTAGACTAGTGCCATTGCAAACCGCATTCAGGCTTCTGACATTCACCCACGCCCTAGATTGATTGGTATGGGCTTGATGAGAGAAAAGAGAAGGTCGGTACTGTCCTCATGTTTGCATAAGGGTTACCGTAATACCGGAACTATGTATATCACAGTCCTTACTGAGTCTCGTATCGCATTGTCCTAGTCATGAATTCAAGATATGTCAGTCCGTGCCAGCTTAACGGAGTATGGGAATTTGAGTGTAGTGGGTGTGTTTCTAGGATGTTGCTCGCATTTGATGTACTGGCATTGAAGAATAACAGAATGTTCAAAATAGTTATCTGCTCTGTTGGTTGATTGGACGACAGCTTTGAGATGGTTGCTGACAGACCTGTCATTTTCCACATAAACATTGCTTAAGCAGCTGCTGTACAAGACATGATATAAAAATGGTTTAAGTGTTCCTCATTGTAGTAGAATTTATGAATGTAAAGACCTCATTGGGTCGGGGTAGAATAGCGGACAAGCCATTTGGGGATCTAGGATCACCTCAACCCATGTAACAAGTGAACTGATCACAGGTAAGACAATGTTTACATTAGTGCCGTAGGGCTGGTATGTAGGAGTGGAAGTCTTGGCAGCTTAGGTACAATACATGTATGCAGGGTTCTAGGCTTCGACCTGTCGGGCTATAGGGCTGTAGGGTTACGTACAAAGGCTACAGCTATTCGCTCGGGAAGAAGTTGTGAATAGCAAGTAACGTCATTGTCAGGGTGCGTTGAACCCGGAAGATTGGAACGGTGTGTATGCTGTAAATAAGCACATCAAATGCGAGATCGTCTCACGCAGCATATCCGCGTGCAGTGATGCCGTTGTACTAAACGTGGCTCGACATTACACTAGTCATCTTCAGCCGATCTACTATAGTGAGTGCGTAGGTAGATGAATGAGCCTCATTTGTGATGTTGAGAACCCTTGCATCAAACCGATGACCGACGCCTTGACCGAATTGCTGGTGGGCCGGATATGATTAGAAAGATATTACTGAGGAGGAGTTTGGTATTCTGAGTGGAAGCGAAGATCGGCCGAGTGCGATCCAACAGTTACGTTCATGACACCCGCTGTGAGTATACGATTAGCACTAGGTGGCTAATCCATCATCGATGAATAATGTGTCAATGTGTATGTAGGTCTATGTATGTGTAGGTCCGATTAGCTTTCGTACGTGTAGGGCTTGTTGCGGGTCAGTAAGAACCTTGTTATTCATAGAGACTTTTGACGTCAGCGAGAACGGAAGCCCAGGCGCGGGTTAAGGCCTGATATGGCTGTTGATTCCAAACTCATTCCCCACGACTGAACTAAAATAATCCATTGTGGAGGTGGACCTAACGGACGGTAGTGTAGACGATGGGCGCACGACAGACGCGCATGAGCAACGATGTTACGTCGGCTGCCTCGGTCGGGGTTTAGGAGGGGTTGGTTGGGGCGTGTAAATTTTGGTTAGGTAGGTAGGTAGTTAGTAGCATGTAATACCCTAGGTACTATAGTTCGTCCGAACTGAGGCTCTGAAATATGATTAGCGGTTGATGGCATCCGCGAAAATAAACCTCGGTTGCCTACTATCATCCAACAGCTTCTTCCTCTGTTCACACGACCAGATACTAGATTCGACAGGTTCGTTTGATGGCTGGCACCAGCATTAAGGGTTGAAAATAGAAGCAGAGCTTGGAACGCATTCACTGTATAGGGGTCTACACCGCAATAGCTCCTGAGATACGAACTACGAACTCGTATGGGTTCCTACTTACCGTACGTGACATATATTATCTACCTATCTAGGTTAGGATAATTCTCCGCAACCCAGACAGATGCCGACACTGCACACTACGCAAATAGCTAACCCTACACAAACTTAGACGCGATAAGCGCGACTAAGCGCTCCCGCAAAGATGATCTCACGATGATCTCTGCATGTGGTTTATGTTCATGCTGGCTGACTGCTGCGTGCATACGTCGTATATACTATAATCTCGACGGCTTTCCCTTTTTTTCTTCCTACGTAGCTGACTATTGTTTATTAAGCCAATTGGAACGCACACGACTGCTTACTTGATCTATACGCTCGTCAATCGCATCTTCAAAGTTGTACAAAAATGAAAAGGTCGTTAAAATATGTAGGTGAACTTCCCAATTCTATAGGTATAACGATACATCTTAAGCGGGAAGTACTCCGCCAAGATAGATCGACGGACGATTTGGGCTATTCGTAAAAGGTTATGTCTTCATTTGTTGCTATATTGTCGTGAGAAAGATGGGTAGTAGTAGCTATTAATTAGTAGATACCCAAGTAAGCAACTAGGTAGGTATATGCGAATATTTGCCCCTGTCGCGCTGAAGGACTGAACTGCTTATTTTTAGAAACCAAAACGCCTAAGTAATGCAATGCATCATCCATCCAAGATCGCTTTTTATTGAATTGGTTTAATGTGCAAAAAAATTCTATATGGAGCCGTCACGCGATGGATGGCGAACTGAATACTGCTGATTACCATCACTGTCATGATCACTATTACTGTCATCTTGATCACCATCACCATCGTCCTCGTCCTCGAAGCCATCGTCGGTGCTCTCGAGACCCTCTCCGTGAAGAGCGTAAGTCCCCAACCAGCCGGCGAGAGCGACGCCTGCGAATAAGCCCCACGCCAGGGCTTCTCCCTTTGGCTGCACATGTGTTGAGAGGGTGTAGAGGCCCCCAGATAGGAAAGGCCCAACACTCCGACCAGCCGCGGAAAGCGTCTGCGCAATACCATTTAAGGTGCCCAGGCTCGCGTGAGACGGCGCTGAGTTTGTAATCTATTATGATGAAGTTAGCAATCACGGTAGGATTCCAAACCAGACATGCTCGCAAGATGACTAGGTAGGTAGGTAGGCCCTACGAGACAGTTGCGACAGCCTGAGACTAGAGTAACTCACCAGAAGCATCACGCTCGAGAGACCGCCAACGGCGCATATATTTTTAATGACGAGGATGAATCCGACCTCGACGTATAACCATATCTTACTATCACCAACACCGAATGGCGGCTTCGAATCCACATAGCCGACGAATGGCATTAGAGCCATGGTCACCCCGAACCCCAGCAATGCGCCACGGTAGGCACCGACATTTCCCACACGCGACTTCAGAGATCTGAAGAGGAAAAGCTGGAATAGAATAGTGACGATGCCAGCAACTGATAGACTGACACCAATCACGTCGGCATGCAGATCTCGCCCCGTGGGTGGCTCTCCCGAGGCAAAGACCGGGTAAAGGCTATTGAAGGAGCTATTCGATAGTTGGAAGACGAGAGAGGTGGTTAATAGAACGACGGTTGTCCGATTGAGGAGCTGTCGCCAAGTCTTGGGATCAGATGGAAATTTCGCATCTGATGTGTCTTCTTCATCCCCATTCGGATCCAGAAGATTTCTTTCCTCGTTATCACCATACTCGTCGTACCCATCATCATGTCCTCCCTGCTCTGCAACTCCATCGCTATCTCTTCCCCGCAACCTCCCAGAGGACAATGACTTCTTGAGATACTGTTTCGTTCTTCCCAAAAAGCGTGATATCCAATGAAATCGCTGACTCCATTCCAAATCTCCCCATTGCTCATCCTGTTCCAATGTCTCCTCGAACCATATGCCAAGCACAACCACACTCAGAGCAAGAAGCGAAGCCCCTAGGATGTTTGGAGCAAGATAGGGGAACTTGTCCTGAGCAAACCTGCCTACCAAGAGTCCACCGAGCGCAGGTCCTGTTATGGAGCCTAGGCTGTAGACTACTGGCAACCATGTGAACGCCCTACTCTGATTGCTCCGATCCGTCAACTCTCCGAGACACGTAGGGACGACGGCCGCGTTCCCGTTGAGCAGCCCCATGGCTACGTGGACGAGGATGATATGCCAGTACCTCGAACAAAACCCGAAGGCGGCGAAGCAGATGCATAATAGTGATGTGCCTAGCAGCATAACGGGCTTGCGTCCGATGTGATCCGCCAAATACCCCCATATCAAGTTTGTAGCTAATTGCGCCAAGGCGAAAGCCGAAGCTAGCAGACCGACGTATAATCCAACCTGATCCTCAGTAACATCGGGGAAGGATGCGATCATCTCAGGCAGGTAGGGCGATATCGAGTTCAAGGCAGACTGTTCGGATAAGGAGAGCAATGCGAGCAAGGCAAGCTGCTTGACAGGCAATGGGGTCGTGACATGGTGGTGCTCGTCATCGTGACCGTGAGAACCAGGTGATGCGATGTCCGAGCCGGCAGAACGTCGTCGACCAGGAGTCTTGGGCGGAGGAGTCGGGAAGGTCTGATAGTGGTTTTGTGTCGATGAGCGTCGTGGGTTGATTCTCGCCCCCGCCGCCGTCCCTGTTGCGGTCGTCGCGGCGCGCAGGACGGGTGGTGGCGAGCCGGCTCGAAATGATCCTACCGATCCGGTTCGTGTCTGATCCCTACCAGGCCGGAAAGCAGACGAGGCCGTTGTAGCAGCAACAGTTGCCGCACGAACCATGACGATTGACTTCGGGGGACAGCGACAAATTACCTAGGTAGGTAGTAGGTAGATGAGCTCCTAGAGCTACAGGGGGCTTCGGGGGAAGCTGTTGATCTCAGAGCTTCCGTGCTCGCTAGTTTCACCACATTGACTCAAATAAAGGATGTCTAACTATCGCCCTCTTCCTCAATTCAATTCTTATAAGAATAACAATAATAAGATACGATCGAATTTGTAGCACTAGAGCTCTATCTAGCACATGAGGATGGCCATCTCCAACATCCTCGAGCTCAATGTCCGAAGATCTAGATTTATGGTCAAGGCGAGAAAGAAGAGCGGGGATCGGAGGTTGGGGGGGGAAGAAAATCATCACGGCTGCTGCAGCAGCGCTACACCCAGTGAAGCAGTTCAGTGGATAATGATGCCACTCTAGACGGCTTTACCCCCTAGAAGCTCAGCGCTAAGCCAGAGGTGCCCACTAACTAAATAGGTTATACTGCATGTATTGTACTGACATAGCTCACCTATGCAGGTGTAAACATCATTGATATTTCGTTATATGTGTCTACTCATTTACGAACCGGCACGTAGTTATGAATAAGCATGTAATTGGAGTATTTTTTATATCCGAATATAATACTTACATATGAAGATGGTTCATGTCGGAGGAAGTCTCATCTCATCACATAATAGGAGACTTATAGGAACAAAGATTGAGACCACATGCATGCAAGCCGAATTAAGAGGGGTCCTATGCAGGTAGATCTACTGTAGTTATAGTTTCCATGCTGCTTCCATAATGGTACCATACCTTAGCTACCTGGTAATGTACGAATAACCTCAAGAGTCATGCTATTACCCACATTGCCACATGCATACATAGTTGGATCTTGCATATCCAGATATTTGAATGTTATTTAATGTTAACAGTATAACTATACCAAATATACCTACAGTAGAGAGGCATGTAGTATGTGGTGTAAGAGCAACCCCGCCTCCTATAACTACCTACATATCTATCTTGGTCTTCTACATGGTTACTTCGTACCCCTCATGCGTGTGGTGTCAGCATTCGTTCTATCAATGAACCATTTGATAAGAGGGTTTCCTCTTATACAACCCTTAGTTAGACTTTCTCGGAACTCCGAACCGACGACTGGTCCGAGATGCTTCGGCTTTCTCGATACTAAGCTTTCTCGTAGCAATTGTCCCTTATACCTACTTCAGCGATTAAGCGTTCAAAAATGCATGTGCAAGGTGTGAAGCATAATATAGTTACCTACTTACGTAGTAGAAAACTAGGTTACGCAGTGGATAACTAGGTGGCTGGGAATAGCATACATAGCTAGACTGCCGGATGGAGTCATGTTGTGGAGATAGATGTGATGTTGGTGCAGAGGCGGAAACTAAGAACGGGCTACGAAGTGACCAACTTCGGAAAGCCCCCACACTCAGGGACAGAGTCTGGGTAGGTACTAAGTAGTACTTCTAGGTAGTTAACATCATATGAAGTGGTGCTATCTCTTCTTGAACTGCCGGTCATTGTTGTAGCAGCGCTGGTCGATTCTCTACGACCTTGATCCATGCATTTATAAATGAAATGGTACATTGTGAGCCCTAGTATGGTTAGATAGCAAGTGAATATCTTTGCTAAGGTGTTAAGAAAGAAAGAAGAAGAACAGGTTCTGGCGGTAGTACTGCGGCTCACTCGCTGTTGTCGGTTTTGTAGATAACTGAATCGATGGCGACGGCGTTGTTGAATTGTTGTTGGCACTTGTATGGTAAGCTCCACCACAACCAATATATACGTACGTCTTCTCTAAAAGCGTGCTGTCCCTCATGGTTAGAGTCTTACATAGGAGGGGGAGGAATAGGAGTGTGAATGGTCGCCTGTAGCACTTCAAATTGAGATTCAGAGTAGGTATCTAGTGTCTTATAACATAGACGTACATATACACACCTACTTACATCTACATCGCAAGAAGTAGAGTATTACGTTGTTTATAAGATCTCCTTTACGAGCCCGGAACTTCAACGAATCGATTATAAACGTCGTTTTTCATTCTGTGTCTAGAAAGGTCATCAATGCCTCTATCGAGATGATGTGTAGTTGCTGATGCTCAACGCCCGTGACAGGCCGTACGAATCTATGCATCTAATCAAGCGACATTCTGTGCATGATATAATTCTCGAGCCCCACCCATCATGAGGGCTCCTAACTATATGAGATGAGTCTCATACAAAAGTTTCATAAAACATACTTGAACTAAACCAATCTCCTTGAATCATGAACCGCTGAATCGAAATCAGCAAGCACCCCTCTAGTTGGGAGTTCATTAGACTAGGTACCTAGTTGCGATCAATACAACTGATCGTCCTAGTTCTCCCTTCTATATGTAAAGCTTTACTTCGGGATTTCTTCTGGCCTGACGTCCGGGCCAGTTCCTTGCAGGTGCGTAGCAGGGTTCTGCTGAACCGAGCTATCGGCATTTTCACGGTTACCGGCATCAGAGTCGGGCTTCCCACAGCAAGAAACCAGTACGCTCGCGTCGTTCTTCTTTCCCGGGACGTCCAATGCCGGGTTGCTGGTGAAGAAGTCGCCTGGTTTGATGTGAAACTGATGAATCTCAACGGGCCTATGGCTCTTGGTTAGCTAGGATACGTCACGATATAGTATTTATTCTTGCAAGGGTTACGCACATGACAGGCCAATCCTCAACCCTCGGATTGTGCGTAAGCCCAAACACATTCCAGATGACCGGAGTGCTCTTCTGGCCCTTTTTCTTGGAGTCATAGTCCCCATTGACGTGCCCGTTAGCCCCATTTGGCTGGTCTGGGCCGTCTATAAACCAGTCGCCTCTCTCGAGCATCGCCTTGACACCACCCTCTTCCTTCTTGCTCTGGTTCGTGAACTCTCCCGCCGCCCAAAATTCCCCGTCGCGGTGCCCCGTAAACCAGAGATGGTGCTTCGCATAAGGAGCTCGCGCTGCTTGCGTGCTGTTCTCATCGGCGAGCAAGAGCTGAGTAGCGGCCGGGATAAATTTGTAGCTGACGTTCTTCCCGCTGATTGGGTTCGTCTTCTCGACATTCTCCATCCGTACTGTACGGTTATACCGAGGTTCCGCGTCCGCGTACATGACGCGCTCGATTTGATTTCGGCGGATCTCATACCCGTTGCCGTAGGGGTTCGTCTCTGGGTTCATGGGCACGGGGTGGCTTTCCTCGAGAACAACGGTGGTGTCTCCTTCTGCGTAGGAATCGATGCTCGGGTCGATGCGAACCGCGAAAATGTGTTGATGGTTCTGCGCTAGCACTCCAGGGGATACGATGTTCCCGTACTCGGACTTCTTACCCTCATCGATGGAAACGACACTAACGATGCCGGTAGCCCGAGTCTCGACCGTGATACCACCCGCTAAATCCAATTTGTACACGAAGACGTACTCGTAGTTTGCGAGTGTGACGATGAATTGTATCACAAGCTCTCGCATTCTTGTCACGACAGCTCGATCTGTCCGGAAGTTGGTGTGCTTCCACCCGATGCCATTATCCTCTTCATGCAGACACACGACATTCTTCGCCAGCGTCGGCTTGCCTTCTTTGTCCGTGATCCACGAATCAAAGTAATGGATAGCCCCTAGACAATCGCAACCCAACTTCAGGTTGTTCGCCGCTCGCCCGACTCCGCCATCTCCGAAGTCGAACGCCTGTTTGCGGTGAAAAGGAGGACGGGGGTCGCCATATGGGACCGTCATCTCTGAAAATGAGAGCCGATATAGGATTGGCCTGTTTCCGTAACATACATCGTGAAGCACCGCGCCCTCACGTGGAGTGAAGCCTAGTCTAAACCGCCAATTCTGCCACTCCACCAAATTGTCGGAGTGCACCTTGAAGGACGTCCCTTCTGGTTGTACGACGTTGATAGGCTTAAGGTCGGTCCGGAGAGGACGATCAAGTAATTCCGGGACGTACTCGGCAGGTTTCGAGTTCTCGAACAACTTCTTGGGTTTACCTGACCTCGCTCCCGGCTCGAGGCCATCTCCGACCCCACCAGTAGCGAGACGATCTATTCTGATCAGCTTCTTAGCATTGAAGTCCATGACCGGTATTATTGGTACTGGATATGAGTAATGGTTCGAGTCTAGGTTGTCGTTGGATACATCTCGGGCGAATACAAGCCCTTGCATATAACGTGGTAACGTTTCGTCCGGATCAAGACCACCTTGAAATAATTAGTATAATCTGTCCAGGGGCTATCTTAAGACACTTGACTTCAAATGTGAATAGGTAGGTTACCATAGGGCCACGGATCTATTGTGATCTTGAAGTTCTCTGGGATGATAAACTCTTCTAACGCCTCCTTAAACATGTCAGATGATACGCATGCGTCGTAAAAGAGGCTAAACTCTTCCGTCATATAACTCGTCTGGCAATGCCTCGGGAAGGCCTTGGTGTTGCGAATCTCACTGGCCTCAACATCGACGACTGTTTCTGTGAGGGTGAAGGTGTCCTGTTTAATCACATCATATATCAATTTCACCAATCTCGGTGGTTCAACTGTTGTCGAGGGACCTCCATGTTCCGCGATGAGGACTTGGATCAGGTCTGTCCTTTTTGGTTCTTCGATGTAGATAGATCGGAATGCGAAGACGACACCTTCACCACCTTGCTTCTCGACAACAACATTTCGAGCCTTAAGGAGCTCATCTGCTGTGAGGGGTCGCAATGGGTGGCGAGATATCGATTTCAGCCCGCCGCCATTGACCGTCATCGTCGTGTTGAGCTGAAATTGAGACTGGGTATGTAGAGCTAGGTCTTCTCTCTTCTGTCTTCTTCTCTTATCATGAATACTCCCGAATTGACGACTGGCCTTCGGTATTATATAGTATTTCCGGGAGAGCTTTCATTGAAGTTGGTTTATTGCAGATTGAGCCTTTTTTGGAATTTACTTATTGACTGGGCAATAAGTTCCGAATCGTCTTGGCCTTTGGTCTAAGGTCGGACGGATCGCGTTTGGGGAAGGATGGTGGGGTAGAGGGGCAACTTACATTTCGGATGTGGGGTCTTGAACTAGAGCTCCTCCAATGCGTTACGATTCCCTAATTTCCTCTGTCACGCTCAGTAACGTCTCTTAAGCCACAGGGAAGGTTCAAGCCCGGTTAGGGAAGTCCTGCCGAACTCGGGTTAATAATCATTTCAGGTTACACCCTTAACGCCCGACTTGATAGCCTAACAAAGCCCTTATCAATCCCTTTAGTTCCCACGTGAACATGACGGTCCGGGAGACGGCGAATAGCGGGGGAGCATATCGCATATCTTGTCAACGTAGGTATGTAAGGAGGACAAATTGGCTGGTTGGGAGGCCTCAAAACCTAGTACCTAACTTCGTGTAACTTTACTGATAGAATCATGGTAGCGATGGCGATCCATGCAATGCATGTCTCAGCTCATTTAATTTCCAGTTGGTTCAACTGGCGTGATCGATAAGATCGCCCACGTTCCGGGACCGGGCCGACGATTGAGTGGAGGTCGCGAACGGTGGTCTCGGGCTCCGTTCCTTCTTCCTCTACCCACTTGACCCGGACCCTTACATCCATACATACCTCTCTATACACCCCCACGCTCCTTTGGAAGTAATGCAGTAGAGTAGCATCATGAGGCAAGTTATAATTAAGCTTACTTGAGAGGGGTGATATGTGCGGGGGCTATGAGAAGCTTCAAACCATATACACTAGGTAGGCATTCATGATTAAAAGGGGGATTAGCATAAGTCACTGATTGACACTCTAAGTCCTAGGTGGTTAGAGTAGCAAGGTAGCTTCGTCCACTGCATATATGCATTGGCCTTTCGTGATTTAAAACGACGCATCAGCTACCTATTCCCTCTCGACGAAACGACAGGGTAGGAAGGTGATAGCTAATAAACATTGCGTACCCCTATATCACCAAGTGAGTGTGAACAGCAGAACGATAGCTAAATAGTAAGTTTCTGTCAATTTTATCATACAAGCCATACATACATGACCAGAGTGAGACGGTTCACTATAGCAGCGAGGCCACATCCTTTCTTATTTCACTTGGTAAAGTTTAGGTGACCAGTATACACGGTAGAACTGTTTGGGTGGTGCTCCTATTAGTGGTATCATTAGAGCTCTCACCATAGTTCACAACATTTGGTAACTCAGTCCCTATCCATTGCTTGTGCGACTTGAAGGAGAGCTGATGTTGTTAGTATTTCAATATGATTACGTTTTTGAATATTAGTGTATTTGATGTCTAGCTTGAGGGAACGTTACATGTCTACTCCCTCCTTCACCATAAGAGCCTAGTCTAGCCTAGCCTATCAGTAGTAGAGCATCTAAGCCTTCAACGGCGCACAACGCGATAGGACCCGATACCAGACAAAGCCCACTAAGCCACCTACTCTAATCATCTACACACTAACACTGGACAGAATCGATAGGCGATTGGAGTTGCCGCAGAGACTAGAGTCGCCGGGACATTTCGTCTCACACGACGAGGTAACAACCCTGGTAGTCTGCGCACCCAGTGCATTCCCGCAGTAGCAATTGTTGGTCTTCACACCGGCAATGGTATATCCTTGTTGAGTGCATAGGGTAGCGCAGTATGTGCGTGTGTTGGATGAGCCAGTGTAGGCCAGAACGGATAGCGTGGCCACTGACTGCGCATTGTCAATGTCGGTATAGCAACCGCGGTGTGTCTTGCTTCCCGCATACGTCGTGGTGTCTGTGTCTACCAGCGGCTGACCAGCTTGAGCCGGATCGGGATACGGGTCGTCAGTGGTGGAGTGGCGTGGGTAGCCAAAGTCGTAGGCTCGTGAGCCGTCACCGCTGAAGTTATCTCTGAATAGACGGGCATTTCCTGCAGGAGACATGAACATGACTCGGTCTTGGTGCGTCGTGGCGACGAAATCGACGGTATGGCAACCTTCCCCTGCGGGATTCGAGCACGAGGGAGGAAACCGCTCGAGAAACTCGAAGAACCGCTCATGTCGATCTTTTCCGGTGGTGTAGGGGGCACAGCTTCCTTCAGAGTAGTCACCCCTATCTTGGGTTCCGCGCCCATGGGCAACCGTCTTGCCCTATCAGACACTCAAAATTAGAAGATGCTCCTTTTCGGATAGTCCTAGGAACTACTCACTCTATAATTGGCTAGAACGGCCGCTCCACCCGCTGCTACCAGTGCCGAGTTATAGGTTAAAGACCCCGAGTGGGCAGATCCGTAAGTGCCGTAGTTGGCAAGTCCTTCCCGCCAGTTATTGAAGGCACTCGCGCATTTGCCCGTAGAGAGTGGCCGGTCGGTCGTGTACCAAGTAAAGCTACTAGGGTTCCCTATATAGTAGCTCACCGGTACCTGGACTCCTAGCTGCGCGCTCGTTTTGCCCACCGAGGCGTAGCGATGAAGCATTTGCGCTCCCATGGAGTGTCCCGATACCACAATGTGTTTCATATTGGGAAATATGCTTTTGTTTCCATAATATTGGACGATTTGGTCTAGTGCATCGTACGCAGAGACGCTTCGCAGACGAGGGGGGTATTGGTTGTTGGCACCCCCTGACCATTCTGTACCATACCAAACGAGAGCAGGCGATGGGTACTTCTCATCAGGGGTGGCCCCGTTCGGATTATACGGGAAGCCAGTGCCTGCATGGTTGTCATTGGGGAAGTAGGGGGCTAAGACAGCGACAGAGTTCGTGTTGATCAGGGGGTCGTTCATGGCTTGCAGTGCATCGAGCATATCTTTATGATAATTCCAGGCGTCCGCGTTGGCACCAGAAACAACGATAACGAGTCTCTGAATGGCACTATTCTGTAACCGTCCACCGGCCGAATTGAGAGATAGGTACGTGAGGAAGCTCAAGTCGCTGGCAGCATCTGAAGTACAGACATGTTGACCAGATGGGTCCCTGATCTTGAAAAAGGTAATGTTAGACAGCGTATGCGTCTTAGTTAGACTGTTCGTCCAAGGCGTCCCAGCATACTGGGCTGGAGCTACCTCTGTGCATTGTGCAGAGGCAACCCTCAAGGACAACAATACAGCGCTTAGCGCCGTAAGCAACTTGTGCATCTTGAAACAAGTTTGCTATGAAGGTTCGCTCTCAACAACACAAATTAGGGTGGACTACTATTACGCAAGAAAGAAGGTAAGAGAAGAACAGGATCAACGAGAGTAAAGGAGCGCATCGTCGTTATATTCTTATGCACGGCGGTAGGAGCAGAGTATATCAGCTCGCGATACGAGATGGCTTAACCGAAGTTGCAATACAGACGCCATACATGTAGGTAAGATGGGCAGCTAAGGTCGAAGAGCGAGGTTTCCGCCCGTGGGTGCATATCGGGCTTACTTCCATGTAGGTCAACATATGCACACATGATCTCAGATGTATTGTGTATGTAGTCTCATATGGCCTTGGAGAGGATAAGGACATGATGGTAATTGTAGCTTCGGCGTGGAGGTAGTCTGATGTATAGTGTAGACACTACGACATGTTCCGGGGGGTATTTTGAGTATGATCGAATGGTATAGGGGTTATTATTACGAGATCTAAGCGAAATCGATGACAAGCTTACTTATGTTTCGAAATATCTCTGGCGCATAACTAATAAACACGAGCATTGTTTATACGTCATAGGATTGATAACTAGCCACTTTCAAAATGTTAAGGTTAAGTAAGTACTTACATGTCTCCGTTCCACGGCTGTAGCCCGCGTTACATTGCCATACATCTAGATTTAGGGCCGACGAGCTGTAATGGATTAACCCTGGGATGTTCGGAAGGATCACCGAAGTTAGATCAGCCCCCTAAAAGTAGCTAGAGCTAAGTACACTAGCTGTCATATTTCCAATAGATATTTTACTCGAGCTGAGAATCCCCTGTTCGGATCGATCAGCCCAGGTAGTTAATATCGTTCCGATTCGTCGACGAGGGTGAGTTAGACATACAATTGACGACAACCTGGTTAGAATCTATGCAGGCACCGTAATTATATACGGTTGTCCATGATTTCGGTATCTTTCTTAATGTTCTTCTTTTTGCTCGCTCAATAGGTACTCCTAATTACCTACCATAGCCACGTAGAACTGTGGCTTGCTGACGACATTAAATTCAATGTCAGCCTCAGGTAACTCAAGGCCTGTATCTAAGGGAGAGAGGCGAATGTTTCCGGACAACACTTGGCTACCTGACATTGTCGTATTGCATAATAGACAGCAAGCAGTCTATACAACTCGGTAGGCTTAACAATAGACAAAGAAGAAGTTGACCAAGAGATTCATAAGCCCTTCAAGGGTGAATAACGCGAGAAGGAATATGTTCTATCAATGTCTAATCCGGGAAATGCTGCCTCCTTATCTTCATCTAACTGCAGTAAGCACGACTGTTGCTAAGGTCTCAATGTTATTGGTGGACGAGCAGGTGAACTAGGCCAAAAGAGAGGACCACGTGGTGGTGGCGTGCAGTCTTTCCTACAACGCTGTGTTCAATAATACAACATCACTTTGCATAAGGCAAGAGTACGCCAATTAGACCATAATTAAAGCTAGTAATATATTCTAAGCGACGATGACTTGCGCCTTTGACTTGGATGGGTTACAACATGACCATCTTGGCACGGTTGAGATCTTGCAGATGGAAGGATCAGAGCCTTCTAGATCTTTGATAAGCTGAAATGTTCTGGAAATCGACAATTGTAGCGAACCGGAGATCATAGCATTATCTAGTAGCCGTCATATCACCGGACTTCCTACGTCTAGAGTCTACTTAGCCACTACGTTGCTAAATATTAGTCAAGACGTCCGTTCCGGGCCACGGTTAACCATGCACTCTATAATTGGTGTTAAGCAAGGCCATTTAAACTAAGTGTATGTATTCATGCAATGGTTTCTCATTTTCATACCTTCCAGTCCTAGATACTGTGGTATTTGCTAACTACGACTCTGATAAGGTCTTTATCGTATCACACCATTTTACCCCCTGAGACCTCCTTTAAGAAAGTCAGAAGTTGAACATATAGATTGGGTGTAGGGGCTGTATTTAGCTTGTTTTTATTTTTGGAAGCCACGCTGGTAGTCTAAGATATTTTGCATAATTTAGAATACACTTGGATTTATATGGTATTATAACTTTTCTTCGGTTAATTATAGCTTGGCTTTCTTCTGGCATCGCTGACATTGGCATACATTTAGTTCTTCCGTAGCTGATGGATGTAATTATATGGAAGATGTAACGCCATGTCGCTATATACATATTCAGCCATTATGATGCCAATATGGTGATAAGTAAGCTTGGTACGTTCATCAGTGTCAACGTAATCCATGGAGGACATGGTTCAATAATCAGCGATATAGGACTTGAGACACCAGAGAGTTATGTATGTATTATACGTTACCTATTTGCCTATTTACTGTCAATACTTATAATAAAGAGATATCTCATGCTTTATTTCTGCTCTAATTAACTCTGTGTGTAGGTTGTGGTTCAAAATGTTCCTTCGATGATAGTAGTGCATATCATATAGACTAATAGTAATGACACGCAGACGCACGGATTATAAGAACACCATAGTACTGCCCATGTTTATATAATGCAATACGCTTAGCCCATACCATATTTATGTAGTTACTTACCTTAAGTACTCAGTTAATAAATAATGTTGATCTCGGGAATTGGTAATCTGTAAAACAAGCACTATAATACCTCTGCCAGTAGCTGGTATATCGTGCCTGCTAACACCTTAATGGACGGTAGGTGCTTTCTGTTTATAGCCGTATTCATAAGAAGCAAGTGGTTTAACACCTATTTAAACTCTGTAGTTACATACATGTATACAGCAATCTCTTGATAAAGGACATTGCTGTGCGGAGTGTTTCTGTAACTACCTAGGTATATATTAGGTAGGTGTAAGTGAGTATTAGTCTGAATCTCTCCCGCCATTGAATATATTTCAAGTTGTATCGACCTCACGAGAGGTAGTAAAGGTGATCGCTCCACTATCATAACCGATAACATGTAATGTCTGATGGCGCATCCTTGAACCACTGATGACATACCTCTCCCTCAACCTCGTCTCTATATATTTTTCCATATCAAAATCCTGTTAGATATTATTCATTTCTCTACCTATCCACCCACACAAGACCAGAATTCGACTGGTAAACAAGCCAGCGATGTCGGCCCCGAGTCTAAACTCCACGTATACGTACCGGCTCGGTCCCTGGCGCGCCAGAACATACGAGCCATCTGAACACCACAGGTGGACTTATCCTGATCCTTTCTCGAGAAGAGACGACTCTGATGATTGCTTGCTACTTTATTCCCCACAATTTCTTTACGGCATGGACTACATGGCAAGCGCAGCGTTAGAGAAATATTACGACGCCGAGCTCCCGAGTCAGGGCTATATATTGGATTTCTTCGCGTAGGCCACGTTCCGCTTTTACACTCCATCAATCCAGGCACACACTTGACCAAAGTTGACAAGTGGGAAATACTAGGAGTCTTGAGAGCCATTATCCTTTTAATCTCCATTGCCGAAAGCCAAATTCAAAGTTGCATATAGTTGGACTAGGCTGCAACTCCCTGGAACTGTACGGCAACCGTATGTTCATCCCCAGGCCGAGACAGGACCGAGATACTTGGATTTGGCATGATCTGAACGGAGAGCCCTGCTTTCACCCAAGATTCTTGCTCGAAGACACAGTCTTCCACACGTGCTTGTTGGATGCTTCTACGTGCACCAATGGTATCCAGTATCTTACGTGGCCTACGTTTGTGTTGAAGAGCCTGCTTCAGATCACCCGCCCTGGGGGCATGGTTCATATAGCCGTGAGCAACTGTCGCTTTCATCCCGGAAAAGTTGTTGATATATGGAGAGGGAAGACGATGACACAGCGGCTAAACATGGTTGCGGGCTTCCTCCACCTTGCGGGCTGGGAGAAGATCGACATTATAGAAGTGAAACGCCCTTCTAATTTCACCCATGGCGTGAGGGACAACCTCGGGAAGAAGCAGTCCGATGGAATGTGGGTGGTTCGAGCCTTCAGACCCCTTTCTATGTAGGCCGTATTTGTTTCCCTGACCGATCACAATCTGGTCTACAAGGATTGAGGGCATTCCGATTCGGCCAAAAGGGATAATGGAATATATACAGCGTGTATAGACATTTCTGTTTGTTTTTATCAGCGCCCCTATTTGGTAAGGGGACACAATAGTTTCATTGGACACTGTCTTACATTTTCTATATGAATTAGTCTCAGCGATAGATAGTCAATTGAGTTTATCTTTGCGAACGAATGGATTGTTTGACCTAAAGTACCTAATTCCATAGCACTACACCCTTGTCGCAACTTTACCCTGTCATTCAGGCCCTTCGGCTTTGAGCATATCTAGCCCTGCGACTTCTTGTAGCCCTGTGTTCGTTTCTGAGACCGCATGCTAGCTATAGACTGGCGCCTCTCGAATCTAGGATGTTCATGATTAGCTGCTACATAAGTAGAACACAGATCTCTGATGTGACATCGGAGGCCATTGGAGTCAACCAATCCGACCTGAGTTGTAGCGTAGTGGTGTATACACCGGTCCAGGAGATGTTTGCGATTGGTTATTCACTACACGGTCCAACCATTGTCAAGGACCATACTTGACTAATTGTACACCATGGATGAAAGACATTGAAGATTGGTGTCATATACATATAAATCGCAATAGCCGGGCAGAATATATTTGAACTTAAACAAACCATGATTGATCAATAAACCTCATCCTCACTTGCCTACATTTCCTGTCCCGATGCCCAGCGCCCAACACTTAAATGCTAAGCAGCATGTGTCTCCAAACTCATACACGTACCTAGTTAGATAACGTTGAAACATCGCATCGAGCAGCGTTTCGAAATCCAAAATCTACCACGTTCCCGACACCACCAGATTCCTGGAGCTCTCTCCGACACTAAACGTGTACTCGCCCTCCTCGAGCAAGACCCAGTTCTGCGCCACGACGTCCCAGTAGCTCAGGTCCCTGCGCGTCAGCTCGAACGTGACAGTCTTGGTCTCGGCCGGGTCCAGCGAGATCTTCTCGAAGCCCCGCAGCACGCGAACGGGGAAGTCGATCTCGGATACGCCTTCCGGATAGCTTAGATACAGCTGCGGGACCGCCTGGCCCTCCCTGTTGCCCGAGTTCGCGACGTCTACAGAGACGGTGACATACGTCTCCCACAAGTCGGGATTTCCACCCTCGTCACCCCCCGCCCCAGATAGGGGTTGTTCAATGTCGTAGCCTTCGGGGTAGGGGTACGGTTCTGAGATGACATCGTCGATTGGATCGAGATAGGGGTAGACGTATTTCTCGAGTCGGCGCAAATCTTCGGGAAACAGGGCTTCTTCCTTGGTTGGGATGCTAGTATCGTACTCCGGAGGGGTGGTAAAGTCCACGGGTCTCTCTGCGGGGAACGCGCTCTTTTGTTTTAGAGGCTTGACGACGAGGTTGCTGATATCGAAAGTGGTGTAGCCTAAACCATATCCGAACTCAAAACGAGGCGTGACGTTGTACTTATCGAAGTACCGATAGTCGATGTAGAGCCCCTCTTTGAAGTCCTGCTGTGGCACAATGCCGTTGGGCACGTACATAACCTGGCCGCCCTCGCCGTAATCATTTAGACTCTTCCCAATAGTCCACGGAAGCCTTCCACTGGGAGATACATCACCGAAAATGACATCAGCCAGCGCGTTTCCGCTCTCCTGGCCGGGTAGGTTGGCCAGAAGAACAGCCTGGACATTAGGATGATCGATCCAATTCTCCACAGTGACTGGCCCAACGTTGTGGATAACGACGAGCACGTCGCCGTCACCCCCGCCACAGCCATTGACCACCTTGGTGATCAAGTCATCGCCGCCCTTCTGTAGAGATAGATCGGGGCGATCCCCAGTAACGGATTCCCACTTGACGAAGCCTTCCCCGGAATCCGAGTTGGCGAAAACGATACAGATGTCTGCCTTCTCGAGAATCTGTGGCTGTTTCGCGATCGGGGGGTCGTTGGTCAAATAGGTTGAGACGTTCACCTGTGTGCCGTTCCAACCTTCGAGCAGCGCATCGACTGGTGGAACGAGATATGGGAAGTCTACAGCCCCCGAGCCCCAACCTTCAGCGAGTGTTCCCTGGTTGCACCCTGCGTCCTTGCAGTAGTTTGGACCGTTTCCGGGCCCAGCATCCTCGCCGAAGATGGCTATTTGCAATGTTCCTTCACGCTCTTTCTTGCTAACACCAGTCTGACCTTCGCGCGTGATAGGAAGCAAGCCCTCATTCTTGAGTAGCACCGTACCTTCGACCGCTATCTGCCGAGCGATCGAGGAGTGGTTACCCATCGCATCAACGAATTGGTTGACCTTGACCTTCTGCTGGTCTGTGGGACTACCTGGCGCAATAAGACCCTCCTCATCGTAGGTCCATGATGAGAAGTTGGGACCCTTGCGATCGAATTTCGTCTCGTCATCTTGTCCTAGTTGATACCAAGCGGCGACAATGCGAGTTGTCATATCGTTTAGTCTATCGACCGGCACGGAACCATTGAGAACCGATCTAGTCAGCTCCGGACCCCAGAGAGACATGCCATCGGCCCAGAACAGGCCGTCGCCCGGCATCGTCATGTCGAGCCCTGCTAAAGCACTGGCGACACCGCTTCTCTGAGCAAGCCAGTCGCTCATTACAAATCCTTGGAATCCCAACTCGTCTCTGAGTAGGCCATTCAACAACTTCGAGTTGCCGCAGGCGTAAGAGTTGTTGACCATGTTATAACTACACATGACGCTTGCAACTCCAGCCTTAACGGCGTCGGCGAATGGCCACAGATATAGTTCGTGCATGGTACGATCATCAACGTTGCTGCTCAGTGCGTTTGGAAGCCCCCATTCCCACGACTGGCGGTAATGCTCCTGTTCGTTCGCCACGAAATGTTTGATTGTAGCCATGACACCCTCATCTTGGATTCCGCGGATCGATTCCGCAGCTGCGATGCCCTGAAGATAAGGGTCTGCGCCGAATCCTTCCCAGTTGCGACCACCCGCGGGCATTCGCCCTAGCGGCCCAATGCAGGGACCTAAAATGGCGTTGATGCCCTTTTTGCGCGCCTCGATAGCGTGCGCATTTCCCCATTGATACATCAGGTCCCTATTCCACGTCGCGCCGACCGTCACGCCCGCAGGGAAGGCGGTTGAATTGTCGGCAAATCGGTTACCCAGCGGACCGTCCTGCAGTGCCAGAGCCGGGAACCCAACATGAACAGCCGGTCCGGTATTTCCCACCGCAAGACCCATGGACCAGCCAGTCCCCGTTGTGATATTAACCTTCTCCGGTAGGATCATCTTCGACACCATCTCGCTCGCTTTCCGATAGCTATCGGCCCATCTCTTCGTCGTGCCGCCCTTCGGCGTTGGATACCATGGCGGCGACAAGCCATCGACAGGACTCGTGTAGTTCTTGTAAACGAAGAATCCGCCAGAGACGAGAATAATCCAGAGGAGCGCGAAGATGCCCAGACAGCTCAAGACGCATTTTCTGGAGAGGCTGGAGAAGCAGCAGCAGGGTTTACAAGCCCATCGGTTTCGGGGCCGGCTTCTATAAGGACGGGATTCGGATGTGTGGTCGGAGGTGAGGTGGTCGGACTGTAAGAACTCGACGGCATCGGCATCGGATGCGTACTCGGCTGAGTCTCGTGGTTCGTATGACTGATCGAAATGGCTTGGACTCAGCAACGACTCCTTGCTTGGATCCATGGTGAAAGTATTGCGTTTATAGCTGCATTTAGCTACAACTGTAATAAGTGTAAATGATTTTACGGTTTTTCATGTAGTTGTGGGATCCGACCAGTTGTCGGAGGCCTATTCGTACAGAACGAACAGACCACTGATCGACATTACAGTGAGATATAAGTGGAGGATGTTTCAATCTCTTCCAAGTTTGGCGAAGTCAGAATAGACCAATTGACATTGGTTATGACGTAGAAATCAGAACAGAAAACCCAACAAGACGGCAAGGGCAGTTGGGAACACCACAGCCACCACAATGTTTGTAAATCTAAAAAGGATGTTTCTGTGATGTTGGCGATTGGGTTTGAAATCGTTTCACTGGGCAAAGACTTGGCGTCCTGAGTTTGGCTGGTACTTGGGTCAATTCGACAATATACGAAAGTTAGCAGTAAGAACGATATGATTGAAACACTCGACTAATTATGGGTTTAATAATGCAAGTACATATTCCTCATTATCCTCATAGGATAATCATGCCAGAAAGTTGGCTATATTAAGATGAATGAACGGCGACTATTCTGAAATAGCCTAAAATACAGGTACCTACTGTAGACCGTCGGGACTTTGGATCTCCCCACTACCTAAATCTAATAAGTAGGTAGGATGTATGTATGTATTGTATAATATCTGTCTAAGTACATAAGGTATTATACATACATGTAAGTAGGTGTAATTAAATAGATACCCCTGAATCCTTATTGATGTAATCAACCCCGAATAGGGACCCGGATGAAATACTATTGCCAACGATCTTATTTCGTTCACGGAACGAGGTGACAAACCAGCAGTATAATTGCATACCTACTTACTTACCTACTTGGACTCTGGATGCGAAACAAGAAACACGAAACAGACTACATACTTACCTACATGTGACTATGTGTACGGGTAAACATTGTACCTTTGTGTGATAGGAGGTAATGTCTGTAGCATCGACTTGAAAATCCCGACTACTTTTCTTCCTTCCGTTTCCATGTCTGTAATCAACCCCTAAAACTCGTAGTCTTCACTGTCATCGTCTTCATCGTCTTCACTCTCGTAGTCTTCACTCTCGTCATCTTCGCTCTCCTCATCTTCGCTCTCGTCGTCTTCGCTCTCGTCGTCTTCACTGTCGTCGCATTCACTGTCATCGTATTCACTCCCATAGCTCGACCACACACCAAGCTGTCTCTCAATATCGCTCACGAGCTCTCTCTTCTCCGCGTCGGACTTAGGTAGCTCTAAACTCTTGAGATCATCGATGATTGCCTGGACGACTAACGCTATGCACTCCACGTGGAACATTAGCATATTGAGCACATTGACGCACCACGGAAGTTTATGCATCTCATCATTCGAAAGACGGCCCTTCTTGGCATCAGACAGCCTGGCCTTGAAGATGCGGGACATAACTGTTGCGTTCTTCTCCATCTTCGTCAGGAGCGGATCCCAGAAAGTCTTCGGTTTATAGTCGTACAAAATCTCTATGTCGGCCTTGATTTTCTCTAGTCTTTCAAGATTACTTTCCAAGTCCCGTTCTATGGTGTGTTTTAGACGAGATTCGAGGTGAGCGACGAATATTCCATGCCACTGCTTTGGAGTCCCTTTTTGCGTTGGTGGCTTGTTCATGTCCTCTTGGTTCGATTGTTCACTCGGAGCCTGTTGCTCCGGCTGGTTGCTTGAGGTCTGCTTCGGGCGTTTTTCCTGTCTCGTTTGATCACAGGGCTCGTCTGCTGACGGTTTTCTCTTGTTGCCGTTCGGCTTTTGTGAGCTCCGATAGTCATCATAGACACTCCGCCGGTTTGGGCATTGAAAGATCTCCATCCCCGCTTGCAGTCTCTCAAACCTCTCCTCACTAGATGGCGTGTTTCCAAAATTGTCAGGATGCATCTTTATGTTGCGGATCTCGTAGGCCTTCTTGATTTCATCCAAGGTAGCCGTGTCATCAACCCCGAATAGATCGTATAGATCATAGTCAAAGTTTGTAAGCTGGGTCATGGTGATAGGCTGTATCAAGGCTTTGATCTGTTGAGAAAGGTTTAAATGAACTCGAATTTGATGATATAACCCGTCGATTTAGTTTATTGTAACGCTCTGTATGTCTGTATGGACTGTTTCGACTCTGTGAGAAACCTGAACATATTTATGTATTAGCTATGAAACAAACCAACAACAGTTTAGTTAGTATCTAGAGACAATGAATCGGGTATTTTAGTCACAATTCGATTGTCAGGAACATGTGCTTTAACTTGAAAATCTTTGAAGTAACCTTTGGTTGAATGCTTTGTCTGGTGAACTGCTCATGTCGCTTAACGTTTTCTCACACTTGAATCAAATGCTACCTATTCAACAAATAATGAGCCACATATCAAGACTGGGAACTTTTCTGCGTGAAATATAAACAAGAACGAGTTATAGTATATCAAACTTCTCCTATCCTATCAGTGGGTTCTAAGGAACTATGATACGGTCCATTCTCAAGCAGACGCTCTGCCGGACCAATGCCAATGAATTTCCATATCCCTGCTGTTCTCCCAGACTGTAACGATGCCGTAGCTTTGTTGGGAATAATCTTGGCTAGGAGCTCGAACTCTTGATGCTCCTGTGCTTTGTGGAAAAAGACTGTTGGCCATTCAATGCCAGCTGCTTCCTCGGCCTCTCGTAACCCCCGTTGGGCTTCCTCAATCTTGTTCTTTTTATCTCCAATCTTGCGTATATCGCTTTCAGCAATACCACTGGTGACATCAGCCCATGCTCTTCTCGACTCCCACTTTAACACATAGGGTCAGTGATTGGTTCTTCATAGATACTCTAGGGGGATATGGGAATTGTTCAGGAGCCCTGCGGAACACAAAGTCGAGGAACAAAGGAATTGAATAACTACGAAAGTTACCCACCGGGCTTTGTTCGTCTAAAGGTTTGACTCTGAGCTCGGTGATAGGAACGTCGTCGACATCGAATTCCTTTAATACTCTATTGTTGTCCCTGATAGCGAGTCGAGAGCTCCATTGCCCATTAATCTCAAATATCACCTTCCCCTTATCCCTCACGTTGGTTATCCTGGCGTTTACGCTATTCTTCGTCCCAATACCTAAACTGCTCTTTCCCTCGAATTCAATCGTGGTGAGAAATCCGGAACTCGAACAGATGTAACATGTTCCCTCAAGTTCTGGATAGGGGTTACCGCCGAGGAGCCCCTTAATGATCATTTTTGGGAGCGTCATTAGGTGGCTCTCCGTATGATTTTCATCTCGAATAATGCTGTGACCTATCTGCTTCACTTTGATCCCACTAGTAGGGCTAAGGGTCGTTTCTTGTGCGCCATAACCCATAGATGAGATCCCATGGTTCTTGTTGTACATGAAGCACGCCGTTACAGGGGGATGATGTGACACTTGTTCTGATATTAACTGTGTCGTGCTACCATCCTTACCCTCGAATCTGCCCAGGAATAGCTCGCCTAGAAAGGCGTTTAGTGGTTTCTTCACACCGCTGTTCGAGTCCCCGTCCGTGGTTGTTAATGTTTGGCGCTTGAGACTACACAAGTAGTTTTCCAAGACCAGCAGTGCACGTTGCGCAGGATCCTCCTCCTGTGCAGGGAGCAGGAATAGCTCATGTCGCTCTGCCCAAGAAGCTGGAATCTCCGTGACGGATTTGGAGGAAAGCAGAGAGGGCGGTGCGGTGATATTCGACAGATCTCCCTTTACTGTAGCTATATAAGACAGGAAATCCTTGAGCTGTGAGATGTTGGATTGTGTTCCAGTCATGGTATTAAGAGAGCTTGGTGTTAACTTCAAGCTTCTATGTTTAAGCCTCTGGCGAATCAAACACTGGCTTCTAAGGCGACGTTGGGAATAGTGGTGTGTTCACAAGGTCAAAAACCTAGAAGAGAACATATGTATCTGATAGGATATCCCTGAGTATATTATAGAGCTGTAGGTCTCATCACTGGAAGTTTGCCTATATATCAACAAAATCAGCTTGACTCAACTTTAGGAATCAATGACGTGGTACATAATGCATCTAGTAGACTAAGGAGCGCCACAGGGACAAGGCTATTTAGTGACAAGGCGAATCTTAGTGTGGAAATGATTGAGGACATGTAAGCAACAGCAAAGTTGCAAGAAATTAAATTTAGCAACCGATTCGTAACATGACAATGCGGATAATAGTATTTTAACATTGATGAACCCTTTCATTTATGGGAATAAACAGGAGTATTCCGTTCTTAATTGAGGATGGAGGTCTAGAATGGTGAATACTACTTTATACCTCTATTGTCTTTATCACTCGTGCAAAAGGTCTTTCAGAGAAGCGAAGGCTCTAGTCGCGAACTCGCTCATGTCGGCATATTTCCCCGGTGCCCTGGAATCAAATACCTCGATGGATAACCAGCCTCTAAACCCCGTCTCTAGCACTGCATTCAAGAAATCCTGTACCGGCAAGTAGCCACCGTCAAAAGGCAATGGCCTGTAGTCGTGGCTCCATTGGCCTCTGGGTCGCAGACCTTCTCCATCTACTTTCGCTTCTAGCGGAGGGTCCATCTTATATGCATCAGATACCTGAAGCAAGAAAATCTTGTCTGCCGGGACGGTCCTCGCAAGCTGATCTAAACTGCGCTTCCACCTGTTGCCTACTTCCTCCTTTGTCAAGTCTTCCAGGAGGCCCGACTTAGTAGTCGGATCAGCCCATTCGCCTCCTGCGCTCTGAAATGTATCTAGACACAAGCCGATATTTGGCCGGTTCGCTTTCTCCACGATATGCCACACATCCTTCCAATCGGGAGCATGGGTAGCCCAACACCAATTCTCGTACGCGATGCGCATGCGCTTGGTTGCAAATATATCCGCTAGCTGGGCAAGGTCGTCCGCCAGATCGTTGAAGGAAGAGGATATGCCTGGGGCGTCGGATGAGCCGATCTGTAACATATCCGTGCCGACCGCTTCCATGATACGCATCCAGCCCCTGGCGCGGTCGAAGGCATCCTCCCTCTCCTTGCTACCCTTCGGCCATCCCTCGAAGTTGGCAAACGGTTGCAGCATCAGTATTTTGAGGTTGTGGAGCTGGGCTTGCTCCCTGATTGATATCCCAATCTCAACCAGAGCATCGTAGTCTTTTGGGTCCGGCTCCTTTCCGTTTAGCATTTTCCCATAAGCCAGGATGTCGGGCATTGAAAGCTCGACCGCATCAAACCCAGCATCCGCGATCGCCTTGAGTTTCAGGGGTAGCGTGTGAGACTCCTTGTGTCCGATGCTACAAGTCGCATAGCATATTGGTACTTTCGCACCCCGATATTCTACAGGCATTTTGAACTTAAATCCAGTCTGTAGTAGATGTAATTATGGATAACTTGATATACGTTTCGCAATTATTTAAAACTGAGGTTTTAGGTGAAGTCGTTGAAGACCACGGACAGTGTTCTACTTAGCATTATATAATGGTAAATTATTGTTCATATGCGGTGACGTCAACATTTAGTGGCCCTAGGCATATGCTACGTAAACCTGACGAATATCACCCAGTTATGTGAATGATGCAAGACAGCTTCAATCTACTTGATGTAACAGTGATATATGTCGAAAATGGCGTTTATTACGTATAGTAATAACTTCATAAAATAATGCATGACCAGTAATACTAGCCTTCAACGGTTTCACTGTCCCTTACACAAGACGAAGGGCTTACACACGGGAAACCAGGTTATTATGACCTTGGGTTGTAGGTTTGTGTTGCGATGCCGGAATTATACATATAATGCCACTAACTGTAGCCCAACAGCCGGATTAGTGAACGTTGGTGGAAAGTTAGTGAATGATGCGAGTTAATTAGCGCTTAAGCTGGGAGGGCTGCCAGGGCTGGCTATGGTCCCAAATGCCAAGCCGGCCCACACGGGAAGACCCGTTCAGCCACCGCGTTAGTGTCAACTTTAAATATGTGTTATGGCCAGGTAGGTATCCGGATACTATTACCTCTATTTATGCATGGCGCTCTATGCTTTGCTCAGAAACCCCTAATCAGTCTACTTGCATATTTCCTAGCCTGTGAAGCCGCCCCGGGCAGCTGTGATGACAAGAAAGGAGTGCTGCTTCCTGCGTCATGCTTGGATGAGAAAGTCTGGTTAAGGGGGTTTGACGCAGCTCTTGGGTGCGCTACCGAACTGTTATCCCAGCGAGACTGCTATGTAGAGGACTCGCGTCCTGTTAGCAAAGAACTGGTAGAAAGATTCTATGAACGTTGTTGCCAAGAGTCAATGTTTTCCAATTTAGTAATTAAGGTTGATCATGACTGGGTTAACATGGACAGGGCCTAGATAGGAGCCAGGGAGCCTCGTGGGTGCCTTGACCCTTGTGCTGGTATAGCCTGATCGATCCACCTGCAAATCACGGCAAATCCCATGCAGGCAACGCTGCCTACCCCACTCAGATCTAATCAGGGGGTTATGAGCTACATCCAATTAGCAACCTAAGCTGTCAACGACAGAGAGTTGCGACGACGGGAATGCAAGATACTGTTGAAACAGTTCATCAGCGGGCCCAAATATCTTCTTCAACGCTTACATATTTCACCACTCTTTAGTTGAAAACCAATTGATAAACAGAACTATATATAGTAGTTAGGATCATGTCGTGGTATAGTAATTAGTTAAACACGGAGTCGGGACGAGGGTGTAGTTAATAGTATTACGCTTGTTCGCCCTTCTTTGATATTGTTGGCCGTCTTCAGTCTCAAGCTCCTATGTTAGTTTCACCTAGCTTCTTTCCTTGCTGACCAACATTGCAATACTTCTTGATAACTCTATCTTATACTAGTCGATGATATATCAATAAATCTCATATTCCCCATCTTCTCTACATCATATATATACCTATATATGTTGATTTCCATACCACGTTTGCCTAAAAAAAATAGAAAACCCAGACTCAAGAGTCTAGTTCATTAATCTTCATCTACTCTCACTTTAGCTGGTTGGCCTTAAGTTTCCCATTGCGGACTGACTCGACCTTGAACTACTTATCCGTATTGCCTCGCTCAAATCACCGCATTTACCCTTGGGTTGCTAAACCTTGAATCATTTACCTTCGCCTTGTTGTCTCGAATTACCTCTCCATACTAGAGCTCTAATGCTATCTCATACTACTTGATTCCGTAGTGTTCACCATATAGAAATAACTATATATGGTTCATAATCGCTTCCATTCTTTATATCACCGTGAATATGCCATCGCCACCATTCTTGCATTACCCCCTTTTCCTCCTATGTGTCTAAGCCCTGGAGATTATAGCTAAACACGGCGTACGTAGAGTACAAAAACACCGCTTGATAACTCATGCTAATAAGTTATGTAAAGCTTGAATAGGGGCACAGTATTCGGGCTCCCTTTATTCCTGTCAATCTCACAATTGCTACTGGAAATTATGCTTCTATCATCATTACCTTAGCTACCTTCGCTCTACTCTCCCCTGGTCCCTTTTCCTCGTAGTAGCTTTTTACTTTTCTACCCTCGTTACTTTCTTTCAGCTTCATTTATACAACCCGAGCATGTGGTGTGATACTGTGTGTGAGGTGTGTTAGACTAACTGTACTTTCTATCTAGTTAACATTTGCGAACCTGCCATAGTTCTATTGGCGATTATTATTATTTAATAAACACCGGCTGCAGTTGTGTCCCCCCCCCCCAGGTGTGTGTACAGTCTTAAGGAAGCTATACCTAGTGTCCATCTTCCCAACGGTGAACCCTATTTCCCGTTGATCACGCGAGAGAGTTTGTTTATTCAGGACCCCGATATCGTTGGTGTTCAGGATAATACTTCGTCGATTTGGACTGAATCTAGCTTGCTGCATCACGTGCTGGTCATACGCCAGCATGGTCTTGGATCTCACGTGTTTATAATGGTAGTTAGCTTGCCGCGCGGCTATACGGGCTCATATACCTTTCTCGCCATGCAGTAGGCTGATAATCGATCGAGGTAGCTATTGGACCGTGTAGCTGATACTAATCTGGGATGGGTTTGATCTGTTGACGCGGGGGAAGAGGGGTCTAGACCACCAAGGCGGAGAGACCCCAATACCCCATCTCGAGTTTGGCCCCCTTATCGCAGATTATGAGGCACTCCCACTCGACGATCACAATTTCTCATCGGCACATTCGAAGATAGTATATAGGATTCCGAGCCAGTCATCAAGACCAACATGTGATTCAAGGCGGCGAGGATCTACTCAATTAACCGTGCCTCTCTTCGGCCTTCTTTAAGTCTCCCATAGAACTCTACATCCTGGAACGAGTCCCAGGTGATCAAGTGAGACTAGCCGGAAGTAGATTAAGTAGGATTACAATTTTTTATATACATGTCGTCTTGTTTATGTTGATTATCACAGCCGTTACCACATGCATACCCAGTAATATGGTTATGGGAAGCACAAGCTTTTGCCTGAGATTAGCACGTCGGTCTAGTTTACACACCCATTTTGTTTCCACCCCATGTGGAAATATACTTCATCTACCGTTAGGTAATCTATTTATCAGGTCATTTTATGAACGCTAATGCATAGACCTAAGGGATTGGCACTGCTAGTGCATATCTTGCTAGGGCACAGATCTAGCATATCTTCCCATCCTGGACAAGAGCCGTGTTAGGTTCAGTCAAGTCCAAATAACCCTACATGCCTTTATCATAACTTGTGCATGGTCATCTACATGTCTTTCCCATCTCTATGAAATATGATAGACTTTCGTCATACCGACGCAACAAGAGTTGAGGAAGAAAAAACTCTATTCGTCTATTCAGAGCTGCTTAAGAATGAACATTTTAAAGTCGCCTGGTAAACAGTCAAAGCCGTATCTGTTTAATGGTGTACGTAGCCAGTTAATATTCTCTTTTTGCTCCTATTGTTTCCGTCGTTGGCTCAGTGCACTATGCTCTTATATATGTTGACCTACATGCAAATGGATTCAAGCTAATATAATCACGCTTGCATAGCTCTATATAGGCAGTCTCTATTTGTAAGTGGGAGTGATGATAGGCGCACAGAGAAGAGAGAGCATAATTTTAACTCCTTGGTACCATTTAACACTCCTAAACATAGTCTCAATTTCTCTTAAGATCTCCATGAAAATGTGAGTTTCGTTTGTCAGTAAGTGTTAGATAAAGGCAAGGAATAAGCCCATGGAAGGTTGGATCAGCATAATAACACATAGTGTTAAGTGTTGATGTTCTGTAACATCTCCTAGGGGTTACTCGCACGAGACAACTTGATAGTAATCACGCATTGTAGGATAAGTACCTAGACTCCCATTCGACAAAGCTATCAAGTTCTGAAACTATCTCATGTCAAGTATCTGTAATGTATTAAGTTAGGAGAGACAAAAAGTCAGGGCCTGTGAATATATTGTGCTCCTCGGAGGGACCATCAAGTCGAGTAGTTTCCCTCTGTATTGGGAAGCACACCTTCTCAGGAATCTAGGCATCGAGTTTGACATCGGCAATCCACACAGGGCTCAAAATCTACAGAACCATATTGTGGCCTAGAGGGCTCTAGAGGTATGTACATAGCGGCCAGGAAACAACACTTGGTCCATTTATGCGAAGGGGTTCTTCCGCTACCGCAGTAGTTATGTAGGAAATAGAAAGCGCACTGACTCTTTCCCTAGTAGCAACGATATCGCATTTGCTTAGTTGCTGTTCCTTGATTCGTTAGATGCTACTGAAGGAATGAATGAACTTAGTGGGTGAACTTTTGCAATGCTTGGAGAACGGGGAGCAGGTCAGGCCACAGCCAATAGATCGAGCCTTCGCTATACCCCTAAGTTACTTCTGTGTGCTGTCCTGACAAATCCGATGGAATCCTCGAAACCCAGTATCCCAAGTCCGACATGTTTGTCATTTGACTCGAAGAACCTAGCGTATTGGCCTCCTGGCGATTGCTTCTCAGCAATACATTGCTAGTATTGTTAGTGCACCCGCTGCGACATGGTTTGGTACACATTATTATTTTGGCCCCTGACTACGCGAGTGGCAACGGCGGACGTTCGGGTAACCCGCGCTATATATCGCATCTGTTGGATGTCGTGGTACTGTCACGCCATCTTCGTTTCATCGAGCAAGGAGTCGGCTGTGCGGGGCCGTTAGCGGCCTATCTCGCAGTTGCTAAAGGAGAATCGCTTAATCGACCTAAGAACAGTGGCAGACTATGTCCAACATGCGTCTTAGGAGGCGAGTGGGGGTACCACCTTCTATATAGTTATGTAAGAGATCTTGACTGCATCTGCGGCTGTTATTAGTGCTGCTCGAGTTAAGAACGCGTATTATTGGTGGAGGATGGCTGGCTTGAGTTGTTGATATAGCTGTAGATGGCGATGTAGAACAATCATCTCTGTTTTATGAAGTACTGAACGCTGTATTGCTAGCTTCCATTGCCAAGTTTAGATATGGGCAAATAGGATTGGGAATGTAATAAGAGGCTTCTTGCAAACATATTTGGGGCCGTCCTGGGTTGTTGCTCGCACTCCTAACCCCCTCGAATTGTATATTTCACGCTTCCAGACATGTGCTAAGTATTTTTGGAGGAGCCGTACCTACCATGCGAGAGTCGATTACAGATCCACTTCACATCTGGATCATTCCTGGCGACATGGAAGAATAGAAGCTGTTGGCCAAGAATAGTAAACAAGCAGCTATAAAACCTTAATTACATTCAAAAGGGGTAGAAAAGCCTTTTCGTACCCCTCCTGATCGCACAAGTGTAACAGCAGTGGATCTATTGATTTCGTCATATTTGGAGAATATCTTAGATTGTTGGGTTACTGCTGGGACATGAGATGCGAAGTTGTGAGAACACAAGCCGACGCAGAAGAGCAATCCCTGGACTTACATACATACAAAACGCCTATGAGTCCAAGACAAGCTTCATGGCGATAGCTCCTAGCATCGCATCGCATTCCATCCCAGTGTCCTACATAGCCGGTTGCCATACTACATAAGCATAACTGCCGTTACAATTTGGAAAGGGTGTGCACTAATGCTATATTAAGGGGCATGGTGTAATCAAAAGCGAACTAGCTCATCTCCTTTAAAGACTAAATCAAAACGCCTTAGAGCTAGACTGTCAGTGCATATGTAGTGGGCTTAGCGTTGAGCCGAGGAATTGGCCCCCAACGAACAAATACCGGGTCGTATAGGGTCGTATATCAGGATTTCCACAGGGGCGGTGAGATAACGCGGTAGTTGGAGCAGTTTAGTTCCATTCCTAGTGTGCGGAGTATATAATCATGCGATCGGGAGGTAGCGAATACTACATAGATAATAGATTAAGTGTTGCCTATGCACGTACATACATAGAACGATATGATTCTTTTCAAGAAAACCGTGGTTAGCGAATAGCTACTACGTAGTAACGAATAGCTAAGGAAGACATAGGAGTGGGTACGAGTACCGAGAAATTGTATAAAATCGGTAATATCAAGTGTCCATTGATTGATAGTAGCATGATAGTTGATGGATCTGCCGAATTTCCATGTCAGGATTTTCCTTGTTTTATAATGTGTGGAGACTTGGCAGAATTCCTGAGTCCTGACAGCCTTAAGGCGTCTGTGTGTTTTCCTAATGCTGGTACGGGCCGAGAGCTAAACCCATGAACTAACCACATTACATGGTAAAACAAGGGGGTTGCTAACTAGTAGTAAATACGCCATCTAAGGTTACGTAAATGGGGCCCATACATTAGTTAAATGGCCCAGAGAGAGATCATGCGTTCGAAGGACGAAGGGAGCACATGGTCACAACAATATTGATCAGTCAATCGTATCACGTGAATCTAGCAGAGCAGATAACTAAGTACATGTTTCTTCTTCTTTTTATTGGTGACTCTTCGAGTACTTTGAATATGAACTGAACATTTACTCCTTGAAAATTGTTGCTGCACCAGATCTATATGATTCATCTGCAACACCTCCGTATGCTTTGACACATCTAGATAGCTTTCACGGACCTTTTTCTCCTTTTCCAAGCTCTAAGCTTTACTTATTGACCGAGCTATTGTATTGTCTCTTCATATTTGCTTACATTTACTAGTTGTTAAACTGGTGATGCCCCAGACTAAAGACTGGTTTCCGGGTTCCGCGACTGGACCGACCCCGTTCAGTTCGTTCAAAAAAAGATGGATAAGATATGTAATCCAGAAACCATAATAAGTGGTATTAGATTGAGTTCTGGGAGCAAGGTGCCATTTCATTTTGACGATCTGCATTTAATTTGGGTTCATACCTAACATCTAGAAGAGGCTATGCTGGATCTCTTGGCCCAACTAGGCACTGAGGTCCGCAAGCTAAGCCGAGATCTAACGCTACCACAAAGCCGGGCCTGACGCGTTGCCCAAGCTAGTTAGGTGGTACGGGGAGGGTCATCGAAGATTCTGCGCGAATGCAGGACGCCAGTGCGTGAAGTTCGTAAGAGACGTCGCGGAGTCCAGGCCGGTTAGTGGGCTTTTATGGGGCTTCCATGTACGAAGATGATTTCTAGATCCCGGCGAGCCGTATGTTGGTACGTAAGTAGTCGTGTTCATCTAAATATCGTTGATGCTCTTTATAAGCTTGCTACCCACCATAAACCGTCCTTCAACACTTGCGCCCGTCGATCTCCTTATTTACTTATTAGTCTGATATAATTCCGTTCTCTTATTTTCGTAGTTTTGGTTTTTTGGGGCCCCGGATGCACAGCCTGAATACAGGTCGTCATCATGGCCGAGATTGAGAATCGCGGACCGGAGCTGTTCAAGGTCGCCGTCACCTTGCTAGTCGGATCTGTTATCACTTGCGCACTACGGATTTATACACGACTAGGCATTGTGAAGGCATTCGGATATGATGATTGGTTCATGTGCGCGGCAACTGTTAGTATATTCGCTCTCTATTGTAATTGTTATTGATGTTGTCTCTAACATGATGGTTCGAAATAGGCCTTCTTCATTCTTTTCATATCTTCTGTGCTTACGGGTATCCATTATGGAACTGGACGACATCGAGCAGATCTTAGAGAGGAGGATTTTGATGAGGCAATGAAGGTCAGACGAAACCAACATCACCGGTTAGGCGAGGAATCCGTTATTAACAAGCGCATAGTACTGGTTTTTTTGTTACGTCTGGTATTGCCTTACCATGATCTCCTCTAAAATATCCATCGGTGTCTTCCTGCTCCGACTTACTGTCCACAAAGTCCATCATTGGATCATCAACATTGTGATGTCGCTCACCGTCCTCACGGGCGTCATTTTCTTCTTCGTCACGCTGCTACAGTGCCATCCCATAAACTACTTTTGGTTCAAGGACCAGGACGGATCGTGCCTCCCTTCGGAAGTCATCATTGCCCTTACATATCTGTACAGTGTTTTCAGCGTCATTTGCGACTTTACATTCGCTATTCTTCCAATGTTTCTGATCCGTGGTCTCCAAATGGACCCGAGGACAAAATTTGCTTTGGTGCCTATTCTTTGCCTGGCTTGCGTGTAAGTTTGGAATGCTCGGGAGCCTTAACCCCCTCAAAGAGAGTCATACTAACCTCTACCATAGAGCAAGTGTTGCTGTTGCGGTTCGATTCGCGTATATTAAAGATTTCAGCAACCCCGACTTCTTATGTTCGTTATATCCCATGCGTCCTTGAAATTCTTACCTGCTAACCTATAAATAGGGGCGACTGTCGATATCGCAATATGGTCGTCGGCCGAAGGAGGTTTGGCAGTCATAGCCGGTTGTCTCGCAACACTACGGCCCCTTGTTCGACGAATGGGAGAATCATGCGGCATGTGGTCAACCCCCAGCGTTGTGCGGCGCTCCGCAAACGACTTGGCAATAGCATCTGGGAAACTCGACAGGTCTAGGGGTCAAAGGGCAACCGATCGAAGCCACAGCGGGTTCGGCCTAGCTACGTTCATCGAGGCAGACGACGACAAGGACGACCGACGAGACGTCAACGGCGACTTGAAGTATAATAATAACATTTTTGCCACTACGACCATAGTAATGAGCAGCAACAGTACCAACAATAATACCAACAAAAGCGGCAACAGCAGCAAGCAGAATAGTGTTTGGGATAGTTCACGGGAGCAAGGGAACGAGAGCGAGGAAGAGTTGAATGACCAGGCTTCGAAGGAGACGATGTCCACTGAATTGAGGGCCATGCCGAAGAGCTTTCTTGGGAAAGAAAGGACTAACGGAAGCCGGTAAGGTTAGGTATGGCCGGGTGGCATCCGAAACTGTATTTTCTAGCTAAGAGGCTGCACTTCCGAAATGTCGTTGTCTCGTCACTTCATCTCTATCTAACTGATCATTAGATTTGAGCTCTGTCACCGATGAATATTTCAATAATAGCTTTCCCTCACGCTCCTGCCCCTATATCTGGTTTTTGGGTTTGATTTCACACGAGTACATTAGCAACATATCGAGCCCCATTCTCATTCGAGCCGGATACCGGCCTAGAACACGCTATTCACGACGTGACGTCGTCACCGAGAACATTAAACACCCATATAACTGTTTTATTCATTTGAGCACTATACCCTCTTATATTAATATTGTACAGGACATAGAATCGTCCGAGCACGAGAGTCCGGGAAATCCATACCGCACCATTATATTCTTCGCTTCGTGGCTATGCTAATGTAAAAGACGACATTGTCACTTCCATCGCTAGCGCTCTTCATATTCCTTTACCAATCAATTGAGAAGAACGCCTAATATCTAATTCCTATTTAAAACAGCTAAATCACCTGAAGTGAACAACCAAAGGAATGTAATGAATGTTATATTCTTACGTCCAATAACGTCAAGGCTAGAATCAAGTGAAGGTATACAAAAAGTTAATAAGTGACGAAAGCACCAAACTTAAATATAGAACTAGAAACGAAGTAAGAATGATACTGTTTGTAAACTCCAAGTATTCTGAACCCGAAGCAGGGTCAATGATTTTGAAAGTAATGATCTACTTACGCTCTGTATATAGTACGGTATACTGAATAAATCACTGGCCGTACCTATGAGCCTACTTGACATGGTATTCCCGATGAAGTGCTCGGACGTACATTTAGCGTACAGAACTGGCTGCTTGCCTATATTAGTCATCTGTGTATTGAATGGCCATCTGAACCTGCATGGCTCCACCAAACAACTCCGCGAAAAAAGCTTAGTCAAAGTCAACATGTTCATCTCCTAGTCTATAGCTCTTTACGACGCATTCGTAGTCTCCTTCCGCTTCTACTGCTGGACTCTACTGGCACTGAATATCACTATCATGTTATTGGTCCCCGCTGCTTTAGCCTGGGCTAGTGTGTACAGTTGCTCTCATTTAGAACGAAACTGACATCACACCTAACAACGCCGCGCTTATTAGTGGGGTTTTGGTGGCACTTGAGACAGCACATCTGGCGACAACTACGTACGTAGTATAGTCAACGAGTTCTCGAAGATAGCATGGCAGTGTTCCAGGAAAAGTCCCTCGGGCTCACTGTAAACCTCCAGGAGGCTGTAGGTGGCCTTGTGAGCAAAGTCAATGAGGTCCGAGATTTTCAGGTGAGCATCGGCACTACTGAATCTCCAATTGCAGCTGGTCCAACAGTCATAAACTTCGATTGACCCTAACCTCTTGACATACGTATTGGGGAGATTTATGATCTTCTAGAGATCAAATTGCTGACACTTGAATGGATGATAGGCGACAGCGCAGAGATTTCACCAGGAGGAAATGGCCCAGTTTCGTGCCATGCAACAAAGCTTAGAAGCATACAAGAATGCGACAAAAGAAAAAAGTCCTTGGGACTATGCACTGAAAAAGTTTGAGAAGACGGAGGGGAGACTTGATCCATTGAAGCAGACAGAGATGGCTCTTGAAATTGCCTTAGGCCACCGCTTCACAAGAACGTGTCAGTGGGTGTTCAAAGATGATAACTTCGTTGACTAGGAGAGGTCACAAACCAACATGATGCTTTGCATTACTAGTGCTAATGGTATGGCACAATCGTATCAAATATTGACCAATCACTCACTATTTCGGTTCAGGTACCGGGAAATCGACACTGCTAGGCTCCATTTTTGAGCATTTGAATAGGAAAACCGAAGAAGATAAACTAACTCTTCTCTATATCTCATGTGAGAACAGCCGGGGAACCGGACTTGACAAAGCACAGTCCTTGGATTTTAGGAAGGTCTGCAACACCTTGTTGTACCAAGTCTATCGACAAGCCACAGAGGATGACAACAACTTAGCCTTCCTAGAAGCCTGCAATGAGGCATTCACGCATCCGAAAAGTAAATACAACAGCAACGCGAGAAATGGTGACAGGATGATCAAAGCTGGGGCTGTTATAGCCCGTACCATTGACAGGGATGAGACCCTCCCGGATTTTTCGGTAGCATTGCAGAAGCTTGCAGTACTGCTTAAAAGAAGAATCGTAATCACACTAGATGCTGTGGAAACATTACAGCAGGAAGACCAGAACCAGCTCTTCGATGAGATTCAGACTGTGGTGGCAGAACCTGACCAGGTGGAATGTGCCAAAGCCCACGTCAAATTCTTGATAGGATGCGGTATGGGCGAGAGTTTTCAGGCGAAAAAATCGTCCATGGGGTCCAGGTATATCGAAATAGATGTCGGAGAATGCAACCGTGGTGATATGGAACGGTGGCTTTCGGCAGCATTAGTTTCTATCCAAGGACTCTTACCCGAGGAACGAGAAATGGCTAAGAAGGCAATCATTGATCAAGCTAGGAAGGCAGGGTCGAGCTTCAGATATATTGCCGAGATCGGGATACCTTTCATGGGAGAACCTTTCCAAGGCACGATTAACAAGCATCTATAATCACTACCTCGAGGAATGCCTAGTACCTACAATGATGCAATCTACAAGATGGCGCCCAACTACTTGGACCTTCTTCGAACTGCCATTACCTGGGCCTTACTGGCTCCATCTCCACCTACCGTCGAGATTGTCATGGATGCTTTCGGGGGCCCATATAAAAAGGGATTGTGTGAATCTGACCTTGGAGACAATACGAACGGCGCCAATTCGACTTTTCCCTTACCCTCGCAATTGGTAAAAAATCAACTGGAACATGCGAAAGGTCCTTTCTTGAACTTGGATCTCTCTACCAATACACAGAGCTTTATAACTCTGCGCGAACCTACTCAAGTCTGGGGCTTTTGCGTTCAAGAGGGAGGCGACCATACAAGTGAGAAGGACGACGATCAGGTGTGTATAAATTGCCGCCGCTCGATGCCTAGCTCCAACGCCTTAGCTGTCTCTGAGAAAGAAAGTCACTTAGATATAGTATCAACCTTGCTTCAAAATCTCAATAATTCTCTTTTTCAGAGAAGAGCAGGGCTCTTAACAGATGACAAAACTGAGATTAAAGATACAACTGAAGATCAACAGGATTCTGCAGGGGTGATGGGTACATCAGAGCCTACCAACCAGCATCACTCAGGGGATGATACAACTGAGAAATCATCCAGGGGCGTTGATGGTCAATCAATGAGGAGTCCCATTCGCCGCTAGATAAGGAGATGGATACAATAGTTGATGTCTTTGATAACGATAGTGATGATTATTTGGATGATGAGGACCGTCATATGGACACGGAGGAAGACGAATCCGAAGAGGACTATAATATTGAAGTTAATATTAACAGTACTAGGTATAAGATACAACATTGGCCTTATCACCTGCTAAAAGCCGAAGACTTGTGGCCTGAAGAAGACCGGCTGGCGTATGATAAATGGGCACAGTTACTTGCGCAACTCGATCGCTTTAGCACCAACATACCAGTATTTCATTCTTGGCAAACGAAATACCACGCCACGGAGCCTTTTGAAGCTGAGTATCTTAAGATACCGAGAAAGGCCCTTCATGTGGCTGCTTATCTCGGCCTGAAAAGCTGGGCAAAGCATCTTTTGGACCGCAATGAGGACCCAAACGAACGGTCCGGGCCATACACCGCGTTGCAGGCTGCTGCTGCGAAGGCCAACTGTCTAGTCATGTTAAAGCTGCTACTAGAACGAAATGGAGATATCAACTTCGAATCAGAGAAGTCACTTCCCGCATTTTACTCATGGCTACAGTATGATTCTAGTATAGAAAGCATAAGGCTGATGTTCGACCATGGTACAAACCCTTTACTACATGATAGAAGGAACGACTGGACAGCGCTACATTATTTTGCATGGTCAGGTGAGGATTCCGAGACACTGGGCTTCCTCCTTAACTATGACGCAGTTGGTAGCCGCCCAGATATAAATGCTAGAGGTCGGGATGGTGAACTCCTTTACATGTCTTGCTTTGGGAATGGAGGTACCCACGAAGCTATTGAAAGCATTTCTAGACCATGGTGCAAATATCAACGTCGACAATGGGGATTCTGAAAGGCCATTGCAGTTAGCGAGCTATTGCGGTGAACTCAAGTCCCTTGGATATCTTCTTCCTCTGAAAGAAATCGATGACGATGACAAGTATGGAGACACGGCTCTCCATCAAGCCACGGCCTCTGGTCATACGGAATGTGCCAAGTTATTGGCTTACCACGGTACAGACCCTAATTGTGCGAACCTTCGTGGGCGCACTGCCATCTACGACGTGGCATTGTATGGCTATATAGAGTGTCTTGAATGTCTCCTAGAACACAACGCTGATTTGAACTATACCGATAAGCACAATCGAACACCCCTGTTCTTCGCTTGTCTGGGGGACTCTCAAAAATTGGCAGGACACCACTTCGCCAGGTAGCTTCACACGGATTTGGAGAAGTCGAAAAGCTGATCGATGCGGCCCAAGCTGAAGATGACCTTGAGAATCTTCGGATCAATGAGAAGGATACCATGCACGGCATGACGGCATTACATCGAGCAGCGATGAATGGTCATGCGGATTGCGTCCGATACTTATTGGATGCTAAAGCGGATGTGAGTATGTATGTCGGAACACAACAAGGCAAAATTGCTCTTGTTCTCGCACGCGAAAAGTGTGCCCTCAACCATCAAGACTCCTACGAGGATATCATCTCACGACTAATTGAGAGAGACCCCGAAACGGCAAAGGAGGACGTAGAGCTCTTGAGTATATGTGCGTCTAATGGAAGCATTCGTCTGATCCAGCAGCTACAAGGCATCAACGCAAACTTTGTAGGAATATAAGCTATAATAAGCGTCCAAAACGTAACGTTTGGGCGCCCGTACTTTTACCGAATCCAATAAACTTTAATTGCCGGGGTCAATATGGGTGGACTCCATTGGAGCTCGCAAGCCATTTCCAACGAACTGAGGTTGTAGTGGCAATAGGGTTTTGGACTCTCGGAGGCTCAGCCATCCATTTCCCGGGGTGGCCTCCTCGGGACGATGCCAAGTCTGCGGTATCGTGGGGCTATCAAGGCGATGACGGTGGCTTCTTCTGTAGCATTGACGATAATAGGAGGATCTTGGCTGTACATGCGCATGTTTGATATGACTTAGGGGATACCATCGACTGCGACGTTGACCTACCGAAAGGTAGGTGCGGTTTACCTTGAACGGGAAAAAGCTAGAGCACACTTTTCCTGATGCTCATGGCCGAATGTTCCCCGTCATAGGCCTTCAGCATCCCGTCTGTCTTACCGTAAACTTTCGAGGACCGTTCATTTGGAGCGAGGATTAGGAAATAATTAGGGGGAAATTAAATTGAGATGTCACGTCTAACAACGGTAGTCCTTAACGAGTTTACACTTAGCATGCACAAGTGAGATCCAATAGAGATAAAGATACTTGTCCCTTATTTGATCGTACAGGGTGGTCGTGCCTGGAGGCTGGTAGAACTAGGTGCTGTTACAGTTGGAAACCTATTAAACGCATTTGGAGCTTCATTTCTTAAGGAAGGTTTTAAGTGCCTTGAAAATCTTTTAGTATACTTCTTTTAAAAGAGGGGCTTGACGATAGTTTCTTAGTTAATCAAGCGGACTACGTCATGACCAATTCCTCTCCGATAGAGAAGCCATTAGATCAAGGACTCAAGCTATGATCCCATCCCTTGCAGATCTCATATTGCAGCACCGGTACCCGATCCAGACTCGAGATCATTATTTATTCTCAACCATGATCCATCCACATTGTGGTGCCTAATCAACTCGATTTGGTCCGTCACAATTATGCCGTGTTGGGACTCGCCACTCTGGGACCTTAGGTTTCGGTTCCTGGAGATATTGGTGGTGTGGCCAGTTGGGTGGGAAAAGTCGTCAGCAAAACCCGATCGCTTGTTTGCCGAATATCCAGTGCTAAAAGCGCCCGTCCCTTGAAAGATCCTCCGGTATAAAGGCCGGTAGGTCGCGATTGATGTCGCCAGGAATCCGACCATAACTTCAACATCAGAAAGCATAACCGTAGGCATGTTATCCCCTAGAATGCATTAAATCAGGTCAGTCGGAGACTCTGCAGATTTAGTTACTCTGCTAACAAACAAGCTAAGTACTTACAGCTCGCGTCTGCAGTGCTACCTAAATTAGTGATGTAACGAAGTTGGACAAAGCTCACGAGACAGGCACTGATGGCGTTTTAGTTGGAAGGCAATAAGATCGGGATCACAAGCTCTCACCTGCCACCGGCAGCAAAAACCACCATAAGTCCTCGTTTCTTTTGCTTGGATGTTTGTAATTTCCAAACCAGAGGAATCGGCATGCTGAGGATGATGAGGTCCGTGACAATATTGATAATGTAAGCTGCCAGAGCCTCCTTCCCATAGTCTATGCATTTCCCAGTTATAGAAAGGTCCCAAGTATATGAAATTGGGATGCACTGGAGGTTGGTGGATATAGATACTTGGAGAGCGAGCTCAGCTACCAAGGCGGTGACAATCCAAGTTGCCATGTGGAACCAGCGAGTCGACGCGAACACCTTCCTGTACAGACTCAGGACGCTGAATTTCAAGAGGGCGAGAATGACGGCATATAGGTTTTCGTCGACAAGGCTGAGCTAGAATATAATAAATTGTTGATTAGTCAAAAGCATTCGTGTCTAGAGGGCAATGAACTTTTAAACGAGCGCTTCCTACTCATGGCAATATGAGAAAAGTCACTTACAACTTGCAACAACCGAGCATTAGTCACAAATATAATATGTCTGCCCGCCCCATATCGGGTGATTAGACCAATGTTCACACTGAAAGGTATAAAAAGGAACTGTGCTTATTAGTTACTAGATGTTCAAGCAGGATCGTAACGGTAGCCAAACCCAAGCGGCTACAATGAGCCAGTCACTAGCGTCTAGGGTCAGACGACCGCGAAGGACTCTTCGGGACCACAGCCGTAGACCGACGAAAACAGTTGCAGCGGTGGCACAAACCGTCGTACATGCAATGAGATCAGCAACCAAACTGTCGTCGGCGTGGGCTAGCATATAAGCCACCTCCTCTGAAGTTGGTATAGTAGGCCCGGGCATTTTCCCGCAAGACTGGTGAAGATAGAACCAAACAGATTCACAGCTCCCGCCGGACTTTAAGTAAGATAGATCGGTATGGCGCCTTTGACTTTAACACATTGGGCAGCCTGTAACCAGTCGCTGACGACCGAGACGGATCACTGGACTCGTCGCGAACGAGTCTCGAGATATTTGGTGGATAAGGCTAACAACGCACGAAAATCGACAGTCCCTGCTTAAGAGGTTGAAGTGTAAAGATGGTAGACGAGGGGGACGCATATAGATGATGGAAAACTGGTATGATATTTCCAAGAACCTCTGGACAGTTCTCAAGGCATTTGCCTGGATTGCTGACAAGTAAAGGGTGACTGAGGATGAAGAGTGAGGTCTGCAAGAGAAAGGGGACAAGGAACATGACATGAGGACCTCCAGCCCAAGAAAGGGGTAGCCGGTCGTACCCGTCATGGCAAAGCTTAAATTCTATTATAATAGTTCTGTCAGATGAAAATATGGAAAGGAATTAACAAGGACTAGGGTCTACTGCTCTACGACGGTGTATTCGAGGTAGGGAAGCAGAATATAATGATCCGCATGGGGAATCCATTAGCCCATAGCTGGCATGCGCCTTACAAACGTAGAAAGCGAACAGCCGTAATGTTGGGGAAGATAAGCCAAGGGACTGTTGTTAGGCACAGTACAACCTATCCAAGCCGCAGTGATGTATATATGCAGGTCCTCCCACCTCACCGTATATGGCTGATCTAACTGCAAAGCAAGCTCATTATCCCTAATATTTAGCACATGGATCGTAAGATATGTTGGTGATAAGGTTCACTGGCGTAGCAATTTGAGAGTTACAGTCTCACTTGCATAGTTGCAACCCGACACACTCGAAGCTACCTACCTAGCGCGTAGTCCGCCAACAAGGGGCTGTAAGTATCATGAGCCACGGGAAGACATTTGGTATCCTGTTTCTTTTTGTAGGCCTGCCATGCAAGTAGGAGGCACATGCTTTGAGTCCATATAGTATGTGACCAACATGCAGTTCGTACCCATGTGCTTATTGGTCCCACTTCCTACGACCCTGTTCCCGAGGCTCCTATTATCCATTCACTCCTTAGAATTCCATATTCCTTGGATCCACACCTACATGCAATTTTTATCAACCTGCAGTTCCTACCAACCTGCATAATTCGCTACATAGGAGATAGGGCGTAATTGCGCGCTTGCGATAGGAGAGCCTTGGCTGTTTTTTTGACCTGGGTCAAATGAGGAAGACAAGATACTAGTCATCTCGTACACAGCGTTTCCTAATACTGGTCCGTGGTTACGAACGAAACAATGATTTTGTTGCATATGGGACGATAGCTAATGAGGCTTGGTTATTGTACTACGGAATATGTTTGCGGCTCATAGGGCTTCCAGTGGTCTAGCGTACACGCTTTGAAGGTTGCAATATGCTTTCAATCCTTCAACTCCCCATTCCAATCCAAATCCACTCTGCTTCTGCCCCCCAAATGGAACGTTAGGTTGGATCTCCGCATGCGTATTGATCCATATGTTACCACTTTGGAGCTTTCCCCCAATTCGTCGGGCCTGTCCCTCATCCCGAGACCACACAGAGGCGCCAAGGCCAGCATTTGTGTTGTTTACCCTCTGGACAAGATCAGATTCGTCTGACCACTTCATCACAGGCAGCACAGGTGCTGTTAAACATTAGCCAGCTAGATAATGAACGGTGAAATTTTGTAGTGACTTGACCACACTTACCAAACTGCTCCTGCTGAACGACGGCCGAGCTATCCGGTGGGTTGTCGACAATTGTCGGTAGAAAGAAAAACCCCTTCTTGTCAGCCAATGGCTTCGTAGATCCAGTAACAACCGTGAGTTTGTCGTGCTCAATGCTCGCAAAGAGCTCCTTGGTCCGTGAAAAATGAGGCTCGTTAGTAATCGGGCTGATCATAGTGTCCTCGCCGGCCTGAAGCTTCCGGCCCTCCACCTCGACGATCTGGACCAAGATAGAGACCACCTGGTCGTAGATAGACTCGTGGACAAAGACTCTCTTCATAGCCGTGCAGATCTGCCCTGAGTTGCAGAATGCGAATAGTGCAATTTTCCCCGCTATGGTAGCAGGGTCCACATCAGCGCATACGATAGCCGCGTCATTGCCACCCAACTCGAGCGTAACTCTCTTGAGCGTTAGCGCACACGTTGCCATGACTCTCTTGCCGGTCTCAACGGAGCCTGTAACGTATTAGCAACAGTTTCTATGGAAAAAAAATGAGACAAAATGACCTGGAAGGCTAACCTGTGAGAGTGATCATATTAACATCGGGGTGCGATGTTAACGCATGGCCCAATTCATCATCCCCGCTTAAAGCCTGAAAGACACCAGGGGGAAAGAACCGCATGCCTAATTCTGCAAGCTTGAGACCGCAATAAGGGGTAAATGGAGACGGCTTCAGTATGAAGGCATTTCCGGTCAGTAGGGCGGGGCCTATTTTGCCGCATGCCAGAAGAACAGGATAGTTCCAGGGCGTGAGACCAGCCACGACTCCAAGGGGTGTATAGTGGGTGGTGATCTTTCCCTGTGGGGTGTCCTCTATGGTCTCTCCGCTAAGTGAGAGCTGGCAGAAGCCTTTGAGGAACTGCAAGGCAGTACTAATCTCGTGTTGGGCCCAGAAAGCCTGATACCTATCAGATAATAAACAAATTGATGGTACGGAGGTATACGCACTGACTTCCCCTGCTCTTTGTTCAACATTTGGGCGAATTCGTCTCTATGTTCCTCAAACGCCTGCGTAAATCTCGAGAGAGAAGCCTTCCGATCATCCCAAGACGTTTCGGACCACAGCTTTGCGGCTTTCTGTGCCGCTTGAACCGCCTTGTTGATGTCATCGATAGTACTAAGAGGAGCCTCTACATTTTCCTCTAGAGTAGTAGGGTTCAACGTGCGCCTGGTGGTCGCCGACTTCACAAGCTTGCCATCGATGATGTTGCTGAAAGTGTCAAAGCTAAGAGAAGGAGTGGCCATGGTTCCGATTGGTCAGGTGTGCTAAGACGTGTATTGGAGGGGTATCTGAAGAAGGAGAAAGGAAGGCTGGTAAAACTATTAAAGAGTAATAATGAACTGCGTGTTGTGTTGTGTATTCTCAGGAAAAAAACAAGACGAGTTACTATCATGGCTTTGCTAGGAACAGCGAAAGGCATGTATGTAGACGTTCCGGTATGAATTGAGAAAAGGGGGAAGAGCTAACAACATTCCCTCCAGTGACAGCCCAACGAGCAAGGGAGATTACAGAAAACATTCAAGCTGTTCAGATCATAGCCTCCCACGAAGGGCGCCTATAAGGCGTGCCAACTACAGGTTGCAGTGTGACAGCTTCATGCATAAGCAATATGTCTGGGAGATAGGTCCTGCCAGTGCCACGGCAGGGCTGTTGGAAGTAAGGCTGTAGCGGGCAAACTGATTGTCCGGTTGCATCAGGTGCTAAAAAGGAGATCGAGCATAATAGGATGTGCATGGTCATTAGGTACATATGCATGGGCCGCATATCGATTGCAACACTTGCATGCACGTTGGTGGCCGGAAACAGACACTAATTCGGTATTTAATAGCGAGTCCTTTATACAGCCACCAACCAATACTACCTCATGATGATGATGAAGGACTAATGCCAACTGCACAACCCAACTAACGTAATACTTTAGGTAGTTATACTACATGCCGTTCAGCTCGCGCATGGAACCAGATGACCACAGTGAGTGGTCAGTCTAATATGCACTCATCATGTCCACCCAAACCGGCAGAAGAAAAAGACCAAGCATCCAGAAGGGAAATATCTTCCATGTAAGCGCATCCCCTGCCCTTGTTTTGTCCCAGAACATGTTTCCCGCCACTACTACGCCTGCAATTACCACTAGGGAGCCACCCGCCCAGCCTACACCCCAGAAGCGACAGGCTACTAGCGTCCATCCTGCTATGCCGAAGGCAGCAAGCATCCTGGCGTTTAGATCTCCTATTGATATTGGCAGAGTCTCTCGCCCCGCAGCCTTATCACCGTCGACGTCTCTGAAGTCTTGGGCATGGCTCGTAGTCGCCACTGCCGCCGCCAGTATTAACAGCCAAGCAGTTGCTTCCCCATTCCCAGCTGCGGGAAAGATAGAGCGTCCCGTAGCAACCTCGAGAGGTCCGACGTGAAAAGAGACAATGGCGGGACCGTTAAGCAGATTCTTAACCCACGGGTTGGAAGCTCCTCCACAGTCATTGTACAGGAGTGTGAGGGCCACTATGATGCAGCCAGGTGCCAGCCCCCCCAACGAGAGCCAGATAATCATGATCACAGGGCACATGAGACACAAGGCCCATGATGCTTGACCTGGACTGACGCGGTTGGTTGCGAGGGGTCTCCACGGTTTGTTCAGGCGATCTTCAGTGATTGCACATTCGTGTCGTTGGTTGCTAATATTGAAAAATAGTAGATGACTCCACCCCCACAGTAACATTGCTGGGATTGATTGCAGTATGTCGGTGAGCGAACGGGCCGGACCCATGGAGAGTCGTGGGGCGACAGAAGCGTTCAGAGACCCAAATAATAGGCCTGGGATTATTGTATCTTGGATGTTGTTGCAACTAAAGAGATAAATTGTATGCAAGTGGTAGCAGAGAGAACCGATACTCCCCCATAAGCGCTTCGCAATGATGGAGAGTGAACTGAAGAGAAGGGGGAGACCGATTAAGATGTTTAAGGATGGAGCCATAATATCAGTCTTAGACGAAGGTTAAAGGCTCGGAAGTTTGGATGGAATGAATAGTTTCTTAATTCTTAGTTTATTCTAGATGCGGCGTCTGAGTTGGGCCTTATATACACTTTTGAGCTCTTCTGGGGCGGTGATATTCCTGTCTACGGTGTTACAAGTTATAAAGGTTCGCCAGTCAGTGTACACACACACACGCAGTTGGGTAGAAGAGATATAGACTAACGTTACACCCGGATAGTATAATCTTGACATAGGTAGACCCAAGAGGAGCAGGGTTTTCGAAGCAGTTGGCTCCAGAACTTACTCATAAAGCCATATAGGCGCAGCAGCGATAACGCTGAGAGATTATTTAGATACAAACGAGTGGGATGTTTCTACCAACTACACAGCTGCGTCCGCATACCGTTACACTACCCTCCTCCACTAAGTGCCTGATCCCCAGGTACCTTTATCTTGTTTGGACTTACCCCTGGTAGCGCCAGAACTACTTAGCAACAGAATAGAAGACAGCGGGTTCTTAGGGCCCCCAAAGCCCTGAGGTTATCGATATACTCACCCAATGTATCGAGGTTGATTTGAACTATCAACCTGTTAACCTCCACAATATGGCATGGATGGTTCTGGTACCCAATTCGCCAAGTCCATGTCTCATATCTAACTACCCTATCCAGTAACAAGCAATGGAGAAGCAAAATGACCGGAACCTGGAAGTCGGCAACCAGCGATGTTAGCTAGCAAATCGTGCGGCCATCTTACATCTACGAAGCCGTATCGCACCAACCCTGATTAGGATCCCGTCGGAAGATAGATAGAAAAATAGAGCTATATCTGCTAATAAGACGTGCCACCTTCTCGATAATTACACTAGTTTTACCCCCGAAAACAGCTCTTTAACTTTTATTTTCGGGTATTAGTGCCATGGGTCACCATTCTCTCACCTTTGACCTCCTAACTTGCATCCTTGGAAGCAAAGCCACATGGGAGTTTTCACGTGCTGCGGGGGTAGGGGCCTTTGTCCACCTCGCACTGCTGAAGAATCTGGAGGTGGAACTTTTTATGTACCAGTTTCTTGTACTTTACCTCATTTCTCCTCTTCTCCTAGGAACTTTGTATCTGTCGAAGGGTCTCATGGTTCAAGACATCTTAATCAGAGTCACCGCTATAACCAGCGGGTTCACCTCCGGTGTTTTGACCAGCATCTTCATCTACAGAGTATTTTTCCACCGTGTCCGAAGATTTCCTGGCCCTTTCTTAGCTAAGATCACTCGTTTCCACGGCTTATATGTCTCAATCCGACATTCCAAATATCACGAAAAAGTTTTTAATATGCACGAGCAATATGGAAGAATTGTTCGGACTGGTAATTAATCGGTTCTATTCGCTTATCTGCTTCCCCTTTACCTTATTTCCTTCCACTAAAATCCCCTACAAATATGACTTACAATATGTCCAGGGCCCAGAGAACTTTCAGTGCTCCACCAGTCCGCAATTGCTCCAATATATGGGCCTGTGTCAAAATGCCGAAAAGGGACGTGGTATTCCCATAAGGACATTGACCCCAAGAGATGTTCCCTTCATACTACACGGGACCACGATGATCACCGAAGGAGAAGAAAAGCTTGGGACAGGGGTTTGGCATTCAAGGGTACGTCCAGAGAGCAATCACAATTCAGTGACTGAAGTTAATTAATAGCAGCGCTCCAAATGTATGAGCCACGGATCAAGCAAAAAGTCGACATGTACATCTCAAGAGTATCCCACGAAGAAGCCGTAGATGCCACCGATTGGTCGATGTATCTGGCATTCGATATCATCGGAGATACTGGCCTCGGTATGGACTTTGGCTGTCTAGCTAGAGGGGCCGCACATCCCGCAATCCAGGAGATACATAACCATATGGAAATTCTCGGGGCTCTCAGCCATGTCCCCTGGCTTATGAATTTGATTTCTCGTATCGCAGACTTCATTGTTGGATATCCTGCGCTGTTCAAACTCTGTGCCCTGGAAATTCAAGCCAAGCTACAAGTAAGGCGAAATTAGAAGACTTTCAAGTGTGAAACCTGACAAGTAGTTAGAACTGGCAATCGAATGAGCCTCCTCAGAATATCGTATCCTCGCTGCTTAAGGCATTTGTGGAAAATGACGTTTCTGCGCCCCCTTCCATAGCTGCGCTTCACGAGGACTCAAATACGATCATTGCTGCGGGCAGCGAGACGGTTGCAACGACGCTCGCTGCGATCCTCTACTACCTTGCGAAGCATCCCATCGTAATCCAGAAACTTCAATCTCAAATTGACGCTGTAATGCCGACTCCCACGGATTGCAATCATGATAAGATGAAGTTGATTCCGTATGTCGATGATATCATTAACGAGACACTCAGGCTAAAACCCCCGACCCTACTCGGTGGGCCACGTGTCACGCCGCCGGACGGTATCCGGATTGATAAATACTACGTCCCCGGCGACGTCATTTTGAGTATTCCAGTACAACAGATACAGACAGACGAGAGATATTGGAAACAAGGGTCAGAATTCATTCCGGAGCGTTTCGGTGAGCGAAGAGCTGAGCTCGGCACTGATGATGCGCCCTTCTTGCCTTTCAGTCTTGGTAAATCCAACTGTGTTCCTGTCCAGGTCATCTCCACTAACTTATATAAAGGAGCTTATGCTTGCATTGGCAAGAATATGGCAATGATGGCCTTGCGGATCGCAACATGCTATATTGCTCAAGAGTTCAACGTCGTATTCGCTCCTGGAGAGGATGGGGAAACATTTGACAAAGGGGCAAAGTATACGTTTACTACTACAGCAGCCCCTCTAAAGATTAGGTTCTTGAAAAGAGGCCAAGCCAGTCCCTCTACAAATCATTGTACGGCCTAGAATACAGCCTAAGCAAATATTATGCCACAGGGTGAACAGGCCGTGATCTGCACATCAGCATCGACGAGCATGACGAACATGAGGGTCACAGAGTCAGCAATGTACTTACTGTATGGAGGCAATAACCTATGCTGTACAAGCATGGACATTTCTGAAGGATAATACCAGCCTGCGGAAAACTCTTGTCAAATGAAGGAGAATCCAAACGTAATAAAATGAAAGCTAAAAGACAACAGAGTGAGCACCGAGCCCCATTGTAATGATCTCAGTCAAGTATGTGACCAACTTCAATGTTGACTGCAGACAATGAGCCATCAGTCGCTACAGGTCCAAAACCTCAGCGCTGGTATTGAATATTTCTAGCTTCAAGTAATATATCGCCGACTTGAGCACGCAAACCACTACGATCAACTTCTAAACGGATGTTATAAGGTGTATCAAGATCTTATTTAAAGCTCCTTTTAACGAGTTCTATCGTCTATTCATCAAAGAGCCTTCACGGTTTTTGCTAGACAGAAGTTCCCGAATATGTAGAAGAAACCAGCACCGTTAACGAGGCAAGCCTTATAAAAGTGGTTGGCCCTGCTGGCATCTGCCCTCAATGCCAATTCGGGAGTCCCATCCCATCTAAGGTAGTCTAGTCATATATTTCCGTCATATCCATGCTCAATACTAGACGTAGTGATGTCTATGGCTTGAATGGCTCGGCCACCTAAGCGAGTCAGGACTCGCCACCCAAGAACGTGGAAACCGCTCGATGGGGGAGAAATGATCCCTGGCGAGAGTCTCGAGGGCATTGACAGACGTATTTGTTTCATTGCTAGTATCAACCGCTCACCCGCTCGGAAGTAGGGTTTCTAGCATCTGCTCGGACAAGGGCCTTGATACTTTTATCAGGATATACCAGGGGTGACCCGACCTAATCGAAAAGCCGCATCTCTCGTTCTTCCAACAGGGCAAAGGTCTGCGTCATAATATCCACTAGATTTGCGGCCTTAGTCAAGCCAACTGACCTAATGGCTAGAGCAGCAGTGTTGCTGCTATCATTGATTCCTTGCTGGAGAGTAACTTTGCTATTGTTTGATATTGATTGAAATCCTTGGACGCTTCTAGGAATGGAAAATTGATACTGAGTAATATAATTTCCACAAAAACATTGCTCCTTCCGGGCCAGTTGTCGACCTATGTTAGCAATATCATAAGCATTGCGTCCATCATTATTCAAGAAGTACACGATCTGCTAGGGGACCCCAGTCCGGTCCGCCTTCGAAAGCTTCTAAGCTATGTATAGTGGTGACTAGGCACCTGAGGTTGCCGGAGTTGACATCGAGGTCCCAGCCACACGTATAGATGATGTGCATGGCTTCGAAGAAGTCATTACGGGCGAGGATGAGTGTCATGATCATGATTTCATGGTTGGGGACAACGTGGCATATACCATGGGGCTTATTGTATCCACCTGTCTTCAATTCTCTGGCGAGTTGGAGCCAGTCACCATTATATTTGCACTATTGCCGAATATCTATGATGAGAGTGGCTGTGACTGGGGCGGGCGATAACCCTCAGTCTAGTATCTAATAGGTGGTATCCTTCGACATAAGGTTTCGGCCGCCGTGTAGCCCAGATCTTGGCAGCATGAAAGAATTCACCATCATGACTCACAGAGCCAGCAGCCCCTGCCAGTCTAGCAGCTGAAGCGAGGTTCCCCGGAACCACCATAGCTCAAATATTGATATAGGTCTGAGCCCCAATCTGCTCCGCAACCATTCTGCTATTCATCTGGACCGACCTGTTGTGCGGAGCCGTGAGGTCCTTCTTTAGATAAAGATATGTCGTATGTTCAGTCATGATACTTTGGCGCCCCGGAGAAAAACAGTGAGTCTGTTGATTACGTTGTTCAGCCTGGTCTTTCCGATTTCAACGTAATCGTCAAGGACAGGAGCCATGCTCGATATAGTGATTTTAGAACTTCTAGCCCTGCGTTGATTGATTAGATGAACAACGTAATGAGTTGATACTTGCTCGCCAGTCCGCTTAGGTGCTTGACTAAATACTGCTAGAAGCTTAGTTTTAGGAACCACCGATACAAAACAGCATCAGGTCAATTCCAGCGCATTTTCTGAATCTTAGAGTTCCGGCGAATATATACACTCTAGCATAAACACCGTTGGAGCGAGTGAGTCACAAGTATCATAGAGCTTTCATTATCATCACCTATGCCGCAAAGATCGACAGTCTTCCGCTAGATACCATATTACTTGTTCTGGGTTAAAAGTCAGCGCCTATGGTTGTATATTCACTTAGAACTAGCCACTACCGTATATTCAAGTATTCAAAAGACTTTATTCAAAGTTGAGATAGTATTCTGTATGCTCTGTCTGAGCCCCCTGAATAGTCAATATTATGTGAATTAAAAGAACCCCAGGGCCCTAAAACTTTTCCTAACCCAAGTTCTCTCAGCTTCTAGTCACCACTCTATAGCTTACGGTATCGAATATTCTATAAAAAAAAGGGCCGAGTCCCTGGTACGCTGTTCGCTAATCATATAAGGAGGTCGCTGAATGGTACAAATTGCGTGGTATGACATCAACCCAATTTCGGAACTAGCAGTCAAGACTCTCTTGTCCTAGGTCCATATACCATAACATTACGAAGTACCTGGGCTAGTAATACACCTTCTGAAACTGAAATATTATGTAAGAACCTGGATCTCATCATTCTGTTGAACTTTGACAACATTCAAGTCACAATAAAGGTCATATCTGGGCTAAATGGCTTGGATGGCCTACACACGTGCCAAGCCAGGCTACCAGCCCTACCGCATGCACCCCACATCCTAGCGCCTCTCCCTTATGCAAGCCCAGCCCGGCCCGGCCCCGCTCTGGCTCTGGCCCCACTCTGTCAGTCTATGCTTCCGAAGCAAAGTAGACGGACGACAGCATCAAGCGGTAACGATGTTCGAAAGAAAAAAATACATGAGTTGAGCAGATTGATTCGCATTATATTCTACTTTTGTCCAGAAAATACCTGGCCGAGCGCGTTAATGTGGTACATAGCGTATCAAGAACGATTCTTTTTAGAACGAACCCCCTCATACATTCCTGCTTTTCGCAAGATATGGTGCCATGTTAAAACTACAAAGTTTATGCACAAACCATTGTCCACCACACGAACCCGGGATTTTCGACCTGTTAGTTCAAGAACAACTAACTGGTCAAACAAGCCTTCTAGCCATATCGCCTGGTTAAAGATTCACTTCAAACCTCCGCCGAAATACGGGGAGATGTGGTTGGATAGGTAATTATGTACTTATTTTTGGCATGGCTGACATCGATGCGAGGAAGAACGCCCGAATACATTCTATGGTAGGTGGGGTAGGAATTACTGCTGTCCACCTTACTCAGTACGAATGTACCAAGATAGTGATTATTCAATCCAATTTCTTTAATCCAGGAAAAGAAATAACTGACGTATTGATACACCGAGTATTTGTCTCAATGAAGACAAATGAAAAACGAGAATTCCTCAAACCAACATTCAATCTCGCTGGCGACTACATATTCAACTCTCGTACGATCGATTTTTCAGAGCAGGCTCTAGTGATTATACAGGGCGATGAAGTTAGCATCATCCCCAACTCGCTAATAGGAGATGTACTGAACAAATCCCTCCGTGTTGTAATGGATGGGGCTACGATGGTCGAGATTGGAAATAAGGGCATGTTGGATCGAAATAACCTGCCATCCAAACACTGACGTCTGTAGAATTCTCATATAAGCGCAATATGTTCATCTCATAAAAAATCATTCTTATCTTAGCAAATCATTCTAGTTCAACACGTCGACCATAATATTAGATACTCATCTAGGCTATCTGAAACTAACTGAAATCATGCAAAACGTACTAATCCAATTTACAGCTTCTTGTTTGCGGAGCCTGGCCCAACTATTCGGTCCTTGAGAGCAGGCAAACACATTGGCAAGGTTACTCTTTCTAATGACACCAGTTCAAACTTGTTGTTTCTATTAATGTGATCCTGGTAATTGACACTAACTACAAATGGGTCATTTTACTCCGAATATTGTAGCCTGTGGATTACCCCGAGACCCCCAGAACTCAAGAGGCTCTGGTATAGGGATATTCGCTCCATTTAGGATGCAAGAGAGATAGCAGTAGTAACCGCTATAGTGGATCAAGGCCACAGTAGCCTCCTTGCCCAACACCTCGACTGCCTGATTGTACAGCCTGATTGTACAGAGCATCTGGGAGAGGGCCTGGCTCGTAGATCAAGTACTTGACAACATCCAGGGTCACATTTCCTTTCTCATCCAGCCCAGCCGGGCGCCGGCCCGTCAACAATGTCTTGATCTGGTCCCTCGTGAAGTTCGTCTCTGTCCGGGAAACCCAGTCGTGTGAATACAGCATGAACGCCGATTGAAAGCGGGCACCGACCGTCAATATGGCGATCTCACGACACTCGGGGTTCAAAGGGGGATTGGCTGCCTTTGCCGCTTGGGAGAGAGCTCCGAGTGAGGCTTGCCACTATCATCAATGAGCACGGTTTCAGCTGCAGAAAAGTGGTCTAGCTGATAGAGAACCAGAGGGCCGTTTTTATTAGGTACTCACAGCACGTGCAATGACCGGTGTCGTAAGAATACAGGGTAGGGGACCAATCAAAGCATCGGTATCATCATCCTTGTACTTGAAACTGTTTCATGGGTACTCAGGTACTCGGCGTTAGCAGAGTTCAAACGGAGTATAGGCTGGGGTCTCAGTAATTAGCACCTTGTATTACCCCCGGGCAGGATCTTGGAAATTCCATCATGAATTTCTCTCTGTTCGGGGTTCAGCTGGTGCGGGGGGATGGGTGGAAACCGCTCTCCGCTATGATCCACCATTTTCGATTTTTGAGGTACGTGAGTACGGTTTATAAAAACAGAGATAATTCGAAAACTTTCATTATAGTCTTATCAAGAGCGAATTGATCGAAGACCAATGTCTGTCTGTCTACATTTTCATTCTATATACGACCAGATCACCTAGTGGGTTTCAACTACTTTTAAGTTATGAGTGCGCCGTTGCGTATTAGAGGGTCGGCACACGGCTTTGGTGTACGGGAAGCAAATAACCGCGGGGCCCATGGACTGGTCTGCTAGCGCTCTGCGCTACTTCGCATGAGGCATAGTTAGTTACTATCATTGATCACCACTAACCCCCGCATTGGAGATAGGCTTCTTAGACGCAACGATGGTTATCTCCGGATGGAATAGCCTATTCATCGCTTCCGGTCAAACAATGGTCCGAGCCCGTTTCGACTATGGATCTTCACCCGCGTCTCGGTAGAATTGCTTTGGTCTAGAGCGAAGGTTCGGTCGGAACTTGTTGCAGCTCAGTGCTGTTCTCCTGCGCTCAATTATTTTTAGTCTCGGGTAGATATACGTCGTTATCGTTGCTTAGGTAGTTTAGTCCAACCTGGCAAATCGTAGCTAAATACTCAGGAATTAGTCCATCAATGGCTCGAACGTCACAGCATCACTCTTGCCTGACCACGTATGTACCAAGCATTACGGTTGCTTCGCACTCGCGATAACTCGCTATTCCCGGAGCCTAGCTTCACAGTATAATAGCCGACATCTAATTCATCCGCACCACGAAGATTGTTGAAATACGGCGGCTGGTAAATCCAGGTGGCTGGAACGCCCCACACCTGTGGCTATATAATGCGTGAAATGCCCCTTACCTGCACATAGAGATAACCTATCTATCTAAGTAATAACAATATACAATATAACCTCATAACCTATGTCTATATTCAACAAAGATGATCGGTGCTTGTCATTGTCAGTCATTGCGATTTGGGACCGGGGTGAGGTTAAGCAAGGACTGGCTTTCGAATTGGTAGTCTTATCTGTAGGATGAATGCCTTTGTAACAATACCATATGCGGCGATCTTGAGTTCCCAACGTGCGCTACAATCGGAGACTGATTTTCCTATAAGCCACGTTGAGCCTGAGGGCTTAGCCTTTAGAGGCAGGTACCATACGACAACGAAGAGTACATTGTGTAACTGAGAAATAGTAGCTTGTCTCACTCACACTAGACATACACTACAAATATTAGGTGATACAACAAGGATAGTATGCGAAGATTATCGGTGTGTGATAAACCTATTGTAGCACTAGACATTTTCCTCACAGATATAATCCAAGCCAAGAAGAAGCATGGAACAAATATAGGATCAGTTAATATTTGAGATAGCTTGCCCAGTGTAAATATTTCCTGGGCTAGTGCTTATAGTCCTAGTTGCATAAGCCAGATCAAAGATTTAAACGTAATCACCATTAATCTCCTCCTCGTAAAGTATGTATGTATGCCCATGTCTCTTATAGAAGATACGAACTTTCCCATTGAGGAGAGTAAGTTGAATCGCGTGCTTAGTTGTACTCGTCTTATTCAAATTCACTGTAAATTAGCAAAGTTTCAACTGAATACGTAGATTAACTGATGACTTTCTCGACGGATTACCATTAACGGCTAAACGTCATGGTATCTAATTGTCTTTAGTCCAAACAGATATCACACTTGCTGGCCCAGAGTTGCCAAAACCTTTACTCTTGGCCAAGAGTAGTGTATTCAAGACATTCGACCCCATGTACGGAGGGCACTCCAGTTTCCGGGCCCTTCCCAGAATAATCTCCAGCTTTTCGATTAGGCCATTGATGGTTCCATGCTCAGTAGAAGTCTCCTGAGAGCCATTCAGGAAAGCGTACATCTCCCGCGAGTATCTTTCCAGCATCCGGCTTCCGCCAGAGGCGCTCGAAGCTAGCCTGTAAAATATATCCATATCAACGCCAAGTGCACGGACCAAGTCAACAGCTTCTGCAACGGCCAGGAGAAGTATCGCTTTCAGGAGGTGAAGAACAAGATCTAAGTCGGCAACAGAGCTCTCTCTCGTTACTTGGGGGTTAGACTTTGGTGCATCTTTGACAGGACCCGGATAATACGGTTTAATCAGGGTGGCATCATCAGTTCTACCTTTGCCTTGAGAAGCGCTAGTGACGTATTGTTGTTCAACTAGGGAAGATAGCGGATTCTAATCACAATTAGAAATAGACGGTTTTGTCGGGAAAGGAAGAGTTACCAGAATAGAATAATGGCGAGAGACGTCCGTGATCAATCCCTTATGGAGTAAGTATCAGTCACAGTAAAGGGGTGTTTGGAACTTACAGCATCCATTCGAATTATCGCAAGAGCACTAACAACAGGGACGAACTCCTCTGCCAAAATGCGTGGAATTCGATTCTAAACCATCCATGCCCAGGCATCCGTGTTGGTCACCTTATCCAAGAGCGTATTCGCGCCTAACCCGAGGCTTGCGGCAATTCCTACAACTTCGCTTCAAGCAAGAATATTGCAGCATGCTAAGACTTGGTGGACCATCTTCATGTTACTACCAGCGCCAACTCCAGTAGGGATCAGGAACAATGCCTCCTTAGCTCCCATCTATAAGAGCAAGGGCTCCGCTTTCTTCAAAGTATCTTGAGGAGCGCCAGCCATGATGGATAAAGCCCCGGCCGCAGCTCGGGCTGCGCCCCCCGAGACGGGGCAATCAACGAAAAAGATGTCATCACGACCTAATTTGATGCAGGGTATGAAACCAATAAGGTCGTTGTTCTTCAGAGTGTCATCCTCTTGGCATTTTTGGCAGGGGGGCTTAACTCTCGGGATTCATCGGTCGCTAGAAGCAGCCAATATGCAACCACGGGATAAGAGCCTACTTAGGCGATTATGGTGGATTTTGGTGATCCGTGACGCCTCGTGCGGCGCGCTGTTTGGGCGACCATTCCGTATCAACCTGGATCTATGCGACGTCGAGATGTTCCGTCCGGAAGACTTCCAGCATGATGACTGTAGCCCCGAGTTCGCCAACCATCCGCGACGGCTTCATTATTCTCTCTACCAGATCCACATGGCACGACTATCCCTCATTCTGCGCCGCATCGTTGGAGAGCGATTTGGCGCAGCGCGGCGGTCGCCTGACACGGCCACAAGCCTGGCTAATCTGAATGAGAGTCTCCGCCTGTGGAGCACCAAGCTCCCACCAGAAATAAGATGGGACGAGAAGCTCGACGGCACAAATCCCTTTGCATTGTGTCTCGCCATTCTACATAGCCATCACCTCATACTCGCCAACATCGGCCAGCCGGCTGCAGGGTCGCCGTCTCTTCTTGGGGACAGCATCCTATGCAACGCTGCAGGCAACTCTAAGCTTGTCGCTTTGGCAGCCCGGCGCATCATGACGCTCGCGGGGATCATTGTCAGGAAGTCTATGCAGCTTGTCATGCCGCAGGAAGCATTTCCTGGTATATTTCTTGCCGAGGTGGTGTTTTTACTCGCAGCTGCGGAGCAAACAGCCCGTCACGTCGCAGCTGGGGAACGCCGCCCTGACCAACTGCCAGATCATATGGCATAGTCTAGGGGAGGTCTGGGACTCGGCGCCATGAGTCATGCGGCTCTTTGATAATTTGCTTGCCGATATTCCGGACAAGCAGTATCAACCCGAAGGTAACCTTAACGAGCACCCCGAGTATGCCGGACCTGTAAATTTTCCCGATACGGAAATGTCGGATTTCGGCCTCTTCATGGATACGTGGCAGACCAATCCGATGCTCTCCTCCGTCTTGGATATGTCTTTAGGCACTACCACGACCAATGCGCCTGTTATGGGGGAATCTGAGATGATGGGGTTATATCCTGATACCATGGGCCAGAGTCAATTTATGTAATGACGAAGCAGAGTATCCTACGGGCTCAATCATTTATACTTGGCAGGTCCATCGCTTGAGCAAGGGAATAAGTGTAGGCACCGGCTGCCAATGCGCGTATGGATCCCTTCGCCCCTTGCGGTCGCGAACATAACCTGCTAGCGTGTGCTGTCATGGTGCTATCGGGGACTTTGGACTTGTAGTAGATAACAAGTAGTAGATACCGACCTATCAGATCTACTCTAAGATTTCCATTCAATTACGAACTTTCTGGGATACAATAGATGAGTATCCAACAGATAATGGTACGACACCTGTCTAAACTTAATGAGCGAACCTACATTGTTCTATATAGTGCTTATTAAGCTCCATTAATCAATATCAATATTATCTTACAAACCAAAAGAACATGGAGTAGTACAAGGTAGTTATGAATAAGTATTAATTGGGCAGAACTAAAGATCACTTGATTGCACTACAATGGGTAATTCGGCACTTTCGGTGATTGATACAGAACCAAGCTTGGAAGTTACTTCGTACGGAAATCAGGATCACAGGTGCAAGGGGGCTGTTTGTGGTTGACTGTACTGGGTTTAGGGATAGGTAGGCGCCTCCTTGCTGCAGAGCGGGCCCCTTTCCTGCTACCCCCACTACTTTCGATGCTACCTGGCAACTAACACTGGATGCATGGGGATGTAAGTATGTGTTTTAAGTCGATGTCTCTGACTCGTAAGGGTGTACTCTCAAGCCCAGTGCGGTGCAGTTCGGTTTTTGCAGCGTCATATTTGCGGCCAGAAGGACCAGCAGCCAAACACAGGGTGGAATAGGGCCTAGAGGAGTGGTGTGGTGTGTACCAGCAGAAAGTAAGGGATGTCCTCAATCGCGGGGCTCAGAAGGGAGACGTAAGTCCTGCAGCAACACCTACACCCTCTTAAGCGCCCAAATGACGTGCAATCTGTTGTTGGATTAGTAAACGGTTATAACTGCAGAAGACTGGCCTTCACAAACAACTCTCCTTCTCGAAATACATCTCTGTGTGATCAGCTCAACGCCCCTCCACTGCTCGCTCTCCACGTCTCGACCACTCTCAGACTTCACCATCGTATTCCTCAGCAACAATGGCGTCGTCCAGCAACACTCCCAGAATCGTCGAGCTGGCTGCTCAGATCAGCGCTTCTGTCGCCGAATTGCAGGAGCATCTGTCGGCACAAGGAGTGCCATCTCCAACCTTTGACGAGGACAGCCCTCCATTCCTTCCCGCCGACGTGTCTCATATTCGGGCTCAACTCCTTGACGCGACTGCCGAGCTCCATGAAGTGCTCACAGAGCCTCTGATGCTGATCTTCAAGTTCGGCGCGGTAAGATTTCCTCCTTCGGGTTGAACTGGGGCGTTTCATGGACTAATCAATGAACACTTCCAGATCTCCAACCTCATCAGCATTGACACCATTTGTCGATTCGGTATTCTGGATATGATACCTGCTGGTGGCAAGCTCTCCTTTTTAGAGATTGCTGAAAAGACGGGTCTGTCGAAAGTGGAGGTCAGACGTCTGCTTAGACACGCGATGGCCATGCGTATCCTCAAAGAACCGGAGCCAGAAATGGTGGCACACACCAAGGTCTCCAAGTTCATGAGTATTCCGTACATCCAGGCCTGGGTTAACTTCGAAGGCAGGGATACCTGGCCAGCCTGCACCAAGGTAAGTGAGCGTACAAGATTCCTTGGAGTGTATAGGTAAGGTATGAGCTAACACGGAATGTTTATGTTTGTCGTAGGTTGCAGATGCGATAGAGAAGTGGCCGGCATCCGAAGAAGTCAACGAAACTGTGAGTGTGTCCAGTGTCCATGGAGACGAGCCCTGTGCTGATTCTGCTCTTTTCAGGGCTTCTGTCTTGCGAACAACGGACAGTCGGTCTTTGAGGCCCTCGGGGCTGACCACACGCGGGCGATGCGCTTTGCAGGTGGCATGAAATCCCTAGACCATGTTCCCGGGTGCGGAGAGAAAGCGGTATTGAGTGCCTACGATTGGGCTTCTCTTGGAAACGCGTACATTGTTAGCGTCGGCGGATCCAGAGGCTCAGCGGCCATGGACCTGGCCAACAACTTCGAGAAGACCAAATTCCTTATCCAAGACGGGGCGATGATGATCGCGGGGGCTGAGGTTCCGCAGGAGCTCAAAGGACGCGTCGATTTCATGGAACATGAGCTCTTCGCGCCACAGACGGTGCAAGCAGATGTTTATTTCTTCCGCATGGCCTTCCGCAACTGGAATGACAAAAACGCGGTCAACATCTTGAAGGCGCAGATTCCTGCTCTCCGGCCCGGGGCAAAGCTCCTCATCCAGGATGCATGCATGAGGGAGCCAAACGTTGCTCCACTGTGTGAAGAGCGGATTTCAAGGTATGCCATACCGCCCGAAAGTTGTCGACTTGACTATCGTGAAGGAAAAGACTATGACTGCTGACCTGACTGAACTTAATAGGGCGATCGATATGAGTCTGAAAACCTTCTTCAACACCCGCGAAAGATATCTGGACGACTGGAAGGCTCTGCTCGCAGCGGCAGATGAAAGATTCGTCATTGAAAAGGTGGTTCAGCTCGAGGGATCTCTACTGGCGATGCTAGAGGTCCAGTGGGATGTGTCTTCTGTGAAGGCCTGAAGGAGTGACCGTTAAATTTGGGGATAATATATCGCCAAGCTCAAGTGCCTGGATCAATTCAAACATGGGTTTATCACACAAAGGACCTGACTCTTAGCGGAGTCGTAATATAAGATATTGTGCTGCAAACTGTTAATGGTACGCTTTTAAAATTAACTTAATAAAATATATTATTTTAATCTTTACGTTTAAAATAACATTTTCTTTTTCACTTTAGTTATATTTTCTTGTGTATAACGAAGGCAAAAATCCATACATTTTAATCTTATATAATTTTGTATGTATCCGCATTCCTACGATTTCATTGTTAATGGAACCTGAGTATAGGTGAAGCCGAATGGATGGTCTTCGGCTGAGCGAGTAAGCTCAGTGTTAAGCAATGACGAAGTCAGCAATCTCAGCCTCTGCAACCTCGGCCTCTGCGACTTCGGCCTCTACCTCAGCCTCAGCTTCTGCCTCCGCATCGGCACTAGGAACAGGATCGATCGGATCCAGGTCTCCAAATTCGATATCTTCCGACTCGTCCTCGAGGTCTCTTGCCTCATCTTGGATCCGGTCCTTCTGTTCGATGGCTTTATCAACATCTTCCCGGGCTGCCTTGGCCTGGTTCTCGGGGGTGGGGTTATTCTGCGCTGCCTGCCTGGCATTCATCCACACTAGTATTTTGGCTCCAAGGATGAATGTAATGACGCCGGTCACCAGGTTGAGCCCAAGCTGGATCCACGTGTTCGCATTTGTAAGGATGTTGGCAACGCCAGCAGGGTTAGCTGACTCCCCAATCTGGCCGAAGAAGTTGTTACCTACCGGCGGATTAGCACCCTGTGTCCAGATCGACCCGATGAACTGCGGGCCTAGTATGGGGTCTTTATCTGTCGAGGCTGTGTTTATAAAGAACCGAATCCCTGCATTTTGTGCGTTGCCATCGGTGGCAGCCCATCTTAGTGCCTCGTTTGAATAGGACCAAGTCTTGATAGTGATGCTACCGTAGGCAGGCTGGCAAGTAATGCAACACACTCCACCACCCGACCATGTGAGTTGCGTTATTTATGATATACCGGCACCTTCGATTTAGTGAATTGCGATGGACGAAAATGGATATGTTGCATAATGTGTTATACGTGTTGCATAAGTAATAAGGGTTAAAGTGAAGCCGAAAATAGTTATCGTAACTTCGTTTTTTAATATTTTAATTATATTATTATTAACTTTACGAATTATTTATTATTTCGAAGTTTTATATTTTTTAAAGTTAATTTTACGAATTATTTATTTTATAATTTAAAAGTTTAATAAATATTTTCGGCATTTTAACGATAATAATATTAAATAAGTTATTTATTAATAATATTATATAATTATATAATAAATATTAATAATAAATTCATTAAGTTATATTTAATGTTTATATATATATATTAACGTTAATATTATTATATTACGTTATAATAATTATAATATCGAAAAAGTTAATATTAATAAATTAATTAAAGTAATATATATTAATCGATATATATATAATAACTTATATTACGTTATTTATTAACTTGTTTATTATTTAATTAATATTTATTTAATTAAGTTTTATTATTACGTTTAGTTTTTTTCGTATAAATATAATTTATTACGTTATTTTTTTATAATTTAAATCGAATTTTAATTTATAACTTTTGCGTATTTTTAACGTTATAAAGCTCGAATTCGTTTTATTAATTTTTTATAAACAGCGTTTAAAAAAATAATATTAAGTATTTTTAACGTATTTAAGTTTACTTTTAAATTTATTTTTACGAAGTTTTAAAACTTTATAATAATTAAAGAATTAATATTATAAATCGAAAGTAATTTCGATATATTAAACTTAATAAATATTTTAAAGCTTTTTGTAAAATACTTGTTATATACGTTTATAATTAAGTTAAGTATATTCTTCGCGTTAATATTAAAACGAATAATTATAAATATAACATTAATATTTTTTAATCGCTTAACGCTTTTCTTTTATATATTTATTATTTCGTTTTTATTAAAGGTATTAAATCTTAAATTATTTAAAAGATGTAAATTAATCGATTAAAGTACTTATATTTTAATAATTATTTACGTAATATTCGCAACGTTAAAAGGTTATAAAAGTTATTATTAAATAAAAATTTCAAGGATTTATTTTAATAGTTTTTCGTTAATTTCGTATTAAAACTTTACGTTAAATCGCTTTTTTAATTTATCGTTTTTAATTAAATAATTAACTTTTTTAATAACGTTTAAATTAATAAAATATATTATTAAATTAAGCTTACGGCGATATATTACGAATAAATCGAAAAAAGCATTAATTATTATATAATTAATTTAATTTTTTTACTTATAAACTTTAAATATATTAAATAATAAAATAAAGAAGTCGAGATTTAATTTTTATTTAGCAGTTATATTATAAAGATTTCACGTTCCTTGAACCTTGCAATCTAGTGCCTTATGGAACTTAGGGTTAGGGTTAGGGTTAGGGTTAGGGTTAGGGTTAGGGTTAGGGTTAGGGTTAGGGTTAGGGTTAGGGTTAGGGTTAGGGTTAGGGTTAGGGTTAGGGTTAGGGTTAGGGTTAGGGTTAGGTTAGGTTAGGGTTAGGTTAGGTTAGGGTTAGGGTTAGGGTTAGGGTTAGGGTTAGGTTAGGGTTAGGGTTAGGGTTAGGGTTAGGGTTAGGGTTAGGGTTAGGGTTAGGGTTAGGG